>CM056995.1:299086158-300286158 GCA_029891345.1 Dryococelus australis | reverse complement strand
AACAGCTCACTCAGGACAAGCTTGAAATATGAGGCTATGCACCTCCTGAATATGCTAGACATATCCAGCTTAGTTCTGCCCTTTTTTTTAGTTGTTCAAAAATTCATACATCATACACACAACCACCCACCTACTCAATTTTTTTTTCTCAAAGTAGTTGGTTTTGCATTCTTGATGGTTTTAACATACAGTTACGAGAATTTAATAGGGTAGAGAAGCCCTGAATTGAGATATTGTCTTGCCTTTTGTCCATAGTGCAATTCTATGGTGGTCATTCAGTATATTCTTCTATACTCTATTAAATTCCTCTCAAATATACATCAACATTCCACCTAGAAATTGACTGAAAGCATTTTTCCTGGAACTCATACTTGCAGTCATGCAGACGCACATAAACACACACATTTTAATTATCACTAATAAATAAATTACCACATGGGGTGGGACAACATCGCCTCAAGCACCCATTCGACCTAACATAAATTAACACTAATAAACAACTATTTTTAACAAATTCTAAAAAATAAAAATATATCACACTCTGAATAAATTTCAAGCAAATAGTAAGGATTTTCCACAGTATTTTATTACATTTACTATAAAATATTAAAACTTTTAGCAATTTGTTAAAAAGTGAGCCAAATTAAAAACCCCAGCAAGCGGCCAAATTACCCTGTGAGCGGTAAACTGGGAGCGATGTGCGAGGGGTTCCTTTAACCTACCCCTTCACATAAGAGTAAGGCATAGGTAGCATGTGGTTGATAGGCAGCTGGTGTCCTTCATTAAATCAAGGGTAGGCAGGCAGCTCCTTGCAGTCTGGACCAGCTCACAGGGTATCCATATGCACGAGAGAGTAGGAGGTTTTAACCCTAGAAGTCAGAAAAGCAAAGGATGTGGAGAGCGTGTGAACCCATAATTATAGCCCATCTCTCTCCCTCATTGCAAAAATTTATATTGTGTAATTCACTTTCAAAATACATTAACCACTCGTATTACATATTGAAATGTTTTTAACCAATTTTTAAGCAAATTCAATGCATTAAAAAGGATTTAACAACTTTTTTAAGTTAAGCATGTTATACTGGCATTTAACATGTTACACAGGTATTTATTGGGTTTTAAGTCATTAGATTTGAATTATGTTCTTATTTAACGATTTTGTATGTGAACAATTGTAATTCCAATACTACCTTTTTGCATTACGAGGTGAATATAATGTAATTTATTATGATTCAACACAGTTTACACCCTTTTGCATACACATTCAAACAATTATCAAGCTATTGTATAAATTTCAATTAAGTTATTCGTTCATTATTCCTTTTCTGTTTATAAGGTTTCAAACATATCTAACATAGGACTGGAACCCATAAACTTAGTATTATCAAACATTACCTAGTCGGGACTCCAACCCAGGAACTGTCTTATATTAATGATACCTTATCTGGGATTCGAAACCAGAACTTCCTTGCATAATTTGATTACTCTACAGAGGCTGGCAATATATAACAACTTGTTTTATGTATTTAGAGTGTTTTGTCAAATATTACTCAATGTTTTCAAAATACATCTATTGCTAGGAGACAAGTTCAAATATATATTTAGTTTAATAGTATTTTGCTGAACTAATTGTTTCTTATCTGATATTTTTCCCTCTGGGTTTTTCTTTACACCAGTATTTCTTGTTAATGCAACATAGTTTGATAGAAACCAAACTTCTTTTAACTATTTTTTAGAAAATTTAAGAATCTCTCTCTCTCTCTCTCTCTCTCTCTCTCTTAAGACTTTTACTTTTATTTATAAATGTATTATTGTTAGGAAAACAAGTTCACTTTTAAAAAAATATAGGTTACATGAACATAAATATCAATTTTATGATATCAATTTATTGACAAAATATATACAAACACAAGCTGTTTCAAAACATTAGAATATCATTTTCCACAAAACAAATAAAAATGATGTTTCAAAACACACACAAGTTAGTACAACTTACTACAAAACATACACAAGTAACTATAAGTTGTCATGAAAATTCCACAATAATTTCAAATATATATATATATATATACAGCATTCAACAATCAAGTATAGGTTGATCCAGAAATGTATGTACATCATTTTAACACTAGCAAATACAGGATGTCACACAAATTACAGAATTATTTTAAAAATTCAGGTAGATCCAAAAAATGATGTACAACTTTTTAACACTATCAAGTTCAAGTTGATTCAAAATACATAAACAAGAATACAATGTCACAAAATATTAAGCAAATTTATGTATAACATTATAAAGTACAGGTGTATTCAAAATATATACATTTTTCTTAAAAAAAAAAAAAAATATTTTATAAACAATTAACAATTTTGATTAACAAAGCTTTCCTGAATTTTCTTAATATTGGATCCAGATCGCCTTCTCGAACTCTGCCTTCAAGGAGGGAGCATGTTTATGGCTTGGTTTTAACCTGTATGTTTGTACACAAACATATTTACAACTAGCAGCATGTAAAACATTGCCTTCTACCAAATCAGGGAATGCTTCAACATAATGTGAGGGCACATATCCTATACGAGATGGAATAGGTGTGGTTGCAGTCTTATAAAAAATGAATAGTCCTTGTTGTCTCTGCATTCAATGAGTTTATGGATCTTTTCATCTCCTAGAGGAAAATAAATTACTTTAAAATTAAAAATACAATCACATGTGTCTGTAAATTTGCACAAAAGGTCATTACACCATATGGTGTGACTTTACTTGTTTGACACTGACATAATGATTTACAGGATGAAAATATGTCATGTTACTACTATGACATCCAATACTCGACTGTGAAGATTTAGTATGGAACAATGTATGTATATTGATAAAATTCATTATCTCTAAATTTGCAAGTTGAAACATGTTTGAGGACTAAATCTAATTTTTGCTAATTTTATTGCTCTATGCACATAATATTTTGATAAATCACACCCAGTATGAGACATCTAACAAAACTTGTTTTTTTTTTTTTTGCTATATAGATATAATAAAGTGTGAAGATTATCATCACATTCTTCGAAATACTGATATGGCAAAACATTGTCTGTATTATAAACAATATGGTTCAAATATTAATTAAAATTATAGGTAAACAAAGTTCTGAAAGTGAAAATTATCTTATTCGTAAAATTATTTTTTAGATCTTATATAGGTTATAATTCTCTAGGTAATGCAGGATTAGAAACAACTTGTGGTTTAATAATTTTAATTAATTAATGTCTATATTTCTAATCAAATTAAGCATTATGAAAATAGATATGACAATTGACACATATTATTGAAGTAACAATTGCTGTTTATCACACTTGTCATCCTAATCAAATGTACAAAATTATATTGGAAATATTTAAATATATTTAAGCCATTCTGTTAAATTATATAAAAATACATTCTGAATATTTACCAAATATACTCAATGACCTGTTATACCAACAAATTTTGCAAACAATCAGTATACAAAACAGTAATTTGCCTAATGAATATGTATGCATTAATAATGTAAAAAGCTTATATGTAGATTAATCAGTTATGTGTGGTAAATAAAATGCAGTTTATGATATTTATGGAAATGGAAAATTAAAGTAGAGTATTTGCTAATGGAGAATTTACCAAAATGTTAATTATTGAGGAATGCTGACCATTATATAAAGTGCTTAATTAAGTATATATCAAATAGATTTAATTAAATTATAATCCATCTTTCTGGTTTTTGTTGTTGCAGTCAATTTTAAATTCAGAAATGTAGAGTATTTTAAAGATGAATGAATGAATTTAATACAATATTATAAAAAAAACTAATAATTATAATTGATAAATATATTCCAACTGCATAAATATTTGTACCTGCATCTGTCGCTGCTAATGTGCTCGCAAAATAATAGTTTATGTGGCAAATCATTTTTTTTAAATTTTTTAAATATATTTTAATACAACTCTACAATGTTTAATAAACATTACCGTAATTAACGTTTACACTGAACAACATAAATACTGTCGAATTTAGATTTCTAAAATCGTTTTAAAATTTTACTATACAAAAGAAATTAAAAATATACATTTTATATTTCACTCAATTAACTTAGGCACGTAGATACCAGTAAGGATTTAACAAACACAAGAGAAACCTAAAAATTGAAAGAAAGGGAAGGAATCAATTAATTTTATTATCAATATCAGTATAGAAAATATTGAAAGAATAACCGAGAAGTTGGTTAAATAAACATAAGCGAATATTGTTCCAACGTTACTGGCTGTTTTAGGAGTATTAGGTCCATTAGCTGGAGATGCAATTTCTATTCATGACTCAGTTGAACAAACTAGAAGAAAGACAGAATAATACGAACAAGAAACAATAAATAGGCCTACAGTATGTAGATCAGAAGACTTTTAGTATTTCGGAAAAAGTTATGAATCTTAAAAACGTTCACTCATCCATCTAATGTTAATATTATGATAAAAATCAAAACTAAAAATTGTGAAGTAATTAATAAAATATATTTAAAAAATGGTGTTTTATACTTAATTTAAATATCTATATTTTTGAACCACGGCACACATAGTCTGTGACTATAAACGTAATAATGATACAAATTTCTGTGATAATTTCAAAGGCTTATTGAGTTATTGTATTATTTCTAAAATAATGTATATTTTAGTTGTGATTAAATAAGATTATTATTCGAATATATACATTCATCCCAGGCGAGTGGATAATAACTTGTAATTATTTGTGATAGTGACCGATTAAAGCAAGAAAACTAGAGACTGGCTAAACAATTACTACCATGACCTGGACTGGTGTGTGAGCAAAATGCTGTTTAGTAAAGTAAAAAAGAATAATATTTTCTATAGTTGATTACTAAAAGGTGTCAAATTATTTTGCACTAATCTTTAAAAACGAAACATTTTTTGACACTTCGAATATGCCTCAGAATACTACAGTTTGTGAGTGCTTATACCATTTTAACTGTCCATTCTGCATTACATCACAATCTTTGTCCTTGACTGGCTGGGTAAACAATAATTGATTGATTGAAGACTTGCGCTTGACGATCTGTCATAATTTTACTTGGTTTGTGCTAGGTGAAAAAAGGACGAAAGTCATTCCGAAACGCCCAACACAATCGAGTCGACAGGAGGCGGCCTCACTGCTCTTGTATTCGCCCATTGACCCAATTTTAAAAAATCCTTCCCCAGAACTCTTCGAAGTACATTACTACTACTAAGAGATAGTTCCTACTAAAGAAAGACACAACAAAAACAAACAAGGAAATTAACAACATTGTGGAAACTGTTTCTATTCAAGTAAACATTAATCACTTACAGCCAGAAACGTCTGTTTCTACCTTGAATATTTATCCCAAAAAGTTTTAAATGGCACTGAATGTTACTAAAGGCTGTTCACGATAAAGTGAGCACTTTTGAAATCAACCTCAGAAAAATATCACTGCTTCTACCTGCACGTAATTTAACGGGCACACTGCGTGGCATGAGGCCAATTGGGTTGGAAACGTAGGAGGGGAAGTAGTTCCATGCCTTAACGTTGAATTAAAAGTGTTAGTTAAACATATGTGAGTACTGAAATTATTTCTTTCGTTTCTTGTTTTTTTTTAATGCATAAAAATACAATGGTTATACAATTGGTAAAATACTTACTTATCCAATTATTTCACAGTTTCACTGGACCGACGCCTGAATAAAGTGATAAGGCCCATGTCAAAGTCAATTTTACATAATGTGGAAGAATACACAGCGAGCCTACAGGTAGATCTTAAGCAGGGCTCTCAAAAGTGCTCAGTTTATCGTGTACAGCGTATAAAGAAGCTGTTTCCGACGAAACATATGTTTAATATACATTTGTGACGTAATGTCTTCCCTCTCCATCTCTCTTACTCTCTATTTACCTTACAGTGGCGCCTGCGAGAATGAGAAAAGCTTTGCGTCAGGCGGTCTGCAAATAGCAAACCCTCAGACCAAGACAGAAACACAAAGACGTGCAAGGTGATAGATACACTGTGCTGGGAAACACATGTAGTTTTTGAAATGCTCGGCAGCTCCACGGAAGGAAAGTATTTGTTCAGCAATATCTGCACCACGTGAAGATGATGCATCGCGCTTGAGCCGAGGTTACACGCTCATTAAGAACCCTCATCGTCGGGGATTTATGTTGGTAGCAAAAGAAGCATGCAGCACCGTAAATCCTCCAGTACTCACGTGTGCACGAGAAACCCGACTTTCCACAGTAATGGCAAAATTACTTTACATAGGATGTTCGTGGTTAATGAATTACCAGTGGTCGGGCCTGCGGAAACCGCGGGCTGAGACACCATAGATGAAGCAGGTAACCGTACGAATTAGTATTTATGGTGCTATGTCGTCTCGGAAATTCGGCACGTGCTCGCTCGCGCCTATTGGCGCTCGCTCGCACATCGCTACATGCAGTAGCAATCATGGTGAAAGTACGACTTAAGACTTAAGACGTAATACGTAAGACCTTAGACGTAAGACCTACGAAGTGCCTAAATGTTCAAAAAGGTGAAATATAGGAAGCACCACAATACCACAAAATAGAAAACATGCCCCCCCCCCTCCTTTGTCCATCTAACTCCTCCCAGCAGGGAGGGGGGGCACTTGGAGGAGGGGAGGGTTTCAAAAAGGAAGGATGAGGGATCAGTGAGCGAAGGGTTGGTTTCTCTCCTCCCCTTCCCAACCGTTTGACCACAGCGGTCCTCCAAAAAACAACGTTTTTGTGCAAAAACTTACTTTATTGATAGATTGGCACGACCCTTATCGAAGTCCTGTTTTATTTATTCTTTAAGTCAACTGCATCACCTTCAACAATGTCATGTGGTAACTAACATTTTCGTGGGCGTAATGACAGTGCCGTTGGTCGACCAAGCAACTGTGCTGAATATTTGCAAGCAAGTTGACAGTCACGCCAGATTCTTACTCCGATTTCCGTGAGTCAAAAATAAATCTAGTTCAGTTGCCAGTATTTGGACACTGCATATTTAATAAGAAATTATAATACATGGGCTTATATGTCTGTTTTCGCAGTCAACTTTACGAAAATAACTAAGCCAATTTTGATTTTGTAATGCATGTATAAAGGGAAAGAGATTGTTTGAAATACTGATTTTAAAAATTCTTTGATAACTACAAAGAAACCTTTTACTAAAATTGTATCATTTATAATGTTTAAGGACTCTGCATGTGCGGTTAGCATGTTATTAACCACCCCACGCACCACTACACACACGCACAAACACAAAACACTTTCTAACAAAAAACATTCGTAAAAACACATATTCTAAACCTGAATTAGTGGGATTTTTACTGTTTTAATCAGTTAACAGAACCTGACTAAATCAACATTCACTTCAGTAAATCCCAACAGACAAATGAGTGGAAAAAGCCAGTTTCCCTTAGCTTATTGATTCAGTGACAGCTTCTATTGATTAATCAACCACTCCATGCGCTTTTCTCAGTGATTTGTTTATACAACGTGTATGAAATGAAATGTAGGCCGTTCACGATAAAGTGAGCAATTTTTGAAGCTGGTTCGTCAGAGATAATAACCAATAAATACATTTCATTATGGCCTCGTGCTCTTGGTTTTGGGCACGGTGAATGTATACACTGTGTTTATTACTCACGTGGTAGGGTATACATTAACAAGTGGTGGAGGATATAAATTAGTTGAAAGAAAAAAGTAACTAGGGCTTCAAATGTGCTCACTTTACCGTGAACGGTCTACAACAATGCATATACTAATAAAATCAATATAATTTTTTTAATGGTAGTTTCATTTTTATAACACAATTTTACGAGGTAATATGAAAAATCAGTCTTTCATTCCTTTTTTATAGCTTTCAGTTCGTTCTCACATAGCATCATAACACTCCGTTTAAAGATTTGAACTGAATTATATGGGGTGAAGTGAGTGAATTCATACGTACTATATATTTTAACAAACCTAATATTACCAATTAAAACAAAAAAGAGAATAAAGGGCACAAAACTTTTAAACGACATATTTTCGATAAAGATTATTTAATACATGTTTTTCTCGCTACTGTCAGCGTTGACACGGTAATTTGATTGGTGAGGTAACGATCTATGAATGGGACTGTGAGAGTTCAAATCTAAACTCCGCAAGTCTTCTTTTTATTTTTTAAAATTACGTTAAATTGCTCAATATGAACCGTAACTATCATAAATACGTTAATTTCTCGCAATTAATTGGCTAAATTCAATGAAAACAATATTTCATTCACCGCACGCAGTTCGCTGTCACTATTTGAAATAGCGAAATTTTTTCACTGAAACAATCAGTGATTTTCTATCCATTCTAAGTGGAGCCATTTCCATTGATTCTTGTAGTTGAATTTCACTGCGAATTAGTGACCTTTCACTGATACGAATTAGAGTTCACATTTATATGCACCTACATTTCATACATACTCACGTATACATACACACGTACTATAGTTATATACAGTATATTTTAAACTCTTATTTTATGGATATACCTAGTTAAAATCTTAAACTAAAATTAATTATAAAATTGGTTGGTAAGAATTGGAGAATATAAAATTAATAAACGTACTCAAAACTTTTCCGGAGAAAATAAGCTAATTCCAAAATGACATATGTAGCTTAAAAATAATTGACTATCGCGTGGTCAGTCATTTCCTTGATCACAGTGACAGCGAATCATTTGCAATACTTACATGTGGTGGACTTTACTCTTGCAGTAGAACTACGCCAGATAAACAAAAGGCTGTCGCATAGTGGTCAAGAAAAGGCAAATACCATTCTATCAGAGGTAGTCGTACGGGCTGTATGTGAACCTTCTACTCGAAGTCAAACGGTATTACACTCTATGTTGGAATCAGTGATACAAATAGTGAAATGACACTCACTTAATATCAATTTTAAGCTAATCCCGGCTGGCGAGTCAAGAAAATGAACTGGGAACGAGTGACTTATGACAGTGGAGTTATCGACATTCAGTGGGAATCAAAAATAAATCAGTGAAATTCAGCCACCATGTTAATTAGTTATCTGGCACTGAATATCAGTTGCTTAATATCCACTGGTTTTCACTGATCTGGCTAAATTCTTACAGTCTCGGGTTTAGAGTGTACAACCGCCTTCTCAAACTTCCAAAATGGTACATTTGTTGGAATGTGCTTTGTTGGAACCTCTTTGATAACGATTGCCAACATTGGATGAGGCAAGGAGCATTCCGTCAACTGTTACGGCAGTATATACAAAACATAGTAATATGTCTTCTAAACAATCTAGTGGGAGCAAATCAAAGCTTACTCATAGGGAGAGAAGATTGCTGAAGTGGACAGTATGCCGAAAACGTAGCCTAGGTGAGCCCTCACCTCTGTATCCCGTAACAAGTCTGCCTCTGGATCCCGTAACAAGACTACCCAGCTGGAACTGTATGCTGACAATAGTCGTGGCAGGTAGGTTATTCAAAAAAATTGCTAACATCACGAAATGATTTGATTCGATGCCAATGATGACGAGAATACAGAAAATGGACGCAACCGTGATGAGGATAAGTAATTTGGTCTAACAGATCTGCAGTTACATTATCTCTGGCCACAGGGGAATGCCAGCAAAAGTCTATCATGTTTACTGTCCCCTTCCTATTGTTAATCATGGTTTTGGGGGCTGTGGGGGTGCGAGGGACAGGACAACCTGTAGTCCTGCATGAGAAGATAACATCGTGGCAATACTTTAGCATTCCGGGCATATGCCTAAGCATTGTTAGAGTATCACGAGAATAAACGGGAGTATTTCGTCTGATCTCCTCAATCCCTTGATCTCAACATGCTTGGTTTAATATTATCGGGCATTTAGTAATCTAAAATCATGCCGCATTTCCAACTACAACAAGATTGTTCAACTATAGAGCGGTGTAGACGAGGTATGGATTAGGATCCTCTTGAACATCGTACAATCCTGCACTGAGCACGAGTTATCATTTGGGACAAGAATGAGCCAACTGGGTACAAGTAAAGATTTCGTGTCTTATCACTGGTGTTCATTATTTTGCCCAATACTTGCACATAATCATAGTCTTGATACTCTAGACTAACATGTGGAGACTACAGCCATAACATATTGCTAACAATGTTCTTTATAGTTAGTCAGGAAAATCGTTTGCAACATTGTTACAGTAATCCCGTTGCGATGGCAGAGTTTTGTCTTACTGTGTTTTACTTAAACAACACTCAAAATATGGTTAGGCTGTTTGGCCAAACGAAACAACAAAATCGAAGAAAAGAATCAACTCTAAATGACCTTATAACAAGCTTCTTTAATTATGATCCCTTCATAGACAGTTCATTTACTAAACATTGTTGCGGCCGGGTGGTATGTTTCATCTCCCTCGGCCATAAGTCATCTTTCTGTTCCGGGGATACGAGTCCAGCATGGAAAGGCGTGTTGCAGAATGAATCCATGTCTACTATAGATAATTGGCAGCTCTCACCTGGTGGCGACTAACATCTCCTGTAATATCGAAAATTGCCTCAATTCCAGATAAATGTATCGATTCTGAAATTTTTCAACTGACAGTATTCATGCAGATATAAAAAGAGCCCTCTAACTCTTCGAAGGATTTCTTGCAAATGTCTGTGGACTACAGTGGTTCGCAAGTATTCCTTTGAATTCGGCGAACGGCCGAGGGGAAAATTGTGGTGCTCCAGAGTTAGTGCTTCGATTTTTGTGAACCACCTAAGAATCGGATGGCCATGTGTGAGGAATTCACCAGATAATAGTAAGACTGTTGAACTTTGCCCTAGATCACTGGACTACATATATGTTATTTTTTGTAACTAAGACTAATTTAATTATTTAGCTGCGTAATCTCGTAAGATACTGAATACTGATTAACTATTTGCTTCGATGGCTGTATTTAAGTATATGATAATTCGTTTTGAAAGATACAGCTATTTTGATAGTTTTGTATTATATATATTGTTTATTTCATTTTTACGCTATTTCATTATCTAACATTTCAGTCCTTTCACGCCGAGACATATGCAACAGTACTGTTTCATACCGAGACAAAAATTTCTTAGCAGCAAGGTCAGAGTAGTCATTTTTTAATTGCATAGAGTTACGTATCTTACAGAATCAGATATATGACATACGTCAGGCTGACGGTTTGCTGAACTAATATGGACCTCACTGTGGCGTGTAGTGGGCTTAGGGACAAGCCTCGTAAGCATGTAAAGTAAGATTGACACATCAAGGACACACTCTTGTCACTATGACCTTGAAGTCGACTTCAGATATACAGTTTGTAGCCTGACTTGTTTAAACAAGCCGAATTTGGCATAATTGTTTCCGACATTCCGATGTGAAAGCCCTGGGGTTCGAATACCTATTAAGATGCAGATGAGTATACATATTAGCGCCTAAGATTATGTTTAGTTTAGAAAGTAAGCATACTCTCCAGACCCAAAAATAATGTCAAGTGTAGTCAGGTTTCTCAAAAACTTGGTAATAACATAGTAATCTCAGATAAAAAAAAACTGGGCGTAAGAAACATCTCATCCAGTCACAAATTCTTTTTCTTCCACCTCAAAATTGTTTCCGTAATGATGACGTGACGTCGCATGTCAAACCCACCAACTTACTGCACGCGAAGTTTTCTCAGAAAAAAATTTTTACCTTCTAGCTTCCCCCCCCCCCCCCCTTCCCCCTCGCAAGGCAAACCGCGAGGAGAGAAAAAGAAAACCCTCGTTTCCCACTCTCGCAGCCTCCCCCTTCAGCGACCGAGAACCCCACACAAACTTTTTGCCTCCCGAGTTTGAAAATAGTTTCGGAATAAGGAGCCCAGTCAGGAGGGCACAATGGGTGGGAAGTATTTGTGTCCAGGAGAGCATTGTGTAGGGCGGCGGGCGGACTTCATGTAGATGTAGACAGACGAATATAGTTCCGTGGCCGAACCCCCCAGCCCCCTCTTTCACGTCCAGCCAGCCAGCCACCAGAACGAGCCCCCCCCCCCCCACCTCACATCTTCAGGGACGCTATTATAAAAGGTGCAAACCTCTCCTCCTCGTATTGAGTGGGAGCGCCCAAGCGTACGCGCGCAACAGCGGGATATCTTCACGTCGGCGATTGTCAGAAATCGCTCTCCACGATGTACAGGGAAAGGAAGTGGTCGCGAGCGAACACAAAATGCCTATCCCATGCCTTGTTCCAAAACGCTGCTCCGAGAGTTGAGTAAACAATCATACACACAGCCACGAGTATTTCGCGGATTGAGTTCGCAGCATGCTAGGCTGGACAGCCCTATATACACTCGAGACATTATCGTTTGCTTATTGGTTTGCTATAATCAAGTGAGTTCTCTGTACAGGACAGTTAAACACTCACTCACACGACTGCTTCCTGCTTATTACTGGCCTGGCTATCAGTCGAACGAGGCGTGTCTAAAAAACTGTCGTCCAATCACCACGGTAGAAGGAAAGAACAAGTGTTTGGGGTGTACCTCGCCTCCTAATGAATTCGCGAAATACTCGTGGCTCTAATTCATATGATAAAAGCTAGCGTACTCGTGATTGGAAACGAGCGTATAAACAGAATTACAAAACAGTAATATTACCTTGAATTGTAATCTGCAGCTCCTGTCAAAATTTACCTATACTGTATAAAAATGCAACATTATAATCCATTCACTGTTACTTCCAACTTTTTTGAAGCCCTGATAATGTTCTACTTTAAGGATATTCCTCCGCCTCACATAAAAAAAGCTTAACTAACTGTAGAAAACTACACCAAAGGGAAAACGCATCGTATTTACGCGCCTTCACTTTAAAAAATATTTTACAAGTGAACTGTTTCTTATCAAGCATTACCAACACAATTATTTTATTCCTTTTTTATTCACACTAATTATAGAAAAATTATTATTATTTATAGGTAAGAAATAAGTAAATGTTTAGTTTAAATATAAATTAGCTATTTTCATGTTCACAGAAGTACAAAACGTTTGTTATAAGTGAAATATTTAAGAAACATTGAAACACGTGGAATATGAGGTGATTTTTCAAAGGTTTTATTCAAAACTTGCGAAGAAACGGCGAAAAGAGTATATATATATATACACTATATATATATATATATATATATATATATATATATATATATATATATATATATATATATATACACACACTTCGGTCGAGGTCAGCTGTCAATCATTTCCTCAATGCTCTCCCCCAGGCGCGCCCAGCTGCCGCTACGTCACCAGGCCATTGAGGAAATGATTGACAGCTGACCTCGACCGACGCCAGTTCTCCAACCTACTGGAGGTGTCGGCGAACTGAGAAAACGTGCAAGAACCTTCTCGCTAACACCTCCCTCGGTGCGTCCCGAGGTGTGAAGAAGGTCCTGGGACAGGGCACCTACAATATAAGTACGGCCGCAACTGGAAGGTCGGCAGCCACCTCAAAATAAGTTATTAATGGCCTCGGCATTTTTCTGGTGACAACTAAAAAACGTTGTGTTCACCACAAAATAATTTGGCAGTATAAATACCAACAAAATGTTTTGTAGCCGCCACAAACTAGCTTTTTCCGGTGATTTGATGAGTGATACAGACTAGATCGTAAATACTGGAACTGTCAGGTATAGAATACATAATTTTTATTCAACATGGTTATAAAATTATTTATAAATACTGGTTTTAAGTATTTAAGTGTGCTAATTTCTCTGAATATATGGAAGATTATATCAATATTAGCCATTAATTGCAAGTGATAGCCATTATTGTCTGGACATTAAGTATGGAGTAATTTCTTGGGTTGTCAATAAATAATTTAGGAAATCATTATTTGCTCTTTTATTTCATTATCATCTCCTTATATTAGAAAACCTAACCATGGTCGAAGACTTTTAAAAAGTGTAACAGTACTTTCCTATCTGTGTCTATAACCAGAGATGGACTTTTCTTTCAGTTCACGCAATTCAACCAAACCTCCCACGATTTTCCACTTTATCTACCCTTCGTTGCCCGCCGAAATAATGCGTGTAAAAGTTTCACCCTGGCGAGACGCTAAGAGTAATTTATCTGCAGTTTTGGGACACCTCCAAGAGCGAGTAACTCAGGGCGGTTTTGGACAGCTGAGGAGTAGCCCGTTCCCAGAGCCAAGCGCAGCCATTCAGATAATGCGGTTACGCCGACATCAAACGAAACGCCAGGTCATTTCGCCTCTGTGCGCTCGCATACTTCGTGCCCTGGTGGTGCTGTAAATGTGGCGTTCTCGTGGAAGTCTTGCATTCTTTGTGTGGTCCAGTCGCGTTTCATGTTCTACAGTACTAAACGACCGCTGAACACAAGAGGTAACAATTGCATAGGCCTATAGTTGGTTTACGATTGACTTAACAGAATAAGTGTGCCGGGCGCTTAATTTATGATTCAATGTGTTCAAGGGTATTAGTTTACGACTGTCGCGTGCGGGGGTCGTGTGCGATCTTGGCGTGACTTAAGATATCGTTATATTTTATATCTTAAGTACAAGTCCAGAAGAAATAGCCCATCAGAGACCAGTAACTTTTGTTGTTTGGTAGGAAACTGTATTTACATTTTGGATTTAGGTTATGTTGTATTGTGACATCGTACGCAAATGATTATTTTAATCGAGAGACAGTATCATCTTAATTTAAAGAACAGTTCATGATCATGTTTTATTTCTTGGAAGAGGTAATTGAATTAGCTTTAATTAACCTTTTCAGATGTATTGAAGTAAATGCCCAATGTTAGCATCGACTTTCCCTTCTATAAGATATCACTTGTTTTTCAAAACGTTTACACAAGCAGTAACCACAAATAACTACACTGTAAGAAATTTCTGGTAAACTTCCTAAACTGTAATGGAAGTTTTTAACATACACACTTTATGGTAATAATACCACACATCAAGCTGCAGATATAGGAATGTTTAGCAGCGCTACTATACAAAGTTGGGAACTTCCGTACGCATTTGACTGTTTCATGAGCAAATATAGGAACACTACAATGAAGGCATAGGGGAAAACATTAGCATTCCTGCTTTCTCACTAAGCGTATACACTGATATGGTTAATTTCCGAATAATTTCTTAGAGTATAAATATATGTAAATAATCCTCACTCTCGTCCATATTCCTAGGTTGTCGGCTGCTTTCGTCTTCTACGATTCTGATTGGCCGTACTTAACAGTTGCTAACTGAATCATAAACTGTGAATCTTCTTATTGTTAATTTTCCGTGTGCTTATCTAGTCATTAAGTAACATTCTTAATTCTCCAGTCTTATATCGTAAACTCACCTTAAAACCTAGACTTACTGAAACGTGAATAACGAAAAAGATCACATATATAACCTCTGAAGCGAGTATGTACTTCGGAAATAGATCTCAGCCCTTCCGCCAGAGAAACTGCTGTAGAAACAAACGAGGGCTTACTACGTTACGCACATCGATTATGAATAATCTATTGTTACACCTCCCACTCGTCGGTATATGCTTATGAGATCACATTATAGTGTTATGGTTAGTAATTATTTCCGAGGAGATTGTCGCGTGGTTTTAGACATCTACCGGAAATTATCAGTTATCCATCCTTAGTGCTTCAGTAGTAAGCGGTATTTACAAGTCTCTTTCCGAAAGTAAACTGATCTGCATGGCATAGGCGTCAACTTAACGGTGAGGCGTGCGAAGATTAGTAAATAGGTATATTTATGAAATTATTAGTTTACGTTCTCAGGCTTAAGTATATATTATTTTTTGGAGTATAATGCAATCCCTTCATGATGGTGAAGCAATATAGAGTATAACTCAGTGAAGAAAATAAGTTATAATTATACCGAACACTACTCAATTTATAATAACATCGTTAAAACCTTAAGATTCCGTAAGTCTATAAGATAGGATGTCAAAATCACAATTAAATCATTTTCTTCAAACACACGCGTAATCTCGATCATTTACCAACATTTACTCAATGGACGCTCAAATGTATCGCCATAAATCATTTCAAGATACGTTTACAAAATGTTAATTTTCGAAAATACAAACACAGCCACGAGTAAAAATTATGTTAATATTTCCTTAAACTCTAAATTTTGAAAATTACAAAATCTTCCCGTAATGAAACTCAACATAATTGTGAATGGCCTAATACCCGATGTTAAAAAAATAACACATGTTCCTCAAAAATGCGGTCGTCAAGGATGTTCCAGCTGCGGGAAGTATGGACATTAAAAAGTCCGAGGAGTGCGAAAACCCGCCACAAAGAATCGTAAAGCAAGTAGGCTCTCAGCTTCAGCAATACTGACCTTACAAAAATGACTGGTTACAGTGACTTTCTGAGGGGAATAAATGCCGCTATCTAGCTGTGAGAGGTAGTAGGATTCAGGAATCAGAAAGGCTGTGTAGTTATTCCGCTGATTATTTGCGCTCTAAAATGGAATCAGTAAATGCAGCATTTATTGTTATAGGCTATTCACGGTGAAGTGAGCACTTTTTTAAGGTCCTGCTAATTTTTTCCTTTCAATTAATTTATACCTTTCCGCCATTTTTTAATGTAAACATTGCAATATGACTAATTAACACAGTTTATACACTTCATCACTCTCAAAAGTTAACGTCTGAGACTGCAATCAAATATATTTATTAGGGGTTAATGCCTTTTGGGAGGGCCTTAAAAAGTGCTCACTTTACCGTGAATAGCCTATAGTAATTTTGGCATGCATAAAAATATATATTTCGAAAGCATGAAGTAGTTCCACACCACGAAACGTACTGCTATTTGCCATCAATATGCACTTTTTATTTACAAAATATGGTAGAATTTTGTACGGTAGCAAACTAGGGGAGCTGATAAGACCATTAACTATGGTGGTCGGGGTGTGTCTTACAATTTGAGGCGAGGTTTGTTCCTGACCACACCCACATTGTTTTGTATAAGTATAATTTTGTTTTGCGACAGTATAATCTATTTCACAGTGGAATACACTGTTTTTGTATCCCGAAAGTTTTTTATTAATCAAATATAAATAACTTATTTTATACTGTTTGAATTAGTGGATTCATTTTAACTGACAAATTAGTAGTTTTAATATTTGCCGATTCTTAGTTAGAGTGTAGAAAAGGCAAGAGCATAACAGCTAAGAAACATAGTCGCGCGCACTATTGTACATTGGCATGAAGCCAATCGGAAATGAGTAGAAGGGGAATATAACACCCTTTCAGTGCTCAACTTGACCAGATGGTTGCTATGATGGTATATTCCTTGAAGGGCTTCCAGTGCTCAACTTGACCAGATGGTTGCTATGATGGTATATTCCTTGAAGGGCTTTCAGTGCTGAACTTGACCAGATGCTTGCTATGATGGTATATTCCTTGAAGGGCTTCCAGTGCTCAACTTGACCAGATGGTTGCTATGATGGTATATTCCTTGAAGGGCTTCCAGTGCTCAACTTGACCAGATGGTTGCTATGATGGTATATTCCTTGAAGGGCTTGCAGTGCTCAACTTGACCAGATGGTTGCTATGATGGTATATTCCTTGAAGGGCTTTCAGTGCTCAACTTGACCAGATGGTTGCTATGATGGTATATTCCTTGAAGGGCTTTCAGTGCTGAACTTGACCAGATGGTTGCTATGATGGTATATTCCTTGAAGGGCTTCCAGTGCTCAACTTGACCAGATGGTTGCTATGATGGTATATTCCTTGAAGGGCTTGCAGTGCTCAACTTGACCAGATGGTTGCTATGATGGTATATTCCTTGAAGGGCTTTCAGTGCTCAACTTGACCAGATGGTTGCTATGATGGTATATTCCTTGAAGGGCTTTCAGTGCTCAACTTGACCAGATGGTTGCTATGTTGGTATATTCCTTGAAGGGCTTTCAGTGCTCAACTTGACCAGATGGTTGCTATGATGGTATATTCCTTGAAGGGCTTGCAGTGCTCAACTTGACCAGATGGTTGCTATGTTGGTATATTCCTTGAAGGGCTTGCAGTGCTCAACTTGACCAGATGGTTGCTATGATGGTATATTCCTTGAAGGGCTTGCAGTGCTCAACTTGACCAGATGGTTGCTATGATGGTATATTCCTTGAAGGGCTTCCAGTGACCTTAAGACTACGGGCGTCGCTGTCAAGGATGTTGAGAAATGCGTTATCAAAATGTAAAAAGTATTAAAATTATTTATGAAAATAATTTAAATCGGTTTGTTGCATATATATTGCAATTAGGAACATGAAAATTTTGTGGGTATGGTGACACTTAGGCTGTAATTCCGTCATATGTACACTTAAAATTTGGCCCTTTTTCATAGGCTTATACGCCAGCAAATAGCCAGAATAGTGGGGAATTACTTCGTCTTTCCTAGCATGTTTGCTATCGGCTGACATTCTCCTGGCTATGTCTGTTAAGTTGTGACCAAATGAAAAACTAACTGAAACGGGCCCACAATTGCAATCTGTCTTGTCCTGAAATGAATCCGCAAACATGTAGTGTCCAAAATCATAGGCAATTATGTTTTACAGTGAATTGCAGTTGTTAGTCGCGGTGAACACTTGGGCGGAGACCCGTGTGTCCATTCACAAAATACGTATACTGTACGGCCCGCTTAGTGCTCTACATTAAATGTGCTGCTCCATATTTGCAATAAACTAAACAGTGCAGTTAGTCACCTTTTTACAGCAACTGGTATGTGTGTTTCGAGTTTCGACTTGTACTAGCTTTGGCATACTTACCGCTGTGGGTCACTGGTTTAAATTTATCTCTCTTTTTTACAATAATTGCATATATACGTATACAAATAAAAATATATATTGTATAGACACACGCAGTCTATTTACCGTTTATTCATACTTTTTAATCAGAGCCTGGTTACATCCTTAATATATCACGTAATACAAGTGTTTTATACATGTGCTAACATAAAAGTACCGTATTTTAAATTAAATTGAACGTTTACTTATAAACCATCGATAAATTATACCACTTAACTTGTAATTAATATGAATACAAACAGGGTAAACATAGGTGTGTTGATAACTCCTAGGAAAAAAATTTTTTAAAGCAGAATAATATTACATTCAGTGCACAAGAATCCAGCATGTTGTCCCTTTAGTGTAATTCTGTTTGCTTGGTTAAGCTTGTTTTTATAGAGCGGAGGGATATGCTGGAAGTAGAACGTCAGCAGGGCTTCAGAAAAGTTGGAAAAAAACCGTGAACTACTTGTGTGTGTATTTCGTAGCAAGGAAATAACAAATATATTTATTACTGTCATGTTCCTTTTTTTTTATCACAATTTATAGCGGGAAACAACGCGTGTCTAGATGGGAATCCGCTCGAGTTACGAAATCATGAGATCGGTCCACCCGTTGCGCAACAAACGTACATACTTTTTTTCACGTTCCAGTAACTCTCAAATGCAGCTCTTGTACTTCCAGGTGAATGCTTCCAGGAAGATGATGGTGTGTCTGTAAATGGGGGCCGTTTAAACAGATGCGAGGTATCATTAGTTTCTTTCAATAGTAGGTACGCCGTCACGTACGAAGTTGCAACGAAGGATGATTTATGTTATTTCCTTAAATGCATGCCTTTTTGCTGTTCAAAGGAAAATAAAACTACTAAAAACTGCCAAGGTCGCCACTGTATCACGTGGATGTTTTTTTATATAGTGTGTACGCTATATGATCTGCACAAACTTGTATGTTTAGTACGTAGTCTGAGCTTCTTATGCTTGCGTACAGACAATAAGCACATGGTGTAAGTTTTCTTGATGGTCATCTCAGATAGTGTTAACTCTACTCAAGTTAGGAACAAAACGATATTTCATATGGGAGAGTTCGTCATAGGGAAAATTTCCAGAGCAAATGGAGAAATTGTATATTTATACAGGATGTATCTGAACTTGACCGACAAACTTGAGCTCCAGGTCAATAACTGAAATATTAGTCGGAAACATATACACGACATATGGTCTACAGTGAATACTAAAGGTGGTACACGTCTTCGAAGTTGGACCTGGAACACTCGGTTATTGCAAATATTGGAGATAATATTTAGGATGGAACACCGATTGTCTGGATAATGGTTAACTGAACAAGAGATCTTCATACACCACGACACTTGTCGCTGTCATCAAATTATTTCATGTAAATAATCGCTGTTACTACCCCTATTTCGAACTGACATCCATGTCGTGGTAGCATATTCGGGATTTAAAGGATGTAATATTAATCCTCATGTCCAATTAACAAAAACGTCACCTTGTTTAAATACCCTAAACCTCACCGTTTTCGAGTAATTCTTGTTTTACTTTCAAAATAATACTTACCAATACCTGGCAGATGGGACACACACAATACCCAATTACAAACTTTTGTGGCTATTAAAGGGAGGGGAAGATTCCAGAAAGAGGTACATAACAATGGTACTGTAATAAACGTTTTTTTCTACTACAACTTCAAAAAATGTGTACCGCCCTAATAATTAATTTTAGACCATATATTATGTATATGTTTTCAACTTATTTTTCGTGATTAACCTGCGCCCGAAGTTTGTCGGTCGAATTTAGATAAATCCTGTATATATGTGTGCGTTGTGTATATATGTGTATTTGTATGTCTATATATTTGTGTGTTTAAAAGTTAGTGTTTGGCTCGAATTGTGGTATATGTTTGCCTCAGGAAAAGATTTTTAAGTTTTAACTTTATTTCATAACTAGTATTCACGCCCTCCAGTGGTGTTGACAAGAGTAAATAGTAAAAATATAACTATAATTGGCAAAGGGCGTTAATGAGCAAGTTTATTTCAATGGGGAAACATTACGAATTGAAGTGAGAAAAAAAATATGGCTGTCATCAGCAGGATCTGTGTACTTTTGTCCTTTCGCCTAAAAAAGCTGCGCTGGGAAGTCCCAAAAAAATATCGGTATATGTTTCGACTCCGTTGCTATATTAAACAAAGTAATTGTCTAAGCCTGCGTTCTGATAAGTCCAATTTACGACATAACATTTAACAATGTGTGAATATATTTCGGTATATTCCCACCCTAGTGCGAAGAACAAAGTTTATTCCTTAAGTGGGGTCTAACACAATACAACTCGGAACATTTTACACAACTACGTTATATTTTATGAAAATTGCATTTATCCCATTTACTTACATGTCAAATGCAACATTCCTGTAAATATGCGACACAAGTGATACCTGGCCACTAAAACTTTCAATTGCCAAACTAAAAGCATTGAGCTTGCCAACCTGAGTAGGACAAACCTTACTCCGCCGTAGGATACAAAGTAAAGGAACTACGAAAGCAAACCTAAGTTCTTTAAAAGCAATCGAATGTTTTGGAAAGTTTCACAGTGGCTATGATCGCTAAGAGAGAGAGAGAGAGAGAGAGAAGAGAGAGAGATCAATCATGGCTCCACAAAACACCGTAAGATTTTTATTACCGAGTCGGTAATTTCATGTTTCTGATAACACTATAACGATGAAACTTGCATCTTCTTTAGCCATCCCGCACATAACTGTGTTTTAAAAAGTATTGTATTAGTTTATCTAAAGCAGGCATTCATGGATTCCTTGTCCTATAATGAATATAGGATATACTGTAGTTCCCAAGTTTAATGCAAAATCCATTTTTTTGACAGCTAGAAAATTTGAACGGCGTGTGTCTTGTCAAGAAACTATTAAACTACTGTATATAGTTACAAAGTTAAAACATAAGCCCGGTGAGAGGGGAGTAGGGGTAGAACTATGCATTCGGGAAAGAAAAACCTTATTTGGATTTTAATTCGATTTGTGTATTGTTACTTTACACGATTAACAATCATTTCCATTAAGTAATCGATGGCCTGTTAAATAAAGTTTGTATTTTTTATTCGCCTTAACTCTTTACTCATTCGTTAAAATGCTTCATATATTATGTTTACAGGTATATAAATGTATTTATAGTGATAATTAGTGATTATGATAGTGATGATAGTGATGATGATTAGTGATAATTTTTGCTTAGTTAAATATTATTTTAATAACTTTTTATGCCAGTACAGACAATAATAATTGCATTCTACTCTTTATAAAGGTATGTTGTTGATCATCAAGTGTTGGGCGCAAACACGCGCACTCCGATTTAGAAGTATGTTTAAAGCAAAGTAACTCATAATATATGGTGTGGCATTGCCGTCCAAAATATCTCATATTTATTAACGTAGTAATATTTCAAATCCTGACTACTTTCTAACTTTAATTAACTGCCATTCTATGCTAAATAAACATATTTAGAAAAGTTTATACTTCAAAAGTTTTCCAATATGACACATCTAATTGCTTTTTATGTCGTTTGAATCAATGTTAATATAAAATCTATTAGCAAAGACATACAATAAAGTTCTCTTGCGTATGCGTGAAATTCTGAAGGAAAACGTATATGTATTAAAATGCGATATTAATTATGCAACATAATATTTATCGCATCATGTCAGCCAGGATTCAGCTATTAAACTCGTAAAAATAACCCTTTATTCCATTATTACTGAATTCATTCCAATCTCAAAACTTACTTATTTTTTATTTACCTCGATATGTACAACAGATTCATTGGATATTCATAAAAACTACAAGTAATTTATATTAAATAAATATGTTCTAAATTTCGATATATTTCCAAAATATTAATGTTGGCCCGTCATTCATATACTGTGTACAAACATTCCCATATAACATTCATCCAACTCCAACATATTCCAACAAATATGTAAACATTTTTCCACTTCCTTTCTCAAAAATTTGTGAAATACACAAATTTGACATTTCTTTTCAACACACACTTTCCTTTAGAAGTTGTATTGAATTTAGGAGATAAAAATTATGACCCAAAGTTTAGTAGTGGTATTCCAAAGCCAAAACAAATTATTTCTATCCTTCCTGACTAAATTCCACTTTTCGTTTTGATCTTACTGATGTCTCCATCTAAATGCTTCTAAATTAACATTATATTTACATGTTATTTATTCCAACCGGACGGCACAAATTAATTCAATGCTTTCATTTGTAACAAAAGTATTATATTAAGTTGCAAACAAATTTAAAAAATACTCTAGGTTGTACATTAAATTTTGGATCTGTATGACTGTAATTCTAATAACTAAATGCTGTGCTTTTAAACAACATTCAACCAATCATGGCTTTTTCATATCTACATATTTAAATATCCCCTTGATGAACTTCGCATAATGTACATACAGGAATTTATTTTTTTTTAAACAAAAGTGCTTCAATATAATTATTTTTAATCTTGCATAGAAAATCATCGTGTAACGTTAAATTTATAATGGCATTCGAACAATGTTTCGAAATGTTTGATTCCAACGTAATGAATTTTCCACTTTGTTATTCAAATGATGAGTGTTGGGCTTTGATCAAAGACACAAATTACTATATTAACACTATATTTTCCAAGCTAACAAGTAATCAGCAATAGACTTCCTAAATTTTTAAACATGCTCTGTCTAGAAAAAAAACTAAATATTCAAGCAATTGTTGTATTTTCTAACTTGTCTTAACACTTAACAAACATAACATAGTTTAAACCGAAACCATATCACATTTGGCAAACCATTTGCTATAAAATTTACTTTTTGCCCCACTTAAAACTATTATTTTCTATTTGTGAAATGACGTTGGTTGCACAATGTTGGTGCAACAAATATATACATTATAACAGCCAAAGGTATGTTTTCCAAGAAGTAACAATCTCATGACCAACGAGATCCATTTACAGCTTTAAAAATATTGCTTGTATGCTAAAAATTTAAGTTTGAAACAAATGCACGGGAGTTTTATATTCTTTCCAAGAAATAATATATTCCTTTGTGACATAAAACTTTTATATAATGTTGGCCCATCCTAATGTCCAAAAATAATTTAATAACATAGAGTTTCTACCGTTGTCCCAAAATATCAGGAGATAGACGTGTTTACGAGGAAAAAATTAACCATAAAAACATTTTAAAACCAACCTTATATTTATAAATGCACTAAAAAGAGAAAAATAATTATAGTAGTTAAATAAATTGTAGACCTTGTAAGAAGTAGTCGAAAAGCCGTTATAAACTTTACCACAAATTATTATGTTTATATCAATTTATATTTTAAGCTTGGCGCAATATAGAACTATACATCATTTGCGTAAGCATAGTAAGCACATATCTTGAGTAAGAATCTTAACTTTTCACAGTGTAGAATGTATACCTCACTTGCGTCATCGTAGTAAAAAAAATCAAAAAAAGACATTAAATTAAGTGTGCTGGAAATTGAAAAATACATCTGCGTGTGAATACAAGGTAGGTCAAGGAATTTTTTTTTAGCGCAAGTGAATTAGTTTCGTGCTCCGGAAACAGTAAAATTGTGATTTTAAAATTTAAATGTGTAAAACTCAAGGCATCTATCTTTTCTCAATAAATAACACCTGCGATTTCACAGCACAGCAGGAAGCTGCAGATTTCGCTCGGCAGAAGCGGTTCAAGACTTTGTTTTTTTGAGGGGGGGAGGAGGGGCAGGGGCTATCTCATCATAACTTCAGGAAACGGTATTAAATTAAACAAATAAAAACAGGTATTTAAAAACACTTCTGATATTGACATCCATATAACAGTTTCATGTCAATGTGAGATTTTTTGTGGTGGGGGAGGGTTTGTCTCCTTTGACAAACCTCCTTTTTTTTCTCTTTATCTTGATCCTCTCCTTAAGACGCTTGGCGAATCATCCCCAGCGAGGAACCAGTTCCCAAGAAGTCCAGTATTGCCACACCGGAGCGATCAACTTCCACAAACACGTAAACTAAATTACACAAAATACACATTCACCGTGAAAAAAATAATCAATTGAGTGGTGGTTAAATCTACCTTGGTAGAAATAAAGACTAGGCTCCAGAAATTTCTCCATTATAAAGTCATGAATTTCAAGGTCCAAAATCTTGTTGACCAAAATGCATTCCTCAACATTCGACAAAAACTATACATTGAAAGCGATATAAACACAAATGATGTTGAGTGATTGTCCACTATATATATATATATATATATATATATATATATATATATATATATATATATATATATACTGATCGCACCTGTATTATAAGGAAGATATGATTAAAATTGTGATGACTTGTGAATTACACAAAAATTACAATCAAAAGAAATTACACAAAATTTGCACACACTTGCTGAAATTATATTTTGTGTAGTTACACACAAATTGGCAACGCTGCCAAGAACAGCCTTGCATGAAAGAACTTATAGTCTGTTTACGGTAAAATGAGCACTTTTGAAAGCCCTGCTTGGGATCTACTTGTATGCACGTTGGGTATTCTTCCGCCTTATATAAAATTAACGTTGCGTTGGGCCTCATCACTTTATTTATGCGTTGTTCAAGAGAAACTGTAAAATTTCTGGATAGGAAAGTTTCACAAATCTGTTTATTTTTACACTTAGATGCATTAGAAAAAAAAACAGAAGGTGAAAGAAATAATTTAAACCATTATACACAGTTACCTTACACGCTTTATTCGACGTTAAGATATGGAACTACTTCCCATCCATCGTTACCAACTTTATTGGGCACATGCCACTCAGTGTGCCCGTTAAAATATATGCAGGCAGGCGCAGTGACTTTTTTCTGAGGTTGATTTCAAAAATGCTCATTTTATCGTGAAGAGCCTTTAATTATGAAGGAGTTTCGACTGGCTTGGGGAAATGTCTCAATCATGGGCGGGACGTTGAACGTGCGTGGGCGGGTGCCGGTATGGTCCATTGGAAGGGGGGGGGAGGGGCAGACTTTGTAGTGGGGACGGAACACCGAGGGTCCAGGGACTAACGCTATCGAGGGCCCTTACGGGGGACGAGAGGAATTGCCTCAACTTGTCCTCCGGGGTCACTCCACTTGACGCAACAATGGGTTGGTCGAGGATGAAGGGAGTAGGGGAAGACACAAAGCTGACTGCAGCTTCGCTGGCGCCACCGACCAAACCTCTCGAGGGCAAGAACGACTCATGTCCAGCCCCAACCTGATTTTTTTTATTTTATTTTGATAACCTTGCTAACGTAACTTCTTTTATGCTCGAATACTAATCGAGCTGCGGCCAACTAACTTAAAATTAGTCAAGGCAAAAGTTTTGCAAATGCTTTCCTTGAATTATTCTTTTGATTTTGGTTAATTGATTATGTAAACTTTTTTTTCTGGAGATATTCCACTGCAGAGAGTTATACGTGCCGCAGTAAAACCGGCGTGTAAAAAAAAAAACAACACAGAAATGTGTGCATACGCTTGTGCCGATTTCATCAGGATGTGTCACAAAGTTAGAGAATCGCCAATGGCCACCTATAAACTTTGGGTCCGAAGGCTTCTCCCGGGTTTTTTATTTAGTTACACAAAAGTTGAGCCAAATTAAGACATTATTATAAGATGACCATTTTCCGCAGTAATTTCCTAAGATATCTTATATTTACCAACTCGCCTCAGGAATGAAATTGTTAACACGAGCGTCCAACAGGTGCTACAAGCAGTAAAGAGTTTAATCAAAGCACCTTGGGAGTTGTCATCGAGCACACGTCGGAGCATATACAGACAAGTATGAGCTCGGGCGTGCTGAAATTAGAGAATAACAAATAAATCTCGAAGACCAAAACTTTCAATTTAATATATTGGCAGTCATTAGGGTGTGCCTGGGCATACCCGGCGCAACACTTGCGTACACCTATGAACCTGTCTGTACCAATAAAATCCCAGAAAAGTTCACGGGTGTGAGGACAAGGCCAAGATCACCAGTATCCAAAATGGTGGCCAAGATGGCTGACAGAACCAAGATGTCGGTCGGTCTGCTTCGGCTCCGAACCCTGGGTATCGATTTGGCACAGTTTTGCCTGTAAAACTTATATAACCACCATTGTTCTGCTCTCAAAAACGATCGCCCCGAACTGGAGTGAAAGGGCTTTGAGGGTATTTGTGATTTTTTTAAGGGGAAAGAGTGAGAATTAAATTTAAAAAAAGAGAAATATCGAGGGAAGAAGGGGGCATTTTAACGGGGAAATGGTCAACTTCGAGGGAAAACGGTAAATTATAAGAAGAAAAGGGAAATTTTGAGGGAAAAAGGGAAATTCCGATATGGCGGTTGGTAGACGCCTGGCGACTGTCCCAGGATCCGTTATGCCAGACTCACCTAAATTATTTTACTTACTTTATTTGCCATTAATTAAAATATTGCCTTTTACCGTAAGCAGGAATCACTTTGTGACAGGGAGGGGTAACTTTGTGACACAAAATTTGTTTACTATATTGAAATTTGTCACTTCTACCCATTGCTATGAAACGTTGAAATATTCAGTGGTGTTAATTTAATTGCTGGACATATGAAACAACCTATGTAAAACGGAAGGAAATATGAATAACAGTGAAATATATTTGTGTTGTAAAGTCACGCAACCGAGCTATATGAAAAGTCTATTTCGTGTGCGGTAAGCACTTAAACGGTAACTGTATTTAAGGACAATAGGCCATACATCAACAGTTATTGTAAATGAAAATGGAACGATGAAATTTATTTGTAATTTAGTATATGAATATCAGACTGTTTAGGGTTTTCAGTTTATGTTTTGTGAACAAGTTACTTCTATTAGGTACATACTTAATATAAATTCACATGTTTGTATAAAATACAGTATAATATATGGAAATCCTTGTTAATAATATACTTATACCCTCCGCGATTGATTTCCAGTGTTCTTATGTGGGTTCCGATAAATACACAAATTGAAGAGGTTTCCGTATAGCTTTTTGATACTTCCAACACAATATATTCGAGACTGTCAGATTACTCTTTCTGTAGCTGTATGCTCTTAGCTCTTGTAGCTGTTTTCTTAGGCTAAGTATCTGCAATAAGAAAGAGGTTAATTAATTGATGAACGATATGAGCGATCACAATAGGCGACCTTATTTAGTTATATTTAATGAGGGAATAGGTGTTAGTTAAAATAGTTTTGCACATAGCAGATTTCTCGCGTGTCTAAGATAATCAGTGAATAAATTATACTTTAAGACATTACCTCATTATAATAAGCAAATAATTAGCTGAATGGTATATATGTACACAAATGCTACAATGTATGTACGTATAATTACTATTTTCAAATGAATTGTTGCAGGTGCAGAAGCACATATGGCAAAATAAATGTATAAAAAGTGGAGCCGCGGCTGAAACGGTAAAATTGTGGAGGTTTCAAAGGGTTATGGGCTTTCTACAGTTTTAATGTCCATTAGGCGGCGTGATGGCATTCTAAACGACGACAGCGATTGTCAAGATGCAATGCAAACTAGTGAAGATATTGGCTTTGTAGAAGTAGGCCTACTTCAAGAAGAACCAAACGTGGAGTATGACAACGTCACTGCGGGAGGTGAAGTACTTAGCTGAACCTCCACGGTCTGTGACACCAAAAAGAGAGAAAAAGTAAAACCAGTTAATGTTAGTTCCTTACTTTCAGCATGGCGAAACGGCAAGAGCGAACTAAAGCAAGCGTGGAAGGACGAAGAAGGATGTTGGAAGAAAGGAAACCCAGTGAAGGTATTGGGCGTGATATTTTGTGTCATTTCTTCATGTCGATGTATTAAATGACAAAAAAAAATGCCACCATCATTGGAGCTTATTGTGAGCAACAATATTTATAATATTGTTAAGCAAATGGAGGCCACATTACTGAATATTCCTCCAACGTATGAGCCCAACACACTTCAAAACCTACCACATTTCCAAATAACTCCATCATGCACTGATTCATCATATCATCATTCAAGCAGTTCATCTGGCAGCAGCTCAACTCCAGCCCACTCTCCATATTCGTACAGTTCACACTCGCAAACATCGGATACTACAGGGGCCAAAGACAATACATTTGGAAGTACAGCCAATCAACTTGTTTATCTTAAATTTGGTGATGATTCATCTGGACAGTGATAGTTCTTGCTATGTCAAATGCCTGCGTCCATGATCGCTTTTGTAAGTGTTTCAAAATACAAATGAAACTAAATTAATTATCTCGTGTATATGCAAGTCATTTCCTAGCTCGTACCACCCAAATTTTTAACATTATTGATCTATGTATAGATACCAATTTAAAATTACGCCCCTTACAAACAGAGCTAGTTTGACGTCTATTTCGTCATTAATGATGTCGTGCTCTTTTTTAAAATGTTCACGATTCAAACAAAAATTGTTAGTAAACTGTCGGCCACTGAATTCCCTTGTTAATGAGAATTCACAATACGTCTTTCGTTTTTTCATGAAAGGACACATCTTCGCTTTTTTTCCTACATCATGTGGCGTACATTAAAATTTCGGCCTCATACTCGTCGTCGGAACCAGAATATGAACTTTTAAGTCAAACTCTTAAGCCATAGCCATGTTACTTAAAGCACCAACACGTCACCTCTGTACACTGTGTCTTCCAACTGCGATCCAGCTTGCATTCGTGCCTGCCAGCAGTTTCTTTCACGCGCTGCTTCGCCTGGCGCCACCCTTCGTTACCTTATGTAACCTTGCGTCTCAATTTTGCGCCAGGCCTTAAGGTACAGCATTCCATTAGAGAACATGTGTGGCTAGGGTTACGTCAATGGATCAAATATGAAGGGAAAGCACGAGCCACTTAAACTAACGCTTTATTTAAACCCTCGTGCTCTGTTTGTGAAATGTTGTCACGGGGCAGGAGCACCCGGAGGAAACTCAAACTCCGTGGCAGTGACCACAGTTCTCACCAACTGTAATACCAATCACTTTCTCAACACAAATGATTATTCTCAAGATATAGGTATGCAGCAGAGTGTTTTAAAATATGTTCAGCAGAGTTATGAAATAATAAAAAAGTTTTCCAAGCCCGTTGATGCTAATTACTGTACAGTGGTGGCCCCCAAAATTGTGAGAAATGAACAAACACCAAAAATCATTTTTCTCGTTTATAGTGAGTTGATGATTTCTTTTGTAAACAACGCCCAAAATTCTTGGTGCAAAATAAAATACAAAAATGCTTACAGAACATGGTAGAACAATTCGCTGGAAGTACAAGTTCAGTTAATTCAAATCTTGAAAGAAAAAATCTTCGGACTGTTGCTAGGCGCTGGCCAACTGTGACGAAGGGTGGGAGCCATCGGTGCGTCGTGGAGAGGGGGGATATATGCTGGCGGCGCCACGTGGTGAATGCAAGTCGAGCTGGGCAGACACGCTGCCCTCCTGTTGCTCCGTTCGCCGTCGAAAGGAGGCCAGCAAACTGGTAAGTTTTCATAAACCCGGGCGCTGTTCATTCTAGGTGGCAGGGAACTGGTTAGGTGAAATAAATGCTGAATTCATACAGTGTTGATTTCATCACCGTTACAATGTGGTAGTCTTTCTCTGAGTTTAAGTAACCAATGATTATATGTTTTTCTTATACTAAAGCAGTGAATTTCTTGTCTTCCAGTGAATTTTCAATTTTTTGTAGTTCCACACCATTGGACCATGCACAAAAACATGTTCTTATCTGAATGGACCAATTATAAGTAAATTACTATCTCTTTCACAGTAAATTAAATCATTGTTAAACCTCTTTAGTGGCACATGCTGGGAGAGTAAAATAGACGTGCTGTCGCCACTTTGGTATTGGTTACATTGAAGACGTGTACGATGCTGTTTACGAGGTAAGTGAATATCAAAGAATATATGCTTTTGGAAGAACACTGCTGTTAGAAATAAAAATAATAACTGCTAGACTTTAAATAGATTTGTTGCTTTCTAACAAAGACAAACCTTCTCAACAAACCCCTTTAAAAAGTCGCTCTGGGCATACTGGCCCTTTTTTCTCCGAAAGTTCTTTTTTTTATGTTAACATCTTCTTTGTCGCCTTTTAAAAACAGCCGTTGGACCACTAGCACAACAATTTCAGAAAATGGAAATGGATTGTTAAATGTACCTTTATTTTCCTGTATTACATTCGACAACTTAAAGAATGGAATGGCAATGAACTGAAGTCCGAACGATTGTAATTAGTATATTATGTGTTGACCGATGGCGAGAAATGTGACACAGACTGCAACATTATCAATAATTACTCGTCTTACCTTCTGTGATACTACCTAGAAGCATTCCAGCACACATGTTAAAGTTACATCACTAAGAAGCCATATATATATAATATATATATCCACATCTTCCCATTTCCCTTCGCATACCTTGCCAATTTCTTTTGCGAGTGATGAATAAAGTTTTTACTAACTTAATGTCAACCATGTTGCAAAAACGAGTGTGTGGTCTAGCCACAATGACAACTGAAAATGGTGTTCACGAAACTTTTCACACGCCAACATTTATGAAAGAATTTGCTAAGGCAAAAGCTAGACAAACTCACATTTATAAATGTAAACCTATTAATTTAACACGAGACGAATAAATTTGTAATTTAATAAAAATATTTAGACTGACGAACTACTAATTTTTGTATGCCAGTAATTAGTGTATGTTTGTGTATTGTTATCCTAATATAAAAAATTACTAAAACAATTTATTTACTGTTTCCGAAATAGTTTGAGACATATTCATGTAAATAAATTTGGTGGCATTAATAGTGAAAATAAGTATGATCTATTCATGTAATACAAGCTATTAAATGTCTGTATACTTAGCCTATATTAATACAATTATTCTGAGCTTACAATAACATTTTAAAATTATAGTTAATATGGTAAGTATGTTATAAAATGTTGATAGTTTTATTAATGTATTTTCCCGATGTAAAGACATTGCGTCCGATAGGCTGTTCAAGTAAGCAATTTTTAAACAGATTTAGTTGAGCGCAGAATAATACGTCAAAATTACCTTTGCTTCTGTATAATCTGTGATATCGGTGAGATGAGGGAGTTGGAAACTGGAAAAAGAAAAGAAGGGGAAGTAGGGTTGGGAAGGGGGGGGGGGGGTGCGCAAAATACGACTCCGCTTGCAGCACAAAATTCGTCCACCGTCTGACCCTGCCGACGCGGCGGGTCAGGGTAAAGTGTTGCCACCTTTCGAAAAACTTACGAGAAGAAAACCTTTGCAAAGCAGAGAGAAAATCGTAATTGTTGATACATTTAATGCATGGCTTGAAGTGGAAAGTGGGGAGATTTGCACTACCCTTAACACTGAGATTTTGAGAGCCGATGGGAATGAAATGAGATGGGCATGGTACAGCGCCTGAATGCAAGCGCGGGGAAAACGGTAGATCCCCGAGAAAACCTACCAACCAGGGGCATCATCCGGCAAGATTAGCACATGCGAAATTTCGGGAGCGACCCCTCCGGGAATAGAACCTGGTTCGCCTTGGTGGGAAGCATATCTTGAAGAGTTCGCTACATCCCAGAAAACGTTGCTGAAATTAATAGTGCGGTTATAACTGTAAAGCGAGTAGGTTGTGATTGTGACAGCTGAATGAATTATGGAACATATGTTTGTAGCCGGCAAAAGAACCAATAATTTCCAAGTGCGCGAACAAGAGGAGTAATATAAGTCACTTTTTTGGAATCGATAGAGAAAACGTAGAAACACAGGAAAACTAAGAACAGTTTTTGAGCCGCCATGTTTGCGGTAACACTCTAACTAGTTTATCACTTTATGGTTGAATTGTCGAGATTTTTATGCCGGAATCACATCGCCTCGACCAACACAGCACCAAACGACCAAAAACGCAACCATAACACATTTCAGTGTGACTACTTGAATTTACAGCACGACCGACACCACGCTCTCGGCATTTAACCTTAGGCTAGGCTGAAGGCGCTGATTGGCTACGTTAGTCTCAAAGGCTGTGAACAAGGGGGAAATTTGTAATACGTAATGGTGACAAATTGGTATCGCTAATGCATACAAAAGTAAATTATTATTTTTAATAGTTAGATACAGTAGTTTTCAATTTATTTTTCTTTTAAGCTACGTATTTACCATTGCAGAGAAAGCCTGCAATACAATTTAATTTTGCAATGTTGTATATTCTTGTGTCGTTCCGCACGACACGACGAAGAATATAAATCATTTCTAATCCAAAATTTTTGGTCGGACGACAGAATCGGTCGGGCTTACGACGATCTATCTTGCATTTCATTGGCTGTTGGCCCGCCGTGTTGTGCGCGTCGGAGCTATGTGATTCCGGCATTACTCGTCTAAGTTCTTTCCAGACTAATCACAAACGTTCTATAACGTGGGGAATCATAATCCTTATTGTCCCACCGAAATGGCGTAGTAGATCCATACATGCGTGATAACCAGTAACGAAAGAAAACTGACGGACATGTGTACAGGGTGTTGAGTCCTAGCAAACAACTTTCCCCGCGATAAACAATCGTCTCTAACTAAATGCTAAGCACGGAATTAATTTCCCGAGATCGCTGTCAATAATCCCCTTGGATAGGCCCTACTCCAGCGAGTATTTATGATAAAAGACCTGCATCTGTGGGGAAAGATTTTTTTAAAAGGGATTAATACGAAGTATTCGCATAATCGCGAAACCAATAGTCAGCAGAGGCGGCCGCGGTTGCTGAGCGGTTAGCCTGTTCGTCTCCCACCAAAGCGAATCGGATTCGATTCCCGTCAGGGTCATTCCCGGATTTTCGCATGTACGAATCGTCCCAGACGATGCCACTGGTAGGCGGTTTTCTCAGGGATCTCCCGTTTTCCCCGCCCCTTTATTCCTGCGCTGCTCCATACCTCTATCGCCCTCATCGGCTCTCAAAACCTCACTGTTAAGAGCCGTCCAAATCTCTTCACTCTTCACTCACTTAACAATTACTCACTTAACAAGACAGCAATTTAAAAAAATGAGAAATTTTGGAAACATCTTTTGAAAAGAAACTCCAAACTCGTAATTGAATACTTTTTTTGTCATGTAAATGTTAACAGGTGCATCTACAGTAAGAACATGTTGTACGTGAATGATATTTATGTTCAGTACTGTACACAACGGGGAATCATTAACCAATGTTTCGAGAATCTCCACAACTGGTAATCCTATTTCTGAAAGTTTCCTGGGGCCGCGGTCGTGTAGTGGTCAGACTACGCACCTCCTACCCAGGCGAACCGGGTTCGATTCCCGGCGGGGTCGCTCCCAGAATTTCGCATGCGGGAATCGTGCTGGACGATACTGCTGGTTGGCGGGTTTTCTCGGGGGTCTTCCGTTTCCCAGCACTTGCATTCCGGCGCTGCTCCATTCACATTTACACTTCACCTTCATCCTGGAGGTTAAGATCCGCCCAAATCCCTCCACTGCACTGGAAGTTACCACATCTCTCGTTTATGAACGGCTGATAAATTAAAATACTCGAGCACGCAGGACTTTGTTAGCCGGTTGCAAAAAGTGCACTATTTGCACGTACAGTGCACATCAAAATACTCCAAGATTGAAACACCTCAGCTCAGAAATTAATTCGTGACCGAATGGGTCGTCGTTACAGGCTGTTCACGGCAATGTGAGCACTTTTGAGACCCCCTTACTTATTTCATATCTGCCATATTTTATCCTTCCATCACTTTTTAAAATTAATGTTACCATGCAAGTAATAAACACAGTGTATGGCCGTGCTCGATTTCGGTTCAATGTGGCCTTGATCACTTAACCTTGATCCCTTCCCTTGTTCTCTCCAAGAGAAACATTCCTTAAATTAATTCGGACGCCTGTGCCCGTTTCCACCCCGAGTTTTATTCTGTCGAATTTGGCTCTATGCAAATTCCTTTTGTTTTTGTGACGTTTGCAAGTGTTTTCCGCGGCCGTGCAGAGTTGTAAACACAAAACAAACACAAACAAATGAAGTATTTCAAACAGTTGCGAATCGAAAACTATCTAGGGCTCGAGAAGGGCGAGTTGCTCGTACCCTCGGCCGAAGGGTGTGAATTTGGACAGTGGCAATGGGACGTGACATCCTGGGTGCACTTTTCAAGGGCACGAAGCCAGATAAGGGCCCTTAGATGGCGAATTCGAACACAGCCATCGCTAGTTACGTTTAACTTTCCGCGATCTGAAATGTGAATTTCAAATTGGAACTACAGGCCAATCAAATATTGAATTTCGAAGAAATTTTATTGCGTTTTTCTTGCCACGATGAAAAAACTTCCAGCTATAGCGAAACGTATCGCCTACTTTCGATAAATTTTAGATTTTGCCTGACAATTTAAGTACATTTGTTAATCCCATAATTCTGAACAGCCTGTTTAGTTTTGAAAATGTAATACTGTATATATTTACTTTTTTGTAATTTACTCTAGTGCGGGACCGGCCGAGCCAAAGGATAGGGTTTTACATGTTTCAATTATTTTAGGCGTGTCTCTACTATATATTACATGATTTCCATTTCAAACAAAAAGCGATTTGTTTCCTGAAGAAGAGAAAAACCTTGCTACAAGAGAGCAGTCAATTCATAAGGATTTGTGTGTCTGTTGAGTTTATGAATCTTATTCTACCTGCAATTTTCAGGGTGCTAAGAATTTCTACAAAAAAAAAAAACTCGTTTTAGAAATGTAACCCTGGTAAAATTGAACAAAGTGATGGTTTTTGTTTGAAAATGATGAAAGGTTACTCAGACATCCATAAAATCGTTTAAGAGGAGTGTGCACCTGCGCATTCAAGGTGAAGCAGTGAAGGAGCATACGGGCAGCACGAACGATGCCTAGAGACCCGCAAAATTCGCGTTAATTATTTGAGGGCAGTTTAAACTTCAAACACTCTTGCCCTTGCAACACGTTTTTCATTGGACCATACTTTATTTGACACGCCGAGGGTAGTTTTGCGCCAATAAATGTTTACTTCACAATATAGTGCCTCAGTCACGTACAGTTCACTCACTCAGAAAAGGCGTGAATTCATATCTGGGCAGCAGCCATTGAGGAACGGCGCCGGCTCGGGTTTGTACAGTACTGTGAATTTTAGCTTGGTGCCAAAAAATAACGCGAATTTTGCATGTTCCTATTAATGCCTCGTCGCTCCTACGCGCAAGGCGTGCAGAGTTTCCGTCGTGGTCCTGTACTGTGCTGATCAGATCTGTAACAGTAGAATTTTATTACATGCAATGTAAGCCCACAGATTAAACTACGCCCGTATGTTTGTACTTTTCTCTTGTCGCTTAAGCAAACTGCATAGGGAAGCTTTAAACATGAGTTGACCATTTTCACGAATTTTTTCGCCATGAATATATTTAGTATGTTAAAAGTAAAAACATAGAGCATAGATGATTTTTTTTTGTTTTTTACCTTATACAGCAAAAAGTCGTATTTACGAAACACGTATTTACCGAGATACGCGAATGTGCACAAACAACGATTTCACAAAGAATATTTCAATGCACACTCCTCTTATAGGCTGTTCACGGTAAAGTGAGAACTTTTCAGGTACTAGTTACTTTTTCCTTTCAGCCATATTTAATCCTTTGACCATATTTTTAATTATACATTGTCATGTAAGTAATAAATACAATGTATACATTCCACCGCACTCGGAAGTTGACGTCTAAAGCCAATATAAAATATATTTATTGACTATTATTCCAAATGAGAGGACTTTCAAAAGTACTCACTTTACCGTGAATAGCCTATAACTAGAGCCGCGAGTATTTCGCGAATTGATTTCGCATCAGTTTTTACTTCACAGTTCTCTATATGCTCGAGACACTACAGTGTACTTATTGGGTGCTGCGATCAAGTGAGTCCTTTGTACAGCACTGTTCAGTGCCAACTCACCCTACTGCTGCCTGCTTACTACTGGCTCACGATGAAACGGGGCGTGTCTAAACAACTGCCGTCCAATTACAATGGAAGGAGGAAAGAACAAGTGATTGAAGTCTATCTCGTCACAGAATGAATTCGCGAAATACTCGGGTGCTCAACCTATAACATATAAAACTCTATTATTTTTCTTGACTGGTCACGCACTCGGCAGCAACGTAGAGAATGTGCTGAAAATATTGAAAGTATATTTGGGCATTTGAACAGATAGGAGGCTGGTTCCCACGGCGCAATGCCCCAGGCAGCTCCAGATTTGCGACGGGTTTGGTGGCGTGGGAACTTGGCGGCTAGGCTCGGCTAGGTCTATCTCGTATCGCGATCAACTGCGGGGTTCCACCTTGCAGACACGAACGTCTTAGTTTTGGCAGATTCACTCCCACGGCTTGCCCCAGCCTGTGTTAATTTTAATTTTATTGGGCTTATCAACGCCCGCCGCATTTATGTCGGCTGACGCTCAAAAGAGGGAAATATTCATTTCATTATATTCGCGACTAACACCGTCCATATTTTAGACTCTGCATCAGATGTCGCTGGGCTGAAATTAAAAAAAATACTAATTACTGTAATAATACGTACTGGAGAACTGCGAAATTTGCGTCATTGTGTCCCATCACCGATCCTGTATACACTTAAGCTGGCGTCGTCTGGTTTCCTGCATAAGCAAGAACCAATTCCCCTACTGAGTTTACAAAACATGATTCTATTACACTAACATGTAAATTTCTGGCACGTAGTTTCCCAGAAAATTTCTAATGTTGTTTCAAAAGGATATTAATATTGAGCCATTTCTTTGAACCTTTGTGCTGTAGTAAAATTAATAATGTTGTCACAAAATTTATAAAGTTAACATTTTCCAAAAAATTATATTACTGTAATGCAAATATTCTGTTGTAGTATTAATGATAACAAAACTTCAAAGTAATGTTGCCGCAATCAAATGTTGTGTTACGCTGAAAATAACACTATGAATAATAAAATATTTGTGTTACTACAACTTCAAAGTAATGTCCAGCCAACATCAATTTACACTTACTTGACATTGTAAAATTACGGAGCTAGCAAGCAGCGATAACGTCTTAAAATGAGAACAGAATGAGAACTTTGACTTAGATCAGTTCGCACACCTTGCAAAGCAGTTGAGGTGTACCAAATGCGCGTATATTTCTAGAACATAAAGTATTTCCACATAACAAAAGTTTGTCGTTATATGTTATACTATACTCACAATGTAATTCGTACAATGGAGATCGTCATACATACAATGTGCGTGTTCGGTTCACACTCCCGGCCTTACATTTTTACTTCTCAAGGGAATATTTATTTTTGTGCACAACAATCGTACTTGATTTATTTTACACCGAAACCTTTTTCTTAAGGCAATTGATACGAAAGAAAAATTTCAACGCAAATGTCACTATCAATGCAACAAATAATTAATTTTGTCGCAACATAAACACCACATTAATATTGATAGTACAGTAAGTAGTTAACGTTGATATGGACTGTTCACGGTAAAATGAGCACTTTTGAAAGCCCTGCTTGAGATCTATTTGTAAGCAAGTTGTGTGTTCTTCCGCCTTATGTAAAATTATCATTGCCATGGGCCCCATCGTTTTCTTCATGCGTCGATCAAGTGAAACTCTAAAATTATTAGAAAAAGTAAGTATTTTAAAAATCTGCTAATTTTTACACTTCGACGCATTAAAAAAAAAAACAGAAAGCGATAGAAATAATTTAATTTATCACAGATGGTTATCTAACATTTTTTATTCGACTTTAAGATATGGAATTATATTACCTTCCATCGTTACCAACTTTACTGGGCGCATGTCACTCAGTGCGCTCGTTAACATATATGCAGGTAGGAGCAGTAAATTTTTTCTAAGGTTGATTTCAAAAGTGCTTACTTTATCGTGAACAGCCTTTACAAATGTGCCTACTTAATAGTACAGTTACACTAATGGCATAACAGTATATTACATTATCAGCAACGTTACTTTCTGATGGTTCACAGATAACAAAAAATTACTGCACTTGCAACATTAATACTGTTGGCATTGGCACAACATTAGACTTGTATGCGAGTAGGTTGTAACGTTTCGTCCACAGCTGTGTTATTAGAGGGGGAGCAAGTTGCTAGGAGAGGCGAGAGCGGGATTAGTCTGTATAGGCTCTTCACGATAAAGTGAGCACTTTTTAAGGCCCTCCTAAACGACAACATCCCCTAATAAATATATCTTATTGCAGTCTCAGACGTAACTTTTAAGAGTGATGAAATGTATACACTGTGTTTATTAGTCATATTTCAATGTTTACATTAAAAATGGCGGGAAGGTAGAAATTAATTGAAAGGAAAAATTTAGCAGGGCCTTAAAAAAAGTGCTCATTTTGCTGTGAATAGCCTATAAGAAGGAACCATTCCGTAATTCGCCTGGAGTGATTCCAAATAACCATGGCTAACCGAAATATTTATGCCTGAATAGGGAATCGAACACACTTTCTGCCAAATGCAAGTCAATTGGATTACCAATTCGACATGTCGCTCGGTGAATAAAATATTGTCCAATGATTACGTAGAGTAAATGTAAACGAGTTTGAAGTCTAGCTTATCTTAAAATTACTACGCAAAATTTGCAGTTCTCTAACTACTGCTCAAGAGAGTTAAGTGAAAACGTTGGGGAGTATGTGAAACACGCGCTCTTTACACCTCCTCCATCTCTCTCTCTCTCTCTCTCTCTCTCTCTCTCTCTCTCTCTCTCTCTCTCTCTCTCTCTCTCTCTCTCTTACCGACGCAGCATATTCAAGATTATGCAGAAAGTTCGGTTGAAACATGTAGGCCTACAAGGGTGTGACATGCAAACTGAGGATTTTTATACCTGTTGTCAATAATAGTTAACATGAACAGGGAAACCACACGTGACAATAGACTCGTTCGGTAAACAACAACTACCTTACGGGTGACGATTTGATAAAAATATGTTTTTTAAATTTTATTTAAGAATAGTTTCTTCTATGTATAGAGTTTAAGTAAATGTGTTGAATTTAATATTTAATTTAGTTTCTAAATTGGCTACCTGTAGGGGTAGTTTGAACTTGCAGAGAAAGTGATAGCAAATCAGTTTTCGAATGTTACTAACCAAACTTGGAGTAATGATTTACAGAAAAATTACTCATGGTACTTGTATTCAGAAGAGCAGGATTAATTGTTAATTACAGTTCTTGACGATTTTTTTAAACATTAACTTTTTTTAAGTGTCTATAGAATCAATACAGTCCATCATAGCAATCAAACTGCTCCATTGATAACATCAGATTGAAGCAACTCTCTCATATCGCTCGGTGTGGTGAAGCGATGTCGGATGATTGGTACTGTGAGAAAACTGGTGACAGAGACGGGATGCTCTCATCGTGCGCCGTCACAAGACACACTAGCAGAAAGAAGGGCGAGTGAAGAGATTTAAGCCACTCTTAACATCGAAGTCTTGAGAGACGATGGAGGTGAAGCGAGGTGAGTATAGAGCAGCGCCGGAATTAAAGAGTGTGTGGGAAACAGGACATCCCCGAGGAAACCCGCCGACCAGCGGCATCCCACTTGCGAGAAATCCGGAAGCCACCCCGCCGGGAATCGAACCCGGTTCGCCTAGGTGGGAGGCGAGTAGTCTAACCACTGCACCACCGCGGCCTCTTGCATAATGAAGGAAATTGTGCGAAGTATGAGAAAATATGTTTAAATTCTTCTTGGTCTGTCGGTACTACCCTGTTCAGATATCCAACCCCCCTCCCTCCGTCAACACTTCGCCACCGACCTGACAAATCAATGCTTGTCACACGGAAGGCAAATACAGCGTTCCATCGCGAGGTCCTCACATTAGTCGTTAGAGCAGTACAGCGATTGATTTGTATTACACACAAATGGTAAGTTTCGGTGAACTCCTAGCAGCAGTGTGTTGCGGCCTATGGCAATACAAAGGTAGGGGGTTTCACACATGGTTCCCACGCTATCATCCCCCCCCCCCTGACTTTCCGACAGCCATGTGACGCATCGTGCGAGCGATGGATGAATGTAAAGGTGTACTTCGCCGTCCCGTAAAGCTCGCGTCATGAGACACACGTTACAAGTACTGCGCTTTACTAATTTATACTCGTAGTTGCCAATATTAACTATATTCATATATAGAAAAAGGTGGCTTGTACGTTAAACACCCAAGACAAATGTTTTTGTTTGCCATGTACGGTAGGTTATTAGTATGCACGGAACAATCCAAAAACATAGCGGAGAGTTAAATTTTCAAATGCACAAATAGAAGTCAAACTGCTTTTTTTTTTTTTTTTTTAATTGCTAGCCAATTTGACATAGTTTGCATTTAGTCGTTCAATAATGTTTTGCCCAGACACGCATATATTTATCATTCATTCCGGATAGTTATAGGCTATTCACGGTTAAAGTGAGCGCTTTTGAAAGTCTCCTCATTTGTAATAATAGTCAATAAACATATTTTAGCTTAGCCTTACACGTCAACTTCAGAGTGCAGTGGAACGTAACTAGGACCTCATAAGTGCTCACTTTACCGTGAACAGCCTATAAGAACGTTTATTTCAGCCATTTTTGAAGGTTGGTTGCAACCTTCAGGAATAGACTTAAGATATAGGTGGTATATACAACTTCCAACGTATTTTTGATGAGGAGTCACCTGCCGAAGTTCATCAGAGTTAAGTTCTACCGTGTGCAAGGAAGTCTTTGATGATATTTGTTTCGCGGCTGTACTTTAATTTGTATTATGTGTCGTGAAAGAAAAGTGGCTCGTCTGCTCTCGCGCTAAACACTGCGCTTTTCGTTGTTCAATTATTAATCCCGCTTTCTAGTACACTTGTGATTAAATTAGCACCTTTACTCAAGATTCTGCTGTTCATATACAAACAAAAGTGCCCAGCAATTAAGAGTCTCCTTTAAAATCGCAAAGTTTTGCTCGTATGTGAAAAACCACATGACAAGGAACGCATGCAAATGATTTCGTCCAACGGCAAAATGTTCTACATCGAATTACCTATGTTCTGGAACGCAGCATCATTGTGATGCGATAACCGTGATCATTCGTACGCTGCGACTGGTGTTCGGTAAATAGACTAAAGATGAGGTAGGCCGATATCGCTGGCTGCGTACAACCAATCTCCATGTTCCAACATTGAACTGCTCACCTGCTAACACACCAAGCGAAAATGGCATGTTTTGGATTTTACGTTAAAAAAAAAAAAAAACTGATTTGTAAACAAATTATTTGAGGTGTATGTATACTTCCTCTAACCAGTTTGTAATGCGATTGATTTAATCTCAATTGGTAAAACTATTTTATTCATATAACAATGTGTAATTTAAAAATTAAGATATAAACAAATACTTTCATCACTGTTCACCGTATGACTTAGACAGTTGTGTTCTTTTGAGGTATAGGCCAATGTTGAGCACGTGCGCAGAAGACGAATAAGCGGTCTACCTTCGCTTTAGTATATGGTTTGGTATCGCAGTGGAGTCTATTCATAGTTACTTCCAACTTTCCTGAAGCCCTGCTAAAGTTATACTTTCAAACTATTCCTCCGCCTCGAGTAAAAAAAAAAGATTAATTAAGTTTAGAAAGTTACACCGAAGGACCAACGCGCCACATTCGTGCGCGATCAGTTTAATAACATTTTGAATGAGAACTATTTCTTACCAGGTGACACACCTATTTTCTCTTTGTTATTATTATTATTTATTATTATAGTTGAAGCATTATCTATACATAGTATTCAAAAAAATCGCCCAGCTGCGTGTGTCTATGTATTCGGCTAAGGCTTCTAAACTACTTGATTGATTTTGATGCGATTTTCGCCATCATTTAGAAAATTTCTTGAGGAGGGTTTCGATATATAAAACATTAATACTTAATGTAAGGATAGTACAGAAATGTCGACGTTTTCTAAACAAGTCGGGAAAAGCCGCTTTTCGGGTGTTACTTGGCTTACGCTGACTAAACCATAAGAGATACGCCAAATTAATGTACTATGGAATTTTAGATCTCAAAATGGTCTACAAAAAAGTCCACGACAGTATATGTTTATCTTTTAAGGATGGCCCACAGTAACCATTTTTGTCTTTTAATTTTCACTAACGAAGGCTTTTTGAAAAACACATTATTAATCTCATGTTGGTTACCTTAAACATTTAGTGTAAATACTTGCTGTAAACCTAAACACCGTATTTATAAATCGCACCCGAGTGAGGCCGAGGCGGGTCGCTAGTAATTTATAAATAAAATATAAATTAAAGTTCAATTTAACACAAAATATGATACATTAATGCTAACGGGCTTGTAAAACGCATGTTATACGCGAGATATTTAGGAATGAACCCAACACGCCATACTCAAAAAGTGGGACGAAACCGCGAGTAGACTATAATCTACAGTAGGCTGAGAGGTGTAGTATGTACTCGTGCTGCATTCGGTCAGACGTAGGTGAGGCGAAAATGAGAGACCGCTCTGACTTTCAAAGAGGACAGATTGTGTGGAGCGTGGTTAGTTGGAGCAAGTGTATCGAAGACTGCCAGTGTGTTCAAGAGAAACAGTGCCCAAGACGATTCGTCGCAAGACATCAACGAAGAGAAACTGTGGACGAAAACAATCCTCGGTGATCGCGTAGTCCATGTGACCTGACATGTGCCGTCTGAACGATCACTGTCGATACGACCCAATAATATGTTATTTCTTCTTCTTCTTCATCCATTAGACCTTTCGCCCCGTGGCGAATTTCGGGATTTATTTAAGCTCCTTTCACAATATTGCGTTGCGTTGCGATGGGACGCGATGCGTTTGACGCCGACGATCGCCGACCGATTCCATTTGTGGTTTCACAATAATGCGGCAGTTTTCGGTGATGGGTGCTATGCTGCCAACCGTTCCCACAAAATAAATCGTAAGTTTTTGGCCAGAATGTTAAACAAAAGACATACGAAAAATTGGTCTGCTGGAACAAGGCAAAACAACGAAATAATACACAGAAAGTTTGCTTTGCGCCAAATGCGTATTTGTTTTCAAAACACAAAACTACTTTTTTAACCGTCAGTGCTCAAAGTAAACAACAGTTTTTCTTCTTCTTCATTTGATCTGTCGCCGTCCGCCGCCGGCAACGTAGATGTACGTCGAGGTCGTCGTTCCGCGTCAACGGGCTTCTTTATTCTGATTGGCTACAGCTCATCGCAACGCAACATTGCAGTATTGTGAAAAGCGCTTTACTGGTGGTCTTCCAACGATTCTTTGTTTTACCCACACTACGGAAACTTCTGGATTGATACTTGTATAACATTTTAGGTATAGGCTCTTCGCGGTAAAATGAGCACTTTTGATAGCCCTGCTGAAGTTCTACTTCTGTGCACGTTGTGTATTCTTCCGCCTAATGTAAATTTAACGTTGCCATGAGCCTCGTCACTTTATTCACACTTCCGTTCAGCGAAACTGTGAAATTATTAGGAAAGTTAATATTTATAAAATCCTGCTCATTTTTACACTTCGATGCATTAAAACAAACCGAAAGAGAAAGAAATAATTTAAGTTATGACAGATGGTTACCTAACACTTTTCATTCGACGTTAAGATACGGAACTACTTGCCATCCATCGTTACCAACTTTACTGGGCGCATGTCACTCAGAGCGCCCGTTAAAATATATGAATGTAGGGGCAGTTACTTTTCTCTAAGGTTGATTTCAAAAGTGCTCACTTTTTCGTGAACAGCCTTTAACCGTTCGTCGCTCAATATTCTGAGACTACATTATTCAGCCTGTGGATACAAAGCTATATTTATTAATATATATATATTTTTATATAAATATAAGTTTGGAAATCCTGGAGTGTAGTTCCCGGACCGGGTAGGCGGGGACCTGAACTGACCATTCCTAGAGGTTCAGCGAACGTGGAGTGTTTTAGCATTGTGCGGAGCCCGGTTTGCATGACAAAGCTGTTTGGGAGGGCCAGCGCCTGTCACTCACGCTCTCGTTTCGAGCAGCGAATTTCCTCTTGCCTTCCCGAGGCTGTCGCTACACGTCGGCTTCCCTCCTGATCATCACCTGTCTCGAGCGCCACTCCACCCTGCACAAGCTTTTGGGCCCAGCACGCTGCAGGCCTCCAGGTTACTTCGCGGACCGCCTGCTGGCTCTCGCGACCTCCCGTTGCGAGCATGCGTACACCGCACCGAAATAGTCGCGAGCTCCACTTTCGCTGTATCCACATGTACACTGCACCAAAATAGCCGCGAGCTCGTACTCACCTGTAAACTACATCAACGTAGTCACCTGCTCAGGCACGCCATCTGCAGCGGCGTACAGCAAACACCAAAATAGTCACTGTTATGAATACAGGACTATTAACGCTTTGATTCAGAAAATAGTTAGGAGTGAGATACCTATATACATCACTACAAAAACACCTGGTCTGTGTTCTTGCAGATTACTGCCCTATTAATCAATAAAACATCAGAACGTTTTGTACAGCATTCATAAGTGGCCAATATGCCACGTTGAAAATATCCAATTCAAATGTATATTAAAATGTAAAATAATGCAAAGTCGCCTTCTTTATCTGATTATTTATACTTTGACTATTTTCTAAGATAATATACAGTACATTGCACGAAAACTGCTATCGATGTAATATTGCATCGCATGAGTTTTCAATGACTGTGTTGTCATGATATTTTGGCACATTCCGTATAACTCGGATCCAGACAATGGAACGTGGCGTCGGTAGCACTCTAATCGTTAACACTTTGCCGACAATGGTGATATTACAGGTGTAAAAAGTAGCTTGTACAATCAGAAGTGGGGAATGCATCGGCCATAGCATATAACAACGAAACATCCCATCATTCGACTGTACGTTACCACTGCGTTATTTTGCTCAGTGCGTCAAAGAATTCATGAGCTCACCTCTGATAATCACTTTAAGGTCGAAGTAAAACAACTGGCTATATATTACTGCACCTGACTGTACAATCTGAAGAACTCGTAAAAAAGTAGTAAAGACATTTAAATTGTCAGAAAAGCGCGTTTTATGCTGTATATGAAAGAAGAATGTATATATTTTGCAACACTATAAAATATAATCTTTATATATATATATATATATATATATATATATATATATATATATATATATATATATATATATATATCTTTAATTCCATTGTGTATTTTGCCTCCTTTGCCGATAAAGAAATAAGGCGAAGCTCTCAGGTAGGTATGTATGTATTAAATATATAAGTAGATAGGTTTGGCACAAGGGAATGTGGAAGTAGGAGCCAGGCACTGGCTGGCCGCTATGTTGTGACATCATCCAACTGCCATATTGAATTTTAGTGACTTTAACCTTGATATTTGGCCTTGACTTTGAACCCGTGCCCTTAATCTTGAATGACCTTGAACCGAAAAAATTCTAAAGAATTCCTAAAATTTCCTAAAAATTTATGCAAAACAATTATAAGATAATTAAACAAATATTACTAAAAATGTATTTAAAATTACTATTAGAAATATATATTAAAATAACTTATTTCTGGAGGTTTCCCAGGTACCACATCCAGCAGACGACTGACCCACCACCAATGTTTCTCATTGGTTAATTAATCGACAGGCCTCTGCCCCCTCGCACATACTGATTGCATCGTATGCAGGCATTTTATTTATTTATTTATTTTTTTGCATTTGTCATTTGTTTTCATTTTCAATACCTAGGTGGTACTATTTTCTCGATTTAGTCACCAGGCGAGTTGGTGATTTAACCACCAGGCAGCAACCATATTTGTTTATGTTTTTAACGTATATGGTGGTGCTGTCGGCCAATTACATCGGTCAACTCTCAGCAACCTGAGTCCAAGAAGGATGCCTGACCAGACGACCAGACGTCGCCGAGTGCATCCCCGGTGCCAGGCACTCGTGTCAGTATCCATCACGGATGATTCTGCCTGTGGATCCAGAGATGAACCTGCACCCAATCGTCAGCGACCAACAATGTGCACTCCTGAGGCTGCTGATGGTGGTTCTGCTGCAGACAGATCTGGTGTTGATGAGCCCGATGTTGGTACTAGTATAATAGAGCCATCGATCAAAACGGAGCCAAGTCTACACTTCAATGTAAATGTGATGGATGGTGAATTATAGACAAGTACCGCTGCTACTGCTTGTGTCGAAGGCTTTCATCATGACCCTGTGATTTGTGCGGGCCTTCGTAGAGCACTGCTGCTGACCGACATACATGAATTGCTCAGCCTTCTACGAGATACCAAAAAATCATAATTGAAGATCTGCATATTAAAATGCATAATTTGGACCCTGTTAAAAGAATATTAATAAACATTATTGAATTTTTTTGCTGATTATATATATTTTTATGTGTACAATAAATTTTGTGTAAAAATATGTGTTGGTTTATTTATTTTAAAACCTTCCTTTATATAAAAAATATTTTTAATAAAAATACTTGCGTTTACAAATAAAAAAGAAAAATTAAATACGGCAATTTACATGACATCGTCACCATTCGGTACAGGTCGATAGCACTCTTATCGAGACTTAATTACCTCTGGTGGTTGAAACATGAGTTACCAGTGTGCTCTAGTGGGCGATACTAAAAAGAAATGGACAGTAGATACGGCATGGTGTCGAAGGGGTCGAGCGTACATGAGTAATTGACTGACAGCACCACCTATACGTTAAAAACATAAACAAATATGGCTTCTGCCTGGGGGCTGAATCGCCAGCTCGCTTGGTGACGAAATTGAGAAAATAGTGCCACCTAGGTGTTGAAAATGAAAACTAATGACAAATAAAAACAAGATGCCTGCATACAATGGAATGAGTATGGTCGAGGTTAGTAAAGTGAAGAGATTTAAGAGATTTGGGCGGCTCTTAACAGCCTATCGATTAATTAACCAATGAGAAACATTTGTGGCGGGTCAGTCGTCTGCTGGACGTGGTGCTGGGGAAGCCTACAGAAATATAATTTTTTAAATACATTTTTAATAATAATTTCTTAATAAATTTCTAACAATTATTTTTTTATGTATATAGATTTTTGACATGTTTTTATTTTAATTTGTCTTTTAGGATTTATTGGTTATTTTCAGAATTTTTTTGGCTTCGTCATTCAAGGACACATGCATACGTAATGTCAAGGTCAAATGTCAAAGTCACTCAGATTCATTATGTGCACCGCACTTAACACTGCACTTAGCTCCGCAATCAGCACAGCAATAAGCACTGCACTTGCCGACCTCCCGGGGTGCAGAAGGCTCTTTGCTCGAATCCCAGGTATGGCATGGGTGTTAATTTAAGTTAGAATATAAGTAAGTAAGCCGTCAGTAGTAGGAAAAAGGAAAGTCTAGTCCAAGGGCGTGGGGCGTGGGAGACGGAGCCAGGGAAGCCGCAATCTTGTTACGTCACCCGGCCGCTATCTTGGATGTAATTGACCTTTCACCCCGACGCATGTGACAGTTGACCTTGACCTTGATGACCCTTGACCTTAAAAAAAAACTTTTAAAATCTTAAAAAATCCAGAAATTTCTCAAAAATTCCAAAAGATTATAAAAAAAATTCTGAGAAAATGTATTATTAAAAATCGATAAAAAATTATTGAAAGGATCCTAAGAAATTATCCATTTTTTTCAGAAATGCTGACAGAGATCAGTTACTGGGGTGACTGGGATCAGCGACTCCGAGTCAGGTGACCAGGATCAGTAACATTGGCCTTTGACCTTGACCTTGAGCTTTGGCCTTGAAAATGAAAAATTAAAAACTAAGATAACCACAAAAATTAAAAAAAAATTACAGAAAATAAAAAAATCTATTAAAACATTTAATTAAAAAATAATTTTAAAAATTAAAAAATTGTTTAAAAATTAATTTTTATAAATTTTTTTTAAAAGATGTCTTAATTTAAAATTCTTTAACCCGGGCGGCCATTTTTCCTTTTTTACCTCGGAATTTCCCTTTTTACCAAAAAAATTCTCTTAAAAATGTAATTAAAAAACTTACATTTCCTGTGGTTTCCGCCCAAACCACCATAAGTCACATTCGTTCCATTCCCAGTACACGACTCACTCCCTCGCATTCACATCCCTCACCTATACTCATTCTGACATCTTGTTTTTTCTTTCGTCATTTGTTTACATGCTACTGGAGGCAAGCATCTTTGTTTATATGTTACTGGATGCCGCCATATTTGTTTTTCGTTCATCATTTGTTTATACATTACTGGAAGCCACCACCTTCGTAGGTGACCACCATCTTGGTAGACATCACCTATCCGCCATATTGATGCAGACTACTTTTACCTTCACCGCATGACCTTGAAAACAAAAGCTCGAGAATAAATTAGTAAAAATAAGCATGCTGGAAGCCAAGCGAGCTGTCGCCTCTTATATTTATAGCCAAAAAAACGACTTGAAAATTTCCACCCTATTTAAAACATATGTTTCCAATCAGCAGTACACCTACAAGCATAATGCGAGACTTTGATGACATGCAAAATTTATTAAATATATATTTTGTATTTAAAATTTAAAAGTAATTTATTTTAAAAAAAAACTTTTTTATTTAGTTATATAATTGTACATATAGTATAATACTTTATAATAAAAAGTATTTCTTTAACTTTTTTATTTCAATTAAATTCGGACAAAGTAGGAAAACATGAATTAAAACAAAATTTTATTCCCAGATATTTCTCTATTCAATTAAATTATTACAGTCGCTAACACCCTCAAAAATTACAAAATTCTTTAATATGTCCAAGTAAACTGTCGCTACGGCTGATCTGCTTACTGCACCTGTCACACAAGTATGACATGCAACCGAGATTTTTAGTACAAATAGAGCGCTCATGTCGCCGAGCATTTCTTCTGCACGTGAAGGTCTTTTCATAGAAGCGACACTTATAATGTCGGAATGGTTCAGCAGATGTGGTTGACCATACAGATGCTGCTGGAACATAGGCCGATGGTCCATTTGGTGTAATGTGTGTGTATGTATATATATGTATGTGTGTGTATGTGTGTGTGTATGTGTGTGTGTAAATGCATATATAGATATAATTTGTGTGTCTGTTCAGAATGTTAGAAATCTCAGTGCCCAAACTCAAGACATACATTCTTTGGACCACTAGTAACACAAGAGCACTATACACGTATATCCGAAAAAAATATTTTTATATAATTTGTGTCCAAGGTTGCGGCATACAACTCCTGGAGAACAAGGCTGTGCGATCATGCGTGTAGGACAAATTGCATAGGCAGTAGGCGCGCGTCGCTATGCATGTAATAATGTAGTATTGAGGGCCTAAGACCTATGCAACTTGTCCTACATTCACCTTGCTCTGCAGGCACTGTACGTCGCAAATTTAAACACAATTAAACTTGTATATACAGACATATATTTAATTAACGCAAAAAAAATTGCGTTTTAGTTTGGCGAATAATATATATATTATATATACACATATATGAACGAGTTTCGTTTTAATGTTTCTTATAAAAACAGAAAAGCCGTAGATTACTGTAAAGGACACGTTCCAATGTTTTCTTTTGCAGATGGTTTACTTATTAGCACGCTTGACTTGCCACCAAGCAGCCTTGTGCTTTGACAACTGTCAGATAATCAACTAGTTTGGAAACAGGCCAGACGAGAATCAACCTGACAAGTCGTTACTCATCCATAAGTATTTCAAGAAGTTTTATGACTAATGTATTAGTTATTTTTTTCTGAGTTTTAATATATGGTGACTGTTAGGGCATATCGCATTTTTTGAATAACCTTTAACTGTGTTCTATTTGTTGATAACGTTGGGAAAATGGAATATTGATCTTGAAGAACAGCTGTGATGTGTAATACTTAAACGTAAAGTCATAGTAAAACTATTTTTTTTTGCGATAAGATCATGTTTATTTCAGAAATGTTTTGCAAAACCCTTTGGAATAGTTACGGATTTTGTAGGAATAATTCTATGAATTTATATACAACTTCAGTCGTCATAAAATAGTAACTTGAGAATCTTCACTGCAAGTGGTATTGCTGCTCTATCATTAATGATGGACGTATTTGTTTATAGATTTATTTTCAGACAAACGCATTTTTATATTAATAAAATATTCGTGCCAATTTGAATTTAATCTATTAGCATTAAAATTTGTTAGAAGTACCTATACAAACAACTAAAAACACTGTTTTCACTTAAACAGCAGCCTAACCTTAAATCCTATCCACGACATTAAGGATAAAGACTGTTCACGATAAAGTGAGCACTTTGGAAATGAACCTTAGAAAAAGTCACTGCCCCTGCATGCACATATTTTAATGGGCGCAATAAGTGACATTCACGCAGAAAAGTTGGTAACAATGGATGGAAAGTAGTTATATAGCTTAACGTTGAATAGAAAGTGTTAGGTAACCACTTGTGATAGCTTAAAATTATTTATTCGCTTTTTGTTTTTTCTTAATGCATAGAAGTGTAAAAATTAGCAGATTTATAAAGTATTTCCTTTTATAATAATTTTACAGTTTCACTTGACAACCGCACGAATGAAGTGATAAGGCCCATGGCAATGTTGATTTTACATGAGGTAGAGTAATACACAACGTGCATACATCTAGACCTTAAGCAGGGCTTTCAAAAGTGCTCATTTTACCGTGAACAGCCTATAGTCGCGCTGGCAGAAAACCAGTCAAATGTTAGGACACGGAGTGGTTTCTGCGCATCTTGGGCGTGCACTCTACGCCCGGCACAGCCCAACAGCAGCGCCCAACTGTTCCGATTGCGAGGGCGCGTGGACTCGGGCAGGCTTTCTCCTCATCGGTATGTAGCCGCACTTAGGCACGCGTGAGATATTCTTCCGCGGGCGGATTCGGAAATTGTGAAGCCGGCGAGGTGCGGCTCTTTGTTCCGAACTGGCGATCCAACTGTGGCGAGTGAAAACACGGCGAGGCTGGCCAGCCCCGTGACCGACAAACAACGCCGTGGCCGGACATCACCGGGACGCAACATCGGAAACTGCTCCTTGGAATAACGTTAGTGCCACCTCGCCGAGTGTTCGAAATACACGTTTTCCCACGAAACTATTAACACTTTGAGGACTATACCCGAGTGTAGTTCGGGCAAAACTTGTTTGAACATTTCATTCCACATAAAAACCAAAACCGCTCTGGGTATAATTACATCAATTCCCTATTTATCAATTCCCAATTTCATAAGGATTTTAAATAGGAACTCATATAACATCAACAACTAATTACGCAAATGAACGACAAATTTTTGTATGGTTACGGAAATCAACACGATTGGATGTACATCCTGTTACATGCGAAAGAACATTTGGTTGAAAAATGGTGAACTCGGCACTCCATTGGTTGGAAGCTGGCCAATACGGAAAGACTGGTGTAAGTTTGACCAGTAGAATGGCGTTAAGTGACATGGAGACCAATAGAACACGGTGTCCCTGCAGCGGTATGGATATCGATGACTAACGTCTAGCTTGACTTTAAAGCTGGTAAAAGTGTGTCGACCTCAAAGTGTTAAACGAGAATCCAATGCTCTCATCTAAGAATGGAACACACACTTAAGACGAGGGTTGTTGAGAACTTTTAGAATGTTACGCACCTTAAGATCGCCATTTCATAGTATTCCAAAACGGCTAAAAAATGATTTTCCAAAACGCTGTATCACGAAATTGCGCATTAGATACACAAAAAACTACTTAAGGCCAGGCTTTACCATGCATAGGTGTATAAGGAATTATATGCTAAATTCAGACTAAGTGCTCTCAGTGTTTTTGTGGTAGTATTTTCAACTAAAGATTTTTTTTTGTTGGAGATTGAACGCATGAAGATTTGTAAACCTTCCAAATTTTAAATGCACTTTTTGATTATATATAAATTATCACAATGTTATCAATAATACAGCATTATTAAGCACCCCTGTTTCCAAAGGGCAGGAAACACACAGATCCGAAGACAATCATTATATATCTTTAACAAATCAGTTTTCGACAATTGAACTACTGGAATAATGGTAAATTTGGCTTGGCATGTGCTGATGTTGATATGACATATTCTGCAATTACTAGCAGTGACCACCTGCCATGAATGGAAACTTGTCAGTTATGTAGACAGAGTGGCGTCCAGAAAGAGCCTGGCGCTTCATAACGATCGAAGTGTTAGGCAAGGAAATAAGAAAAATTGACGTAAAAAAGCAAACCGCCTTCTTCAAGCAGTGTGCTGAGTGTGGTTGTGCCGCACATTCAGTGGAAAGGAAAATATTCAATTTTATTTGCGGAAAGTCCGAAATCGAAGATTTAATTCGCATTGAAATCATGAATTCAAAACGTTAATAAGAATCCAGTAATTTGTAAATAGCTGAAGACAATCCAATTATCACTGTTGAATCACATGAATTTGTAAATATTTAATGGGTTAATACACTAGATAAATAATTCTATGTAAATTGAACTAGTTACTTTTTTTTATATAAATCTATAGTTTGATCATTTTACCACGGAGAATATAAGAATTATTTGACAGTTCACGTTTACCACTTGGACATTTTTATGGAAGCCATGTCACTGTAAGCATTTTTTAGTCCCAATTCATTTTGTTGGATATTCTCTTTGAAGTTATATACTACACCTAACGTGCATCGCTCTTGTATGCAGGACGGTTTATTTAAATATGTGTAGGATTACTTTTCATTATGTAAGCTTACGTATTCCCAGGCGTAGCAATGAGTGAGGAACAAACTTGGAAATTGCTCGAAATAAATACGCCCTTTTCTTAAAACTATGTGTGATCAGTTTTCAACAGAGTGGATATCGCATGACTGCCAAGTTTCTTCGAACAAGACGGGAGGTTGAGCCGATCAAGGCCGTGTGAGTAACGCCAAACTGTACAAAGAGGGGTGAGCGTGAGATGTCACATGTCCCGTATTTCTGGAGACCACTGCTAGTGTTTCATAGGTATAGAGGTTGTTCACGATAAAGTGAGCACTTTTGTTATAACCTTAGAAAAATGTCACTAGCCCTGCATGCATACATTTTAACGGGCTCACTGAGTGACATACGCTCGGTAAAGTTGGTACCGATGGATGTAAAGTAGTTAGACTACATGTGCTAACGTCGAATAAAAAGTGTTAGGAAAACATTTGTGATCATTTAAATTATTTCTTACGCATTCTGTTTTTTTTTGAACGCCTTAGAGTGTAAAAATTAGCAGATTTATAAAATGTTTACTTCTAAATAATAATCTCACAGTTTCAGTTGACCGACGCATTAATAAAGTGATGAGGCCCATTGCAATGTTAATTTTACACGAGGTGGAATAACACACAGCGTGTATACAAGTAGATCTTAAGCAGGGCTTTCAAAAGTGCTCAATTTCCCGTGAACAGTCTATAACCAGCCGACCTCCGCGACACAGCTAACTCGTGTGGTGTACGAATAGATGGGCTCTAGGTTTGGGACCCGGGCTGGGTGTTGATGTAAATGTGTCCTCACTTGACTACTTGTGTATTAGTCGCCTTATCTGGAAATGTCTCGTATACTTCTCCAGTGATAGGAATTGTGTTAAATAATGAGTTAACAAACATTAAAAGAAATAGTTTACTGAGACGACAAATCACAAAAGTAGAGAAGTTTTCGTTTGTATTCAGATTTCTAGATGACAAAAATTTTCAATGAGACAAAGCTGGGCAGTTCTGTTTAATAACCTCATAATAGAAATATAATATAACACTACGCTTTAAAATAAAAGAACACAGAAAAATATCCTCCTACATACTTTCAAACAGTCACCGCTGGAAGTCCCATAGGTAAACGTAGTGCGACTAGAACACTGCACGCTAGTTCAGAGCCTTATGCTCAGTAGCGATGGGGCACTTGATGCTTGTGGAAGTGTCACCCTTATTGTTTCCACGCTTCCCTGTCCCAAACGAGGAAAAAAAGTTCCAATTAGGCTAGAGCCTTAATGTATGGTGAACCACTCGCATGTCTCTGTTGCGACCGGCCGAGCAAAATTATTGTGTTAAGTGAATTTAGGAGTGTTTCAGCTACCTACCGCAATATCGCTTTAAAATAGAGTTTTTAACCTTCGAAACAAATTTACGAGGTGTACCTAGGATTCGGAATGGTGTTTAATTTTACGGGATGTTTTACCTATTTTTCAGAGGTAAAGTGTACCGTTTTAAAGTGAAAAAAGGTTCGAGTAATGTTTCACAATTCACCAGCAAAATAAATCTTGGAAACTCTTCCACAAGGGTTGTTTTATATATACAACAGTACCTGATTGATTCAACAGTCACTTATAGCCTGTTCAAGGTAAAGTGAGCACTTTTCAAGGCCCTGCAAAATTTTTCCTTCCAGTCAGTTTCTATCTTGCCACCACTTTTTAATATAAATATTGGTATGTGGCTAATAAACAAAGTGTATACATTCCACTAATCTCAAATGTAAACATCCGAGACTGCAATAAAATGTATTTATTACTGGTCAGTGCCTGTTGGGAGGTCCTTAAAAGTGCTCACTTTATCGTGAATAGCCTATAGGTGAATGTAATTGATGAATCAGTGAGAAATGCCAGATTTCCTTCACTTATTGATTCTGTGACATTCCCACTGATTCATTAGTCATTTTTTCCACTGTTTTTCAGTGGTACATTTTTGAATGAAGAATCAGTTGAAGAGCGTGTAGAAATGGCCGTTAAACAACGTGTATCAAGTGAAATAACAAGGAATAAACTGATAAAACTAATACAAAATACTTTCTAAAATGTGCTTCGTCTTTCAAAACACAATTTTACGGGTTATATGAACATTCAGCCTTTCATTCTGTTTTTACGACTTTCATTTCGTTTTCATGTAATCGTCACATCGCTCTGTTTGTATGTTTAAACTGCATATAATGTGATGAAGAGAGTGCACTCATATATACTATTCGTTTTAACAATCCTAACGGTACCAATTAAACAAAAAACAAAAAGTAATGCATACAATTTAATTGTTCACGATTTCAGTAGGTACTATGACACATACATTTTCCACTTCATTCTTCAACTCGGTTTGGTAGAACATTTGATGCCGTCCACTCATAGCTCAGGGGTATGGTGGCTGACTCGCTGACGTGAGGTCGTGGGTTCGCGCCCCGGCCCCTGCAGGTTGCTTCTTTAGTTCGCTTGTCGCGCTAGGAATTTGTCAGCCGGTTCGTCTAACTTGAGCTTGTCGACGTCATTTCAATACTACCACAACAACGACGACACAATACAAAACATAAATAACTGCAGAAAAACTTTTAAAACCAAACATTTATTTATAAATGCACTAAAAAGAGAAAAATAATTATAGTAGTTACACAATTTGTAGAACTTGTAAGATGTGGTCGAACAGTCGTAATAAACTTTACTACAAATTAATATGTTTGTATCAACTTATATTTAGTATATAAAAGCTTGGCGCAATAAAGAACTTATACCTCATTTGCGTAAGCGTAGTAAGCCCATATCTTGCGTAAGACTCTTAAAACTTTTGATACAAATTTATTAATTTGTAGTAAAGTTTATTACGGCTGTTCGACCACATCTGACAAGTTCTACAAATTGTGTAACCTATATAATTATTTTTCTCTTTTTAGTGCATTTTTAAATAAGCGCTTGGTTTTAAAAGTTTTTTTTGCAGTTATTTTATTTTTCGCTTTTTAGTTTCACCAATTTTTATTTATAATACATGGCTCCTAGTATCTTGGATACTGCTTAAGTTACATACAAGATTGTAACTTCCGGCTCCATCATCAGATTAGCTCAGTGGTACCTTCACATTGCATTGTCATCGGAAATACACATGTATGCATAATTTCAGCTTGATTGGTTAACGATAAATCGTTTAAAATCACATGCAAGATTTGAATTTAACACACACACACACCCACATACATACAATTGGAGTTAAACAAAACCGTAGCAAAAAACACCAAATTATTGTGGCGATTTTCAATACGCCACACCGTTGAGGAGTTCCCTCGTGAGGAGATTATCCTGGCTGCAGCACCAGGCGCTGTCGCCATATTATCGCATTGTCATCGGGTTTATATATGTACGCCAACTTTGAGCTTGATTGAATACCTAGAAGTGGGTCAAAATTCACTTGCAAGATTTCACCCGAAAGAGTTCCCTCGTGAGGAGATTATACTGGCTGCAGCACCAGGCGCTGTCGCCATATTATCGCATTGTCATCGGGTTTATATATGTACGCCAACTTTGAGCTTGATTGAATACCTAGAAGTGGGTCAAAATTCACTTGCAAGATTTCACCCGAAAGAGTTCCCTCGTGAGGCGATGATCCTGGATGCAGCACCAGGTCGCTGTCACCATATTATTGCATTGTCATCGGGTTTCTATATGTATACCAACTTTCAGCTCGATTGAATACCTAGAAGTGGGTCGAAATTCAATTGCAAGATTTCACCCGAATGTACAAACTAACTAACTAACAAGGCAAGCTAAATAAAAGCTTGTAAAAAAAAGATGGTAAAATAACGGCATTAAGTTGAAGTGGAAAGAATGTGTGTGTTTAATTCTGGTCACTTCCAAGAGAATTTTTAATATATTATGGTAAAATGCACAATATAAACAGTAAAGTATCGTAAAGATGTTTATTTCACGTCATTATTTGGCTACATCCAATGAAAACAATATTTAATTCGCCGCTGCAGTCGGCCGTCACTTATTCAACCAGTGAAATTGTTTCACGTCACTCATTCAAGCGGTGGAATTTCTTCACTGAAACAATCGGTGACTTTCCACTGATTCTAAGTGGAGCCATTTTCACTGATTCGAGTAGTTGAACCGCACTGTGAATCAGTGGTATTCCACTGATTCGAATTTAGAGTGTAGGCTGATTTAAGTTTTTGGTACAAAAAATTATTTATAATACACGACTGCAGTCTTCAGAGAATGATAAAAATCTACAATAGGTAGTGAATAGTATTGACGTTTTCACGCAACCTTTGGAAAACACCACTGCCCCTTAACGGGCACAATGTCTGACTGCGTCCAGTAAAGTCGGCAACGACGGGAGGAAAATTAGTTATATTTTTTAACTTCTGATAAAAAGTGTTAGGCAAACATTTGTGGATACTGGAATGATCTAATTTCTTATCTGTTTTTCTGCGCCTTTAAGTGTAAGAATTAGCAAATTTGTAAAACATTTCTAATAATACCATGGTTTCACATGACAGACGTAGGAATAAAGTGATCAGGCCCATAACAATGCTAAATTTACGTATGATAGAAGAGTATAATGTAATTATAGAAGTAGATCTTCAGTAGCGCTTCCAAAATGGCCCAGTTTACGACGAACAGTCTCTAGCAATGACACTTTCTGTTCTTTTTTTTTAATCTCGAGAAAAAATTGCATCTCATAACAAATGTTCTATTATTCTATTTCGTAGGGACAAAACTGGAATCTGGATGGAGGTTAGTGCTTGGGGGAACTGAAGCCGTTTAGGAGACGTGAGTAAGCCTGAAGGTACTGAAATGTACGTTACGTGCGTTAGCAGATACGTATTAAGTCTGGTTTGAAAGCAGGGAGAGTTTGGTATAAGTTACATGTCAATTAAAATCGGTGTTTAGGCGTTCCTATTAAAGATAGATATATACCACCCGAGACTTTTTGAGCAAAAAAATACGTGATTCTTTGCTGTCGAATCATTTTGTGGCATTCATGTGTAGTGTGTTTCCTGGAAAGAGCAGAAACATTTTTAATTAAATAAAAAATGGCAGAAAAACAAATTGTTATATTTGCCTAGATACAGAGATTGAGAGTATCATTTTTTTTTTCACGCCTAGGTTTTCGTTTCGAGTTAATATCTTCAAAACTTGCTTTAAAAATTAAGTATTTTCCTATACCAAATTCTGTTTTCTTTCATACCAGGAAACAGTATTAGTGTCCTTAAGGTGTACACATATACAGATTACTATGGGGGATTTCGATAAAAAATAATACGTCGATAACTCATGCGAGGTTGAAGAACTCGAAAGCAAATTTGTTTGGAAGGAGGGGAAAGGGGAGGGAGGATCCGTAATTTCAGTGTTTACAATATGAAGCCAATAAATTCTTACGTCGCCACGCAGTGTTTCGACGCGACAGGGAACGTCGTCAATTTCGGGTCTGGTTCCGCGAAATAAACGTGGCGTTGTGGCTGTGGGTGTCATAGAGAATCTCCAGCAGGCGAAGGGTTCTTTTTTGTTTCTCCTGTCTTGCCTGCTGTTAACTCCCTCCCTTGCAACGGGGATCCCGGTATCCCCTCCTCTGTGGGTGGGGAGGGATTCCAAGGGGAAGGTAGGGGAAGGCGCACCCACGTGCGTAGTTCCGCTTCCCGCCGCCGCGTGGCGCTCGCGTCGCTGCTCGCCGGGTCCGCGCGCCGGGTCTCGGTGTGCGACCGCGCCAGTCTGCGCGTCGGGGTTCGAGCCAGCGCTTCTCGGGGGGGTTGGTCCCGCTGACACACAGAGCATGCGCGCGCAACATGGCGACGGCCGGCGGCGGCTCATTTGACGGACAACCTGTTGTTGTTGTTGGTGCACGCGGGCAGCTCGCCGGAGGAACGTATGTTCGAGTGAGCCCGGACGTTGGTTCCCTTCCCGTCTTTGAAGAGTCCTCCCCGCTGCAGCACACCGGGTAAACAAGCGCGCGCGGGAAGAAGGGCGCCCTAAACTAACAATCAAGGACCTGGCGGCGTGTGCATGTCCCTCGTTTGACGCGAGGCTACGCGCGGAGGTGTAGTCTGTAATAGAGCGGGTGCGATGGGCCGGCGACTGTGAGGCGATCAGGGGCCTACCCCAGCCGGGACACGACGCCGACGACGCAGGCGAGCCTACTGATGGGAGTTTTCCAAGAGGCTCCCGGGATGCATTGGGTGAGTACCGTGACACCCTCCCCCCCCCCTCCCCCGGCACGTCAGGTGGAGCGACGCGAGCCCTAGGCCACTCCACTCGTGTTACCGCCTGCCAATTCCTCCAAAACTCCATCCACTGTTACTTCGAACTTTTCTGAAGCCCTGTTGAAGTTCTGCTTTCACGATTTTCCTTCGTCTCATGCAAACAAGGGTTAACCAAGAATATAAAATTACGCCAAATGGACAACGCATCGAGTTCCCGCGCATTCAATGTAATTTTATTTTGAGTAAGAACTATATCTTACTAAGCGTTACCAATTCAGCTTTTTTTCTCCGTACTTCTACTCATATTAATCATAAACTAAATGTTATAATTTATATACAATATAAAGAAAAGTTCATTTTATGAGAAATTAAGCTACTTTTATGTTCACACGTGTATAAAAAGTTGTAACATGTGACGTATCTAGGAAAGAAGCAAAGACGTCGTACTTTGGGTGATTTTTCAAAGGTTTAATTCGAAAAGTGTGAAGAAACCGCGAAAACTGTACACACTTTCGTTAACCCGTCCATACCCCGCGTGGGTGTGACGCATGTATAGAGCTTTGCAAGACAAGGAATCGGTGATGGGTGTATTCCTGGTTTATGAATGGTTAACGCTGACGTCAACGAACACGCAGTGCGTGTTTCGTGTACAGCGCACACGGAAATAAAATTAAACGATCGCAACACTTGAGCTCATAAATGAAATCGGGGCCGAACGGTTAACCCTTCCAGTCAGTGTTTTGTATCTGCAACTTTGCACAGGAGGTGGCTTTGATTGTCTGCACAGTGCATAGCATAAAAGTCCGTTTAATGAAGCGATTAATTATCTTATTGGTCTCGATACAAGGCAGCGTCAAACTGACATCAATAAGTTTTCAGATTTTTTTTTTTTTTCGAAGTGTCTAAAACGATATATTATCCGTGACTGATGCTGATGGTAAAGAAAACTACGAAGTTGGTTTGATACTATTCACATAAATATAGTATTTTTTTCTGTACATAAATGAATGAATACAAGTTATACCTACACAAGTAAATAACTGTATGTATACTTGAGTTCAATTCCAGTAACACATTAGTAGACGTAGTACATTTGCAACGTTATCAAAAATATACTGCATACATGGGTTTTTTATAGTTTTTATTTATATAATGAATCTATAACTTTGGTATTTTCTGGAACTTTCACGGCAGTGTATGATGTGCTGGGCCGACTACAACTTCGCTCGACAAGATAGCACCATCGCGGTTAACAAGTGAATATTAAACAAGTTCCGACTGAACCATACTAAATAACTAAATTGTCTGTTGGAACACAGTCTGAGCATACGCCCCTCTTTTTTTTCGTTTCAATCTGCAAACTGTATTTTCCCGCCTGTCAGACAGTAAAAACCTTCACTGGCCTGTATCCCCGTGTTCAAATCCGTCAGTTTGGTCGTCTAGAGCCTAGGAAGTTAGGGTGGATAGATTCGGACGTCACTTAACAGCACTGCAAGTGATGAAGTTTTAAACTACAGTTTTTAGGTGGTTGAACCATTTAGTTATCAAAAATAACTTACTTCCAAGCGTTCTCCCCGCAGTAAATATTCCATTGAAATTAATATCCCTTCGCTTCATGGGTTATTTCAACACAACATACTAACTTCATAAAAAAATAGTAATAACTTATATAAGAGATAAACATGACGATCAATTATTTCCAATATTGAACGTGTAAACTTAAGTAAACATGGTAGATACGCTGAAACGCTGGAAATAAAACGTAAACAAGCAACATTACCCTACTTCACGGAGCTATTTGGGTATTTAGTGTGATGCCACACCTCAGTAAATTTTAATCCTAAATCCCCAAATATTTAGTGTCTAAACTTGTTTCGTTATCGGTTTAGTACTAACCTAAACATCGGGGTCGCTGCTGTTTCGAACACGGCTTGTTCTGTCGCTGCTAGTCTTGCGGTAGTGTTGACACGCCGAACGAGCATAGGTATATACAGTAGCAGGTGTGTCTGCTACTGTGTAAGGTACTAGTTTAGCAGACGAGCCTGCAGTGTATTCAGTATGGTCCTACTGTCATTTCAGGTCCGATAACGCTTCGGGCCATATCTTGGTCGCTTAGGCGTTATTGCTCAGGTTTGCGACATTCCTGTGTAAACATTGTTTCGGTAAGACGTTTTTTGACTATGCGATACCAGGGAACAAATTCCATATCAGGGCAGGAAAAAATGTAATTCCTTTCAAGATAAACTTCCTCAGCTGAGAAACATTTACCAGCTTAAAAACCTGAGATGAACACAAGTTTGAACTCTATTTTGTAAATGGCAAAAATTGCAACCCATAAATAAAAAATATTCAGTACGTCTTACTAGCAAGTAGAAATATTGTTAAACAAAATTAAAGTACGCTACTTTTACAGTAGTACAATTAACTGATAGAGGATGTCGTACTCTCACCAATGTTGCTACCGTAGCTGGCAGGTATAAGCTTGTTTGGTCCAAATACGCAACATGCAATAAACCAGATGTCAGCTCTAAAACTGTGTGAAGGTAAAACGCTATATTATTTTAGCTGAACCGTATTGAATGTTCCGAGTTTTCGACAACTCAGGGCAATCAATCGACCTACTCAATGAAATTATTAATACTTCTTAATAGCAATACCATTGGGTTCTCTTTAGAGCAAAAGAAATTATGCTAGTATAGTGCTGGACACATTGGGTTAACGGATAATACGCTAGTGATGACCAAGTCCATGATACAACTAGCAGATCTTGTTGCCGGGTACGTTCCTCGGTGTTTGTTTACATCAGCCTCGATAGCTAGCGTATTCTTTCTGGCCGGATCGAAGAAATTACGGATTTACCCAATGCAGGGTCACCAACCCATAGTCAAATTTATTTCATAACTCAGACTAAAAACTCAAGAGCGCTTTAAGTTTGACAGTTTTAAAACAAAATAGCGTTTGTAGATAGAAATAAATGTATAATAGCTTTTGATGTTTTGTTCGTTTAAGCTCAAAATAGTAATGGTTATTTTGTTAAAATATTTAAGCCTTTGAGTGACGGGTTGATAATTTAGCAGCTTTTGGAGACTTCAGGGATGATTGTACTAAATTTTGTGTGATTTTAAACATTTTTTTAAACATAAGTTTAAACAAGTTATCATTGACGGCTTCGCATTATGCCACTAGTGAGGGGAAAAGCCATCGGAATAAGTCGGAAATATAACCCAGTGTGGGAAATACAAAATTGCAAATTTTATCTGTTCACACATGGCCTGAATTTTTAAATGCGATGGAGCAGATATTCGGACTGCTGTATATCGTATTGTTTAGTCGGTAAGCGAAGAAATTGTGTTTTGAATAGGGAAGTATTACAGAAATAAACTTGAAATAGATAATGCACGGCCAGTAATATTCGAAAGTAAAACGAAAATTGCGAAGTCTTCGTGAGCCTTCGCGAATAGAATGCCACCGGATTCCAGACACGTGAAATCGCCTACTTAGCCTATTAAACTCTCGCTTGGACCTGGTTAGAACTGATAGGTTCTTTATTTAATAATCTACGGTGTAGTTTTTTAAATTCTTTTAAAGCCAGCAGTTGTTTCTATTGTGCTAGTGACAACACGCTTAGGCTACCATACGTGGTCATAAGAACTATAATTTACAGAACACATATGCTTAAAAACACTCAGAATGTTGTGTACAATTGTATTGGAAATGTTACGAAGTTAGGTTAGTAAGAGAAGGTAATCATAACAGCTGTACTTTAATAACTAACAAATACGATAAACACTTCTACTTGCGGTGTTAGTTGCGACGAAGCGTTCTTAAAATCCACCATGAAATGGCCACCGCACTTAATTATTTTATTCGAGAAAAGTTTATAACGCACTTGAGTGTATACTTATATATGTTGAAACGAATTTGGTTGTGAATCCTGAAGGAAAAAAATTAACATCTACTTTCGAGTAATAAGTTACTGCTTAGTATGAAAATATAACTGTCCGTAATTATTTACTTAGCAACAAACCAGTTACGCACTTATAGGGATAATTATAATTGTGACGATTAATAACAAACTCACCTCTGTTTGTTTTCGTGGCTGCAAAACCGTGTTGGAATTCTCCATTTGGTAATTGATTGAGGATTTAGGAATTCGAACGTTTCCCAGTGCTATCCCAATCGTGATCAGTTTAAGAAGTACATGCCTGATTATTTAGAAGCTTTGCTATTTAGCTCTAACGGCACGTAAGGGACGAAGAATGGGGAATAAGTTAATTTTAATTTCACTCGTGAAATATTATTTGTTTCCTTAAGGACAAAATTTAGTCACTTGATGTCTTTAAGAAGTTAAATTTCTCCGGCACAAAATACGCTTACCGTGAATGACGGACCTCATTACTTTTTACATGAGAAACTAACAAAATATCTTTCAATGCTCTGCCCTTAGTTTTTAAGTAATTTATTGATAAAATGTGCTATAATTTCTTTCAAATGAGGAGAAAGATTACAAATGTAAATAACGTCAGGTGCTTTTTCAGAATAATTTGCGTGTCTGGTGATATTATCTAGCTCACTAAGTTTTATCCTGAAACCCCCGCTAATTTGGTGTCCATACTCGGTCACGTGGTTGACTTAAAATTATTTATTTGAACTCGTAGCGAATTTCGTTCAATACAAAATTATAGATCCAGGTATACACGGAATATGTTGTCAGTCTTAAAAACAAAAGCATTCCACGTGACTATTTTGACAGCCAACTCTGCCCAAAGTTCGTTTCCTGTGTAAAATAATTTATGTATATCAATTTTTTAATTCTCAAACCTTTACAGCGCCAATCATTACAACTGAACCAAATGTCGGCGCTTATGAAACACAAGTGAATGTTTGAAGCCTAGTTTTTGACGCCTTGCTCAACCTTATCCTACACTTAAATTGGCTACGTGGCAGTAAATTAACACATTAAGGTTCGAACAATTATAAGTTATTATACCTTTCTTAGAAATTTGTAGCAGTGACGTAACGCGTAATGGCAAGTTTATAATTGTTTAGTATTATTAAATAGCCGTAGAAACGACTAATTTAAAATGTTTGTTACCCACAAAAAATATTTTTAACCATTTGTATTTTTTTCTGTAAAGTAGTTGTACATATTTCACAACAGTTGGTTATGGTAGTATATGCTCAAATAAAAACTATTTTTCCCTACTGTTACGTGATAAATTTTGACAGAAAAAAGTCTTCTTTTCAGTAGGTATCATAAAAATAAATCTGTTTTATTTGAACCAGCTGATATCAAAAACAATTACAGGTGACGTTAATGTAAATATTTCTTGTTGTGAATTAGTCTGTATTTTGACAAGCAGTGCATTTACCGTTGACTTTTGAACAACTCCTTCGTTGAGGTACACTAATCGTCATGATTTTGGGCCATGATTTGTGGTTTGGACGTAGCGTTTGATGTTTGATTGTAATGCGTGATAAATTTACAGCCCCGGTTCTTCTCCCTTCACATAGAACCACAAGGATTTTACGAGTTTCTGTCAAATTTTTCTAGCGTGAAATTTTTTAAAAGTTTAATGTTTTCCCAGTGAAATAAAACTCTTCGTCTTTAAAAATTCGTGGTACATTAAAAAAAAACCCTGTTCGTAAAAGGTCATACATGAAAAGACCTGTCGATTCTTTTATCTCATTCGCTATAGTTGATTCACTGCGACTTCGCTCTTTTTGAATCACTCTCTATAAATAACACCATTTAGGACGTGTTTTGTTGTTTGCTAAATGTATCACGTGTCATACACACTTCTGCTATTCTAATTTTTGGTTAAATTAAACTTTCACTTTTATATTATTTATAAATTTTAATACTTCATTTATAGTTAATTTGAATAAAATTAGATAAACAAATAGGTATGTGTGTTGGTAATGCTTATACGGGCTGTTCACGGTAAAGTGAGCACTTTTGAGAACCAAGTTTCTTTTTCCATTTAGCCATCTTTTATACTTTAACCACCTTTGTTACATAAATATTGCCATGTAAGTAATAACCAGCGCGTATATTCAGCCGCATTCGGAAATTAACGCCTAAGGCTAAAATATAATATATTTACTGACTTGTTCCAAATTAGAGTGGCTTTCAAAGGTGATCACTTTACCGTGAATAGCCTATAAGAAACTGTTTTCATGCAACATATTATTAAAATGGACTGCGCGCGAATATGGGGCGTAGTCCCTTTGTTGTGATTTTATAGACTTGAGCTGGACTGACAACCTTACGTCAGTCACCCGTCCGTCAGGCGGTCACGTGATCTTCAGCCAATGGCAGGGCAACTGTTTTCCCCCATCCGTCAATCCGTCATATGTTTCTCTAACGTTAACTTTCGGCGGACAGACGTATGAGCCACCGCCTTCTGACGACATGCTGTAGATACGAATACGCACTTCGAAATAAAATGCAAAGTGGTGTGTTTGTGTATACTATCTTTTGGTGGTAAATTCAGGGATTTAAAATGTAAACAATGATTCGGTATAAATTCGTATCGCGTAAATATGTATTTCCCCAAAAATTTTCTCTATGCGCATTTCCAACCAAAATATACCTCCAACTAAAGAAAGATCACGTTGTTATGTTGTCACACTACATTTTTTCCGCACAGAAGGATTTTTGTGATTCACTTTTAGCCGATGGATGAAAAAACAGACGGATGACTGATTAACGGACGGGCGACTGACGGATCCGACGGATATTTGTGACCCCAGCTTAAGTTAAGGTTTGTTCTACTCAGATTAGGAACAAAACGCGGATTCTGATGGGATAGTGTCTGTCGTGGGAAAAGTTCCCTCTGCAACTGCGCTGGTTTTCCAAACGAGGTCGCTTTTAAGTTGCCGGCAAAAACTGAGCAATTTATATTCATTTGTGTGTGAAAGTTCGCGTTTGTCTCGAGTTGTGATAATATATACTTGCCCTAGTAAAAATACTAAGCATTAACTTAGTTTTGTAACTATTATTCACGCCCTCCAATAGTGTTTACAAGAGAAAAAAACTGTGTTCTGCATTTAGCATTCATACGTAAGTTTATATTAATATGAAAACGTTACACATTAAAGTGAGAATAAATTTAACTGCGATCGAAAAAGGAACCTTGTACTTTTATCCTTCCCTATCAAGGTAACTCCGCAGGAAGGCCCTAAAAACGGTATTTTCAACCATGTTGATATATATATATATATATAATTTAGTTGTCATGTTTAAATAAATAAATAGTTAAATTAAACCTTTTTACTAAATCCTGTTTATGGTTTATGACAGAATATTAAACAACTATGAACATATTTCATCATAATACAGTAGGCCTATATCCACTCTAGTGGATCCACTCTAGTGCGAAGAACAAAGTTTATAGTTTACGTATAGGTTCTGACGCATTACAAATCGGACGATTTTACACAAAGATATTTATTTTATGTAAATTGCAACTGTCCCATTTACTTAACATACAAAATGGAACAATCCGGTACACCGCATTGCACCGTGGCGGTGAAAATGTTTAGTTGGCAAATTAAAAATCTTTGAGCTTCCCAACCTGAGTAGAATAAGCCTTGCACGAGGCGTGGTAATAGACTGGAAGTATATTCTGGGCTTTAGGAAACACGGAAATAACCATGATTGGACTTGCTGATACATCATAGCTACATAGCCGTAAGAATCCGCTACAATCAACTTGACGCAAAATGTTAAACGCTAATCGTCACTATAATAAAACTGGCATGTCTGCAATCGATGTTAACAGGAATAAAAATAAAAAGAATGTAGGTGTGTGTATACAAATATTTTTGTTTGTGTTTGTAATTTAAGAAAACCCTTTTGTAAAAAAATGAATCCGCGAACTTAATTGTTTCACTCAATTAATTTTTTATACGTTAGGGTTTTTTGTATATTGATTTCGTATAGCATCAACAGAATAAAACGTACTGCGATAGTGGTGCAATCTGTTGCCAATCATATGTACCATTTGTTTTCACTTGTTTGGGACGTTTTTTATTCTGATTGGCTGGCGTTAAACTTCAAACACACAGACTTGAACGTTGGCCAACTTTAAACGTGTTGCATTTGGTGTTTAGCGTCGCGGCAACGTTTTACGTCGACTGTAGCCAGTACCATTACTCTACAGGGATTTATGAGTTTATTGTAGCGCGTTAATGTAGTGCCAATGCGCATGTAGCCAAGCCTTGACAGAATATCTTAAAGCAAGAACTTACATTGTTCCGTAGCGCGATGCCATTCTATCGAAAACCGTATAAATAAGATGGGTTGAAACGTTAACTAAAAATTTTTCACTGCTTCATGGCAGTATTGATTTTCTATCATAATCCGAAACGAATTCAAACATTTTCCAATTGCCATAAAAAAAACATTTGACGTTTATGTATCCAAAAAAGACCTATATGGTATTTCTTCGTGACAAAATGTGAAAGAATTGCACTCTATTATGAATTTTCCTGATCTACCATTTATTTGTTCTACGATTATTATCCATATATATTGTAACAACTAAAGTTGCTCAGTCCTGAGCAAAAAAAAATATTACTGTAACGGATTAACATTGAAATTGTTTTATAGCTGGTGTCTTAAATTTGTATTATACTCCAGGCAGAATTGATCTAGTTAATTTTCGATGGCCTTAATATTCATTTGAGATGAGCATCTAATATTTTGCTTACGAGTTCTACCTCGGGTCATTATCATTTTCGAGAACTAGTGTATTTTGAACCGTAGGGCTAAATAGAGTTGGTAACTGAGGGTTCCATGTTTTAGATTTATTTCAAACTTTATTACATTTGTAGAAACTAAAAGTGTTATATTTTAAAAAACAAAGTATGCTTTCGTTTGTTCTAGTAATTTTTCTGGAACCGTATAAAGAGTACATATGGTACTAACATATTATTTTGATTTTCAAATATTGATTAAATTAAAAACGAAACTAATATTCTAAAGATGCTTTACTGAAATAGGTTACGATAGCACCCTTCATCTCCGTTATTTTTGAGATCAGAAACAGTGTGGGCTTATGTATTATGTAATAACTATGCGAAGGATATACTGTTGTTTACTGAAATAACATTTCAACCACTACGAGTATGAATAAACTAGACAAGGAAAATTTTCAATTCCTTTTTGGACGCACATTTGCGAAGAATTCTTGGCTGCGTATGAAAGTATTATGTCAAAACCTTAGTTTATAAATGTGTTCTTTGAAACGCAAGAGCGTTTAAAGTACCCAAGTTGTTAATATCGTTACAACTACAGTAGATTGTTTTCAAAATAGGCGATATCACATATTTATGTTCATAATTTGCGTGGAAATGACATAAATTTACTGTCTAAAATGTTATTTTATTCGATAGTGCATTGCCTGATTAATATCTTGAATGACAATTATCATACTGATAAACGAAGTTATTACATTAACATCCCGCTGCATAATTCTCTTTAACTCTGTCAAATACAGCAATATCGGATTTACAAATACGAAAAATATGTGGAGACAGAACTTGATAAATATATTCTTTTGTAATTTTTTTATTGAGGTGTAACATTAGCCAGATATGTACATTTAACGTCGCGTATTGTTTCTAAACATCAGCGAACTGTAGTGTAATTGTATAAATTTTGTTATGACAGAAATAAATATTCATTACTGTTTCATTTTGTGTGAAGATCGAGTAATTTTGTAGTAGATGCTTTTGAATTTAAACCTAATATTTTTTTAAGCTAGGCGTATTATATATATTTTTGTAAAATTGGCATTACTTTTAAAGAAATGATTTTAAAGCAAATTCAGTCAACACTGAGGTTGACGTAATTAAATCTGTGTCCAAATAAATAAAATTCTTCAGGTGTCGGAAATTGACTATAATGACGACTTTTAATTGCACTTGATTTTTTTTTAAGTTGTAAAAGATTTGCTATATTGTAAAATCATTTTATGGATCGATGTCTAATTTGAGTAAAAAGAAGATGTAATCGCAGAAATATTATCTAGAACAAATGCACTTTTCACGGTAATTTCCAGCGTCTTTTCAGTTCAACCGTGTTCAAACAGGGATTATTTTATGTGACGGCAGGAATTGTAGTTTTAATGTTGGTTCATGAAGTGTAATAATTAATATGTACCGTGAGTGATTTTACGGCGTCAAACATTTTTGCTGGCGCTCGGATTACATGTCGGTAATTAACATCTCGCAGAGATTAGCAGAGTGAAATGTTTTGCAGAAAACAATAGAGGTTGAACATGGTTCGTATTTTGCCATGCATATGTGTACGTCAGTAGAGATTGGCATTCAACAATAACGTCCAGTGGACCAGTGTAAGAGTGTTAAATTTGACAGGACGTCCTGAATTTAGGCAACGTAGCGATGATAACCTTCAAGTGTCCTACGCACGCGATGGACTTGGTAATTACACCGGGCTGTCATTCACGCAATTTTAGTTGTCGGAATGAAAAATATTCCTTTCAAATACTTGCGGTTTGTAGAAAATGTTATGTAGCCTATATAGTTTTCCGTTAATTACTCCTACACAGCTGTTACATATATTATATTACTTGCCAGTTTATTTTAATTTTTAATTTTTATCTGTCACACAAATGAAGGAAATTAAACATTTTTTCAGATTACAACAATGTATGCTTAAATATACCGAGCAGTTGTTTCCTTTTACATATAATTGGGTGCATATGTAAACATGCATTTCTTAAACATATCAATACATTTACAAACCCTGGAATAGCCTATATAGGTTTTATAGCGTGAAATAGTTAACTTTAATAGAATTTGCATTTTTTACATAAAACGTTAAGATGAAAACTAATTTCTGATGGGAAGATGTGTAGCAATTATTTACCTGGATTTCTTCGTTTGTGAAAAATCCTCATACCTCAAATGTTTCACATGGTAAAATGACATATTCATAACATTTTTTATCCCAAGGCATATTAATTATGTGTTTGGACGAGCGTGTTAATAATCTGACAGAAAATCGAAATAAAATAAAATTTCTAAATATATAATCTGGAATATTTTTTTCATCCCCCGTATATTCTGCTACAGAAACCTCAGTAAGTATTAATGAAAATTTAATGTCAGCATAAATTAATTACAGACTGTTCACGGTAAAATGAGCACACTGAGAAAGAGGTATTGTTAAATCGATCAAAGTTTGTTTGGGGCAACCAAATTAATTGTTCGTATAGAGGCAATGGAATAGTTCGTTGTTGTAACCAAATTATGTTTTTTTCATATTTCGTTGCACAAAAAAATATTTATTAGTGCAATCAAATATTTGCTTTGCTCTACCTACATTAAACAGTTCCGGTTGATAAAGAAAATTGGAAGTTCGATTGAGGTGCCAGCCTAGATCACCCGTGCCTGAGCAACTCTAGGCGAAGTGGCTATTCGCAAAGTTTTCACATTTTTGTAATCAAACCTTTGAAAAATCACCCCATGAATGACGTATTTAGTTATTTCTTAGTTACGCCATGTATCACAAACGTTTTATACTTCTGCTAACATAAAATTATCTTATTTTTCATTACTTGAATTTTCATCTATATTTTATTTATAAAGTATAATATTTCATATACAACAAATACGAATAAAAGAGCAGTGACAAAAACAGTGTGTTGTTAGCGCCTAGCAAGAAATACTTCTCATGCAAATTATTATTACAACTGAGTGCGTACGACTTTGATGCATTGTCCTTTTGGAGTAATTATCCAGACTCGGCGAAGCTTAGTTTGCACGAGGCGGAGGAATATCCTGGAAGTAGAACTTTTGCAGGGATACAATTGGAAAGCTTTTAATACATAAATTTCAAATGGTGGAAAACGTGCGCGAATAAATATTTCGAGTTTTACAGGTTTAATTTGTTAGATTCCTGTTGAACTTATTTTACTAGGATGTTTATAGCCTACCATGATTGAGCAGCAATAGATGCAATAACAAACTCTTAATATCCTGATTGTCACAAAAATATTAAATAAACTCTGGAGCTGTATTTTCTAACGAAGGCAATCAATTGAGATGCCAAACAAATATATACACTTGATTAAACTGACTGTTTTGTTTACGGTCTAGTCTGACGTATTTTGTTAGATGAACAAAACTTATTTAGTTGCTCTTCCAAGTTTTGTTTACTCAGCAAAATATTTTGTTGAGGCAACTAAATATATTTCTGGCTCTATACAAACTAATATTCTGTTGGTTGCGGAACAGACCTTTCTCTCGGCGCACTTTTTAAAGCCGTACTTAAAATTTCCTTTCATTTTGTTTTTATCCTTCCGCCAATTGTTTATATATGATAATTTCAATGTGACTAATAAACACAGTCTATATCTTTTACATCTCTCAAAAGTTAACGCCTGAGGCCACAATGAAATATATTTTTGGGTTATTAAGCAATTTGGTAGGGCGTTTAAAAGTGCTAATATTACCGTAAATAGCCTATTCATTGTGCACGCAGAAAATAAGTAAGAAATTCATTCGTAGTATGCTTACAATTTAGTTTGGAGATTGCATTAAAATTCCTAGATCAAATAACACAAATAACCAAAAATTGATATCGCAATGCGGACCAGGCCAATAATCATTTTCAAAGAAAGTAATGCACGGAAATATTTTTTTGAGGCAAGATATTTAATTTGGATAGGCCCGATTATTTCGAACATATTCAACACGCTACATTTAGTTAAAATTTTAATAATTTTAGTACCGTAAATTTTTTCTCGTACATTTTAATTTCTTTACTGGCATATGGTAAAAGAAATATTCTTTCAAAAAAATGTGAAACCTTGAAAAATGGATGTCGCAGTCTTGAAATATAATTTACCTCCCCCCTCCCTTTAAATTCTTTTAATGGTTTCGTGGACTGAAATTTTCCCCTGTTTAATGTTATTTCCACAAAAATTACGACACAACAGGTTAATTTTTTTAAAGTATCTTCGCCACTGAATCAACAATTGATGCATAAGGGAACTGCGGCGGTATTAATTACTTATATGTTGTTTAATTTAATAAGGCTATGAGAGTAAAATAATTATATAAGTATATTTCATAAAATCAGAAAATTCTATGATCCTTACGATAGCAAAACTTTAGACCTAAGTTAGATGCTCGCGAACCAGGAATTATGAATAGAAAGCCATGATTTCGTCAGATTCAGCTTTGAAACTTGAGCTTGGGATTGACGTAGGGCATAGGATAATGTACATTATGAGGTACCGTTAGTTTCTTCGCTTCTCTCGTTGTCACATTAAATATTTAAATACAGAAGAAAATCGAGTGTTTATCCTGGCAGAATATTGCGCCCCAAAACCTGACAAACCAAATTGGGATCACGGTCCCCGTTGGAGAGTGGTTGTAGTAATGCAATGCACTTTATATGCGATGGCGAGAAGCGAGAACGTTTTCGGCATGTTTGTGTAGAGCGGTTACCGAGTCCAGGAAGACGGATAATCATAGCCCTACTTGGAGTTAAACGTTACGATTCTTTTACTGTCACTACCAACTTCTCTGAAGCTCTGCTAAGGTTCTGCTTCCATGATATTCCTCCGCCTCATGAGAACGAAGTTTAACTAAGTCTAGAAAATTACACCAAAGGGACAACGCACCGTAATCGTGCGCACTCCGTTTGATAAGTTTTGCATGAGAACTATTTCGTACTTGGAATTACCAACACATCCAGTTTCTGACTTCTTATTCGGATTAATTTGAAATGAAAAATTGTGATTTATAAATCAAATATAATTTAAAAAATTAATGCAACCAAAAATAAGATAAAGGCTGTTCACGATAAAGTGAGTACTTTTGAAATCAATACATGCATTTTAACGTGGCGCAATGAGTGACATGTGCCCAGTAAAGTTGGTAACGATGTATGGAAAGTAGTTCGATATCTTAACTCCGAATAAATAGTGTTCGGTAACCATTTGTAATGACTTAATTATTTCTTTCACTTTCTGTTTTTTTATATATATATATATCTAAGAATAAAAATTACCAGATTTTTTAAATGTTTTCTTTTCCAATAATTTTCACAGTTTCTCCTGACCGACGCATGGATAAATTTATGGTGCCATGACAATCTTAATTTAACATAAGGCGGAAAAGTACACAACGTGCATACAAGTAGTTCTCAAGCAGGGCTTTCAAAAGTGCTCATTTTAACGTGAACGGCCTATACTTCGACGTCAACAGAATGAACACTTTGATACATGACATATTTAGGAAACAACCAAGCAATGTCATACATGGGCTGGTATTGCAAAGGTTTGATTCAAAACGTGTGAAGTAAATCGCGGATAGACTATACACGGCCACGCACAGATGATTTATTTCACATTAAATACTTCAAATGGTTTGTTCAACAGTAGATTCGTTGTTTGAATTTGTAGGCAACATTCTATTTACTGTGTATATATTTATGTTGAATATTGGATGTCTTGTCTATTGCGTACTGCCATCCGAAGACGTGATGCATGCTACCCTGGCTCTTCAAGTGGTACACTAGTATAGGTTGTTCACTGTAAAATGAGCACTTTTGAAATCCCTGCTTAAGGTTCGGCCTCACCCGCCATGTTGAATTTTCCATTTATATGTCATAACTTATTTTTCAGTGAAATAATCAAATATTTGTTACTATGGCATTATCACGATTGACAATCTCCTTCAAATTTAGTCATCAAACTTCATCCACATGTGATATGGTGATTGTAAAATTGCATTAATCTGTTCATAATTTTCGAAAAATTACGGCATGACTACTTAAAGAATTTTCAGAATTTACGTTTGCACTTCAGCGTAACGTATATTGTCATGATTGTATAGTAGCAGTTTCGTAATAAGTGTCGGTATACAACTGAAATAAGCTAGAACCAATAATTCAACATGGCGTGTGAGGCCGAGCCCTAAGATTTACTTGTAAGCACATTATGTATCCTTCTGCCATAAGTAAAATTAACGTCCCCGTGGACTTGATCACTTTATTCATGCGTCAGTAAACGGAAACTGTAAAACGATAACAAAAGTAAATATTTTACAAATTTCCTCATACGTACACTTACACGCATTAAAAAATAAAAAAGAAAGAAAAATAGATTATTTTAATAATGATAAATGTTTACCAAAATACTTTATATTCAAAGTTGGGAAGTGGAACTATTTCCAGTCCTGTCGTTACCAACTTTACTGGGCGCATGCCACTACGTGTACTCGTTAAAAATACACGCAGGTGGGGACAGTGGCATTTTTAAAGGGTTGATTTCGAAAGTGCTCACTTTATTGTGAACAGCCTTTAAGAGAGTATAATCCATTCACGGCTAATTCACATTTTTCTGAAGCCCTGCTACAGTCCCACTTCCAGGATATTCCTCCGCCTAGTGCAACATAATCTTACTTTAGTCGGGAAAATTACACCAGAGGTACAACGCACTCAGTTGTAATTATATATTGCATGAGAACTATTTATTACTAGGCGTTACCAACACAGTTTTTTTCTCGCTGTTTTTATTTGTTTTTTAATGAAATAAATATTACAATGTTGAAATGAAATATATGCAAACCTTCAACGTAACGAAAAACAAGATAGTCTGTGCTTATAGAGGTATAAATCGCTTGATACGAGGCATATTTATGAAATAACTAAATACGTAATACATGGGGTGTTTTTTCAAAGGTTCGTGTTAAAAGGTCCAAAGAAATTGTGACAGGACTGTATGACGGGTAGGGTGCGTATGATAGCTACACAGTTGATCACTCCCCATGTACCAACACTGGAATGTTTTTTTATTTACGTGGATAATATTCGAGGTTAGAACCCTGTCTACGTTCGAGATTTGATTTTTTTTTCCCCTTCACTTTCTCTCGCCCATTTTCAATGCAGCCCGGAATCTACTCAAGTTGATCAAAATTTTTTCATAAATATAAAAGGGTGGATTTGTTGGGAAACGAAAGATAAACAAACGCGTTCATCGTCGTGGGTTAAGGGGGTCTGGTGATTACTTTGGCGATGGGCGAGTCCGTTTACGTACACGCACAGAGAACTATAGTCGATCTGTCTCATCTCAAGCCTGTGCTCAAGCCCTTGTCGCACTGTCAAATTTTTCCGCCAATCTGATTCCAATAAGTTTGGTCAAATAAAGTTGGGCAGTTATGACGATATCGGAACGTCATAAATGCCGCCATATTTGTCCGTGAATGTTGGATAACTTCAGTTTCCATCAAACATTTGAAGATTGGACTGGTTCTGAGATTTAATTTGATGCTTGACGGTCTCAGCCAATCAGAATCGTGCACGACAAAAATCTGCGACAAGAAACTTTAAAATAACGAACAATTTCTGGGAACGAAGTATGTTAATTAATTTATGTAGAGGCTGTCTGGGTATGAATGCTATTTTAAGTGAATATTGCACATAATATTACGAATTCAGAGGCATTAAATTTCATTGTGCAGGAAAAATCTCTGATAAATAAAATTTGAATTTAGTAAAGAAGCTAAAATATTTTACAACATTCCTTACATTTATTCCTGTGATGAACTGTATGGAAGAACAAAAGCAATAACGCTCTATAAGAACAAATTTTAAATAATAATTCTAATTGAATTAACTCAGTGAAAAAAATTTGACAGTGTGACACATTTTCAAACACATTCAAGATTATTTGATAAAATTAGTTGGAAAGAAAAATTTGATGGCCGTATTTTGTCTTCAAATGTTGTTATCAAATACAGTAAAAGGCGAAAATTTGAGTTTGACAGGGGCTTTATACCACGCCTCTCGCGTGGCTCTCTTCCATTCGGTAAGGTTTATTCCACTCAGGTAGGGAAACTCATTTCTATTAGTTTGGCAACTGAAAATTTTCACTGTCAAGGTGCACTGGTGTCGCGCGTGTGCGGGATTTTTCCCGTTTTTGTACGTAATTTTGAGTGCGATTTTCCGAAAGTAAATATTATCGTCTAAAATTTCTCTATTTGTATTGTTTGGAAATATAACGAAATACATCCACTTATGTAACATTTCGTCGTAAACTGAATTTGACAAAACTTTGACGTACACAATTACTTCAATGAAACATGACAACTGGATTGAAAAAAAAATGCGCAGTTTACTTAAGGGTAAATAGAAAAGTACATATTTCCTTTTGATGACAGCTATTTGTTTCGCACTTGGATCCTTAAAGTTTATCCTTTGAAATAAGCTGGCTTATAAAAGCACACTATGACAAACACAGTTTTATTTTTACTGTTTGCTCTTTTTCAACACAATTGGAGGGCGTGAATAACAGTTACGAAATATATATAATACTTCAAAATTTCGTCGGGACAACTATGCATCACAGTTCCAGGCAAACGCGAACTTTTGCACACAAATAAATAGAATAACTCCATTTTGACTTTTTGGAACACCAGCGCGCACCTTGCTGCGTAAATGTTTCCTATGCCGAACTCTCCTATAAGGAAGATCGTTTGCTGTCCAGCGTCACTAGAATATACCTTACTGTGGACGTGTTCGGTGTAGGCGAATGATCTCGGGTCACGTTTTCCAGGAACGCTTTGAGCTCGCCTCCAGACCACTTGGTCGGCGAATCCGCGTTCAGGAATTTATGAGTCAATCCGGAGTTTGGCCTGAAACAATCACCGGTCGGATCTCTTCGTCACGAGTATATGACGTCACACACAATAGACTACTTAAGTAAAACGGCTTTTCGGTTCCTTTGACGTGATCGCACCCATTTCTCTGCGTGGCTACGCGGGCCTGCGGAATGAAGTTCGTGTCTGATAGGCTACTACATTTTGTTTACGGTGAAGTGAGCACTTTTGAGGCCCTAGTTATTTTTTATTTCAGGCATTTTCGACGTAGATAAGTCTTTAAATTTGTAACCATAGTGGGACACAATCCAGAAGAACCCGATGATAACAAAATCGAGGGATAGAGTTTGGCATTGAAGATCCGAATCTATTATTTACATTCAAAATTCAATTACACCACTCGATTGCCAAAGAATCAAATAATATGTTACTTTGAGTGAGGGCTGCGAAGCATTGCGTGCGGCAGGATTGGGAGGGGGGGGGGGGGGGGCAATTTTCAGTTAGTTTCGCCGCGTCTTATAACTTCCACGTAGTAACTTTTGACTAGGAGAAGCTACGACGCTCGTTTTAAGTTTCAATCGACAGCTCTCGTCCAGATCAATATATTGTGTGTTTAAAAACATTTGTGTGGCATGGTTATGGTGAAATTGTATGCCTTTAATGTAAAAAATTAAGAAAACTTAACAAAATGTCGGCCTATACTCGTGTAAAAAAAACCAAGTCGAAATACAGAAATCGTATACGGTTGGAAAGAGCATCTAAAAAGCAATCCATTAAATTCCATAAAACCCCGTATGATCGAGTGAAGCGGTGCCGGGAACGTAAAATAAACATCAAGGCGTCCGAGCGCGTAAACGTAGACGTATTCACGCAAAACTAACGGCCGTATTTCCAACATAGCAAAACACATTTTTTTAATATAAATATTCCCATGTAAGTAATAAACACAGTGTGTATATTCCGCCGCACTCTGAATTTAACATGTAATGTTAAATTATAATATATTTATTAACTGTTATTCACAATGAGAAGGCTTTCAAAAGTGCTTACTTTACCATGAAAAGCCTGTACATGCTGCGAGTTGCGGTATATTAAAAGTTGTTCACAATAAAGTGAGGGCTTTTAAAATCAACCTCTGAAAAATATCACTGCTCCTACTTGCATTCATTTCAACGGTCACGCTGAGTGACATGCGCCCAGTTAAGTAGGTAACAGCAAAGGGAAAGTAGTTCCGTGTTTAAACGTTGAATTTAAAGTGTTAGGTAAACATGTGTAAAAATGTATTAATTTATTTTGGTTTCTGTTTTTTTAAACTCATCTAAGTGTACGAATTGACAAATTTGTAAAATATTTACTTTCGTAATGATTTCACAGTTTCACTTGTCCGACGCATGAATAAAGTGAAGAAGCCCGAGGCAATGTTAATTTTACATGTGGCGAAACAATACTCAGTGTTTATACACATTGGTGACGACCCAGCAAGCTGGAAGTTCAACGGCTATATAGGCTGTTCACAGTAAAATGACCACTTTTGAAAGTCTTGCTAAGATCTACTTGTGTGCACGTTGTTTATTCCTCCGCCTCATGTAAAATTAACGTTTCCATAGGCATCATCACTCTATTCATGCGTCGGTCAAGAGAAACTGTGAAATTATTATAAAAGTAAATATTTTACAAATCTTTAATTTTATACGTTGATGCATAGAAAAAGAGAAAAAGAAAGAGATAATTTAACTTATCACAAATTGTTACCTAACATTTTTTATTTGACGTTAAGATATCGAACTATTTTCCACACATTGTTACCAACTGTACTGGGCGTATGTCACTCAGTATACCTGTTTAAATATGTGCAGGCAGGGGCAGAGACTTTTTTCTAAGGTTGATTTCAAAAGTGCTCACTTTATCGTGAACAACCTTCACCAAGACGTCATTTCCGTCTAACTCAAGCTCTTAAGGCACGCTCACATCTGCCATGTCGAATTTTACATTTGTGTATTATAGCTTTTTTTCCAACGAAGTAACTAAATAGTTCTTATTATATCACGTTTACATCTCACAATTGCTTTGATGTAGTCGCTAAATTTTATCCGCGTATTATTCGGCAACTGTGAAATGGCAAGACTCTACTGACGATTTAAAAATTGCACTGCACTAATTCCGTCACAATTACTTGAGAGAAGTTCGTAATAAATGTTTGTTCTACAGAGTAATGTATATTGCGAGAGAGGTGTAGCTGTAGTTTCAACATAAGTGTCTCTAATTAACTGAGGACAACTAGAAACTAGAAATTCAAAATGGCGCCAAAACCCGAGTCTTAAATTGAAAAAGGAAGACTCCCTCTAATAGCGAACCTCATTCATTTAATATTAAAGGTTTATACAGTTGTAATAAAATGTCAATTGTTGTAAGTTTAATGAAGACTTAAATGTGTAACAAAAATAAAGAAAGTAGCTAAATGATTTTAGTAGTATTAAAAAAATTTTTTTTTCCTTAAGCATGTGGATAGACAAGTATGAATAATTCCAATATCGCAAGTGAGATCAGACATTTTTTTTTTTTACCTGCTCAAAGGAAGTATTTTTATATACGATATACATCGTATTGCTGTATTGGTGAACTACATTTTTTCCCCTAATTATCTTTAGTAAAAGAAACTCGCCATTCTCTTTTCTGATCTTTAAGGTTAAATTTTATACATGTATTATTTCAAAATTATTTTTTTCATTAGTTTTATTGTTTTTAAATCCGAAATCATAACGTAATTTGCGACCAACAAGTTTCATAATAGTTTTTAAAATTAAATATGTGAATTTGAGAGCAGGGATATTTTTTTAAGTTAAGTTAGAATGTACGTACCGACAAACAAGCCGTATATCTACAGAAAATAAAAAAATAGGGTGGTCCCAGTGAGGACGCTGGGTGAATAACCTGCAACTTGTTTTCCTTTAAATAGGGACATAATTATAAATTATGGCGTGTATGTATATTCTAATTTAAAAATAATCTACGAAGTTACATTTTGCTTTACCAGGTCGATTCAATGTTCATTTGAGTTCTGCAAAGCCACCAAGCTCACGATGTGCTCTAAATATTCGGGAGTCAGTTAAAGATTTTTCTGACGTAAAAATATAGAAATATGGACTGTTCGTTTATTTCATTGATCAGTGAGTACTGTGTACAATTTAAAAATGGTAATGATTTTTTATCTTCATGTTTATTTCGCTAAAGATCGTTCCACGTGCAGTCCTGGCAGTCATAGATAAACAATTTTCAGGTATTCGGTTTTAATAAAACTGACTTCAGCCACAACATTGCTTACCACAAACCTCGCAAAACAATTCTTAGTTAAAAGCGAACGTGGCAAGTAAATGCTACGGCATTAAAATTTTTTATTTAAGTGTTCTCCAAAAGTAAGTGATCAGTTGGTTTTCGCCTATATCTAAATATTTCCAGATAGCAGGTATTTTTTGTATAAATGCAATTCAAAAATTTCTTTCCCCTTCGCTGTAATGAAACAAGAACGAAAACTCGTATTATATTCCGTATATAACTTACATTTTACGTAACTATTACTGTAGGAATATATTTCTTACAATTGCAACATCCTTGCCATTAAACTTAAAATAGTTGTATTTCGATATATTTGAAAAAAATTACTTGTACATTTTAGTTCACTAAAAATGCAAGAAAAAGTATTGAAATCGCCTTTCGTATTTAGCAGTAGTGTTTTGTTACGTAGTAAATTGTAGAACACGACTGAAAATTTAACCTGGTGTTTCTAATGGGTCATGTTCGATATTGAGTGTTCTTTTCAATTAAAGCTTCAGAATATTTTAACTATGAGATTGTTCTATTGGAGGGAAAGAGTTGACAAAAGTACGGGCATGTAATGGACGGCTAGAGGTACCCGCCCACTGACGTCACGATGTCACGTGACTGCGATATGGCGGTGGTAGAGGGACACGAAGCTTGTGCTCACTGAACGCTGTCAATATATACTATATCTTCCTACCTTAGTACTGAGCAATAGTATAAAACGGGGTTGTTAAACGTAGCATCATTCCCATGTTCCAAACAATTTACACTGTAAAACAAACATTTGCCTGGACAATCACGAACACCCGACAGTTGTATTTTGTATCATGTGCGGGTATGTTTTAAACACCGCGTAGATTCACGCTGCAGAACATTGTCAAGTCTCGGTGTATTTCACAGAAAAAAAAGAAATTTGAGTTTTTGTATTAACAACGTCTCAATAAAAAAAACTTCCACGCAAAGAAAACTCAAACTGTTAACATAAACACTGCGTACACAGGCGTTATGTACGTGAATGCATTACTGTCCGCAGAAAAACAAAACATCAATTTTTGGTTTTTCAGTTCACGTTTGAGCTCCTGAATTCTGTGCATTTCCCAACAAATGGCTTAAAAGTAAAATAAAGTTATTTAAATAACTACAATTCCTAATCGACAAACAATAAAGTTATTTAAAAATATTTTCATCGATTGCGGAAAAATTAACGAGTACGCGTTTATTTTATAAAATGTTACGGAGAAGTGACAATATTTTGTTTACCAGCGTTGTGGTAGGCCTAGTGTATCAAAATAAGAAAATAATTCCTAGGAACTTATTTACTGACCGTTGTCTGATATACATATTTATTTCAAATTCTATATGTTATGTAGTTGATATACACTAGAGACCGATTACCTACACACTCCTAAAAGATTATAAACATTAAAAATATACCCAGTAGGTCGCAAGTCATCATAATAAAATTATCGTAACATTAAACCTTAAAATGTCTTCAAATATTGTTTATTTTAAAAAAATTATTCCAAAACGAGTAGTTCTCGGTGGTAAGACTTTCGCACTCGTGTGGCGAGTTCAAACTAGACGGCGCCGATTCTAAACTACACTTTAGCATTACAAAAAATTCCGGCTCACTGGTATTAAGATAGCTCATAATCATGTGACATAAAATTAAGTACAAAACTGCAAAACAAATTAAATTCACAGTTACAAATATCGTTAAGTAGGAGCCATATATATTATCAAATGCAAACACATTTAAGTTACAAAAATAATTTCATTGTGACTTAACTGAGATTGTGTCATATATATATATATATATATATATATATATATATATATATATATATATATATATATATATATCGTAAAGAATAACGTTGTATATGTTGTTTATAAACAAATAAAAAACCGAAAATGGAATGATAGCCAGAGAATTAAAAAAAAACACCAACATTTACAAGTTTTATGAGCAGATGAAGAAACGCTAATTAAATGCAAACCAAGCAAATTAAAGAAAATCAATAACCTTTCTGTGAGTTAAGAAAGCACTCGATTACAAAAAGGTGTTTTTTTTTTTTCACTTTTCGTGATGCACACGTCTTTTATTATATCACTACATAAACTCGACCTTCTCATTCCGCATGCGTTAACAGACTAATAGACTCAACTTTTGTTAAACTTTCTCGGATAAAGTATTGTTTTTGTCCATACAAACTTGCAACGGTACTATCATGTCGTGTGAATCTCTCCGTACCTCTAGCGCACTCTGTTGCAATCAGTTTTACTGCTAGGCTCCGCTCAATTCAACTCGCTTTTAAGACTCAAATTATATTTTATGTCGCAGAAAATAATAGTAAACAACAGTCGGTCTATGAAGGAATATGCGTCAATCAGCATTAATTAATAATGTTGTGCTTAGAATTAAGTTGAAAGATTTAGCAGAAAACTTGATTTACCTTAAATCTGAAACAGTTAACATTGGGCGAAATAAAAACAATGTACTGACGGAAAACGTTTGAAGAGCCTTCCGCTGAAATAAAAAAATATACTGCAGCTTTAACGGCGATTCCTTTTGATTTAGCCGAGAGTGCATTACTCTGCGTTGAACAGCAAGTGTGTCCACTGTAACTTGAAAGTAACGGAAGTCCCAGAAAATAAAGTTTAATTTTAAATAATTGTTTTGAAAATAATGAGTTACAAAAATATTTACGTGGCTTATGTGCGAGATTAGACCTGCCCGCTGAGCAATACGTGTCTGTAAATCTTCGAGACAGATTTTGAAATGATTCTTCACTAGGTAAAACATCCCTTTTGTCCCTTATTGCATGCATAAGTGCGTACTAAATATGTAATCTATGCAGATAAAAACTGCTTGGGGCACTTACTGTAATGCAGCATAATGTGAAGTGTAGTCCCATGTCTTTACAGCTCATAAAAAGATAAATCTCTACGATATATAGAAACAAAAGTACTTATTGTTTTACTAGCATTAAAGTGATAATATATATAATACAAAATAGCTAATATTTTACAGTTTCACAGTTGCTTAGTTAATGCTTTGATTTCATGGTTGTGTAATTCTTATATATGATGAGAGGATACACCTATTGCTGAATGGAAAACTAAGTACTGCTTCCAAAATCGCGATGTTAAAATCTGCTGCCATTGTCCTGAATAGTAATAAAATGACTTAAAGATAAATCTGTAAACTTATAGAAATATATTATTTCAAAAACATACTGAAATCATTTACACCATGCTGAAATAATTTACACCATACTGAAATAATTTACGGTAAAATTCCCTTTCAGTATAGGTTATCAAATTACACTTACACCTAAGAACACGTTTAGATGAACTGTAAACTTTCACACGTAAGGAATTGTTCTTTAACTGTAAGAGAAAAATGCCTGAGGAAAAAATTAAATTTTAATAAGGAGACATTCCTTACGCTATGTGTGAAAATTACATAGCAATAAGAGGATGACAATTATAAAAACTTAGTACATATCATCACTAAACATAATTTAAAACGCACACTTCTAAACTACGCTCCTAAAATTCATTGGCGTGAACCACAGTTATATTCCAGAGTGCTATCGATTATTCCACCGCGACTTTTTGCCTTAACATTTTCATTTGTATTTTTTATGTATCAGAACACATCTATATTGTTCTTTACACTTTTTATGAAACGTCTGGGTTTGTTTGCACATGTTCATCTGAGTAATATAAACCCTACTGAGTAAAATATTCACTACAAATCAAACAGTACTCTTTCGTGTAACCTTTAAGTGTCAAGACTTCAAATTGCTATAAATTTTTGCTGACAAACTTGTCATCATTAGCCAAAAATGTCACGTAAAAAAGTAAAATTTTAGAATTGCTGTTTTAAGAATATCTTAAATTGCCAACAATTTCTCGGGGTGGTTTATTTTAGTTATTTGATCTAAGTATTGTCTAGTAATTTCTATTCGTTTGAAAACAGAAACTTTGTTTAACAAATTTTATTGGTGCGTTGCAATCTAAAATTTTTTTCAGAGTTTCAGTTATTCCCTAGAATAAAAAAAAAATGCGACTAAATATATGCATGCAAAACATAATTTTTATTGAGTGCCAAACACGCAAAACGAAACATTCTAACATTTTAGTGCCTATAAGTTATTACACTACCAATGTACTACCTACCTTGCATAATACGTGATTTAATGTTTTAGTAAACCCATGAAATTTATACGAAATTTTATTTTTCTTTGTATGACGGAATTTAAATTTGTAAATAATTTCTAACTGTGTTTTATCACCTTTCTTTTTACAATCAATTAATTTGACTACTGTTGCGACTGCTTTAACGAATATTAATAGCGACATTTTTCAAACATTACGTCATGTCGCGTTACAAACCTCCCGCCGAGCTTGTGAGACGTGCTCGGGAGATGCGCAATGTGATTCCGCGCATGTACTACAATAATTTCCCCACACGTGTACAATAGTTCACTATCATTCAAGTGGATGTTACTGCAGAATATGGTAATTTCACCTAACGCGTAACGGAAAACGTGTTCAGTGTGTGGTCAAAGAAAACATGTTTCCCATATATAAGGTTAGTAAATAATACCTTATATTTGTCTGGTACATTTCCCAGTAATTTTTTTAAAAGCGTTTGTTTTGTCGTGTGTTCATGACAGTTTCTCATAAAGGTTTCGTGGTTTCCACCAACTCTTATTAGCAACCGTGGATAGATATTGAATTACCAGGGACGATGTTATTAAAATTATTTTTACTATCAAGCATAAGTACGATAATCGATCAATTTGTAGCTGCTTATTAAGTGATTCTTCAAAGAACAGTGTTCATTTTTTTTTTAAATCACTATTAACGATATAATTTAATGTAAAAACTGCCTCTCATATACAAAACGAAGTTAGTAGCTAACTGGGAAAATCACCCCTCTATTTTAGGCTTCGTTGATAGAGTAAAGTTGGAAATTATTGTTCAATATAGTTGGTTTATTATTATTTTGTAAAAACTTCGTCAAGAATTGGCGTCGTTCAAATATATTTGTTTTTCTTTTTTTAAACGATTCCACTGGGTTACGTACCCAAAACTTGAAAATTAGTCGCCAAACCCATAGTAATGTTAATTTACATTCATGTCTAAGAAATAAAACAGATTGGCCAGAAACAAAAAAAAAAAACCAAGTGAGGTTCTTAAAAAAAAAAAGGGCTCTGTGAATACCACTTTTCAATATCGTGTCGATACGCGATGGGGATATTTATATCGATGAGATACATTGGTCTAGCAAAAAAATTGAAGACTATCGATGTCAATATATTACATACACTGTTCATTATGGTATCGCCAATAAAGATCATTTGAATACCGGAAATGCTGATATCACGAATGCGTCATATATGGACTTCGCAAACATTCTTCGTGGCAGCCATAAAATGTTTCCGTGGTGAACACAAAATTATTTATTTGTCACCACTAATTTGCTGTGGGAACTAAAAAATAACTTTGTAGTGTTAGCCAATAATGTTTTTGGTAGGACGACTTCATTTTTCTCGGTGCGAATATCGCAATATACGTTAATCATCATAGCTATTGTAATTGCGACGTTTCAGAACTATCGTATCGTTAGATGTATATCGAGATATCACACAGCCCTAGTAAACCCCTAACCGGCCATGCTGAGGGCAAGATTCATCGGTTTTTTTTTTTTTTTGCTTATTTATGTTTTTAAACATGACATCTAGGAAAGTATGTCTACATCAAATTATTGTCTTTACGCTGTAGTAAACATAAAAACTAAATCACGAACCCATAATTATGCCACCCTGTCAACCGATGTTGTGACATTAATTAGCTTATAGTTCAGTATTTATGTACTTACTACAACGGTAGAACGATAGCTAGTTCTCTATAGATGTACTTTAGATTTTTTTCTTTAAACACTTTAATAATTAAGAAAACAAATAATCCAGTATGTCACGTGTTTACTGCCGGATCGGTGGAGCAAAACTTTCGGGTTTTACATACTCTGTGTTTTTTGGCGATTCTTAGCCGTCTTCAACTATATCGCTTTGAAACGAAATTCACTCTGTGCCTTTTCGAAAGAAGAACTGTGCTTCAAGAGAGCAAGTAGGAATAAATTAATGAGCGACCATGTTTTTGTTGAATCTATAAATCTTGATTAACCCGCAATTCTCTCGTTATTTAATTTTACAAAAACGCTTTCCGTAGCAGTATGGTCCAGGCAAATACGGGCAAAGTGGTGTTTGTTTGAAAGAGGTATCATGGAAGGTGGGTAAGATATGCTTAAAATAAATCAACTTGTAAAACTATCGTTTCATTCAGCCGGCCCGCAACTATAGGCAACAATCGTGTTAAAGAACAACAAGCCGTTTCACGTAGATGACGGACTGTTACAGGGTGTTCAAGGGTGAAGTAAGCACTGTTGAGGTCCTAGTTACTTTTCACTTTCAGGCATTTTATTTCCTTTGGCTCCCTTTTTAAATAAATATCGTCATGGTGTGTATATTTCACCCCACCAGCACAACACTGAACAATATAGAAAGGGTAGCCCACATATAGGTAATATTCTTTTTAATCCACCTCCACCATCAATAGCACAGATTTCAGATATGAATATATTCAAATACAAAATTAAACAAATTTTTCAGGAGAACTGTCTTTGTAGTTTAAATGGAATTAAAGAGCACTTAATATACATGTGTTAAAAGAAATACCTCTACTAGTAGTGAGCGCTTGCAAGAAATGTGCAAGTAAGCAGTTATGTACGTTTGTGTATATGGTTATAAGGTATGTGTGTTTTTATATTGAATTTGTTCTGTACTGTCATATGGAATGCATATATGGAGATTGTATTGTATCTTCTATTGTTCTTGTGCGTAAATGCTCTTAGGCTTACATACAACTTTTTAATCTGTTCATTTTCTAATTTTTCCTCAGTTTGTAACGCTACCTACTTTTTCATTGTTTTTGTTCTTTCATTATTTTCTATGTTTTATATATACTTACATACATGTGTGTGTGTATATATATATATACATATATATATATATACGCCTAAAATAAAATATATTTGTTGAATATTATTCCAGATGAGAGCGCTTTCAAAAGTCATCACATTACCGTGAATGGCCTTTAAATGAGTACACATATGCTGCCACGGGGGAGAAGGGGGGGGGGGGAGTGCATGTTAAAGATGATAGGTACATAGGCTGTATTAATCAGCGATGTAACCAGGGGACAGTACACTACGTGCGTAGAAGGCTGCATGAGCTATGGGCAAGGGGCGAGGGGGCATGTATTGTATGTAGTCCGGCACGTCGCCTGCGGATGCAACGCGCACGTGACGATAGCCTCTAAAGCCGATATTACACGATACCTGCTGCCGTACTTGGTTCTTGTACAAGCTTCTATAAGTCCTGGTGTACGATCCTATATACCAGCCGCTATATGAGCCGCCATGGAAGATTCATATTACACGACAGCAGTTCGCGTACTAGCATTTGGCACCCTCGGTGGGTGCGCAGTGTGTGGTTGGTATTATAGGTGAACCCCATTCGTAGAACTGCTACCAGTTAGTACCTAGCGTAGGCCTATGGAAAAACTAACTTGCACATCTTAATATTGCTACATTACTGTTCGCCTTTTACATAAATTTATTGCTTACTTGTAGAGTTTCATTCATTATCTTGAAAATGACGTGAAGTCACTAATGTACGAGTGTATTATTTTTAATTTTGACGAAAATTACTGACCTGTTGCAAAATATAGTTTTTTCTTTACGTAACGGGATATTATCAACACATACAATTTAATAATAATAAAAAAAATCTGGTTCCGGCGAAGTTTCGAACATACGCCCAAAATGTACAATGTTATCGAATATCGGACTTATATTGGACGGTGATATATTTTATCAATATACCACAATTTCACACAATAGTTCCGAAATTTGTATGCTATAAATATAATAAAGATCTTGAATTAATTTTTCATGCATTAGGTAATGTTTCAAGTATTCAGAACAGTTTTAAACAGTAACTAAAAGTTCTCATAACCAATATTATTCGTCGTCGTATTTTAAATCTATTGAAAAGAGTTTCAACCTCACGGATGTAAAATCAAGATGGATGCGTCCTTTTCAGTTTCTTCATCAACTCGTTTCAAGTAGTGGCCACAGGTAGCGCCCTACGCTCTGAAGCTGCAATGTGATTGGCCAGGTACGATTGGCGGTATCGAACCTGCCACGAAAAATAGGACGTGTCCAATTACCAAACCTGGTACGAAATCTGCTCGTACAAGGCGGGGAAATGCCATGACGGGTGCCACACTAGCCCGTATACCGGCCGCTACAGCGGTGGACCTTGCTCAAGCTTTTACGGAATTTGGTATCGTGTAATATCGCCTTAAGGGGGTAGTATCCACTCCATCTTCGAATTTTCTTACAAATCTTCGTAATGAAAATGTATGACCAGAAATAAAAAAAATCAAAGCTAGACATGACATGGACTACTACTTGACGATTTTTTTTTTAATTTGTAGGGGTTGAAATATACCTCTATTTTCCCATGTGCGACTGAAATTATTAAATAATTAGATAATGTTTGATTGCGGTTACAGATGGGACACTAATTATGTAAGACAAATAAGTGGGATTTAGAAATAACTGTTAAAATGTTCCATATGTCATGATTAGCTTTGTTTTTAAATATTGACTCCGAAAATCAAATTTAATGAGGAAAATACGTAAATCCAAGATAGCAAGGATACTTCCCCCTTATCGGTGTTTATGGCGGTCGAGACACAAAATCGCGCGCGCGGGATCGTGTCGGGCGTCCCGTCCCCGAACCAGCGTCGGCGTCGGCGTCGGCGTGCATCGCATCTGCTAGCTGCGGGCGGTCTCTGGCCGTGTTCGAATTGCCAGGTTTTGTTGACAAAACGATCACGTGACCCGATCTTCTATACAAGAATGGTGACCTATTTGGTATTTCGTATTTTGTATCTAGCTGATGTTAGCAAGAATACAAAATGACAAAATCAGCGCCATGTTTGATTTTACTTTAAAGACACGTGTGCGTATGCATAAATAAAATGACATTTAAAACAAATAACTGTACATAAAATACTCTGTAAATACTTTTTAAAGCCCTGCTTAATATCTACTTGTATACACGTTATGTGTTCTTCCGCCTTATGTAAAATTAACATTGTCGTGGGCCTCGTCACTATTCATGCGTTTCATGCGTCGGTCAAGTGAAACTGTGAAATTACTAGAAAAGTAAATATTGTACAAATCTGCTCAATTCTACACTTCGATGCATTAAGAAACACAGAAAGCCAGATAAATAATTTAAGTAACCACAAATGGTTACCTAACATTTTTCGTTCGACGTTAATTTATGGAACTACTTTCCCGTCTATAGTTAACAACTTTCCTGGACATATGTCACTCTTTGCGCCCGCTAAAATATATGCAGGTAGGGGGCTCACTTTATCGTGAACAGCCTTTAGCCATGTTTTAAAAAGCAAGTAAGTGTTGTGCTTTGTTTTATATATACCGCAGCATACATTTTTTAAAGTCGTTATTATTTAATTTATTTTCGTATTTATTAACGTATTCGTAGTATTCAAGTGATGATTGCAGAAATATTAGGCCTACGTCTGTTTTAAGCATTACATTTAGATGAAAATATTTTCCACTGTTAATGTAACTGGCGAGTGCTAAACAAGTGACTGTCGACAACGTCCGAATTTATACCTACCAAAACACGATTTTACAAAATAACAAAATAACGAAGTTTGTCAATTCGGACACGGCCTCTGTTGCCAACCGCGTTCGTGTGCGATCTCTTCCGCAGACCGACGTCGCTTGTTGCGCCGATCAAAGTTTCTTAGCCCCGGCTGTTGTTCGCGGTTAGTTGAGCTCTTGGAAGAAAAATAATCCCGCCTCCAACCCCCGCTCATATTTATAACTAAACATTCTCAGCGGGCCATGAACGCAGTTCTGCATCTTACTTAGTATGTTTAAATTATCGGCAATTTCATTTAAGATTCTTGTGGTATTCATTCAAGTAAATATTACTACTTTATAGACATTTTGCCGCTTCCCCTCATCAAAGCTTGGAATCTTGTCATAAATTGACAGAAGACATTTTTTTTTATATGCGGACTTTTCTATTTTTTGACGTAACTTTTTTTTTCAACGAAATAACTAAATATTTCTAATTATAGCTTGTTTAAAATTTACAAAAACCGTTAGACGTAGTCGTTTAATTATCAGTGCGTTATCTGGCAATAGTGCAAAATGAATAATATATTAATAATTTTAATATGATGCTCCACAAATTATATTAAATATTTTAAAGATGTTCAGAAAGTTTGTTTATTCTATTCTATTCTATTCTATTCTATTCTATTCTTAATCTATTTATATGTCTGTTGCCATATAAACGTACATTTATAGTTTCAAAACAAGTGTCCCTAAACAACAGAAATAAGAGCGAAAACAGTAATATAACATGGCGGCCATAACCTCAAAAAAAGTTAGGTTGGTAGCACTGCCAGTGTTAAATAGCTAAAGATCTACGGCATAAAGTGAAGGTTCCGTGGCAGGACCCGGTAACTTCAGGCCAGCTATTTTATTTCGAATATGTTAAAGGTATCATTTAAGAGTTGCGAAAGTACGTTTCTGACTTTTACAACGACTTACAAAAGTGACTAATTTAATATGTTATTACAAAACGCAACTGTTCCTTCAATCCTACTGTTTATTTTTCTTTCAAGCTGGCAGATATTTCAGTTGGTGAAGAACTCCTATTACAGTCTGTAAGTCACACGGAGTAATTTTCCCACCTCTTTGCTACTGATTAAATATGTCCGCAGAAAAATGTGAGCCAAACAATCCGCCTGTATATAATTAAAATAAATATACGCTCGACTTAGTAGCTTCTCCGAACATATTTTGGGGCTCAATAAAATTTCGAGTACAATGTAACAACAAAATATACATTTAAAATGACATTATTTCGTCGCGTCAGCTAACTATGCCTTAAAATATTATGTTGAAACAAACATTACTGTTTTGATTTCGTTTGCTGCGTGCAGAAAAAAAAATAATGGGGTGAACTATTGAAGTGGACAGTGAAGTTATATTTAACACCGCCCCAATGCATAGTAAATTGATTATAATCGCAAAGAATTTATTTACGCTGTAAAAATATAGTGGATCATTCCAAGCGAGGAAATGATACTCGCTGTACATTCGGTTATTAGGAATTAACTGGCTGGCGACCATTGTCTTTACCAGAAGAATTCGCGGTAAATCCGTTGAACTCAATTATTTAGAGTCAATGAAAATATATGTAAATTTCTGTAAAATAAGTCATCTTCACGGTATAAATTGTAGAGTGCATTGGTATATATACTTGAACCCGGAATGCGGAGAATAGATATACAGAATGGGAGGAAATTTAGTGCTATATCACAGACTCAGAAATGCACAGTCGTCACCGTAGAAAACCTAAATAAACAATTAAAAGAAAAGTTTGAACACCGATAACCAAGAGGTCTTACTGGATAAATGTAGGTATGAAGTCAGAAGAGCTGTGGACCGAGGAAACGTGTTTAGCGAATGCAGTATCTTACGTCATAGATTTCCCGACTCCGAAGTCTTGATTTACAGGGCATCGTTAGTGGTTCATCAGTCAAAAGTCGGAAAAGAAATAGCTATGGGCTATTCACGCTGAAGTGAGCACTTTTGAAAGCCGTCTGTTGTGGAATAATAGTCAATAAATATATTTTATTTTAGCTATAGACGTTAACCTCTGTGTGCGGCGGAACATACTCACTGCGTTTATTACTTACGTGGCAAAATTAACTTTGAAAGGTGGTTAAATGACAAACAGTGCCGCAAAGGAAAAAGTAACTAGGGCCTCAGAAGGGCTCACTAAATTCAGTACCATTATTTCTTGTGCAACGCAGATCTCGTAGGAAATCAAGAGATAAAACAGGCACACTTCCTCAGTGGTTGGGGGGGGGGGGGCAACTTTAACCAATTTTGTTATTAATTTAAAAATATAAATATTATACGTGTGTATTGAAGTAACGTGAAACCACGAATTGCACATTTGTGCCTGACACTCAATCTAAAAGTTTACAGAATTATTTTTCCATAATTTTTAATAGGTTATATATACATACTTATATATGTATTTATTTAAGTGGTCAATGTTATCTCCTGTGTGGGTCAACCCCTAATTTAAAACACCAAAGATTCGAGTGTTTCTGGTCAATATTCCCACAGCAGGAGTTTTCAGTGACCAGCAAAATAACCAAAATTATATAGTAAAATTTATTTAAGGCATGTAATGTTGTCAGCAGTGGTATTGTACTGTTTCTCATTTAAAATATACTTATAGAAATAAACGGAAAATATGAGCGTACAACAAACTTTCCAAGATGTCCTGCGACATCTGTTTGGTTTTTTTTTTTTGTCCAAGAATATATCGAAACGTATTGCGGTTAAAAATGCTAGGTATTTTTTTAAGATATGCAGTATATAGTTGAGTTTTATTAGTATTGTAGGATATGAAGGAAGCTTCTTCACTTAAAGGATCCTATGTACCTGCGTGTTCAAGGTCAAGAAGCGAGGGAGCTATACGGGCGACACTAACACGCACGTCTAGCGCCTCATCGCTCCTACGCGCAAGGCGTGCAGCGTTTCCGTCCTAACGCTTTACTGCGTGAACTAGATCTGTAACAGTGGAGTTTTATTGCACGCGATGAAAGTACACAGATCAAACTACCTGCGTATAATCGCACTTTTCTCTTACCGCTTAAAGAAACTTCATACCAAGCTTTAAAAATGCGATATTTGACTACTTTCACGATTTTTTTCTCCATTAATACACTTAATATAGCATTAAGCACAAACAACGATTTCACAGGAAACATTTGAGTACAGGACCCTTAATTATCATCCAAAAATTAAATACAAAATTAATTTTCAGGAGGTTTTGTAATTAATATCTTAATTGATTTACCAGGATCATCAACATACACTCTTGCCGTGTAAAATTTGATTAAAGTCTTTTCGCGGTTTCTTAGCCACTTTTGAATTAAATCTTTGGAAAATAACCCCATGTATGACAGGTTGTTTTTCCCCCTAAATATACTATTTATCACAGGTATTTTACAATTTGAATTTTTACCTGTATTTTGCATATATAGATTATAATATTTCACATATAATTAATATGAATGGAAACTGAGAGAAAATAAATGTATTGGTAATGCCTAGTAAGAAATAGATCTCACGCGAAATTATATTAAACTGAGTGCCCAGAAATGTGGCGCATTATCCCTCTGGTGTAATTTGCTAGACTTAGTTAAGCTCTGTTTGCACGAGGCGGAGGAATATCGTGGAAGTAGAATATCGGAAGTAACCACGAATGGACTATACGTATTTTCAGCGCGAACTGTGTGCAAACACTTTTCGTAAGGTAGTAGCTGGACATTTCTGTATGGTAGTTTCCATTTAGGTCACAGAATAAAGCTACGCGAAGAGGAATCAGGTGAAAAATACCCATTGTGTGGTAGGCCTACTATTGAAAATTTTGTTTTAGAGATAGGAGTGCAGTTCAGAGTGTGTTGTGAGACATTTGGACGAATACAAGAAATATCCTGTTGCTGTTACTAGCCACTACCAGCGCGCGTTCACGAGATTTAATTGTTGCAATTACGGCTAGTTAAAATATTCCGAGGCCATCAACTTTTTTCGTGCAAGGAGGTATTTTGCTGCTAGTTTGCTCGTTTCTCATGGTATTTCCCTGTATGGGATTTCTTGTGTAAGACCTCGCACGAGATCCATTTTGCGTCGTGTGAAAACGGCTTTAGAAACCGAGGAGTGATTGCAGACACATGCTAAAGATGAGGTATTACGATTTTACCACATGTCCCCAACATCGTCGGTACATCTGTCAGAATCACATGCTAAACACTGATGGAAAAGAAAGTTTGTTTGCATTTGTAATTGACAACAGACCAACGTATTCTAATCGCATTAGGAATAGGTTAGCTGTGCTGTGCAAATGTATATAGGCTGTTCGCGGTAAACTTAGCAAAGAATCTGCTTCAGATTTACTGGTATTCACATTGTGTATTCTTTCACCATACGTGAACTTAACATTGACATTTGACTGATCATTTTAAAATTGCGTCGGTCAAATGAAACTGTAAAAATGATAAGAAAATTAAATCCGTAAAGCAAAATAAATAATTTCAGTATTCACAAACATATACCTAGCACTTTCGATTCAACGTTAAGTCGAACTACTTTCCCCTCCGCCGTTACCAACTTTACTGGGAGTATTCTATAGTCCGTTCGCCGTTACTTCCCACTTTTCTGAAGCCCCGCTAAAGTTCTACTTCCACGATATTCCTCCGCCGCGTGCAAACAAAACTTAACTATGTCTAGCTAATTACACCAGAGGGATAATGCGCCACATTCCTGGGCACTCAGTTTAATATAATTTCGCGTATGATCTATTTATTACTAGGCATTACCAATACATTTATTTTCGCCCAGTTTTCATTCATATTAATTATAAATAAAATATTATAATCTATATATGCAAAATACAGGAAAAAATTAAATTGTAAAATACCTGTGATAAATACTATATTTAAGGTGGGGAAACAACCTGTCATACATGGGGTTCTTTTTCAATGGTTCGATTCAAAAAGTGTAAACAAACCGCACATAGACTATACAGACAAACGCAGAAATAAATACAACCAGGGCCAACGGTGCGCGTCGCAAAAGGATTATCGTGTCAGCTCTCCTTTTGGTAATAGAGATACATGTGCCTGTCAAAGTATATGCAAGTACGGACAGTGACATTTTTCAAAGGTTCATTTCAAAAGTTCTCACCTAACCGTGAATAATCTATACAGCCCAGCCTAGGATCGGCATTTCGGACAACCCTTTTCTACGCTGTTGGAAGCGCTCTCGGCGGAAAAGCATGCCAATGCTGGGACACGGGGACATAGTGATGGAATAATCGCATAATTTTGTAATGCGAATGAATCTATAACGATTATTTTTTTAATCGAATAAATAATCGGTAAAAATGATCGATTGTCTTGTTCTAATCCATTCATAAAAATTGGCCACAAATACTGTAAATTTGTATAAATTTTTTTAAAACTATTTTCACCAAAAAATTTTCTGTTTATTTTAATAATTTCTGTTTTGAAAATTTATTGTTTCAAAATTATATTTTATATTTTTAATAAATTTGAAACATGTGGGTATCTGCAATGTTTTGTTTTGTTTGAGTATAAATAGCTGAAAACCGTGAACGATCGAATGGTTTTAAAATAATCGATGCATCGATTATAATTAGATATCGAATAATCGATTACTTTACAAGCGATTACACCATCACTAGCAGAGCGGTTACTGCGCGACTCGCAGGAGCACTCACGACGTAGCGACCCTACTCCCTTGCCGCCGGACAGAGTTGTCGCAGGGAGACGAGACACGCCTCCGCCTGTCGTGGGAGTTACCCTCCCGCGCATCAGACAGCCGTGTCCGACAGACGTCCGCCCCGCTCCCGACAAGCGCCCGGACAAACCGGCCGCTCTGGCTCGCTCCAGAGAACGTACAGCGCCCACCTCCTGCTCGGACCATAGACTAAAGACATCGCTGGCTGCGCACAACCAGTCTCCGTGTCCCAACATTGAACTGCTTTCCTGCCAACACGTCTAGCAAAAACGTAGTGCATTGGATTTGAGTTTTGAACACTGAAGGCTGTTCACGAGAAAGTGAGCACTTTTGAACTCAACCTTATAAAAAAGTCACTGCCTCTGCCTGCATACATTATAACTGGCGCACTGAGTGACAAACTGCTTGTAAAGTTGGTAACGATGGATGGGTAGTAGTTCCGTATCTTAACGTCGAACTAAAAGTGTTAGACAACCATTTCTGTTAACTTAAATTATTTCTTTCGGTTTCTGTGTTTTTAAATGCATCGAGGTGTAGAAATGAGCCGATTAGTTAAATGTTTGCTTTCCTTATAACTGCACAGTTTCGTTTGACCAACGTATGAATAAAGTGATGAGGCCCAAGGCAATGTTAATCTTACATAAAGCGAAAGAATACACAACGTATATACATAGATCTTATGCAGCGCTTTCAAAATGTTCATTTTACCTTTAATAGCCTATAATTAGTAAACAAGTGTTTTGAGATGTACGTAGGTTTACTACCTCTAACCAATTTGTAGTGAAGTTTGATTAAATTTAAATTAGTACCAGAATTTTATTCACTTAAAAGTGCTTAAATTTTTTAAATTAAAATATAAACAAACACTTTCATCACTGTTGACCATGTGACTTCGACAGTTGTGTTCCTTTGGGGTAGGTCATTGTTGGGTACATGCGCAGAAGACGAAAAGTCGGTCTACCTCATCTTTAGTTCATGACTCGAACCAAGCGCCCTTCCTGGTTCTTCTCACAAACTGTTAGTGGTCAACTATAGGCTATTCACGGTAAAGTGAGCACATTTTAAGGCCCTCCCAATAAGCGCTAACCACTAATGAATATATTTTATGGTAGCTTCAGACGTTAGCTTTTGGGAGTGATAGAATATATACACCGTATTTATTGGTCACACGAAAATGTTTATATGAAGGAGTGGCGGGAATATATAAATTTGATAAACGAAAAAATGTTGCAGGGCCTTAAAAAGTGCTCACTTTACCGTGAATAGGCTACTGCAACTGGGCACATTTGAAAGTCCTGCTTATGTTTTGCGTTTAGGACAGTTATCCATCCTTCAACCACGTGTACAATTGCCATTGTTACTGACCAGATCACGTCATTCATACGGTGATCGTTTCAGTTATGAAATATAGGAACGCTGATACGTTACTCAAATACCCTATACTTCCACAATAATTTATATATATACATATATATAATCTGATGCTGTAGTACTGATATATATCGAAGCATCGATGTTCTACGATTTAACTGCTCACTTTCGAAATAAACCTTTAAAAAATAAAGTGTTGTTGCGAACAATGGCTGGAGTATTACTTGATGGCAGTGAGTAAAGCAATGAAGTTCCTTATTTTTAACGTCTTACGTAAAGCGTAATTTCTTAATTAGTATTAACTGAAATGCACTTTTATAAAAGTCTACATCTGGATTAAAGCGTAATGTTTTAATTAGTCCTAAATGAAATATACTTTTTCATACACATCAGGGTAAGAATTGGCATGTAACATATAATTGTTTATAGCACTTCCGCAGTTTAATTAGGTTTACCAATTTTAATTGTTACGTGCGGTGGAAGGATACACAGTGAGCTCAAATAACAAACTGTATGAAGTTCCTTTGAAAGAAAGGAGTGAGTGATGAGGTCTTGGCAGCTGATGAGTGTAAAATGAGGTGAGGTTGGGCAGCGTCGAAGTGCAAGGGGGGAGAAACGGAAGAGATCCTACAAATCCCGCCGACCAACGACACGATCCGGCGCTATTCCCACGTGCAAAATCCTTCGAATGAGTTGAGTTAGTAACAAATGAGCTACAGTAATGAAAGCAATATTTTAGTGCTACCATTTCAAAATGTGCTAACAGGTCGCCAAGTCTATGTATAGCTCGTTATTATTTCTCCTCTCGTGTTCTTCACTTTAAGTGTACATTTCACTCCTGGGACTTAGTCGTTTGTTCCAGTCTGCAGCAAGCAAGTTTCCAAAAAAGTTGTGTGAAGTAATAATTTGATCATTTAACTTGTGTCCATACATTTACGTTTTGTAAGTTAGTAACGAAATGCCACTTTTTTTTCTCTTTTACCTGGGATGTCTAAGGTTGAACGAGAACGACCGCCGAGAAACAGTAAGGCCTGTACCCCCTCACCCCTTTCTCCCCTCTTCATTCCAATTTCTCATTCATCTTCGATAGCTAGGCTACTCATATCCCGATATTATTTCTTAGACACTTTTTTTTTGGTTAGGCCTATATTCAGTTAAATTTTTCAAAAAAAAAATTTTTCCTTTTTTACTTACATTGTTACAGTATTTAAAAGCCGATAATTATTTATTTATTTAACAAGATTTCCATTGAAGTAGTTTTGAACGCTTGCCTTCTACAAACTATGGTTACCCGGAGTAAATTTTCGCATCTTTAACTATGAACTTATCCTCCCAAATGTTTACCGTCACTGGTTGTGGTTTGTCATTAATAAACTATTGTATTCAATATGGTTTCTCATATAGTTTTGAGAATCTACATACATTTTTTTTTACGGTAAGTGACGTACACTCTAAGCTCGAATCAGTGATATCAATCAGTGAAATAACATTAATTCCAAGTCAGTTGATAAGCTACTGCTGACTGGCGAATAAGTCAAATGAACTGGGAACAAGTGACTTATAACAGTGGAATGATTGCCTTTCAGTGGGAAAAACATAATAAATCAGTGAAATTATACCACCATATTAATAAGTTATCTTACACTGATTATCAAACGCTCAATTTTCACTCTTTCGAATGACTTAGCTGAATTCTCAGTGTTTCACGTTTAGAATGTATAATTTGACATAATTTACGAGTAAAATTGATGTCATACTGCCAACTGGCAGTATGACATCATACATCTCTAATTTATGCCGACAACTTCTTGTGTTCAGAATAGTTGAATCTGCCTTATTTTGAATAATTAATTCAACAGAGTGCAGCATATAATTTTTAATTTGCAGCTTTTTTTTATGAGTGTGTTAATGTTTTCGTGTTGTTTCCGTTATAATAAACATTTTTTGCACTCTGCCTATTTAATCGCTGCCCATAGTCTTGCATTATATTTAGGGACACCCGAATTTGGGGAAAAGATTTCACTACCAGTTGTATTTCATAACAATTTAGCTCAGATCCACTCTTTTGACTGGGCGATCTCGATTACGCGTCTTAAGTGCCAGCCCACAAATCAGTGACGTGCAGTATTGGAGTAACTTAATTCTTATTGGCCAGTCAACTAAGAAAATATCTTATCACAGACACACGCCACCAATAAGCAAATGTAAACGGTTGGTACGCTCGTAGGGCATTGAAATCTAGCATGTGCGGAAATATTTTTTCAAAATTCGGGTGTCCCTAATAATATTTGGTAAGCATAATGAAGTGCAACTTCTCTTGTCTAGTATAGCTTTTTTAACAACGTACAAACAAGCGTCTTAAGATAGACGAAATTAGGCGAAATAAAATAAAATGTTGGTTATAGTAACAGTTTGCTGTCGGTTCCGAAGTATAGGCAGGTAAGCGTCATAAATACCTAAGGAAAGTTATTAATGTTTGCCTAAAATCGACAAGTATATTTTATAAACAGTTTTATATCCCAGTTGCTTGATTTAGACAGCCAGCCTATAAAAATATCTCTATCAAGCCAACTAATGTTTAGTTCGTTTTGTTATATTTTGAGGTAAAAACTCTTGGTCAATAATTTCTTTTAACATCATCTCAGAAATATCCTTACACTTTTAATGATATTCTTGATCGTTACTTGAGAATACCGCGTACTCTTAATTGAACTCATTTTCGTAATTAAAAAATTGGTTTTATTTATTTATTTGGTTTTATTTGAGGGCAAGTTATGCCTTTCGCCTTCTTTTACACTTAACCACACGCAGCGAGAACACGACATGAATACATTATCTGATTATCAATAGACAAACCATTTACAATAATTTAAATACACTAAAAATAAAACGATTTTGATATAACTGTTGGATCTGTATGTAAAATAGTAATGGAACTAGAACATCGTTTGCGAGCTACTAATAAAAAAGAAACGCACATATTCAAAAAAATAAAAATTGCACTATAATTTTTTAAAAAAAGCTAATTGAAACGGTATGCCCTAATCTAAAAGCTGAACATGGTTGCACGAAATAAACTTCCGTGCCATATAAAATTAGCACCTACGACAATCATTATTATTCATTAGTATTCTAGAAACATTTTTACGTTCAGAAAGTGCAAAAATAATTGTTATAAAAAGATAAAGTACGAAATAGTTAAGGATTAAAGAAACTCGCATAATCAAAGGGTAGAGTAAATATTTGCAATTTGTTGCAGTTTACTGAAAATCTGCTATAATTAAAAATTTCTGTAAATTAACGGAATAAAATTATAGAAATGGGAAAACGTAACGAAGGTTACTACTGGCTAACTTCCTGTTAGATTATGTAGCTGATTAATTTAATATGTAAAGTTAAATGATCGTATAATATCCTCATTAAACTAACCTCAACTACTCTCACAATGTATATGTAGAATCTGAGATAAAAATTAATACTTTTAAGATGAAATTAACAATGGATCTTCCCATGATAATGAATCAGTGGTAATATCCTGTAAGACAAAACTCTTGAACATTTCTCGGAAGAAAGTGACACTTAGTTATAGAAACCGGGGATATTGATGAAAAATACGTAATTTTTCGTGAAATTCATATTGGTAAAATTCTGTCTTAATAAAAACAATCCTATTACGCCACCAACTAAATAAATATAGCATTTGATATTAAACATCCTGGAGTGAGAGATTGAAGAGATTTGGGTGGCCCTGAGCAGCGAGGTATTGAGAGCCGATGAGGGTGAAGCGAAGTGAGTATTGAGCATCGCCGGAATGAAGGTGCGGGGGAAACGGAAGATCCCCGAGAAAACCGGCCGAGCAGCGGCATCGTCCGACACGATTCCCACTTGAGAAATTCCGGAGTGAACCGACTGGAGATTGAACCTGCTTCGCCTTGGTGGGAGGCGAGCAGTGTAACCGCTGAGCCACTATGGCCCCCAACATCTTGGAAATCCCATGTGACATTTTAACAGCGCCGTTTGGTATGAGTGTTCACTGTGATATCTTGTCGTGTATTTTTAATTGTTTAGAAAAGTTAGAAATATTTTTGTGGAAATTTAAGCGGCATTAGATTGAATTTTGCGAGGAAGGCAGAAATACTACATTTCCTAGAAATGTAAAAATTACAATTACATTACCCTTGTCCTTCTTAACTTCCACCAAACGTTGTATTCCTTATTTTTCAGCAACTACTACTTAATAGAAAAATGTGAATTTAGTACGTCTCCTTATATGCACTTTAAAAGCATTTATTTTTAATTTACCTAACACAGAAATCTTTCACTTTTATTTACAGTATGACAAACTATGTTCAACTGTCAATAGTTTTAAACATGAAATGGGTTTTTAATCACTCTTTCGATGTCCCAGATGTTTTAGTAGTTGGCCTATTTGAAGCGGAACGTTCTATGAGAATTTTGTCAGTCGCTTAAAAATTAATTAGCCTATAGTCTATTCGCGGTTTCTTGACATATTTTGGATCAAACCTTTTAAAGACCACCCCATGTAAGACGTGTTTGGTTGTTTACTAAATATGACTTGCCTCACAAGCGTGTTATAATTCTGTTAACATAAAAGTATCTTTTTTTTTTAAGTTGAACGTTTTCTTATGTGTTATATACAATTAATAATATTTTACTTATAATTAATATGAATAAAATAAAGGAAAAATATATGTGTTGGTAATGACTAGTAACAAATAGTTTTTTTGTATAATATTATAAACTGAATGCGCACGAATGCAGTTCGTTGGCCTTTTGCTGTTTCTAGACTTAGTTAAGCTTTGTTAGCATGATAGTTGAAATTTAACAGAGCTTCAGAAAATTAGAAGTAACCAAGAAATATTGCAGGCCTGTATACACTCTAGCTATAAATAATGAGATGAAAGTAAAGTAGCCTATTTGTTCTTTTAATATATTCGGCGTATCATGTCCTGATATGCACATTAAGGGCTTTATTTTTCAAAATTAAAAACAGTGTTTAATAGTGTTTCCAAATAATGTTCATCTTGTGCACATTATGCATGTACGAAACATAATCCCCATACAATAAGTGTTTCCAGTTCTAGTGACAAATAATTACACGAAGGAAATCGAAAGTCATTTCCTTAATTCGTTTTAATACGTAATCAACAGAAGTTATAATATTTTTAACAAGAAGTCTTATCTACAATGTAGGTAACTACAGTAGGTTCAGCTGCAAACATGTGTGAGGCTTGAAACAACGGAATTCCGTTATCAGCGTTTTCCTTGGACAGCTTAAATCAGTCAATCGCTTAACTTACGCTTTTAATTCGTATATCACATATTTTTCAAAGTCATCGACTCCCGATTTGGCTGTTTCATTTTCTGGTAATTTCATTTCGCTGAGTTGTAAAATTCCTAAAATTCACTTACTTCTCGTCACTTGTCGCTATAATCCAACGCAGCAAACACTATGTCGCCATCTACTTGCAAAAACGCTGCCAACAGTTGTTAAGGAATTTGAACTTTCCAGCCACTTGATGTCAGATATCGGGGTTGTGTTGTGTGGGAATCGTGTTTATAGAATGACCACGGCATCCAGGGTAAATGGCTTCTTGTTAATGCTCCTTATATAATAAAGAATACATTCTTAGATTAAATAGATTTAAAGCACTGTCTACTCTATTTGTAGGAAGAAAACTGACGGATAACTGAAAGGGTTACAAATTCACTCAAGCGACTACTCAACAAAGATACCAGTCAATGAATGACTTGCCGTTGCTTTTTTAAACAAATTTGTCCACAGAAAACGATTTAGTGCTTGTATAGAACTTTTGATGTTAAGCACACAGACATAAAGAATTGTAATATTATATTGCCAAGACGAACTTGAAAATTGGACGTATGGGAGTGTACACAGTAAAGTGATGTGTGCATTCCACCTTATCATTTGTCCTTCCCCCCGCCCCACCGTAGACATTTCAATTTCTTTGTAAACGTACAATACGTTTCCCATTTTTTCCCCAAGTGTCGCGTGACTCTAGTATAGGTCTAACGCCAAAGACATAATTCCTTAACGTTTGACTCATAACAGTTTTGCAAGACGGTAACTGTTATTTTTAACAGTGCTTCAAACTACAACTTGATGTGTGTCTTACCAGCGCTGTAATTCCGTCTACAGATAATAGCAGCACTGCAGTGAGAAAAAAACAAAACTTGGAGATCAGATTGTACGGACATCTGAGAAAGATATCACAGTGCTTGAGATTTCTTCAGCTGCAGGATTTTTTTTTGTTCAGTCGAGTGGTTACGTATAACGAAGCCGTATTGAGTATCTATTCTCCATCAAATACGCTTGGTAAAATAACTGGAATCTTTAATGGCGTAATCGAATTTACCCACGAAACACAGTTTGTCCCATGTCAAGTACGTGAGAGTCGAGAGTAACGTGTTATTTTCTCGCATGCCGTACTTTTTTTTTCACCCATTCCGCAGCGTGTAGTGAATTATTGTAAAGGAGGAGCGACTGCAGTGCGATGTAATTCGAGGCCGAAAATTCAATGAGCACTATAATCAAGTGAGCAATGATAGGCTGCAGAGCGCCAATTTTCAAATACTGCATGGTTCGTCTTGGTTGTGAAACTCGCAGTCGGCGTACAGAGGTCACGTGTTGGATTGGTCGAGTGCGCCAGAGGCCAAACACGCGGTGTCAGAAGCTGAAGCCATCGGGACTCACGCAACTGACGGCATTTCAGTTAAGTCATAACCTTTCAAATTGCTTTTTGCAGCCGTATTTAAAAAGAGTTCGCGTCTTCACAAATGTTTCTTCCACGCCTCTACAATAATCTGAATTTTTTTTCGAATTTTGTCATGAGTAATTTAATAATACGAGGAAATGAGATCTAACTTCCTCTATATGATTATGACTTGTATAGCTTGGCATGCCAAAGCAAATTTCCGAACATATGTGTGTAGAATTGCACAATTTCTAATATTAAACATCCCTCCCCTCCAATAGCCCCAGCAACTCTACGAAATATATCATTAGTCACGTATGCAATCTGGTTCCAACTTAAAGCTATATTACTCGGAACTTTAACTTAAAAACTGTAATTGTATTACTATACGAGCAAAGTTGTTGGTCTCTGAGAAATCACATTTGATAATAGAGTTACATACAATAAGCACGAATCAACTGCTTCGCTTGTGAAAAATGTTGACTTTTGCTTTAGCAAACATGTGAAATTGTATCATTCCATTCAATATTTTTGAAAATAACAACTCATTTTGTACCAATTACAGATTACACATGTTAAGGGATGAGCTCTCTCACTAGCATAATGATATCCCGAATGTTTAAACATTTATATTTGTTTGTTCTAGATTAACAGTTCTAAAGCAGTCTGCCTAACATTGGGTTGTGGGCTCAAATGCCACATCGAGTGTGAGTGTATGATTGATTACAAATGTGAGTTAGGTTTATTTCAGAAGAGAACACCCTCCTTGACCACAACGAGAAAGCACTTTCTAATCATTCGTAAGCAAAATGACGGAAGTCCTGGCTTTTAGTATACTCGCCTACCTGAAACACGAATTGGCTGCATTGCTACATGTTTTAAGTACACATAAAAAAAAAACACATTTATAAATATTTGCAATAATTTTATATAGCTTTTCAGTAATACCAACTTTGAAGGACGGAAAGTTATCAAGTTTTCTCTAATAATATTTTTCTATGCACGTCTGAATCTCATGAAAAACCGAATGAATGAAACTATTTCTTTCAGTCCTTTTCTATTTTTTTGTAATGTATTAGAAAGTACAAGAAACGTGATATCACATATTAATACGAGTGAATTATGAACATATAACTTAAAACAATTGTTTTTTTCAGTGAAGACGTTGCATAGTAAAAATCGTTTAACATAAACACGCAAGGTCCCGTTCTGAATTTTGCTGCATACTTTTCATCAATAAACTATTAAGTCACCGTTTAAAGTCCCATGTTGCACGATTATATAACAATTATGCGGATACACTTTATTTAATTGTCCGTTGGGGCGATGGGGCATTTCAAGTGCATGCTAGTGTCACTCTTAAACACGCGTCAGAATGTAAAATTGATGCAGGGCAGCTTCAGTTTAGTGGAAGCGTATAGTTTACTAATTCTAAAATTCTTTCAAAACATATTTTAGGTATAGTAGAATAGGCATCAGTTTAGGTCCCTAAAGTTTATATATGGGCCTGACAAGATGGGCTTGGTTCATAGGACCCTCAAGAAATTAAAATCGCCATGTGAAAAATTATGAATTATGTTACTCAGGAAGCCAGTTTATACGCTTAATATATATTTTCGACCAACAATAGCGGCTGTTCAAATCCCTACCACTTCATCCGTGTCCTCTAGGACCGGCAGTAACAATTTCAGGAACAGAAAGTATGTTGTTTCTTTTGCAGTTACTGAGGAACACTTTTGCATTACCTACAAAATAATTTTGTATTACAACATTAACACTTTGAAGTCTGGACATATTTGGCGACATTCGAGACAAGCTAGAAGCGAACCACGCATATCCTCCACTGCAGGAATAGAATTTCTTCTGGTCTTTATTTTTTCACTGATCGCAATCCTATTGGTCGAAACTACACTGTACAGCCTTTGCGTACTACTTAAATGTTAGTTATTGGCCCGGTGTCTGCCAATGGAGTGCTGAGTTGACAGGATTGCAATAAAATATTGTTTTATACTTATCATTATACACAGTCCACCGTGTTCATTTCCGTAACCATGCAGAACTGTAGTATGGTAATCATAACATCGCCTGTTGGTGAGAGAAAATGTTCTTGTGAAATAATGGCAAAAACTAGGAAAACAATGAAACTATATCCGTGTGAATTTTATCTTCTGGGCTAGAGATATTTCCAGATTTGCTTTGCCCAAGTGAAGCTCGGGCATAGTCTTAACAGTGTTAACATTATGTTCCAGTCTGGAGTCTTGGGATCTGTGGGATGGGAATGAAATGACGACGCTTGGGCCGACGTCAGTCGCGTAGTTTGCTACACGCCGTCTTATGGTGCAAGAGGATCCCGGTTGGAGTCCCGGGTAAATCATGGGTATATATATATATATATTTGTATGTCTGCACGGGTCTCCCCCTCTGGGATCACGTCATTAAACTCTGTCAAAACGACCGATTGGCTTGTAATAATGGAGGGAAACGGAGGGAAATGAACTGGTCGTACGGCAAAGTTTATGAATCGTACTCGGGAGGTCTTTCGTTCGATTCCTTGTGACTGCACTAAAAATGTTTTTATTCTCCAAGTGGTTGGTGGATCTTCATAATCCGTACCTTGACAACTTCTTTATGTTCCTATTCAGCGAACGTGTTCAAAGGGAAGAAATATAATTATTATTACATGCCCGGTAATATCATGGACTCGTTTATGCCCATGCTACACTTCCAAACATCGGTTTATTCACGTTGCTTGTGTCATTTGACGATAGTATATTTGATACCTCCTGGAGGATTCCCGCCCATTAAAAAAGAGGGAAATAGTGACTGATTGGTTTAACATCAGCGATTAAGTATTTTCAGTGCGGCAGCAGCTTTAAAAAAATGCTATTAATAAGTTTATTTGGGTCTATAAATCGGACTGTGGCTTACAGTCTAAAGAGTTATAAACTTGTATGTACGTAAACGACTTCCACATTAATGTCTTTGTCTCGTCCGAGCCATAATGGCCGAAAGCAATTTATTAATTAAATTCACTTTTTGTAAAGCTCAGTGCTGACCATCACCGCGACCAGCTATTATACTACACAAAAATATTAGTTACAAAATACCTCAACATGATTTCAAGGCTTTATAGCAACGCATTTTATAAAATCAACATTTTTCCAAGCAGCGCATGTATATACTACAGACATAAAAACCAATGAAAAACGAAGATCTGAAAATATATTGCACCGTGACTACATGTAATACACAGAATTAAGCATATCCTAAATATATTCACGTTACTTGCCATTCAGCAGCTTTAAGCGCGCAATTACTATACGAAATGAACGGTGATATAGGCTGTTCACGGAAAAGTGGACTCTTTTGAGGCCCTCGTAACTTTTTTCCTATCAACCATTTTTTATCATTTAACCTCCTTTCCTATTAAATATTGCAATTTAATTAATTAAACACAGTGTATATATTCCTCTACACTCAGAAGTTTACTTCTAATACTAAAATCAACTATATTTATTGACTATATTTCCAAATGAGAAGGGCTTTCAAAAGTGCTCACATTACAGTGAATAACCTTTACACTGTTGTACTTGACAAACTGTTAGAAAAAAATGTATTTTATCTGTGATTTCTTTCAAATAGATCTGCGTTAGTAAAATATTTGTTAGCGTATTTTACACGTCGTTTCATGCTATTATTTTAAGTATATGTTTGGTTTACTAGTCATATTTTGTTAGCACATTCTAAAAAAAAAAAAAAAAACGTGCTTTTTTCAGTTTTTCATAAAATGTGATTCCCAAGTCTTTTTTTTTTTATTGCGGCCTAAAATTTCGCCAGCGGCGGTACTGACAGATACAGCATCAGGACAGGAAGCTGTCATGGCCGTAAAGGCTGTCCACGATAAAGTGAGCACTTTTGGAATCAACCTTAGAAAAAATTCACTGCTCCTACCTGCATATATTTTAACAGGCGCAGTGAGTGACATTTGCCCAGTAAAGTTTGTAACTATGGACGGAAAGTAGTTCCATATCTTAACGTTGAATAAAAAGTGTTAGGTTACAATTTGTAATAATTTAAGATATTTCTTTCGTTTTCTGTTTTTTTTTTTCTAATGCATCGAAGTGTAAAGATGACCAGATTTGTAACATATCTACTGTTCTAATATTTATACAGATTCTTCTGACCGACGCATGAGTAAAGTGATGAGGCTCATGACAATGTTAATTTTACATAAGGCGGAAGAATACACAACGTGCAAACAAGTAGATCTTAAGCAGGGCTTTCAGAAGTGCTCATTTTACAGTGAACAGCCTATACTAGGGAAACATGGCAGCACTTGCCTGGAGTGATTTTTGGGAGACGGTTTTAGGATGGCGTGATCGGGAATCGACCCCTCGACCCTCCGAGTGAGAATCCAATTGGTTTCATCCGCACTTCTTCGCTTGGTATGTGAAGTGTGGTAAAACAATTTGTTCAAAAAATGCATCAAGTATTTTTCCTTGGCCTTGCAGCGTTTCCATGTTTCGTCGCCGGGTGACATGACCATAAAATCTGCACCATTCTTATTTATTTGTGTATTGCGAAATTAAAATATCTGTTTTTGTAACTATCGTAATTGTTTAATTATATCAGTATTGATCACTGTTGTTATTAAACAGTGCCACGACGCCGAAAGCCTGGGCATGTGTATGGAAATTGTCTGTTCATTTTAGAGACACGAAGTTACAAGATGGAAAAGGAAATCTTATAAATAGTGCTAATATAAAAAATCACCTGAAATATGTCTATAAAATATAAACGCCACACAAAGTGTCCCTGTCTCTTTGTTATGAGTGAAAGTTTTACAAGAAATAGTTAACTATGTGGTAACACTTTCTGGACATTCTTTCTGTGCAAACTTTTAACAAAGCAGAATAATGTGAATAAAATTAGAGTGATTTGCATTATTTAATTTTTAAATATATTGTAGATGTTTACGGGACCGGTAATGGACGAATGCTCAGTTTGCAAAGGCAACTTTCGAACGATTGTTTGAATGTTGCTTCTCGCACATTTGCAAAATTGTTTACCGTAAAAACGTAATGGTCTGATCACACGCCTTACAACACAACAAAGTGGGCTACACCCCAAGCAGGGGCCGCTAGTCTAGAGCGTGTTCTCCACGTACTCTCGTTCTTCCCTCTCATTGCATTCCTTCGCAGCTCCATCTCCACTTCGTCTCTCGTCAGCTCATGTAATGAAGCGTCGTCCAGGGTGATACATTATAGGCGGGGTCGAGCAATGATTTTCGCACGTGGTGGACGTGGCATACTTAGCCGTCGGAAGGGGTGGGATTTTCTCGGGATACTCCCGTTTCCTCCCGCCGTTGCATTCCGACGCAGACGTGAGCTGAGCTGTTGAAGCGCCGCCCAAATCTCGCGTGCGTGTCTCGCTGAACCCGGCAACAGTCGCTGGCGGTGGCGTGTGCACCCGGGTGGGTGGGGGGGAGTCAGCGACCCCACGACGCGCGACGCGACCCTGGGCCGGGGGTTATCTGCGCCTGACCCCTGCAGTTTCGTCTGCTCGCCACCAGTCCGCGCCACCACGGAGAAGGTAACCTTACGGAGATGGAATGTGGATATTCCTTTGAGGACGGCGTATGGTCCGTTCACAGCTACTTCCGACTTTCATGAAGCCCTGCTGAAAGTCTACTTCCAGGATATTCCTCCGTCTCATGCAGACAAAGCGTGAACGAACCTAGAAAATTACACGAAAGGGACAACGCACCGCATTTGCACTGGAACTATTTCTTACTAAGCATTACCAGCGCACCTGTTTTCTCACTGTTTTTATTCACGATTAATTATAAATGAAATATTCATACATGGAGAGATTTTTCAAAAGTTGGATTCAAAAATGGCGAAGAAACCGCGAATAGATATCGATTCTACGCTCAAATTTGTGAACTCGCGTCTATTATTCCCGTCGAACCACTGATAACTAAGGAACTTTAAGCGGCGACACTATGATTTTATTGGACACGACACTGTAACAAAGTCCAATACACTCCTATATCGTAATATCGCATGGATCCGGTTCGTATATTATGCGAAAATGCAGTTAGAAAATACCCTTTTCACCCACGTTGTAGGGCATCAAAATAATATTTATAATGTGCGTGATGTCTTGAAATTACCGTACACGACTATACACTAGTGTGAAGTGTGTTTTAGTAGATAGGCATTTTCGGTGCTCGTTTACTCGTTTCTTAAAAAAACTAAGTAAATAATTCCAAACACACTGCAACGCAGTTCAAGTGTTATGTGGGCGGCCGTCTTAAGAACTCGTGCTGCACACGCCAGCAAAATTTTGAAATGTCATTCACCAAGCAGCACCTTGTAACGTAGCCAATAGGGAAAGTGTCACAAAATGCAGAAGCCAATCGAACAGAGCTTCGCTTAGCCAACCGGAGAAGGGATACGTCTACATCAAAAGAACCGCGACGGCATTTCGCCTCTGTGATGCTCTCTATTCTGGGTCCTTAATAATGTAGACAGCTTTCTATACCCCTAATCGTGTTATATGAGATAAATAAACTAAGATCAGCGTAAATAACTGAGAGGAATTGAAATATCATACAAACAATTCCTGTGAATTTGTATTTAACTAATAGGTTTGACAAACATTTGTTAAAACATCCCCCCCTCCCCGCCCCCCTCAAACACACACACACATACACACACTTCGATGACTTTTTCTATACAAATACATTTCAACGTACCTAACACATATAATGGTTCATGAATGTAAGTTGCTGTACTTTTAAAACTCTGAAAAACGTAATGAAGACGATTCCTCCCCCCCCCCCCTCGTTTACGTGTTTATAACTCTACTCTGGCTTATGTTAGGCCTATGATGCATTCTGTGGTGCCCCGGACTAACAATCTGTAACTATAGAAGTGAAAAATTTTCTTTGTTAGCTTGTTCTTTAGTTTCTATACTAGAACATACAAACATCCTCTTTAAGCCCTTAGGTGTCAAATTCTTAATTGTTTTGTCAGTGTGAGAAAATATTTCCATGGAACCAATAGTACCTTCTTGATTGCCGTGAATACCATCCCTCATTAATAATAATAAACATTTGTATGTGTTCAATTTCTCAAATGCTTGTCGTATTCAAGTATATTACCAAAGGTCGTACGCTCTTGTATTTGCAACAGACGCAAGTATTCTTATGTATTAGACGTATCTCTCCCAAATATGTACACCAAAATAGTGGACAGAATAATGAATAATTGAAGTTAAACTAGCAATTTCATATACCACATTATTTAAATAGACACAATGTAATTAAATGTTCTGTGTGTGTATTAACTATACGCTATTCAATATTTCGAACTTCGAAGGGTACGAAAGTTCTTTAAAGTCACTTTACAAAACAGGATCTAAAACAGCTCGAGTCATTCGTATCTTTTTATGAATTCTGAAGCTTTACTTTACCTTTAAGTAACATTTCCTATGGGTTTCCGAAATCTCGCATTTATAAAAGTTAGGCCCACATAAATCCTAGAAGAAATTTGAATAATTTTACTTGTGCCTTTTATGGGTGTAACAATTTTCAATGGGAAAAGGCTTGTTACAGCTACAGTTGATAGTGTTTCGTATAGTTAATTTTAATGCTCTTTACTCAGTTTTGTGTCTGATATAAAGAGGATCTCCATGTTAATATATCTGAAATTAAAACAAACTGTTGCTCATGAGAATGTCACCCTGGAATGTGCATTCCGGCACTCGTTTTAAGTAGCACTGACTGGGACGTAGATATTTTTCTTTGATTATACTTTGCCATCATTATAAATATCATTGATTCAGCTGTGAGCGTCATACGATCACTACTATATTCCCAGTGGCTTCGACAGAAAATATTTCGGGATGTGGAGTAAGGAAACAAATTTTATCAGTAAAAAATATCGTTAGTTTGAAGCGTGGTTATTTCACAACTATGTACCTTAGACGGTGTTCTGAAGGTTTTGCAATCAAATGGTTTTGTGTCCGATTTTATTGATGATAATTTTTCCTGTAGAGTAGTTGTATTGGTAAAAGTTTCATGTTCATAGCGTAGTCTGTATAATTAAATTAGTTATATGTCTTACTTTTTCTCAAATTTATAAGTAACATCATATGTCGCTTACAAGTTTTGCATCCATACGAGGTTTCACACGAATGTTACCACTTCGTGTGGTTGAGCTTATTCTACGTTTTGTATACATTCGTTTCTTTCTCTTTTTTGTTCAACATATTTATAGTCTCAAACAACAATTACTTTTATAGCTTCTGTTTACAGCACTGTACAAGCAGAATAATGAAAACAATGAAATTGTTGATATCATTGCTTGACATTGTTGCTTGTAGTAGATTGGTAAACTTCACAGGACAATCACATGGTATGTTGTTGGGTTTGTAATTATCGTGGTTGAAGTGTGAAACGTAAAATTAATTCATGTACAAATGACTGTGATTAATCACGTAGCAGTTGATATATATTTCAGGTTCGATAGGAAAAATGCTCAGGTCCAGTTTAGTAGCCGAGGAATTTTGTTGTTTCGTAGATTGTTTTTGCGGTAGGCCTACTTTGTAGGTTTCCTGTTAACATTCAAACATTTCTAACAAAAAAAAATTGATATTAATACTGTTGTGAATACTTCAACAAGACTTATTTCACTTGGCGTTTGAATGTATTGTATGTACAGAGTAAAAGTATGTAAAACCCAGATAACATACAAAAGTTTTGAAAAATCAATGTCGCATGGCGCATAACACATTTTGATAGTAATCGATCATGTTTTAATTTGTGTGTTTAGTTTTCATACAGCTTGAATTCAATAAAGATAAGACGCGAAACTTCTAAGCCAATTTATATTTTGTATAGACTATTGAAGGTAAGGTGAGCACTTTTAAGAGTCCTCTCATGTGGAATAATAGTCAATAAATATATTTTATGTAACTATTAGACGTTAACTTCCGAGTGCGGTGGAATATACACACTGCGTTATTATTTACATGGTAATACGTATTTTAAAAAGTGGTAGCAGGATATAATAATGTCTGAAAGTAAAAAGTTACTAGGGCCTCAAAAGTGCTCACTTTACCGGGAACAGCCTATAAAAGCGTTACGTCGAGCTCAGCAGGAAGGTGATAAGGAGCCGATTTAGTCCAGAAGTTAGTAAAACAAACACGTGTTGTGATATTGCGTGTGTGATTACTGTCAAGGACTTTAAGTAGACGTCAATCTTTGAGTCGTGTAATTTCGTGTGATCAGCCACAAACAACTTTTTTTTTGTAAGATTAGAGCTGGTGCTGAGAAATCTTTAAATATTCTCCACTTCCCTTACTCAGGCTTTGTGTACTTGGTGCAAACAGGTGTACGCCTTCTTTATAGTGTTAATCGACAATGATCTTGACACCAATTACGCTGTAATCTAGACTACCAACAGCACGAACACGTGTTTCGAACAACCATAAAATGATCGTAAAATTTGCGCGTCGCTGAGCTATTAGAATTGTATCGGCTCCTGATTAATTGAACGGGTCGGGCGAGTGACACCGTAAAACGTGTGCTAATTGCGAGTGACCGCTCCTAATGAACCATTAGTTCGGGTTAGTTATGCGCCTACCAATCTGGTGCATGTATCCTGCGTTGCCCTGCCTCATGTCGACCGTACAATCAAGAGCTGCGTTTAAATGAGCTATCTCCCCTAGATTACGCTATCAGAACGAGAGTGTTTCGCATAACAACCTCCGACGAAGGCACCGAAACTTGGGATCCGTCATTTGCCTATAGCTGCATTATTTAGTCCACTTCTGAGGAGGTCAACACGAACCCTTCAAAGTCCCGCGTTTGTCCAAACAGGCAGCCAAAATTACGACAGTCCATGAACTTTTGAAAAGCTTAATTTGTATGTTCAAACTTAAATGAATGCTCGTGTAAGGAAGCGATAGTTTAAATAGGAGACGCGTTGACAAAAAATGCCCCCTTCTATCCGCTCAGCCAAAATATTAGGTAGAGGATACTTATTACGTTTCATCCCCATGTATTTTCTTTCTCTCATCAATAGATGGTTTTTACTTGCAAGGTAATTATTAAATCACTTGATTTTATCTGAACCAAAATTTTATTCATGTCATATATTGGTATTATATTCATTTAAAATTTCGCTTATGAATCTTGTTCTTTCAGGGGTATTTTCGTTCATAGATAAATAAGTATAAAAATTCATAACTTTTGCGTATATGTTAATTTTTGATGGACAATGATGGGTGATACTTCCTGTTTAGCTACTTTCACACGTGCAAGCAATGAACAATATAAGAACCTGTGTTATTCAGAGTCCTGTTTTTTGAATAAACATAAAGCCCTTGAATTAATTTATAGTTTTTTTTTTAGTGGTGTGTCAACGTAAAGGAAAATAAAAATAAAATTTGAGAAGGTGGTAGAGAAAGTGCGAGAGCTATAGAGTTCAAATGTCTGAAAAGATTTCCTTGTACTAGTTTCAGATATTATGAGCCAGTAACTCGTAAACAATTTACATGTGTCTCAAAGCGAAGATTTTATCGCAAAAGCAGTATTATTGAATAGAAGGTATTTTCATCGTAAGGTTTATTTGCATTTAAAATTAAGACTTTATTTATGTGTTGTTTCTTACCTGTACGTTATCTCCGTTACTTAGAAATTCTGTACGAAAATGAACCTTGTAGTTCACAATTACTAGTAAAAGTTTATTGAACATGGTAGTTAACTGATACATGATTAAGTTGTTATTGTTTTATGGAGGCAATTCTGCATCGCTATTGTAGCATGTAATCGGAGGTGGTTTACGAATACATGAACCGCTTACCCATGTAGTTTCACTTCCTGATAAAAATCTTGTACGTGCAGAGCTCTGTCGACATAACTCGGACTAAAAAAATGCGCCTACTTTAAGTGTTCAGCTGAAATGCAATTTATTTTCTGGTTTCCTTGGTGTTATATATTTTTTACCTTCTTCATTTGCAATTAACTAATATTTAAGCACGTTATACTTAGTGTAATTGATTAACATATACAGTGCATAATCAAATTCTGACGACTAACAAACTCTTCGTTTCGGAAACCTTTTCCGGTTCAACATATTTTACGAGACACAAATTTACTTGTAGTCGTGAGACGTAATTTTTGTAGTAAAATTACAAAAATGTTGTTATTTATAGATGTTCACGGTAAAGTGAGCACTTTTGAAGCCCTAGTTACTTTTTCCTTTCAGAAATTTGTTTCCTTTAACCACCATTTTAAAGAAATATTGCCATGGAAGTAAGAAACACAGTGTGTATATTTCACAGAACTCGGAATTGACGTCTACGGCTAAAATAAAATTTATTTATTGACTAAACAAGATTAACTACAAAATTATCTTTATTTTATTTTGTGTATGTTCAGTCACGTGTACACAGGCGGTGTTACGGGAAAAGAGATTGGTTATCTGAAGATGTGCTAATATTAACACAGTCAACATATTCTAGGACCTTAAAAAAGGTAAAAGGTTTTGTCAAAATATGAATCCGTAATTCAGATAACGCTGTTACTCAACTGCGAGTTGAATGCGTAGTAGACCCGTGGGATGTAGGGGTTCAACTGGTTCTAGTCAGGGTTTGGTCGTTACAAATTACGGTAAATATGCTGTGTTACTGGCTTAATGGCATAAAATAATTATGTATACTATGAGAACTAAACCATATCTCGTTAATTTAACGGAATATGATTTTAATATTTACAACGACTGTTGATTGGGATAGCTAAACGTCTTTACGCCAAACACGGTAGACCTTAATCATTTGTCGCCACGACTTTATTCTGTCAACATTTGAAGTTTGAAAAATATCAAGCTTCTATGCGTATACGAATTCTATGTTAGTTACGATGTTTTCAAGCTGACTAGAGGTTGTTCACGGTAAAATGAGCACTTTTGAAAGCCCTGCTTGAGATCTACTTGTATGCACGCTGTGTATTCTTCCACCATATGTAAAATTAACATCGTCATTTGCCTCATAACTTTATTCATGCGTCGTTGAGGTGAAACTATGGAATTATAAGAAAAGTAAATATGTAGCAAATCTGATCAGTTTCATTATTCAATGCATTAAAAAAACAGAAAGCTAAATAAGTAATTTAAGTTATTACAAATTGTTACCTAACACTTTCTATTCGACGTTAAGTTGTGGAACTATTTTCTATGTATAGTTACCAACTTCACTGGGCGCATGTGACTAAGTGCCCCCGTTAAAAATACATGCTGGGTTAGGGACAGTAACTTTTTCTAAGGTTGATTTCAAAAGTGCTCACTTTATCGTGAACAGCCTTTAGTCAGTATTCGATCACTGAAAGTTTAACTACTAATATTCAGACTGTAGGACTAATGAATTATTTATACGTGTCTCGCGAGGGCCACGGTGGCTGAGTGGTTAGCCTGCTCGACTCCCACTTAGGAGAACCGGGCTCAATCCCCGGCCTGGCCACACCCGGATTTTCGCATGTGGTAATCGTGCCGTAAGATGCCGCTTGTCGGTGGGTTTTCTCGCCCTTTCATTCCGGCGCTGCTCCATACTCACCTCAATCACCCTCATCGGCTCTCAAGTCCTCGCTGTTAAGAGGCGCCCAAAACTCATCACTCACTCACTCACAAATTTCGCCTGCAGTACACAACGTGAATGGACACAACTATAAACGCGCTACCAACCTAAAACATTATGTTATCATACATTACATTTTTCATAATCTTTCCTCGAAATGAAGTTTAGCACGTGAGGTCCGTGAACAGTCTTTGTATCCCACAATATTTGTGTACATGATTGCGTTGGGATCTCTTTTGAGGAATATAATGAAAAGTAATCATAAATACTTTGGTCTGTAAAGTCTTCTATTTTTAAGGTCTTCCACACTATACATATGCGCTGACGTGATAAATTTGCAAATAATTTCTCAGTCTGATCATACGGAAACAAATTCAACAGGGAACTAAAAAGGAAAGCTGTAAAACTTGAAACATATATTTGCGCACGTTTTCTAGTATTCGAGATGTATTTATTTAAAAACATTCATACTTCGCCAGTAATTTCAGCTGATGTTGCTAGGGTGTAGAATTCACGCGTCAACGACATAGGTCCGAATTTCGGTTGGTATTCCGATATATCTTTCATTTATATGAACTGAGACCATTTAATGCACGTAGAGCTAAATAAATTTTTGTATGTGGCAACCAAATTAGAACAACAAAATAATTTGGTATTAACAACAAAATATTTCATTGCTCCTACACACATAATTGAGTTGGTTGAGTCAAACAAGCTTTGTTTGATTCAACAAAACCTTTTTCTCAGTTTGTACATAATACTTAGAGACATTTTTTCGTGGAAATATCCATGCGCAGGCTAGACTTAAATAGTCTATGTACAAACTTGCATCTTTACTTTTGTTATTGGCCGCGTGTCTTAGTAAGACTTTTCTTTTACGTGACTGGGCCAATCAAAATTAAGTTCCTTGTTGCCGAATGTCTGAGTTTCGCGGGAAGACGGCTGTAACGTTTAAATTTTAAAATCGTCAAATCGCGAAAGTAACTCTGAGCTAAAGTAATTTGGAATACAACACCAGTAGAATCTTCTTGCAAAAAACAGATACTTAGGCTAGGTACTTCTTATAGTACCTCACGGATGAAAGTTCTGTATCAGCCTATTAATTCCTTGTATTTTGGTTAGTTATGATAATTAAGATAATCTTGTGATTTTTTTTAAGTAAATGATTTTTATTTGTCGCGGAAACTCCGGTTTATCGGACATAACCTTCATTCTATTTTTTTATTACGGTTTGAATATTTATTGAATTTGTATAATTAGAAAACTGCTTACTTCGCGATATAAATATAGGCAAGTATGGCTTTGTTGAACAACGTAATTGTTGATATTTTTGAGAAAATATTATATTACAAAGGCTTTACATGTATAATTTGTTTAACTGTGTAACTTGTGTCCGACTACACTCTAAATCTGAACCCGTGAGAATTTCACTATTCCAATCATTCAACAGTACCTGACTGATTCAACAGTCACTTCAGTGAATTTAACTGATCAACCAGTGAAAAAATGCTAGATTTCCTTCATTTACTGATTCAGTGACATTTTCCACTGATTCATCAGTAATTATATTCGCTGTTTTTCAGTGGATAATTTTCTGACTGATGGATTAGTTAAACAGCGTCTAAAAATGGCCGTCAAACAGTGTTTAAAAATGGCCGTTAAACAACGTGTATCAAGTGAAAAAAAGAACGAATAAACTCATAAAACCAATACAAAATACCTTCTAAAATGTATTTCGTTTTTCAAAACACCATTTTACGAGGTAATATATTTATTCCGTTTTTACCTCTTACGTTTCGTTTTCTGTAATCGTCACAGCGCTCTGTTTGAAGGTTTAAACTCCATATAATGTGGCGAAGAGAGTGCATTCATATATACTATTCTTTTTAAGAATCATAACGGTACCACGTAAATAAAAAACGAAAAGTGAGGGCGCACAATTTAAATACCTACTATTTCGATACTAGTATAAGACATATTTTCCCCTTGTTTTTCAACTTGGCTTCATAGCGAAGATGGGGCCCTGCCCTCATAGTTCAGGGGTAGGGTGGCCTACATGTAGTCGGAGGGTCGCGGGTTCGCGCCCCGATGCCTCCGACGTGGCAGATTTTCAGTTCCCTTGTCTCACTGGGTGTTTGTCAGCAAAGTGGGTCTCTCTAGAGCTTCGTCAACGTCAAATATGTCACAACAACGTCAAATGAAGGATGGCAAGGTTAAACGCATGAAATGCAAGTGGTAAGGTTCTGTGAGTTCTAATCCCAGCCACCTTCAGAACGTTTTTGCTTTTTTAAATTACGGTAAATTGCGCATCATAGATAGTAAATATCTTAAATATGTTTATTTCACGTAATTATTTGGCTACAGTCAATAAAACATTATTTAATTCGCCATTGCAGTCGGCCATCACTTATTCAATAAGTGAAATTGTTTTACTGTAATAATACGTGGCTTTCCACTGATTCTAAGTGGAGCGGTTTTCACTGATTTAAGTAGTTGAATATCACTGCGAATCAGTGGTTTCCCACTGATTGGAATTTAGAGTGTAGGGTGGAATGAGATAGATAGGAGCCAGAGAAACATGACGAGAGGCAGTAAATATACAGGCTGTATCTAAATTAGACCGGCAAACATCGGCTGCGACGTATGGTCTGAAGTGAATTGAAAAGGAATACACAAATATTTGAAGTTGAACCTGAAACTGCTAGATTAATACAAATACTGGAGACAAATTTTTTCAATGGAACATTGAGTGTCTGGGTAATGTGTAACGGAAGCAAGATATGTAAACAAGACAACACACGCACCCTAAGAAATAATACGGAAATTTACCACACTGGTGTATACATATAGTGATAAAGCGCGAGTGGTTAAGTTATTTCCCATACATACATGGTAATGTACCTAAAATTCCTTAGGAAAGAGTAAATCTGTACGAAAGTTCCCAACTTTGTATAGTAGTGATACTAAACATTCCCATATTTGTAGTCTTATACGTGGCATTATTTCTATACTAAGTATAGGTGAAAAATTTACATTATATTTTAGGAAGTTGATCAGAAATTATTTATAGTGCGTCTGTCGCTATCATCAAATTATTTATTGTAAATAATCGCGGACAACACCCTGATTCGATTTATTCTCCATGACGCTGTAGTGTACATGTGATTTAAAAGCTAGATTATTAACCCTCACGTCGTAATTAACCTTACACACTATCCAGTAACCTGTGTTACGTTTTCAGTATTTGTAATATCTATTGCTCCAGGTCCAATTTCAAAGACATGTGCCACACTTAAGATGCACATTAGACCATAGGTTGTGTAATACAGTATGTTTTTGCCTTCTCGACCTGCAGCTTCAGTTTGTCGGCATAATTTATAAACATCCTGTGTATATTGTCGTCTTGTTTTGTAAAACATACCCTTCGTAGGAGGAAGTCAAACTATTCGCGGTTTTTGTTTAGTTTATTCCGTATGACAGAATTCATTCATTGCAATATTTTTATTTTTAAGATGTGATTGGTTAGATATATTACAATTGAATAAAATACGTCACTTTAATTTAATAAATTACTTTAGTCCTCGTAAAGTTTCACTTGATGGACGCAGGTAAAGTGATCAGGCCTATGGATGTGTGAAGTTTAGATATGATTGAAGGAAACACAGTGAGTAGAAACAAACAGCTTACAGGTGGCGTGTCTGCAATATTGCCTGTAGTCTCGCTAAGTTTTACCTAAACATTTCGTCCCAAACGTGATCGGAAAAGACGACTGTAAAAGCAATATCGGTAAATCGAGAAGATTAAAACAAATATGAGAACGGCAAAAAAAAAGTAAATAAAATTCTGCGAAGTGTTTCGGTATCACGATGTTAGAGATTAAGCGATAGGAAAAGTAAATTTCCTGTACATGAAAGCCTTTTTATCAATCACAAAGTTTGTAACACTCGGCCGAAAGTAACAATTTGGAAGATCAATGTGTGCGTGTTTCACATACACTGCACAATTTCAGCTACCAGTGCGTTTTGCTATGTCGCAAAATATTACCTCCTTGTGCTAGACTAAATTATTTGTTAAGGAGGATGTAGCAGTTAAAATAAACCATAATCTGGTGAGCATTTTAAATTTATAAATTGATGTCTATATCCTTTATACAATTACGCATATCGATAGCAAGCGGTTAACTATAACTGTACAAAATAAACAAACGGAAAACTGCCTTATTGTCTCAAGGTAACCAGAGTCTGTAAGTGATATGAAACTGCATGGTAATAACATACGAGGTAGACTGCATGGTAAAATGTTATCTTCTTTTCATCTCCTGTGTAACTCTCCCATAAACTACAAATCAAACCGATAAGCCGCATTCATTACCTTGTTGATTTCAATGCTATCGAGAAGCCATTTTTTAAAGTACTTTATTTCCTGGTATAGGCTGTTCACGGTAAAATTAGCACTTTTGAAAGACCTGCTTAAGATCTACTTGTATACACGTTGTGTGTTCTTCCGTCTTATGTGAAATTCACATTGCCATGGGCCTCATTAATTTATTCATGCGTCGGTCAAGTGGAATTTCGAGATTATTAGGTAAGTAAATATTGCACAAATCTGCTCTCTTTGACACTTCGATGCATTAAAAAAACAGAAAGCCAGATAAATTATTTGATTTATAACAAATTGTTACCTAACACTATTTATTCGATGTTAATATATGGATCTACTTTCCCCTCCATAGTTACCAACTTAACTGGGCGCATGCCACCCCCGTTAAAATATATGCAGATAGGGGCAGTGGCTTTTTTCTAAGGTTGATTTCAAAAGTGCTCACTTTATTGTGAACAGCCTTCAGGCATTTAGTTGCTGCATTTCTGTCTATGAAGAGGTTGTCTATACGCTTCTTCGTCTTTATTGATATTTAGAGACGCTACCGTTGGAATTAATTTGATACCGTATAATAATGAAAAATTATAGGGTCTGTATAATTCTAAATGTATTTTTCGTATATTAATATAAATTTCCAAGATTACTTTTTTTTTAAATTTTGATATTATCTATTTTGAGGTCACACAAGACATCTCAATAATTGTGTATTTGCTTCATTTTATGATGTAAGCGTGAGTTGCACAAAACAGTCGCACCTGGAGGTACGGAAATCTAGCGAACTCATTTATGTAAAAAGTATTATGCAAATATAATTTCTTTTGTATTAATTTTATCAATGGACCGCAATTTATTTTCAATGTCCTGGATGACTGACTCAGGAAGTAGACAGCAATAACGTCACCGAATCCTGTATAATTAAAGAAAAATTAATGTTCCTCAGAAAACAGTCAGCAGAAAACAATGGCTTCATTGTACAAAGTATTTTGAAACTTAATTGCTGTCAAATGGATCTGCGAAATTGCAGTGTCAAAAGTTCCAGTTTTAAGGTAGAAGTATAATATTAAAAACAGAATTTGCAAACTGTTTTGTGAGCAAGGGTCCCTGTTTTCTTAAATGGACGTAACGTAAGACAGGTAGATAATCCTTTAACGTTTATTGTAAAGTCTGTTCACGATAAAGTGAGAACTTTTGAAATCAACCTTAGAAAGATGTCACTGCTTCTGCCTGGCGTATATTTTAATGGGCGCATTGAGTGACATGCGCCCAGTAAAGTTGGTAACGATGGAGGGAAAGTAGTTCCATATCTTAATGTCGAATAAAATATGTTAGGTAAACATCTGTAATAACTGAAATTATTTCTTTCGCTTTCAGTTTTTTTAATACATCTAAGTGTTAAAATGAGCAGGTTTATAACTATTTACTTTTCTAATTACTCCCCAATTTCACTTCACTGAAGCGTGATTAAGCAATGAGGCCCATGGCAATGTTAATTTTACGTAAGACGGAAGAACACATGACGTTCACAGAAGTATATATTAAGGAGGTCTTTCAAAAGTGCTCAATTTACCGTGAACCGCTTATACGTCCACATCTACTGATGCACCTGTACACACCCTCAGTCGACATTTCCAGAAATTACTAGCGAAACAAGGAATCGGTTGACTTCATTCCGTTACATTCTCAACGCATTCCACACACGTTCTACAACTACTCGATATAAGCTAGTACGTGTATCTGATATAATCACGGAGGAAGAAAATCTTCATCTTCATGAATGAAAAAGACCCGAGGGCAAACAAAAAAAAAAAAATTCTGGTCGGTGTTCTTTCATCCAAAACTCGTAGCGTCGCTGTGGTGATGTATCTCAAATAGCAAATCTCCGACTTCTCTGAAAGAAGTGCTTTATTACCATTCAACTGGGACGCAGTTTTAGCTAAAGCAGTAGCCACATTTTGTTTTGTGACAGATGAACACAAACTGTCGGTGGAACGCAAGCAGTTCCCCAACTGCCTCCTTGTAAAAGGGGACCTGAAAAAAAAAATACCGAAGGGAAAAATAATTATTTTAAATTCACACTGCCATTTTTTTCCGAGGCGATTAGAAAACATGAGGACTCTTTCCGTAATCATTATGAAAAAGTATATTTGTCACTACAAACTCATTTCATGTTCACCAGAAAAAAAAATTAGTAAGGTGATATTTTTATTTTAAATTTTAGGAATGACCTTTTTAGTAACAGTATGTTTTCTGCGAGTGCGGAATCCATTTAAATAGAGAAAGAGTTAAAATTTGCACACACTCATTACGTATTAGGCTAAACTTTTAACATTATTACTCGTGTATTTATTTGTTTAAAGAAAGTTTGTTAGGCACGTTCAGGGATCGGAGCTTAATAAATCTACTCACGCGTAATGAAAGCTATTATAGGCAGCTCACGGTAAAATGAGCACTTTTCAAAGCCCTGCTTAAGATCTACTTGTATGTACGTTGTGTATTCCCCCGCCTTATCTAAAATGTCATGGGCCTCATAACTTTATTCATGCGTCGGTCAGGTGAAATTGTGGAATAATAAGAAAAGAAAATATGTTATCAATCTGGTCGTTTCTACACTCCGATGCATTAAAAAGAAAAACAGAAAGCGAAATAAATAATTTAAGTTATCACAAATGGTTTCCTAACACTTTTTACTCGACATTAATTTATGGCACTAATGTCCATCTATCGCTACCAATTTCACTGGGCGCATGGCACTCAGTGCGCCCGTTGAAATATATGCAGGCAGGGCCAGTGGCTTTTTTCTAATGTTGATTTCAAAAGTGATCACGTTATCGGGAACAGCCTTTATCTGTATTAATCCCGCATAAGTGTGGCAGGGACCAAAAGGATATGGCAAGAGGACCAGGGATCAAGCGACTTAAGCCAGAAACAAGTACTTCAGAGAAAGTGAAGGCGTATTAGGGGTACAAAGATAATATATTTGTGCATATTACATTCGGTGTAGAGTGCAACCTAAATGCGAAGATAATGCGCAGAGGACAGAAACGCTTAGGGCGAGTCGAGGGGTGAGGTTGTTCAGTTAAGTACCCGAAGCAAGTAAGATAAAGAGACGAAGCCGAATGCTATTTTGGTGGGCCGTTTTTTTCCTCTATATTTGGGCTGTTAGGTAGGATTTTCTGCTAACTGTACAACTCTTAAAAATATTTATCTCAATTTTCAGACAGACGTTTTGGTTATTAATAATAACAATTTGGTAAAAATGTTATAATTAAATGCTGAATTTTCAAACAGTATCATGGAATTAAATGTGTGTTTAACAGTTGATAGCAGAGAATACAACTGCACAATCGTTTATTAAAATGCTAATCGTACACATTTCTTTCTTTTAAAAGGCGTTGTCGCTGATAGCAACAACTCTTGTACCATTTATTCTTAGGCAATCAACATTTTAAAATTCAATGTAGCTCAATTCCAATTCCTGCAATTGATTGCAAACATAAACTCCACCTTCTCCAGCAACAAACATAACAACGGAAACAAAACTACTCAACGCTCAGGCGATGACAGTGCATGGCGACATCAAAATTACATGTTTTATGAATGATGATAAGAATAATTAGACTTAATTTACTTGCGACTTAAGTATATTTAAAATTACAATTATAATTTTTTTTGTAATATGCAGCTTTCTCTAGTAATGAGCATTATTTTCATTTTTTCAACAATTGGTCGAGTCATTCTACCCTAAAATTTAATGGCCCACGAAAACCCTATAGAGCTTCGACCCCTTGGTTCAGTAGCGACAGCTGCCCCGCTCGTGAATATTACCTGTCGGAAAAACGTTGGTCGCACCGTGCGGTATTTAACAGCGCTGTAGTAGCGAGCTATGTTATCAGTTTGGCGTGTACAGCGTTAGCAGTGTCACGTGGTTTCCTGCCCTCAAGCGTCTAGCGGCATGCTTTCGGGAAAACCCTTCCCAACTTCCTTCCCACAGAGCTGCGTGAAGATTATTTTCTAATTTGAACATCGCTAGACGTTGTGTTGAAGCAAGGATAATGTGAGTAACTGAATTAGTGATTAGAATAAAATATTTAATAAAGGACAGTATTAGTGAGTGGGTTCTCTAGTGTTAGAAACGTACATCGATGTAGCAGATAATAAGCAATTTATACGAAAGTTATTTTCAATAACTTTTAATGTAAAATAAATTGTTTTCAGGGTTTACAGTAAATGTACAAGCAACCAGTTTTTTTCTTAATTATGCTACAAGAGCAGGGATTCCTTGCCATATTTTGTATGTAAATAATTTAGTAGCAAATTATAGTCTTACGGTGTTGAGTAAACTGGCTGACGAACTTGCATTATAAGGTGCGTGCACGCAGACGGTGATAAATTAAATATCTACATTGTACTGAAAAGATGATGAACAAACTAATAGCTGAAATTTTTGTAGCTTAGAGAAATGTAAATAATTCTGAATCACTGTTGTGAATCAGTGAGATTTTTGCTACTCATAGTATTCAATCGTCCCTCTTTTTATAAACCTCCAAGTAATCGGCCCAGAGATCTTAGCATGCGAAGAACGTGGTTTCCTCGAGGTTCTCCTGTTTCCTCTATCCCCCTTCCTTTAATTCATTTTTTGCTGTATCCCTTTTCATCTCCATGGACACTGAAGACCGAGTTGTTAACAAAATTCGTAACAGCTGCTAAATTATACAAAGTAGGCTCTTACAACTATAGGCTGTTCACGGTAAAGCGAGCACTTTTGAAGCCCCAGTTACTTTTTACTTTCAGCAATATTTGATCATTTAACAACCTTTAAAAATAAATATTGCCATGCAAGTAATAAACACAGTGTTTATATTCCACAGCACTTCGAAGTTAACGTCTAACGCTAAAATAAAGTATATGAGACGGCTTTCAAAAGTGCTCACTTTACCGTGAATATCCTATAGTGCAATTGCATACATAATACTTTAAGCAGGAAATTTTCCTAACGGCCAATCAATAGCAAATGGTGTGCTAACGACTTTGATTAAAATAATTATACGATGGTTATGTTTAGATTATATTCATTAATAATTGAAACGGCTACTTTTCGGGCATGTTCGGCCATTTTTCTTGCATATTCTGATCCAATATTTCGTGAATTTTGTTGATTAGGGACCACTGTTAGCATCTCACTAAATACATTTTACTTGCTTTATCGTCCATTGTTGTTGCTAAAACTCTTTCATATAAAACAATTATTATGTAGGCATTGCACACCTTACAGGAGAACAATTAAAAGTGTATAAGATGAGGGGACAGAGTGATGCAAATCAGTAAATTAGAGGAAGAGAGTAAACGATAGCTTCTCTAAGTGTTGCCGTTTTGAATCTGGCATCCGCAGGAGGGGGCCAAGCCATTCACTGTTCCCCACAGAGCACAAGAAGGAATTTTTTGCGTGCGATTAATACTCTTAAGGGGTTTGTCTGCCTGGTGCCTGAACTCCGTTGGAGTGTGATAGTTTTTTTTTTTTTTTTTTTTTTTTTTTACGAAACTATTATATATGCTCCTAGTATTTTTACCTACGAAAAGAAATCATACCCCAGGCGAGGACAGAATGGTACTTTAAAGTTGCCACGCATGCTGTAAATATTATTTTGGAGCACTTCAATATAGTTCAAAACTGCTTACTCATACTCCCGTACCTTAAAACATATAGGCTAGTCTATTCTCGGTTTCTACATACCTTTTGAATCAACATTTGCTTGCTAAATATGTCACGTAATACAAACGTTTTACACACGTGTTAACACAAAAATGCCTTACTTTTAGTTAAATTGAACTTTTGATTATATTCTATTTACAACATAAAATATATAATTTTTAACAAATGTACATAAAAACCGGGATAAAATAGGTGTATTGGTAACGCTTAGTAAGAAATAATTTTTATGTAGAATAATATTGCTTTGCGTGCTCACGAATCCGATACATTGTCCCTTTGGTGTGTGATTTTATATTCTTGTTTAAGCTTTGTTTGCATGATGCGGATGAATATTGTGGAAGTAGAACTTTAGCAGAGCTTCAGAAAAGTTAGAAGTACCCTTGAACAGTCTATACTAATCGGACACGAGCCAAACTACGATAGGAGCCTGTACTAAATTTAGCTACAGACTACACCGCTGAAAGTACCATATGTAAACGCAGTACCACGAAAACGCCGCACGTAGCGGTTAGAAAAGAAGAAAGCTGTGCAGGTAGGCGGGACCCTTAAGGTCTAGTCTACAATAGCTCGTCCACAGCTGGATGGTCCGCGGACGCATGTCCCAACGTGCGTGTGTACAATAACGACGTCCGAAACTAAGCTTTCCAACACTGTCACCAGAGTGCACTGAATTCGACGCTGTCCGAAGCTAAGTTTTCAGACACTGTAGCTAGAGTGCACCCTAATCGGCGCGTCAATAAATTGTATGCGATTACTTGTAAATATTGATATTTCTAGCTTATTTTATTTTGTTTTCTAATTAGAGTTATGCGAATGAGTACGTTTTGATTTTGCTTTAGTTTAACTTCATGTGGATATAATTACTTTTATAGTTTGCGCCCGATAAAGTGTAAACAAAATCAATTCGGAACCCGTCCGCGGACGAAAGTTGAAGTTGGCGAATGATCTTGGGACATGGGACTTTGGGACAATGGGACGGCGAGCTGTGACGTGAGAGGGTTACGTACACCAAGTCGTCCGCACAGACCGTGGTCCGTGGACCAGTTATTGTGGAATAGGCCTAAGAGTACTTCAAATCTTTCAACTGAACGCTTGGGTCTTGTGAGGACAATCTTCTCTAACTACCCTATAACTAAGTGTTAAGCGGAAGCCAGGTGGGTAGGGCGGGATCTTATTGCGTCTCAGGGCTAACCCCGTACGCCTACAAGGGAAGGGAAATCATGCAAGGAGAAATGCATCGCGGCAGAGAGGAGTTGGGCAGCCATGGCCGGGCGATTGGGGCCATGACTACCTCCCTGAGTGTACTTACAGCTAAAACTACAACTAAGAGGAGAGTGAGAAAAACCGGGGTAAATGGCTGGGACTTCTATAAGGCGGCGGGATCCGCCTTTCTTCTGGGTTGTTCTGACGAAAATAGCACCGGGAAGAGGCGGCGGCGACCGCACGTACGGAAAGCCGACGGGCGGCGGAGGAAGAAAATAACCGGAGCTGCAAACCGGAAGCCGGGAAGAAAGAATCAGGCGGGAACACGCCACTTCATAACCGACCACGTGCGGGTAAAAACGGGAATACTTCCCGAATCTCTGTCGAGCGATCTGGCGGCGGACTCTCGAAGTGAAGACGAAGGAAGGAAACGCAGCAACGTTTGTTTTATCCCTCCCCCCCCTTTTTTTCCCCCAACACATACCAGGGGAAAAAAAAATTGTTTGTGCGGGGGGGGGGGGTGTATTCACGTTGTCGTCTCTTCCGTATAAGAGACAGACGCGGCGTCATTACTATTCCGGCTAGGACACTCCTTCCCGGTGGACGGACATTTGTAAGCCGATATTTTTTGGCACCATAAACAAAGTGCCCGCTGATTGATGGTGGCCCTAATTAACTGTTTAATTGTTGGCGCGGTCCTTGCGCGCTGGACGCAGTCCCTCCGCTGGAAGAGTCCTGCTTGGACAGCATCATTCCAGCGGCAGGAATGGGAAACGGGTTACCTCGAAGGAAGGCGCCCCTATTTTTACGTCGTATCTTTTTATTTTGCTCCTCCGCTTCGGAACCTGTCGCCATCTTTAAATGCGCTTGCTTCAGTTTTTTTTTTTTGTTCCTCGCGCGGCCGAAATCCAACCCGAATAAAATATACCACCCCTCCCCCCTTTTTTCCACCCAGTCCGTATTCACCTCCCCTCCACTACCAACTCGTTCGCCGATCCTGTTCGTAATCATTCAAAATGGCGTCTGGAGATTACCAGTTTTCGCCGCCGGTGGCTGGAGCGAATGGAATGTCACAGGGCGAGCTTTGGTTTGTCAAGGGGGAGGGAAATGGAAGATGCTCCTTCCGAAAATCTCCCCTCTCCTGCCCACAACTCCCGATTTTGAAGTAATGCTTGCCTTCAAATTATTCTGTCGTGTTACGACTGATTCTGGCGCCCAAGACGTTAAGAGAATGGTGTAATGATATTTGGGATGCTTTTAAAAACGTTTTCAGAGCTTATGCGAGGTGGAAATGGAGCAGCTCTGCATGGTCAAAAAAGGGGGGGGGGGATGTGAGATAATCGATATCCACTTTCGAGACCGAGATGTGATTGCCGCTTTGCACACATGCAAATTGTATTTAATACGTGTGTCTGAAGTCGGACATTGGCTTTGGAATTAATGGTGTTACCCCAAGCTAGTCAGAGCTTATTTCTTCTTGCTAATTTCTTCACTACTGAGTCACATTTTAGCGTGGACTAAGGACGCAAATATATATAAAATCATTTACCACCGACAAATATGCCAGCAACACATGCGTACGCGAATTCAAACTATAATGGATAGCGAATTTCGAGACAAGTTACTTTTTTAAAACATAGCATTGCATATATGTTCTCGATTTGTAAGACAGTTTATTTTTAGTGTTACCTATGTCAATGCATATCGCGGACGTAACTAACATTTACAGACAAGCTGCCGCCACGTGCATACCAATCAATATTGTACAGTATTTTCGGATACATTCCGAAAATAAATATTTGGTGTTATTCATTGGGTCAGCTGTGTTTCAGTAGAACTGCAACTTCCTTCTAGAAGCGCGATCCGCCAGTTTGCCACTTCACCCACAATTGTTTACGGTTACCAAGACCATTTCCCAATTCCTGTTCATTTTTTTTTGTGTCCTTCAGTACAATTATGCCATTTGCCATTTCATTTATTACAAATATCCATGCTACGGGCAAGTGAGAAAATGAAGAGATTTGGACATATGTTAACAGCGAGGTCTTGAGAGCCGATGAGGGTGATTGAAGTGAATCTGGAGCGGCGCCGGAATGAAGGGGCGGAAGAAACGGCAGATCCCCGAGAAAACCCGTTGACAAACGGCATCGTCCGGCACGATTCCCACTAGCGAAGATCCGGTGACCCAGTCGGGGATTGAACCCGGTTCGCCTTGGTGGGAGGCGAGCGTGCTAATCGCTCAGCCACCGTGGCCCCTCTACGGGCAAGCGATTTTAGTAACACGCATGTGTTATTATCGCGCTACTTCCTGCAACATGTATAACATTTTCATTTCCCTGGGAAATTATTTGAGCATCAAGCTTTTTTTTAAACATTAAGTTATTGGAATAAAACTTATTAATCCCCTGCACTGTAAGTTTTCCATATATCGCACCAGAACGGGTAGATAAATGGAATAATAATCCGACACGTCACAGAGTAACGTGACTATCAATCGGTTGACGTTCACAGTGGAAGCCAAATCTGGAGTGATAGCGACTGTGTTGTTGGCCCGTATTATTTCCCCAAATGTGTCTAGAAGGTACCAGATAACAGCAGTTTCTATAACAAGCGGATCGATGCCCCTCTGGATACGAATTACCATAACGGGTGTGCGCCTTGTTTCGATATTTTGACTTGCATTCAAAATGTCGTAATCGTAAGTTCGATCCCGAAAGACTGCGTTCAAGATAGAATTTGTCAAGTATCTTCTTTTTCATTCTGATTCCATGCAAATGAGGCTGCAGTTTCCTAAAATGAAGCTGCCCTATTCCGAATTAATTAAAATAACACTCTGGCCAAGCACGGAGTGTAAAAGTAAATTAAGTTTGTTATTATTGTAGCTATTACCTATATATGTATTTTTTCCTCTCTGTTTTATGTGCGTGCAGTTAATAAAATATCTTAATTCTCTACCTATATACACGCCGTACACACAGGCAACAAGAAATACAACTTCCAGACTATAACAAAACGGATTAAGACAAACACGCGAAAGAGTTTAGCTAATTAAATACATAATTATTAAGGGTATGCATTGCATGTACTTATATGTGCCGTGTTAATTTTGAACGACAAATTAAATGTTGCAGTGCGCCAATGCCTCAACGTTCCCCACTCCGGTGGACTGTCATTTCCAGACCTGTAGCGTGCCCATCAGGATCACTTGACCTCACTTCCCGTGTGTTATCCATGTGGGTTCTCGTCAGTTAGCTTGTGTATCCCTTGCGCGTTGGCATCGGGGAGAAGTTTTTTGCTCTGATACGTTGTACATTATGGGTTTCCAGTGGTTACTGACGGTTTGAACAGCTGATGTGCTTCTTATCGGCCAGGCGTTCGCCGATTATATCTCATTCGAGGTTGACTTTAGGTTATTCACGTGGGTTAAGCACATGCGTGATCAATAAGGAAAGTGATTTTCGCGAAAACAGTCACGTTCTGCTATGACTAGAATTTAATATCTTACCTGAACACTTACTGTTTATCCTTGTCATTTGCCGCGCGTTAAGACTTTGGTATTGCAGGGACAACCATAATTAATTTACTTCGGTACTGGACGTCTGTGATTTGATTGCAAGACACCTAAGACGAGTGGCATTTCAATTGTTCCAATAGCGGGAGTGGATCAGAGCTAACGATTTTTGAAATAATACTATAGTTAGAGACAATTTTCGTGAAAACTGGGTGTATTTAACCCAGCTATTAATCTGCGGGAACCTAAACGTTCTATCCGGGATCTGGTATGGTGTCAGTATGGTGAGTGTCCGCCTTTCGCTACTATTTCAGTCTCTCTTATTCGAATAAATACTTTCACTAGTAATAAAGTAGGAGTATGAATGAATTCGATTTAAATCATTAACACGATGAACATCTCCGTTGTGATTTTTTAGGCATCTTGGTTTGTATTCTGATGGCGCACCATCTCATTCCAAAGGCGGTGGCACTGACGTCTATGTCTTCAAAACCACTTGGTTATTGCAATGGACGGGTGCATTTTCATGCTTAGAAATTCACTTCACCAGTTTGAAGCTCTCACAGCGCAAACTTGCCGAAATGGCGGCGTATGTTTTGGCATTCATGGACCAAAACAGAGAAACTAGTTGACCAATACCGTACCACGAAAAACATGAGCATGCCATAATACCACCTGCGAACTAACAGTGGTAACGATAGAGCCCTTTTCAGAACGCTTACCAAGCATCCTTCACTTCCACAGAGTCAATCACTTCCCCGTAACCCGAGCATGATTCATAGTGATTAGACACTCCAAAGGATGTGCTCTCGTGGTTGTGGAGTTCAGTGGTAACATGCTTCGCACCGCTGTAAACGACGGACAGCGTTCCGTACAGTCATCTTAGGTTCGTCAGTGGAATCCAAGTGCAACCACATCCCGATTTCGACGGATGATGCCTTCACTTACAGCACTTCCCGATCTCCACAGAAAAATCTTGATCACCTCTTGTAATGAATATCTACGGTTTGAATTCACCATACGTCGGAGTTCTCGACAGTAGCGACATATCAGCTTTCCGCTTACTGGGTCTGAATTAGCATATTGTAGCTGTCTCAAGTTTCGATTTCAATGCTTCGTCCCCCATTGTTGTGCTTGGTATGAGAAACTTGCCTGAAATCTCCCAGATAGAATGATCACACCCTGGACACCGATAATCACACCTCGTTGAACATTACTGTGTTTGCGTTATGCCTTCACATTGCTAGCCGTAGCTGCTATGCAAGTCATGTTAATTTCCAAGGTCCGTGGACAGGGTTGGTAAGTGTATGGATGTTCCTACTTACTTTCCAGTAGATGTATGTTCACAAATTCCCAAATAGTGTACGTCATATTGGCTAAGATTGAATCGCTGTGACTCAACAAGTACTAATATATCCTTTTGATCAAGTCTTGACAGCTAATTATTTACCTAGGTTTTAGAAGATGAGATAACGGTCAATATTAGCCGTATAGCTTTTTAAACCAATTTTAACTAGGTGGTTATGGACACATTACACGAGTCTGCGACTTGAGAGGCGAGTTAAAATTTATTTCTTATGTCGTTGAGTGATTTTCATAACTCTCACGTACTATGGTTACCAGTACGTTGTATTTATTAACCAGTTGGTAGTAGTTGCTTACCGTGATTTTTCAGTGAGTGAAACTTCTCTACTTGAAACAACCTATTCAGTTGTAATGTGCACAAATATTTATTCCCATGCGGAGTCAGTAGGACGTAGTCGTAGTAAAGAGATTTGGGCAACTATTAGCATTGAGGTCTTGAGAGCCGATGACGTCGATAGAACTATTAACAAACATACATCTAAGGGTATAATGCTGTTGGATACTAAACACTGACCAGTTTGTGTACATTACACGCTGTGTCATTTACAGGAAATAAAAATATTGGTTTATTCCATATTTTATCGATAGTCATATTTAAAAATCATATTGCTGTGTTAGTAACTCTCATATAGTATATGTCCATAATTTAACTTTTACAAATGAATTAATTTCTATATCAGAAAAGTGCAGGACGATGACGCTGGTCGGCGGGTTTTCGCAGATATCTTCCCAACCTTGCATTCCGGCGCTGCTCCATACGTCATTTCACCCTCATCGGCTCTCAAGAACTCGGTGCCGCGAACACGACGCGTCTCCAACATATACAGAGCCCCTGCAAGTTTGTCTATTCCCACAGCTGCCAGTCATGGAGTTATCCTATCTCAATATTTTCACTAAATTACGCAAAGGAAGTGTTAAAATTTTTAAAGGCTGAATACAACCAAAGTTTTACGTCTCAGAATTTTTGTGAATAACTTAAGCTGTGCCCATTTGAAAAGTAATATAGACGATACCGTTTAGCTAACGTGGTTTCAATATTTATAAACGATTCAGTTCATTATAGTTTCGTTTTCGAATACAATAGTAAAGCTGTTGTCATGACTTATGGAACACACACTATGGAACCTATATATTTGCTTCATGCTGTGCGATTTTAACGGTGATTGAAACGGATATCGAATAATAGGATGTTTACAGTGGACTGTCCTTGACGGGAGCAGCTCTGCGGCGGTAACCGGAGGTCTGTAATGTCGGAGGGGCTCCGGTTCCGCCAGCGATTTACGACTGGAGCGAGGATCAAAGGACGCGATTGACGGCGGCACTTTGACAGCGGTCCCTCGCAATGACGCGCCGTTATTTGCAATAAAAATGCAACAGACAAAAGATTTCGCTCTGCGATATGCCCTCCCCTCACTCCCCACCAATCGCGACTCACCTGACGGTTTTTAGGTTCCGTTTATGGCGGGCCACCGGTGGATTGGTATTGTTCTGAAGGTCGCACCGCCGCGGATTGATATGCCACGCTCAGTCCCCCCTACCCACTTCTCCTCTTCCTCCTCATAGGCAACCGTGGCAAGATGGAACAAGGAAAAGGAGGGATGTCTTTGTAGTTAGTTTCTTTGCCTCGCCGCCAGAGTGCAGGTCCGGCAGATGCAACGTATGGTAGTCCCAACCAATTTCGTTAACAGTTTATGACAGTCAATCGAGAAAATCCAAGAAGAGCAACCCTAAGTAATCGTTGTTACCAACTTCATTTTTCTGGCGTCGTACATATTTATATGTTAATGCGGCGTAAAATATTACACCAAATTAATACACCAGCGGGAATATAGTTTTCTACAAAGTTGGCATGATTGTTCTTTCTCAGTTTTTCAATGCTGGCTTTCAAAAACCTGTGAAGTTCAATCGACATATTTGGAGATAATATTTGTCCTACGTCTCTTAAAACAAGCGCCATGTTGAATAACTTGTTCCGAGCTTGTTTGAGTTGTTAGGGGCACTTATTTCGAAACTACAGCGATATCTCCTTGGAAATGCGTATTGCGCTCTAAGAATAAACTCGAATTCTGAGCATTAGTCAAAGTAATTACTACGTAATTAATGAAACATAATTTTTAATTTAGCAGTGGAACTCTTGCCGTTCTACAATTACTAGACAATGCATGGATGGAATATTAGCGACTACGTGTGAAAACATCTATAAAGTCTAAATGCGTTATAATAAATGTATCCAGTTATTTAATTGAAAATAAAGTTATGGCACTTAAATGGAAAATTCAATATGGTGGGTGAGACAGAGTCTTGGGCAAATATTATGAACATGCCTTTTTCTTCTAGTGCTTTGAAATCTCTCCGCAGAAAGAGAAAGAGCGTGGGCATTCCGCTTTATCCATAGCTATTCAATTCTACTGCATGTGACTGTTGAATGTTGCACTGCTTTTTGTTTTCTCTTTTCTAGCTCTAGTTGTATCTGTAGGTATAGGCTGTTCACGGTAAAGTGAGCACTTTTGACGCCCTGGTTACTGTTTTCATACCAAACCTTTTTTTTTTTTTTTTATCGTTCCGCCACTTTTTTAAATGCATATTTACATGTAAGCAATAAACATGGTGTATTTATTTCACCAGCCTCGAAATTTCACGTCTAAGGCTGTAATAAAATATATTTATTGACTATTATTCCAAATGAGAGGGATACAAGAAGTGCTCACTTTACCGTGAATAGCGTATAGACTTATGGACCTAATCGCCTCCATGGTTACCCAGTTCCTGTTTCCCGCTCCTTTGCGTGCATTTACCTTCCTTACAGAGGTATGGGGCTGAGCCTTGAGACGCAGTCAGGCTCTGTTCCTACTTCGAACTTACACTATCAGCATATTAAGGTAGGTTAGAACAAAACCAAAGGATATTAGGTGACAACCGATGCCATACATCTACCTGTCTCCTTTCTTCACTTAAAAAGTACTTTTTGTGTTGCATTGTAGTACCGAATTTGTGCATTTATGTCATGCTCGAGGTACTTCTAAACGAATCCAAGAAAACCTGGCATGAAAATAATATATTAATACTCTATATTAAAAAATTCTGAATGAATAAAGTGAGCATTTTTTTAAATTTCGGCATAATCGAACTTTAAATAACATGTTGCATCTCTTGTTACTAGCGAACCAATTTGAACACCTAACTTGATATGCTGTCATTACATCTTGTGTATAGTGAATGAATGTGTTAACTTTTTGTCCAGTGTATTTTAAGATAGCGTCAATAGAAAATATTAGGCTTAAATATGAAATCTCGGTAACTTCTGAATAGTCATCATGATTTACATGCAAACGGTAACATCAAAAGCAACTTAAAATATACTATAAGGCAATCTCTTATTTTCGAAATAGCGAGTTTATCGATTTTTTAAAACACAAGATTCTACTCTCTAAGTTTTGATAACCTCAGCAAACTTGCTTCTAATAAATATGTGAAAAAGTACTAATTTTGCTTAAGCTGGTACAACCTTTTTGTAGACAGATCATGTCTGTGGACAAACAAAATACAACTTGCTATATTTAGTTGATTATTGATCACAAGTTACCACGAAATATTTTGCGTTTTAAGAAAACTATGTAAAGTAGTTATTTTGGGTTAGTATGCGTGAATATGGTTACGTGTCTCCTATGTGAATATTGCACAGCTATGTTAATTTAAAATCAGGTCTTGATATATCAAAGAAGTCACGAATTAGATATAAGGCTGTGTCACATTTTTGTAAACGGATACAGAGTTGAAAGATGAACTTGGGTCTTGTAAACGTCTTCGTTAAGTCGCTCAGACTTTTAAAGAACTGCCTTTCGTTCAGAGATATGATGCGTAATGAATCATCAGTTATCTTTATTTCGGAAGATATTTTGTCTTTAATTACTTGCACAGGTATGACTTGCAAACCACACGAGACTTGTTCGTATTTTTCTTGACTTGTAAAGCTTACGTGCAATGTGTGTGTGGATTTTTTTTTTTTTTTTAATTGGCTGTGAAGGGTAAACTCATACCCACACAAATCAAAGTACAGATTTTTAAACGAAGAAAAATGTAAATGGCTGTGCTTATGAACTTGTGAAAATTGTTATTTCATGCATTGCACGTTGCGTCCAGTGAATTACGAAATGAAATAAATTAATGTCGTCTCGTAAACTGCTCAGGTCTCGTCCTTCAGAACGATGTTTGCGCAGCTTGATGTAGATCAGATGTTGTCTTCCCGTATCTAACTCTGTCTAAAGATTGCCTATTAAAATGAAGGTCTTTTTATTTCTGTGACACGTGTGAAACGAAATATGTGATAACCGGACTTACAAAAGTGATTAACGAAGCGCGGTTTGTGTCCAAATAAAATTATTACTTCATTTTGGAAAAAAAAATTATTTTATAACTTTCCGAAAACTTGCATCAGCCATTACTATTGTTAGATATGATGGTTTATCGTGAGAAATGTTGACTCTATGCTAGGATTCAACGTGCTGTACACATGTCCGACCGTTTTATTTCCTTGGCGGTCATGCATGTATAAAGCAATGCTCCATTTCACTAGGTCATTGAGGATTGTGATACTAAAAGACTAAACGTCCGTGATAAGTCTGCAAAAAATATTACAGTCAGAATATTGTTCATACAATCATGAAAGAATAAACTAGTTAAGAGTGCTATAGAAGATACGTTGGCTCAAAAATTTACTCTCCATCATCTCTAGCTATTGTACGGAACTGCTTATTAATGCAATCAGAGCCATTATGACAACAGAGATTGTGAATCGCAGTTCATGGTTACTACTGGATTTTGCTACAGGATGTGCTTGGAGGTCAGAGGGTGAGCGAATAATTCGTGAACGGAATTTTCGTGGGGTTGGAAATGAACAATTAACGATTCAAGTTAAATGCCGAAGAAAAATGAACCCTAAAATATGGGAAATCGTAATTAGGTGGTAGGAGGAAGCGGTGAGAGAAATTGGCGGAAGAAAAAGTGGAACGTACAATAACGGACAGGAATTGTGAAAGGCCATAGTATTCTCTCAGAATGTTCTCGCGTTTCGGTAGGAAACCGAAATTGATAATTTGGGAACTAAGTTGCAAATGATCGCAGACTTTCGGTACACAATTCCTCAGCACATTAATTACTTCACTTTTTGGTGTGAAGCGAATAACACGGGGACATTGATTTACATTCAGAATTCTAAGCATTTCTTACTAGTCTCCAACGCGTTAGCCGGTGTTATCCGATATGAGTAGGCCTGTAGGCCTATATGTGTTGTGACGTCTTCAGAAAGTGACATCCACGCAGCGGCAAATTTGAGGCCATTCTGATCAGTTCACGTGTGTCGTATTCTCTATTATGGTCTAGTGCTATTTTGGTTTCAAGCAAAGGAAAATTTTTATGCATTTTGCAAATTATAGTCAATTTTGCTTCTCCTAAACTATTTAAACTATCCAGGGTGTTTTAGAAGTCCCGTTAGATCAAATTTGTAAGTGTGTGTGTATATATATACATATATATGCATCTATTAAATATTTCTCTTAACACATAACATAGCTACCTGTTTAAGAAGTCAAGCTGTGTATAAATTAGTTATTTTAATCAAAGTACAAAAAAAGTATTGTCTTCAGTTCAGGCACCAACTCATTGCGCAACTATTCTAAATAATACACTTGAGGGACTTAGTCTGATTTAATTTAATTACTGGTTGAGGTATTTGCTGAAACCTATGTATTTCTTTTGTACAGTTTCAACGTGATTTAGAAAGAGATAGATGTTTACAAAATATATTGAATAATTACAAACAGCATATAAATACTATGCGTGCAGTGTAACAGGACGCAATTAGTTAAGATTTCCGAGGCCTGGAAGTACTGGAGTGCCAAGGGCAGCCCATGCGCGTACATTGCATGCCACATTCTAGTCTCTACGCTTAAGATGCTGAAATGACGTGCAGTCTTTCCGTCGAAAACTGTCCTCTGAGAGAACGTAAAGGGTGTCTATCTTTTTTTGTACACCGTTGTGCCATTATTTTACAGAAAAATGGCGGTGAAATAATTTCCAGAACTCTCCATAAAATTACCGACACGTTAATTTTTCAATAGTGAAGTTTCCGTAGAGATCACAGAAGAATCCGGGGATTCATGGAATTTTGCCATAAATTACTTCTTGGCAGTTTTAGAAAAAAAAAACTTTAATCTTCGCTATACGGCGGTTATACTGTGTTAAAAACACACATTTTGAATAGTTAACATTTATTATTCAGTATTGAGATTTAAACACGCATAATAAATATTTGGAATCAGTGATTTACAACAAATCTACCACACTCTCATGATAAACAATTAGGTATGAAGATGTAATTTCTATAAATGCAACATACCGACGTAAAGTTTTCAGTTCCTAGTAATGTTTGAGCATTTTAGGTGTTGCTAACTTTTACATATGTCTTGCGCTATTTTATTATGCTTGAAGGAATGGATGTTTAGTGGCACGGATATCCGAAAGGCCCTCAGAAATTATAATTTTCGGTTACAGTGATAGCGAAGAAAGCTTCGCTCAGAATCGACACTGTTGGTTCCCGAAACTCGAAGCTTTAGGAAATACTGAGATATTCTGAATGTTGTGCTACGGAGCTCAAGTCTTTTACATCATTACGAATTGCACTCCGTATTTTAACTGTACATTTCCTCAAATACTTCCGGTAATATGCGAAATATTTGAACAGTGGAATTATATATATATATATATATATATATATATAAGTTGCGTTACAGGCCTCTGATGTAGGTACTACAATAGTACAAAATTTCTCATGGAATAATTTAAAGTTGAGGTTGAAACTTATTGCTGATGCTTTACTGAACGTTTGGCGACGTAAACAAGCCATATTTCAGACGTTCTCCACTCTTATTGGTTACGCAAATCGTGCGCAGTGTCGACCGCTACGTAGTAGGCTAGTTATGCGGAACGAAGCTCGAAAATCTTTTAGATACGTAGTAGATGATTTTCTTTTTCCAGAATGTATTCCGGTTCCCCTCAACACGAGGTCACATTTGGAAATTTTTCTCCGCTTCTAATACAGCGACCATAATTCTTGACAACGGACAGCGGAATTTATTTCACTTCCAATTCGCAATGGTCGTCTTTAAGCCTTTCTTTGAATGTTGCCGAACGTATTTCAGGCTGCATAAATTGGACGTCAGAGCACTGGCTTCTGACGGGCATATTTAAGTTCCTTATGGCTTTGGAACTTCAGATTACATTTTAGCTTAGATGATATTAATTAAATTTTAAAAGAACATACTATGGAATTGTTGTGTATATTTTAATTTTTGTAAACACGTGTTTAATTTTAAATCTGTAGCTCATATCACGCGTTGTTACGATTTTCGTTTCGCTGTTTTCTTAATTTTTTATCATCATCTCCAGCTGAATTCATTGATCTGCTGATTCCTCAGGGAATATAGCAATGACATGTAAGTCGATGACTGTGGGTTCAATTTAAGTAGGTGGCAGTGAGTTACGGCTAGTTCTATAATATAGGGCTCGTGTAAAACACCCAATTCACAAATTGGTTTCAACTGTATCATATCTCTCTAATAAATACGACATTGTTCCAGTTTGACTTTTTTTTTTATCTCGCTTTGATGGAACACGTTATATTTCCAAATTAATACAATTTGTTTAAGCTGTTTAGATGTTCTAAAACTCTTTGTTCAATTTTTAAAGCTGAAAATTGAGCGTAGAATATTTTTTTACGTGATCAGTGATGGTACCCTGGTATTCTCTCAAAGACTTTATGTTACATATATCCAATATTTAATCGAAAAAGTGAGACGAGAATCTACTGCTATTAAAATTTAGATCCTGTGTTAAATGCGTTCAATAATTTTCCCATATGTAAATATCCGATCACTTTTGAGTTATGAGCAAAGTATGTGGACTCCGTTAGTTAACCTTTTTTCTCTCTCTGAAATCAAACTTATAACTTATTTGAAATTTCGCTCGTATTTTCTCGTATTTACGTATGCCTTTCATGAAAATCGTGATGCAGGGAAGTTTTCCACCATGTTTTTTTTCCCGTAGAATTATTAATGCGAGTTTGAGTGAAGAGATTTGGGCGGCCCTTAACAGCGAGATCTTGAGAGCCGTGAGGGTGATTGAGGTGAATATGGAGCGGCGCCGGAATGAAAGGGAGATCCCCGAGAAAACCCGCCGATCAGCGGCATCATCCGGCACGATTCTCACATGCGAAAATCCGGGAATGACCCAGCCGAGGATTGAACCTGGGGGTGGGAGGCGAGTAGTAACCGCTCCGCCACCGCGGCCCCTAATGCGAGTTTGTTTGGCTAGTGTTAATATAATGTGAAACATCATGTTAAGATAGATTACCTACCGAATCTAATTAACATATCTGGTTTTTCTCATTAGCATATTCTTGACTCATCTACCAGATTGAAAATATTTGGGAAAGAGTTAAAAACCTTTACCCAGCTCTGAGTATGCCACGTAATAAAAATAAGCTAATGTATTTGAACTCCGTGAAATAGTTTGCACGTTTTTGGTCGCTATAACTTATCTGGTAGTTTATTAGATACTCTACACAATTACATTGGACACAAAAAACTGTCATAAACAACAAATGATTTAACCACCTCGTCAATGTTACTTGATAAAGTGCACGAATGTTATGTTTCAGTGAGTCCAAACGTGCCGCTACCCTGCATTATGACTCTGTAGCACTGCTGCTGCATCGTCTCCAATAAAAAATAAATAATTCTCCTTTCCTGTAATGTTATTGTTTTTTGAAGGCAGTCGTTGCACATTCAAGACGTGAATGTTTTACATCCGTATTACAGAACCAGAGTTATGCTTAGTGTGTATACAGATTGACGCCTAATATAATGCTGTTAGAAAACCATTCAAAAATATCTGTTCGCAGTTCATTTAATAAATTATATAGGAAATTATCCCTCAAGATTTAGACGCTCTTACTAAAAAGTGAAAGCAAATTTGAAAAATAGTTATTATTTCTCGTGACGATCTTCTCTTCACGCGTTTGCGTGCCTGTGGGTTCGCATTATATTCCTCCTCAAACAGAAAATTATTATATTTTAAACAGATGAGTTGGTTTTCAGTAAAAAATATGCCATAGCCTATCACTTGTTAAGTGCTGCGATCCCAAAGTTCAAAACCTATATATACATTACTTCTGGTGTTATTACAGTTCTGGAAAATGCGTTACGATGAATATCGCGAGAATTGCGATATAACTTAACCGTTTTAGAGCCACATTTGTTGACGGTTCAACCTGTTATAAACAAGAAATTTTACAATGCGTGCTGTACTTAGGTCGACACAAAAATTCTTTGCTTGTCAAAGTCAATGAGCTGTACCTTTTATATTCAGCTATAGTAATATAAAACAAAAACATTCTAGAACATTAACATTCAAAATACAAGATTCTTTCAAAAACCCGTTCTTATAAATGCCTAATCGGAACGTGAGCTTAAAAACAGTTGCAGGTTTCGTGCTTTATTATTATTTGTATAAAATAAACACAAGGAAAAACTAAATACGTAATTGCTGCTACTTTCGAATAATATACATTGGGATACATATATCCCGTATCGTGACCACCGCCGTTTTTTAAAGATTTTTTTCGGCGTATTTTTAATGCAGATAATCATTTGTCTGGAATAAAATAATGGGTAAAGAACTGCTATTACCTATTGCGAATCATCAGAGATGCGGCATTTTCGCGAAATAAATGCGTTAATACATAACATTCACACGATCACACGTTAATTTTAAATACCTGGCACCTTCATATGATACCGTAACTCACGTTCTGTATTCGTTTTCATCTGCATGAATGCGTGTCCCGCAATTGTATAGGCTGTTCACGCTAAAGTGAGCACTTTTGAAAGCTCTGTATGCACTTTGTGCATTTTTCCGCCTTATGTGAAATCAACACTGGCATGGGTCTCGCCACTTTATTCATGCGTCGGTTGAGTGAGAATGTTAAATTATTATAAAATTACACATTTTACAAATGTGTTATTTCTTACACTTATGTCTATTAAAAAAAGTAGAAATCGAAAGAAATAATTTATGTTAGCACAGATATATAACTAACACTTTTAATTCGAAGTTAAGGCATGGAACTATTTCTCCGTCATCGTTGCCAACTTTACTGGGCGCATGCCACTCAGTGCGCACGTTAAAATATATGTAGATAGGAGCAGCGACTTTTTTATAAGGTTGATTTCAAAAGTGCTCACTTGATCACGAACAGCCTTTAGGCTTGCGTGTTGCTGTAGCCACTCATCCAGCACGACTCTGATTACGAGCCCCGAGTCAGTTACAAGTACACGATGTCCCTTGTAAAAGTAGCCCGCAATAAAAGTGCAGAGGAGTTTGCGAAATGCTGGTTTTTAAAGTTAATAAAAGTTATCTTCCTGGTAGCAATCTGCACACCTGCGTTTACGTTCAACGTGTTCAAATACACGACCCACAATTCGGGCACGTTGCTGCGCCATCTGGAGTGGAGCCTGCTTGCATAGTACAGAGTGTCTACAAATGGTAGGGACAGATTCATGTTGTTCCTGTGCGTGTGTTATTAAACGTATCGAGACGAAACTTTGCAGCTGTGTACAGAGAGTAATCAAGTTCTGTTGACACATTACAAGTGTTTGACATGTTCCATCTTTGCGATAACGCACACATCAACCCTACAATCAAGTTCTTCGTACACACGATCCAGTATGACCGTGTCAATGCGATCAGAAGCAGTGATCATGCTAGCCCGCAGGTCTGCTAGATCAACCGGCAAAGAAGGCACAAACACCGCTTCTTTCGCATAGTCCCGCCCAAAATAGTTGCACGGAGTTAGGTCAGGGGAGCCCGGGGGCCACGACAACAGATGCTTCAGAAAGAACCTTGGGAAAAGAAAATGTGTTATCAAGCAAGACCACCATAATAACTCTAGTTGTATGTAATAAAAACTAGTAACCATGTCTCCAAACATTTTTTATAATTTATTTCACGTCCATCCATTTCAGCTATAAAATTGTAATTTTCATAAATAAAACTAATGTACATAAAATAATTATTTACAATAGTTGTAAACATGATTACTATAATTTTATAATTTACAATCAGAGTGGTATTTTTTGTTTTGCAAAATATGCTTTCTGAAGCAGCTAGATTGGAATTCACTTAAAATTCCATTTAAATAGATTCTAAATGATTAATTGTTGATAGCATTTAATTTAATAATAACCGAATATTTTGCAATGCTACGGAATAGATTAATTATTCATTCATACGCAACATAAATCGTATCTTATGACGATTTTGGTAGTGTATGTATGAGTGCTGCATGTTGCGTAGTCAGGTTGAATGCTCCATTGAATGGCATGCATTAAGAAGTGTGAAGAAGAAGGTGGGGGAATGTATGCGGTATAGCTGTACACCAACCATGTTATCTATACTATTATATAAAGAGGTAATGTTTGTTTGTTCGTTTGTTAGAGGCAATCTCTGGAACTACTAATCCGATTCTTATAATTCTTTCACTGTTATAAAACTACATTCTTCCCAATGGACATAAGCTATGTTTAGTTTTTAAAAAAAATCTTTGAGAAGTTTTAAAATTTGCGGGGAAAAAACGAGCTACTTGACTGATTTCTGAGTATGCTCTACCAAAACTGCAGGGCCTATTGTTATTATTCTTTCATTGTTAGAAAGCTACATTCTTCCATATGCTCAAGGCTGTGTTGAGTTAAAGAAAATCCTTGAGAAATTTCAAAATTTGTGCACCAAGTCGGAGAAAAATGATCTACTTGGCTGCTTTCTAAACACGTTCTACCAAAATACAGGGGCCACAGAGGCCCAGTGGCTAGAGCGATTCCAAGTAAGTGTCTAGAGCGATACCAAGTAGGGCCGCAGTGGCTTAGTGGATATAGATATACCAAGTGGAGCCGCAGTGCCCCAGTGGCTTAAGCGATACCAAGTGGGGCCGCAGTGGCTTAGTGGATATAGATATACCAAGTGGAGCCGCAGTGCCCCAGTGGCTACAGCGATTCCAAGTGGGGCCGCAGTGGCTTAGTGGATATAGATATACCAAGTGGAGCCGCAGTGCCCCAGTGGCTAAAGCGATACCAAGTGGGGCCGCAGTGGCTTAGTGGATATAGATATATCAAGTGGGGCCGCAGTGCCCCAGTGGCTACAGCGATTCCAAGTGGGGCCACAGTGGCTCAGTTGATAGAAATATATCAAGTGGAGCCGCAGTGGCCCAGTGGCTAGAGCAATCCCAATTAGTGGCACAGTGGCTAAGGCGATACCAAGTGGGGCCACAGTGGCTCAGTGGATATAAATAAACCAATTGGGGCCACAGAGGCCCAGTGTCTAGATAACTCTTAAGAGGGGAATAGTAGCTCAGTGGATAGAAATATGTAGAAAAATATATCAACTCCATAAAACCTAAGCGAAACGATGGCAGGCTGCTTTAACTTCATATTACGGCGAAATAATTAGATATACGTAAAAATGTCAACAGACGTTTTGTAGAGAATTTAATTAGCTATTATATTATAATAAGCAGGTTTATCAAGGGTTTTAAATTTTTTACAGTTACTTTTAAATTTACATTTGAATGTTTGTAATATAAAAAAAATCAAAATAATTCAATGCCCAGCGAAGCGAGCGAGGATACAGCTAGTTAGGTAAATAGAAAGGAATCTTACCAATTTCGTGTTTTCACTAGACAGTTGGCGTGTTTGAAACTAAAAATAGGTAAACTGTAGCGTAGACTATGTGCAAAGAATGTGTTAAAATATATTCTTACTTTTAATTTTTAATTTTATAAAAGGGGATCTTAATATTTCTTGCAGTTCGCACCGTCCAAATACTTGGATACAATCGCGTTGACTCTCCATGAATCAATGGAGAGTAATGGCACAGGCTACAATTACCGTAAATCGTTGCCGCGACGCTAAACGTCAAACGCAACGCATTAAAAGTTGACCAACATTCAAGTCTTAGCGTTTAACGCCAGCCAATCAGAACTTAAGACGTCACAAACGAGTGAAAACAAATGGTACAGACGATTGGCAACAGATGGCACCATTATCGTAGTACGTTTTTTATTTTGTTGATGTAATGCAAAATCAATATACAAATAACGCAAAACGCATTTACAAAATGAAGTGTAACTATTACGTCTGCGGAATATTTTTTTTTACGATCTTTTTTTTAAAATTACTAACACAAACAAAAAAATTGTCGGTATATACACACCTCCTTTTTTTTATTCCTGTTAATGTCGATTGTAGACATGCCAGTTTTATTATGGTGACGTTTAGCGTTTACCGTTTTGCATCAAGTTGATTGTAGACGAAACTTTACCTAACTCTGCGCACGCCTGTGGAAGCCCGAAACGAACGGGGAGGGTGAAATATCGCACGAGAATATCCGTGTCTGGTACAGGAATTCACTTACCTGGGACGAGAATAACACACGGAAGTTACGGCACGGCAGTTTCGCAGGACATCGCCAGCCGCTGCACGTCCCGCCCCGGCAGAAGCAATTACGCGGAGCGCGCAGGGGTACGTCAGGGGGTGGCTCGCCACACACCCCTCTCGTCGTCGTCCTCGCGTGTCGGTCGGGGCAAGCACGTTAATCACTTTTCCTGCAATTTTCCCTGAGGAAAGCTGTGGCGCCCACCGCCCGCCGCGAGCGTTCACTGCGTCGGGAAATTGGTTCCGCGCTAAGTCTCGCCGTTTTCGCCGCCGAACAAAAAATAAATTGAAGTGAATAAGGAGAAAGGTGGCCGTAACCAAGTCTTGCCCCGGCGAACGATGACGAACTCTAGTAAATCACCAGGTCCTTAGCCGAGCGCTGGCCGAGTACACACTGTTCACGGGAAAGTGTGCACTTTTTAAGGCCCTGCTGAAATTTTCTTTAAAGAAAGCTTATATCTTTCCTCTACTTTTTAATGTAAACATTGTCATGTAACTAATAAACAGAATGTGTATACATTTCACTGGACTCAAATTTAACACTTGGGGTTGCAATAGAATACATTTATTAGGGTTCAATACATGTTGGCATGAATTTAGAAAGTGCTCACTTTACCGTGAATAGCCTATATTTATTATATCCTGGCCACACCAGGCAACTACCTAGGTTACCAACCCTTTCAGTTCAGAATTCACTTACGAGTTCAAGTGTTGAAGTCGTTAATTATAGGCTGTTCACCGTAATCTGAGCACTTTCGAAGGTTCTGCTTAAGATATACATCTATAAGCATTGTGTATTCTTCCGCCATATGTAAATAACATTGCCATGGCCTGATCACTTTATTCATACGGCGGTCCAGAAAAACTCTTAAATTATTATAAAAGTAGATATTTTAAAAACCTGATAATTCTTACACTTTGGTGCATTAAAAAAACCAGAAAGCAAAATATATAATTTAAGTTTTCACAAATATTTACGTAATATTTTTTAGTTCAGCCTTAAGACATCCGAAATATTCCTCCATCGTTACCAACTTTACTGGGCGCATGGCACTCAGTGCGCCCGTTAAAATATATGCAGGTACGGACAGTGAAACTTTTCAAAGATCGATTTAAAAAGTGCTCACTTTATCGTGAACAGCCTTATGAACGTGCTTCTCGCAATCAGTGGAACGTGCTACATACTCGCTGACGTGAGCGTAAACCATTCACAAAATGAGAAGTGTGGAAACTTCAACAAATAAGATTTCTCGCGAGAGGCGCTAGTAAAACGTTCAAAACTTTGGCCGCTCATTCCTTGTTGAATACAGTACCGAATCTTAATATACTTGACATGCAACATTTACTCGATCATGGACAGGAGGACTGAACGGTTCAAGTCATTCATAACTAGTTTAAGCGACTGCATGCGTAAAGCACACGAAATATATATTTTTGGACGGTACTGTACACTGCGTGGCTCAATTCCCAGGTATCCCCCCCATATCCTGTGTAGATGATTCGTAAACAGTTACTGTTCCATGTTAGTGGTTAATATTTTCTACAGAACAGTTGGATACTCTGTGCCCAAAACCCAGCCATAGTTTCTTTGGGCCGATAGAAGCACAAAAGCCTTATACGCTTATATCCGGAAACGTGTTTTTTGATATCAAATAATTGTGTTCAAAGCTGCGGCATGCAACGACTGTAGAACAAAGCGGTGCGATAGTGCATGTATGACAAGTTGCCAAGTTCGTAGGCGCGCGACAATAAATTATTATGCACCAAGCATCGCGCGCCTACTTCCTATGCAACTTATCCATACAGTTAGGAAAATTTCGCGAGTTCACTGACCTGTAGGATAGACTCTACAGTTCTATGTATAATCAACCATCAGATGTTTGTTCATTGGTTGCTGCCCCAGAGATTAACCAGTGTTACCTCACGTCTGGCAGTGTGGCGTTCGCTACTTGTTTTCTTGCAAGTCGGCTATTGGGTCAGAGTCGTACAGGGCGTTCTAATAAACTGTGATCCAATTGCAAAGGCGACTTCAGTATACACGTGTTTGACATCTCTCTTGTCCTGAAATTAATTCGCGAAATTCTCCTCTCTCTACTTATCCTACACTCGTAATCGCACCGCCTTGTTCTCCAGGTGTCGTACACCGCAAATCTGTACACAATTAACTGTCATAATAATACGTTTCCGGATATAAGAGGACAGAAATGTTGTGTTAAAATTTGTACAAAGAAACTATGCCTCTGGTTTGGGCACTGAGTTTCCGAACATTTTCTATAGCTGTACAAAAAACCTTCAGCTCATTGACTGTGGTAACGAAACACACATTTTGCCGCCTTATAGTACAATACTCATCAAGAATTTTCTCATTCGAACATGTGTAACTATAAATTTAAATACGCCTGAAAGAGTTAAAGGGGCGACAGTTCGTTTAAACCGAAAATTTGCAGGAGGGAATGAGGGGCAGCAATAATGACAACTTATAAACTTAACTTTTCGGTTATTATATTAATATTGAGTATATTACATATATTTATGTTTCTAGCATCGACAGTCATTATAGGTTACACAATATCGTCTACCTTGCATCAATCAGCGTGCTCGCCAAAGTAACAGATTTACTTTCAACTGTCGTGTAACACTGCAGGCTGCTTAATTTTGCCATTATAGAAAGCGAGCAGCAATTCTTCGTCTCTTGAACTGTACTGGGTAAGATTAGTATGCATATGATGTCAGAGGAGCAGTAATGATTGTAGTATTATTTGTCATTGTCTGGCACTCATTCCTCTAGGGAAGGGGACGGAAATAATTGTTTGCTGTTTAAGGGAGTCAGATAACAATATTCACACCAAGGCCAAAGTCTCTTAAGGCGTTATCTTCCCACCTGGATGTTCCTGGTTCGAATGCAGAAGGACACGGATGTTCATGCCTTTAAAGGCTGTTCACGGTAAACTGAGCAATTTATTCGAAAGCTCTTCGCAAGCTATATTTTTCTTCTCGTTTTGTTTCCTTCCGCCACAAGAAAAATTATCACTGACATGGGTCTGATGTCTTTATTCTTGCGCTGTCCAAATAAAACGGTCGTATTTTTAGAAACGGAAATGTGTTACAAGTATGAAGCTTCATACTGTAATGTATAAAGAACAAAAAATGCTGACTCGGTGGCCATGTATTTAATTATTACGCTCCCAATAAAACATCGAGTGTTAAGAACTATTTTGTACTATTTCGCTACCAGCGTAACCACGGGCCTGCATGCCAGTGTGTATATAGAGATTCAAGAACGCTGATCTTTTTTTCAAACATTTGTTCAAAAAATGCTTACTTGACCGTGAACAACATATAAACACTTCCAGTTATTAATAAACGTATCATTTTGGTAATTGCAAAGAACTAGTTTTTCAATGAAACAGCTCTTTCATGAGTGTAAATCTCAGTTACCCAATATATCGAGCCGAACAACATGTTTTGTGCTAAGCCGAGAGAGCAAAACGAAAATGCGACATGCCGAACATTGGACGCAGTGTTTTTTATAGTCCATTCACAGTTACTTTCTACTTTCGCATGTCCCTGCTAAAATTCTACTTCCATGATATTATTCCGCCTCGTGCAAACAAAGCTTAACTACGAAATTGCACCAAAAGGAGCACGCACCGCCTCTATATGCACAGAGTTCAATAATATTTTCGCATGGGAACTTTTTTCTTCCTAGTCATTACCAATGCACTTATCGAATCTTTGTTTTTATTACTAATATAATTTATAAATGAAGTACTAAAGTTCTTAAATTAAATCTAGTCAAAATTCCAGTTAACTAAAATGTAATATATTTTTATTTTAACAAAAATATAAAACGCTTGTGACACCCGACATATTTAATAAACAACACTCTAAACCTGAAATAGTGAGAATTGAGTCAAATGAGTGAAAACAGTGTGAATTGAGCAACTGGTAGTCAGCGCCAGATAACTAGTTAATGTAGTGGCTGAATTTCACTGATTTATATAGTATTTCCCTCTGAATGTCGGGAACTACATTGCTATATGTCACTATTGTTCCCGGTTAATTCACTTGATTTCCCGGTTGGCAGTGGCTTATCAACTGACTTCCAGTGAATTTTATTTCACTGGTTGATATCACTGGTTTCGACTTGGAAAGAAGCAAACACGCCAAGCATGGGGTGATTTTTTTAAAGATTGATTAATAAACGTGCAAAGATACAGCGAACAGACACACACACACACACACACACACACACACACACACACACACACACACACACACATATATATATATATATATATATATATATATATATATATATATATATATATATATATATATATATATATATATATATATATATATATATATATATATATATATATATATATATAGACACACACGCACACACACACACACTGTAAATATTTTTCTGGTACACTTCCTAAACTGTAATGGAAGTTTTTAACCTATTCACTGTATGGTAATAATACCCCATACATCAAACTGCAGATATAGGAATGTTTGGCATCGTTACTGGACAAAGTTGGGCACTTCCTTATGCAGTTGACTGTTTCCTGAGAAAATGTAGGAACGTTACGATGAATGTATAGGGGAGAACATTACCATACCAGTGTATACACTGGTATGGTAAATTTCCGAATAATTTCTTGGAGTATGTGTGTGTATGTATGTGTGTGTATATCCTATGTACAGTTAACATCGTCAAGCAACTTCTTTTTGAAATGGGAGATTTTCGTCTTCGGCAGTGAACATCAAGGTGTTGACGCTAGTAAGGATGAAGTGATGTGACTGCGGAGGAATGCAAGGGCAATGTTTTCCATACGCGAAAGCCTGGGTGACCACGCTGGAAGGCGAGACCGGTTCGCCTGGAAGGTGTGTAGTCGTCGACTACTACGACACCGCGGTCCCCCCCTCCACCAACTTCTTGTGCAACGTCCTTTGTACTGGGCAATGTGACTGGAATGACTGATTTATGTGGCATTTCACCCCCTCCCCTACTCCTTCGTCATCCCTTACGAGTCAACCAGTGAAATACGAGGAATTAATAATCTTAGAAAATGCCCAATGAAACCAGTTTTCCTCCCGTTTTTGTTTCTCGTGTTCTTAATGTACATAACTTGAATACCTGTTTCTTTGTCCACGCTGATTAAATGGTATTACGTAGTCGACATAAATATTTATGTACCTCGTGTCACCCAGACTCAAACTGACATTCAGACTTCACTCCATGCCATAAAACGACATGCAACGATAGTAAAAAATTATGATAATGCTCAGTACAACGAAAGACTCAAGGACGTCCTGTTGGTTAGTCGCTAGGCTCCCTCTTCTATACTGAGAAAGGGAAACAGTATCACCGACGCAAAAGTGGAATGATAGAGCGTGAACAAGTGTACTATAGTTTCACCTCGCATCCCTGCCAAGTATCCATGACGTAGAAGGAAATCTCGGGTTGGAGTTCACATCATGGCGCATTGGGAATTTTTTTGTCAGGTGTTCACATGGGAAGCAGAGTTTGGGGGGGGGGGGATTTTTGTGGTTGTCCCCTTTTCTCCGTCTTCCCGTTTTAATTCCACTGCTGCCCTGCCACTTCCTCGCCTTATACATCCTTCACGCTAGAAGAATCTCTATTAAGGTGCTTTTACAAGAAGCAAAAGAAATTTCTCATATGTACTTCGCATGAAATCTGAAATGCGAAAACACTCTAAAAACATTAATTGTCTGCAAAAAATACCGTTAAATATATTTATACTACTGCATAGTAGGGTTGCCAAAAAACAGAAAAAATAATTGTTTTCGATATATATATATATATATATATATATTACTCTACTATTACTATAAGATACTGCTGAACTATATAAACCATAATGCAAAGTTATCGTTGTTATATATATATATATATATATATATAAAGTTTAAGTTTCTAGTACCTAATGAAACTTTCTAAATGCTACGTCACCAAATGACAACTTCGGTAGATATCGACGCAATGGTTTTTCCTTCAAAATTCAGTATATATATATATATATATATATATATATATATATATATATATATATATATATATATATATATAACAACGATAACTTTGCATTATGGTTTATATAGTTCAGCAGTATCTTTTGTGATGAATTCAGTTACTGAATTTTGAAGGAAAAACCATTGCGTCGATATCTACCGAAGTTGTCATTTGGTGACGTAGCATTTAGAAAGTTTCATTAGGTACTAGAAACTTTAATGAACGAAAGAAAAGTTTTAATATCACTTAACCCTTTTCTCTGTTGTACAGCAATTCTTTACTGTAAAAAAAACGGCTCAAGGGAGTTTTTTGTTTTGCTATAAATAAAATTAATATAGCCATAAAACGAAAACGTGCAACGAAAAATAATTAATAACATATATAAGGTTCGTTAACATCCCTTTGAATTAAAGCAAGATTTTGTCAACATCCCTTTGAATTAAAGCAAGATTTTGTCGGTGTAGACAAAACAGCCTCAAAGAAATGTTTTTATTTGCAGTAGAGAAATATTTGAACCTATAATGTACAGTGCAACTTAAACGGGAAGCCGCGTGCCAGAGTGTACTGTAGTATGCGCGTAGTTATGGTCAGTGAATTTCTTCAGTGTTGATTTAAAAAGTGCTCACTTTACAGTGGACAGCATCCATTAACAATTTGAAGACTTTGCTCGAGCTACACTCGAGCAAAGCTAATTTGAAAATTTCTTTATTGTTCAGAACAAAACTCGCAAGGATGTGCACTCTTTGTTCGACTGTGTTTCACACGACCTCACAAGAACACGACAGTGATATTGCAAACGATAGAATTAATTGTTTTATATATAGCTACTCAAAGGGACATGGTTGATTATAAATCCTTTTATACGGTAAAGGATATTTTATTGGGTCAATATCAGCTCGGCTCAACATTGGTTGATGATCGGTCAATAATGAACGCTGTAAAGTACAGGATAGTGTCCGGTGTGGTATGGACTAATAGGACGATGGTGAGTTCTAACACAGACTCCAACAGAACTGGTGTTCCTGCAGTCGTGGAAATAGGTGACACTTCTAATTTGTCTTATAGTGCCAATACACGTGTGCAGAGCTCAACGTGTTAACTGTGAAACGATGATAAATATAAAGCATTAGCGTGATCGAGTCACGAACAACACAAGCGCTACGGCATCAGCCAGTGATGGCATCAGCCAGTGATGGCACGGATGTACAGAGTACAGCTGCCGGTGGTGCAGTGGCTAGCTCACTCGCACGCCCGCCTGGGCGAACCCGGCTCGATTCCCGGTGCCTCCCCCCCCCCCCCTAGATTTTCGCACGTGGGAATCGTGCCGGGCGATGCGGCTGGTCGGTGGGTTTTCTCGGGATCTCTCGTTTCCCCCCCGCCCATGCACTCCGGCGCCGCTCCATACCTCGCTTTCGCTCTCATCGGCCCTCGAGACTCCGATGTTAAAAGCCGCCCCCTTGTCTCTCAAATACTCTTTTGCCAGCTGCCAAAGCATTTCGCGAAATAGTCTGAGTTCTACTTAAGATATAGAGTTATGAGTAGAGCATCTTGCATTTTACGTTATAGCGCAGCAACAGTAGAGATCTGCAAAATTCAGTTTATTATTTGAAGACATGTTCAACTTAACACACTTTTCCTTTGTAATCTGTTTGTCATTGGGCCATTTTTTATTTGACACGCCCCAGGTAACTCTGCGTTAATAAATTAACACTTTACAATCATGTGACCCAATCACGTGCAGTTCACTCAGAAAGGGAGTGACTTGGCATCTAGGTAGCAGCCTACTATGGAGAAACGACGCCGGCTCGAGTATATATAGTATATAACGCGAATTTTGCAGGACGCTAAGTATCAGTGTAGTCGCTCGGGTAGATGGCACACAAGGGTATGATTAGACCATCTTTCCTCAGACTCGCCCTACGGGACTCAGGACCAATAGTGAACATTCAGCACGCTGGTACCTTCATTCCGCGTGGTGCGGGGTGAAACAGGAAAATGAATGCTGCCTTTGGCGGCAGCCAATCAGCAATTGACTTACATCTCCTAGAAATGTGTAGAGGACTGTGGAGTCTAGCTTGATGCCACCTTATAACGTAACCTTATAACTCTAGTTATGACCAAGAATACTTTTAAAAACGCTTAACAGTAAACCAGTTGCCGGTATATTTTTGCAAAGAAGCAACCGAAAATACCTGCATTTTATTACTAAGGGTATGCAATTCGAACATAGTACAGTGGGAACATTTGGGGATAGTTGAGAATTTAATTCTACTCCTTTCATTGGTCTGTTGAATTCAAAACAGAGTACAGAAACCTCATAATATATGTTCTTTGTCGTCGTTAAGTTGGGTTTAAACATTTATTCCACATTTGTTTTGCAGATTTACATTTTATGTTTTCTACTTAGTTTACGTAATAGTAAATGTTTGATTGAATTTTGAATGTAATAAACTATATAATTATCACTGATTTAAAATAAATGACTAACAAACACTTGGCTAGCGATTCTCGTGGCCGAGGGTCTCAGCGTGCTTTTGAATCACTGAGCTCCGGGTTCGAATACCGTGTAAATCACACGTAGGTTTGATTATAAGGTTTAGTCCACGACTGACTTCCCGAAGTGAATATAGCGAACGTCAAAAAGCAATAATTAATTTTTTACGGGCGAAACTAGTTACAGCTTGTACGAGCGCGCGCGCGTGTGTGTATGTATGTATGAAGTGAACAGGATGATGTTGGCCAGGAAGGGGAGGTGCGAACGGACAAAACGAAAACACGACGTAGATAAACGTGTGTCTTTTCCTTTTCTTTTCTCACGCAGGCGTGTATTGAGGAGACCAATGGCGATTATCTTTCACGGCACGTAGTTGGAGCCTCGCGATGCTCCCCGTCCCGATATGAGCGACTGGGCGACTCGTACGTGGCGCAACTCCGCGCATGCGCCAGCCTCGTGTTATTAGCGAGGATATGCGAGGACAGTGGAGGATGCGACTGTCCTTCCTGGCTGGAGTCAAGTAACATACATTCACGTGTGGTCGTAGGGATGCGTGGGTTTGTCTTCACCAAGGACATATTGTTAAGGGATGTTCACGATAAAGTGAGTATTTTAGAAATCAGCATTATAAAAAAGTCACTGCCCCTACATGCATATGTTTCAACGTGCGCCCTGAGGGACATACGCCCAGTGAAGTTGGTAATGATGAATCGGAAGTATTTCCATATCTTAACGTCGAATAAAAAGTTTTATAGACCATTTGTGATAACTTAAAATATTTATTTCGCTTTCTGTTTTTTTTTTTTTTCATGCATCGAAATGTAAAAGTTACCAGATTTGTAACATATTTACTTTTCAAATATTTCCACAGTGTCACCTGACCAACGCATGAATAAAGTGGTGAGGCCCATGGCAATGTTAATTTTACATAAAACGGAAGAATACACAACGTGCTTACAAGTATATATTCAGCATGGCTTTCAAAAGTGCTCATTTTACCGTGAACAGCCTATATCGCCTTTTACGTCTTCGCTTTGTACCAGGAGGCTGGCTAACGTCGCCTAATTTTACAGCTATTAAAGTTAAAGTGGAGAGATTTGGGCGGCTCTTAACAACGAGGTCTTGAGAGCCATCGATAGGGTGAAGTGTGGTGAGTATGGAGCAGCGCCGGAACGCAAGGGCGGGGGAAACGGGAGATCCCCGAGAAAACCCGCGCTGACGCAGCGGGACAGTCCGGCATGATTCCCTCACGCGAAAATCTGGGAGTGACCCCGCCAGGGATCCAACCTGGTTCGCCTAGGTGGGAGGCGAGTAGTCTGGCCACCACACCACCTCGGCCCCTTAAGACTTGGCTACAATCGCGTTGACGCTACAATAACGCGTTACAATAGGTCATGAATCCATGAAGAGCAATAACTCTGACTACAATCGACATTAAACGTTACCGTGGCGTTAAACGTCAAACGCAACGCGTTAAAAGTTGGCCAACATTCAAGTCTTTGCGTTTAACGATTAACGCCAGCTAATCAGAATTCAAGACGTCACAGACAAGCAATAACATGTGGTACAGACGTTTTGCAATAGATGGCACCACAATCGTCGTACGATTTTATTGTCTTAATTTTATAGGAAATAAATGAACAAATAACGCGAAACGTATTTAAAAATAATTTTGCTTAACTAGGAAGTATGCGGAATAGTTTTTTTTTTTTTTTACAAAAGGGTTTCCTCCTATTCCTTTTAAATTTATACCTGTTAATGTCGATTGCAGACACGGCAATTTTCTTATGGTGCCGTTTAGCGTTTAACGTTTTGTGTCAAGTTGGTTGTAGACGAGGCTTTACAGCTAATGAGGATACATCCATCGCCTACCTAGGGCTCCAACTCCACACCTCCGTTCGACGGCACTGCAGCGACCTCTACTACGAAAGTCAAATGACCTGATTCAAGTTCAAGAGGGCGACACTAATTTTTAGCGGTGACCATGATTCGCGATGGTGTACGCAAAACACTCGCCTTCCAACACGAGGGTCCGGGTTCAATTCCCGCCGTAGTCAAACCCGAATTTTTACCTGTAGGAAACATGGCGGATGTTGTCAGTGGATGTTGGTTTTATATGGGATGTCCCTATTCCACTTTCATTGCATTTCGCCATTGCTGCATCTCTTTCTCGCTTCACGCTCATCTGCTGCAATAGCCACTGAAATAGGCACCCCAACACTGTTTTAGTAAAGACTGTTCACGATAAAGTGAGCACTTTAGAATTGAACATTAGAAAAAAGTTACTGGCCCTGTATACATATATTTTAATGGGCGCACTGAGAGACGTTTGCGCAGTAAAGTTGGTAATGATGGATGGAAAACAGTGTCATATTTTAACGTCGAATAAAAAGTGTTAGGTAACCATTTGTGACAACTTTAAGATTATTTCTTTCACTTTCTGTTTTTTTCTTTATGCATCGAAGTGTAAAAACGAGCATATTTGTAAAGTTTTTACTTTCTCAATAATTTCACAGACTCATTTGACCGACGCATTAATATAGTGATGGAGACCATGGCAATGTTTATTTTGCATAAGGTGGAGGAATACACAACGTGTATGAAAGTAGATCATAAGCAAGGCTTTCAAAAGTGCCCACTTTACCGTGAACAGCGTATATTAACGTTGCACGGAGGCTTTTCCGCAAAGGGATTTCTTTCTTATCTCAAATTAATGCGGGTGCCATCATACACCATCACTGAAAGTAGAAAAAAATTGCACCCCAGAAGTATTTCATTTACCTTGCAATGAAAATTAATGTTTGTCGGTTTATGAAGTTTTTCGTATAATCCAGACATGATTTACACACGACCGCAGATTTTGAGGGGCAGATATTTGTCGAGGACTATTTTACTAATTGCAAAGTGGTTAGTAATTACTCGCCAACTGGGCTGTTTCGTTAACTGCTTCTTAGTTGCAGGTAAACAGCAGAGGTTTTTGTTTGCATATGATGAGTGTCGTAATTAGCTTAAGTGTTTTGATATCATCTTCAAAGTTATTCTACTGGGGAAAATGAAATGAAAGGAAACCCAAGAGTACAGACTGTCGCAAAAATTTTCCGCCTGTGGCAAAATTTCTTTTTCTTCGGCTTATGCCCTCTAAATCGTAAGGGGAAAACAAGGAAATTTCTAATTTACTTGCATTATCTGGTAACGCTGTGTGTTGCGGGGTAGGTATATCAGATTTCTTTTCGAATTACAGTCCGCATGCTGTACCTTGGAAGAAAACAAACTAATTTAATTAATGGAAAAACCAACCACCTCACAAATGATTTGAAAATCAAAACAGACAACATGAATAATCTCGACACAAACAATCAAATGAGACGGGAACCTATAGTAATAATAATAATAAGTTTTAAGAGGTTGAACTACAACTACACGATAATTAAAATTGCTGTACTACCAACAAATTTTTAACATGCCTGTCGTGCCATATATAGATAGTTTTGCCAGATTGTGTAAATACAGTTTTGAAGCACGAAATTTTTTTCCCCCACTGAGATTTTCTCAATCCGTTTTCATTTAAAGTGAAGGCTGTGTTACAGGAAATAGGCCTATAAAGTGTTGCTATACTGTGCAAGTACAATTTCTTAGTATCGCGTTTGTTTCTTTGAGATATTTCTTTATACAATCCATCTGCGATTCATGCGGTGTACAGGTACAATGTTACGTTTCTGTGCGACATCGCCCCCGCCGTTTTTAATCACTCCAGCAAGCAAGCCCCTCATACCAGGAGAGGTACAGCAGAGTAGCTCAATACTAGCGCCGCAGTCATTACAATACATTTTTTTTTCTTTATCTTGCGTACAGGAGACAGGGAAAGGGCGGTGGTATTCCATAAGTTGGAGTAGGAACACCCTAGCTCAGATAAATATTGAAAATGTAGTTTTTTTTTATTTTTTATTAATTGAGGGTTGGACCAGCCAGAAAAAAAAAGTTACGGTATGCGAAATGGATTGTGCAATTTATATGCTAGTCGCGGTTTCTTCACACTTTTTGAATGCAACCTTTGAAAAATCACCTCATATTAGACGCGTTTGGTTGATGCCGTGGAACACAAGCATTTTATACTTCTATTAACATTTAAGTACTTTTTTTATTAAACTGAATGTTTACTTATATTTTATCTATAAAATTTTTATATCTCATCTATAATATTAATAAAATCCAGGAGAAAACGGGTGTATTGGTAATGCCTAGCAAGAAGTTCTTTTACGAAATATTACTACACTGAGTGCGCAAGAATGTGGTGCTTTGTCCATTTGGTGTAACTTTCTAGACTCGGTTCAGCTTTGTTTCGAAGAGACGGAGGTATATCTTGGAAGTAGAGTTCAGTAGGGCTTCAGAAAAGTTGGAAATAACCGTGAAGACTATAGCGCGGATGGACCAGGAAAAGGCAGAATCCTAACCAACTTCCCCCCCCCCCCCCCGTCATAGGGCGACGTTCAAAAGACAAAGGTCGGTACCCGTGCAATATCAGGACTGACAAGAGTGTACGATGTCGGGGCGGTGCGTGTGTTTGCACAGTCGCCCGCGGTTTTAAACTGCGAGATCTATCTCTGAGACAGCGGCGCCGTAGGACGGCGAGTAACGGATCTCGGCTGAGCTGGCGTGAAGTCGAACTTCTTCACGTCCGCGTGACGTCGGGCAAGACAGAAATAAGAGCTGTGTCCCCTCACTACGATGTGAAACTCCTCAGTCCCAACGCTGAGCAGTGGTTTTAATTTTCTGCCAGCAGTGACCAGATCTGTTGACGCATACACAAACAAGTAATGTGGGCGTCGCGACGATAAAGTTTTAACAACGAATGTCTTACACAGCTTTCTGCTGTGTACGGTTTACATCGCTCAGGAGGCTTCCTCTTCAACGTCAAATATACAGACAGTTCGGAAACTCGGCAACCAAATTCCAGACGTTGTTTCTTTGGACCAATAGTAACACAAAAGCCCCATACACTTTCTTCCGGAAAAGTATTTTAAAATCACGTAATTGTGTTCAAAGTTGCGGCGTACAACACCAGCGGAACAAGGCGGTGCGACCATGCACGCATGATAGTTGCATAGGGCGTAAGCGCGCGACCCTGCATCTTTACATACGCAGCGTCGTGCGCATACTTGTTATGCAACTTAATCACTCGCACATTGTTATGAAGTTAATCTCCACACATGAGAGGGTTAGGGACGTTGCTAAATGTCAAGATATGAGATGGTAGAGCACTATTGAGAACGAGGGGGTTTATTTAAACATGACGCACATACAATAATAAGACACGGAAATATTAAACTCTCGGGGGAACTTCTTCAAATAATATTAAAATTAATTAATGTGTTACTCACGCCACTACTGTGACAGACTAACTGGAAAGTCCCCATCTTAAGCATGGTTCCGGAGGCTGTTCTAGTAGATCGGTTGGCGGAGATTGGACATACCCATTCTGCGTTCTTCCCTTGAAGCTGGTCGGACTTGGGAAGACGATCCCGCCATGTATTGGCCTATATCGGCGCGTTGGTTAGACATAGTTGTCCCTGATCGCTGGCCGGAGGAGGGGATTGTTGCTGTCGGCTTTTTCGCAATAGTTGATCGTAACAACATGATCTTGTCCTCTGCAGGTGTTGTAAGTGAACGTCATTTGGTATAAAATGACCGGTTCAATCTATTAGTTTTTTTTTTTTACGTAGGCAGCCAAATGCCGGGTACGATCTCTTGTCAGCCCTGGAACTATGTCCTTTCTTGGTAACACTAAGGGGACCACGTAATTATCTACCTCTTTGACTCAGTTTCAGTCTAAGTGATACCAGCCGATTTCTGGCTAAGTGTCTGTAGACCAAATGTTAAGGTCAAGTGATTTTGGACCATTTTTTAAGCTGAGTGCTTTTGTGGCCAAATGACTTCCTCGAAAATGTGTTTGAAATTAAATGAGCCAAGGCCAGGTGACATTACGCAAATAAATTTGGGTCAGTTAGGTTTTAGGCCAAATAACTTTTAGACCAAAATATTTTTAAGCTGTGAATTTTATGTTCAGTGATTTTAAAGCAAGTTTCTTAAGCCAAATAGCTTCCTGAGGTGCAATTCCGAACCAACCTAATGACTAAGAGACATTTAGGGCAAAAAGAGTTTATAGATTAAGTGATTTGGAACACACACCTTCGTATGTTGGGAACTTGGCCAAATGACTTTCAAACTTCCTGTACTTAGGCCAAATAGCATGCTTCCGTTAGGCGACTCAAGAGCAAACGGAACGCAGCAAGATGGGGCCAATTGGTCATATGGCCCATTCCGTAATATGGCGTATAGGCTGTTCAGGTTAATGAACGATTTTGAAAGCCATATTTCCAATATATTTTTCGCCCCATTGTGTACATTTTCGCTATACGTAAGGACAAACATCACCATGGACGTCTCACTATTCATGCGTCATCCAGGTGAAATTGGGGGAATTTCGAGGAACGTTGATGTGTGTTAATAATGTGCAAATTTGTGCTCTTACAAAGTCAAGAAACCCTGATTTCAGAAGACACAAATTTACGCATTACCCTCCCAGTACAACGTCTTAGATAAGAGTTTCAATAATCCACTACCATCTTAAAAAGGAGCCTGTAAGCCAGTGTGTACAGTGGCTGTATATGAAATTAAGGGCAGAGATTTATATTTTTCAAAGTTACAGTTAACAGTCTTTATAATCAATTCGCGGTTACTTCCAACTTTTCCGAAGCCCTGCTGAAGCTCTGCGTTCAGGCTTTTGCTCCGCCTCATGTAAACAAAGTTAAATTAACTTTATTATAAAATTACACTGAAGGGACAACGCATCACATTCGTTCGCACTCACTTTTATAATATTCTGCATAAGAAATATTTCTTAGTAGGCATTACCAACACACCTATTATTTCATTGTTTTTATTCGTAGTGATTATTAAGGGAATATAAGTTATAGAGTATAATAAAAGGTTCAATATGATCAAAATAAAATAGTTTTAACAGAAGTTTAAAATGTTGTGATATATAACATATTTAGTTAACAATCAAACACGTTACATGTAGGGTAATTTTTCAAATGCAAGATTCAAAAAGCCTGAAGATACCTTGAATAGTAAGTCAGCGTGTATGTGCGTTTGTATAGACTGTTCACGGTAAATGAGCTCTTTTGAAAATTCTGCTTAAGATCTACTTGTATGCACATTGTGTCTTCTGCCGCCTTATCTAAAATTAACATTTCCACAGGCCTCATCACTTTATTCATGCGCAGGTCTAGTGAAACTGTAAAATTATTAGTATAGTTATTATTTTACAAATATACTAACTTTTACAATTCTATGCATTAAAACAAAGCAGAAAGGGAAAGAAATAATTTAAGTTATCACAAATGGTTACCTAACACTTCTTATTTGACGTTAAGATATGGAACTACTTTCCATCCTTCGCTACCAACTTACTGGGCACACGTCACTCAGTGCGCCTGTTAAAATGTATGCAGGCGGCGCCAGTGAAATTTTTCTGGTGTTGATTTCAAAACTGCTCACTTTAACGATAACGGCCTTTATGTGCAATTCACGGTAAAGTGAGCACTTGCGAAAACCTTCGCATTTGGAATGATAGTCAATAAATATGTTTTAATTTTAGCTCTAGACGTTAACTTCCGAGCACGGTGGAATATATAAACTGTATTTATTACCTACATGGCAATGTTTATATGAAAAGTTGGTTAGAGGATAAAAAATGGCTGAAAGGAAAAAATAACTAAGATGTCGAAAGTGCTCGCTTTACAGTGAACGGTCTATACTTGTTCTTGTACTTGGGCGTCCAGCTGTGGCGTGGATCAAGCAGCCCTTCTCTCAGCCAGGAAGCCCGCCCCCTCTTGTCGCTCGCTATCTGGTCGGCGTCGGCGGCGCTGTCGTCGTGTCGTAACCCTGACGCCTGACCGCCTGCAGATAGCCGCTGTTATCTCCGCCGCAGCTCACCCGGATCCCAGCATCTCCCTGGACTCTGGACCACTCTCCCACCTCCCCGGAGAACTACATGATTCGCACTCATGTCCTCGCCCGTCGCCTTCTACCTCCGCTCACATACAACCGCAATCTACCGCCTTTAACTTATTGCACTATAGGACTACTCCGACCACGGTTAATTCATACTTTTCTGAAGCCCTACTAAAGTTATTCTTCCAGGATATTCCTTCGTCTTACACCAGAGGGACAACGCATCGCATTCGTGCGAACACCGTGCAATAATATCCTACATAAGAACTATTTCTTACTAGGCATTACCAACACGCTTATTATATTTCTTTCTTTATTAATATTAGTTATATATAAAAAACTATAATCTATAAATAAAATATAAGTTAGAGTTAAATTTAACAAACAATGAGGTACTTTTATGTTAACACAAGTATAAAACGCTTGTGATACACGACATATTTAGGAAACAGCTAAACACGTCACAAATGTGTTTTTTTTTTTACAAAGGTTTGATTCATAAAATGTGGATAAACAGCGAATAAACTATAATAAAAGTGCTGATAATTATACCAGGAGTGAGTGAAGTGAGAGAGAAGATATTTGGGTTTGCTCTTAACAGTGAGGTCTTGAGAGCCGATGAGGGTGATTGAGGTGAGTACGGAGAGGCACCGGAATGAAAGGGTGGGGGAAACGGGAGACCCCCGAGAAAGCACGCCGAAATCATGCGGAATCATTCCGCATGATTTCCAATTGCAAAAATTCGGGAGTGACCCAGCCGGGGATTGAACCCGGTTCGCTTTGGTGGAAGGCGATCAGGCTAACCGCTCAGCCACCGCGAACTCATTGTGATGGCGGCCATGCGTAATATTTATAGGGTGGCGGGCACCTTAAATTATGGAGTTAAGTTAAGTACTTGTTGCCTCACATAATTTTTACTGTCATTTCATCGCCTGATATAAAATTCGCGTTATTTTTCAGATTAAATCAATTGTATTTGGTATACGATTCTCTCGGGTGACGAACAACTTAAAACTATAAAGGGATAGGCTGGCCATTTCCAGAGGCACATGTGTAATCCAGGCGGCATGAGGCTCTCGCCCCTCCCCACCCACAACCCCCTAGCACCTAATTACTCACGGCTATCTGCCCAGCAGGGAGGATTTTTGCTTACAAATGATAAGTAAAGCAAGTTTTACAGTATGCAAGATGAGTGTAGAACTTGCGCGAGATGCTGACATTGCACAAGATCGTGTTCAAGGCACATCTTGCACAAAATGAGAATATAATACATGTCCTTTTTTTTTTTTTTTTTTTTTCGTTCAAGACGATGCAAGTTGTGATCCTATTGGTCCTTGTGTACTGATCATGTGACCTTGTAACATTAACTATTGAGTTAAAAGAAAATCATGGTCTGAGGTGTACAAAAAGGAACACAGGTTAAGAAAATTGCTTGAAAATAACTTTTAAAAATGTTTTAGAATTCAGACAGTGTACCGAGAATAAAATTTAAAAAATATATATTTTTGGAGGGATAGCTTGAAGCAAGTACCTTGTTGAAGTAAGCACCTTCATATTTTGTAATATAACATCATGGCTGTTTGGTTCTTACCATGGGCTATCAACTAATTTTGATGCAATACTGTATTTATCTTACTTATAGGCTGTTCACGATAAAGTGAGTACTTTTTAAGGCCCTCCCAGGAGGCATTAACCACTAATAAATATATCTTATTGCAGCCTCAGGCATTAAATTTTGAGGGTGGTGAAATATATACACTGTGTTTATTGGTCACATTGCAATGTTTATATTAAAAAGCAGCAGGAAGATTGAAATTGGATGAAAGGAACAATTTAGAAGGGCCTTAAAACGTGCTCACTTTACCGTGAACAGCCTATAGCTTTGTATGAACTCGTTTCGAACGAAATTTAGTCGGCATTCTCAAACGAAAATCTTCGTACGAAATCTTGCGTAAAACGTGCGTGTGAAACCTGTTCAAGGAAATATAGGTGTGTGTGTTTGTGAATGGGTACACCAGTATTTTCATTTAATCGGGAAAATTAAATTAATGTAAAAGAAATTGAATCACAAATAAATGCGTATCGAGTATCGGCAAACTTACGCAACATTCCCGGAGCACCGAGGGAATAAAGGAACACTTGGGCCGCCGGCACGGCCCAGCCGACGGCAGCTGATATTAGTAACGGCCCGGCTGTGTACTAACTGTTACAAAAATATTCAGCGCCCATCGGGCAAACGCACAACTGATGATACAGAGACTAATTTTGACGTAAATGCGTCTTTAAATTTGCAACCATTGTGGGAGGCAACCCAGAAAATCCGATAACAAAATCGGGGATACAGTTTGACATTGCAGCTCCGAATCTATCGTCTACATTCAAAATTCAATTACACCACGCGGTTACCAAAGTAACAAAGAATATGTTACGTTGAGTGAGCACTGCGAAGCATCGCGCGCGGCGTTGGTTAGGAGGGTGGGGGGTGGGGCGCAATTTTGAGTTCGTTTCACCGCGTCTCATAACTTCCGCGTAGGAGGAGCTACGACGCTCGTTTGAGTTTCAATCGACAGCTCTCGTCAAGATCAATCTATTATGTGTATAAAAACATTTGTGTGGCATCGTTATGGTTAAATTGTATGCGTTTAATGTAAAAAATTGAGATAACTTAACACAATGTCTGCCTATATTCGTCAAAAAGCCAAGTCGAAATACAGAAATCGTATACGATTGGAAAGAGCATCTCAAAAGCAATCCGGTGATACCCACAAAACCCCGTATGATCGCGTGAAGCGGCGCCGGGAACGTAAAATAAATATCAAGGCGTCCGAGCGCGTCAACGTAGACGTATTCACGCAAAGCAAACGGCGTGTCCCCAACACAGCCACACCCCATTTTTTTGCACGGCGTCAGGCTGTGGCGCGTAGTCCCCTATCCCCTCGCCAGCCGCTTCCCCTCTTCCGTTATTTCACCGCCAATATTTGTGGCGCTAGCAGTACACTCCAAATCTAGTTAGTTATTTGAATCAGTAGAATAATTCCTACCCAACCTTCATTTTGAGAGAATGTGCTACGTAACAGACCCGTAGTTACTCATCGCGTTCGGATGGTGATGATCTATTACCTCTATATGCTAGCACTAATGTATCACTCGAAGTCAGTTGTTATTAGTGGCGATTGAGTGGAATACGCTTAAGTTTTGCTGCCAGACCAGTGCAGTAGAAAGTTGTGATTATTCAAGTAGAGCAGTTTAAAAAGACCTGCAGTCAAATGAGCTAATTTGGAGTAGACCTACAAATTTTCTTGTTTAACTATCACAGAAAATATTATCACATTAATACTGGAAGTCAATAAACTGCTGATTAGCATGCCAGAAATTAAAACTCATATTTCGATTTTATTACGCATACATGACTACTGAGAATTCAAATTACCTGTAGGGCCACTTTAGCTTGTAACGACAGGGCAAAACAAATTTTGACATGATTTGAAAGGATTGCGTTAACTGATTTGAAAATAACCTTGCATGTTCTTACACAAAACTGTTAAAGAAAATCTGTGACACGACGAAAAATTATGTCAGTTTGTAAGATATTGCTTACAGATGTAAACGATTATTTGCAAACTTTACAAAATTCTGCTGGTAGTGTTCCTATAAACTTCGATGATAACTTGTCACAAATTTTTTTGTTAAAGTAAAAGTATATTTTTACTCTGAAAACATTGAAACATTTTTTACTCTCTGTAAATCAATATCAAGAATCCAATCGTTTCCTTCATAAATACCACAGCAGAGTGTTTTAAAACGTGCTTTAATTTTCTCACAGCGATACAAAAATTATATCGGTAACTAGTTTCTTTGTAATTACTTGTAAACCTTTTTTCTCTACTGCGCATGTTACAACGCAGTAAGAAATCTTGCTGCCGTGGGAGTGATTGGAAGGTAGATATTATTTTGCAGCAGTAGCCGTAGTTATAGAGAAGAATGACTTGTTGCTATCAGGGAAGCCATAACTAAACAGTGCAGTAAATCCCGTATCCAACGCCCAAGCCAGAGAGCCCCGAGATTTATTTATACCAAACCCATCACAACAAGTTTTAACTCTTGACGGCCTGAAGGAAGTATGTGCAGCCTTGTGAACCTCTGCACACTTGTGCTCGGGTGAAATTTCTGTTCATATGAAGGATTTGAGATTTGCTTCGTATAGCTTACGTGTTTGTAATGTTAGGGTAGATGCTCGACGGACGACATATTCGTATGGGATGTATTTTGGGAGCAGCTCGTGAATGCGTACGTGTTAAGAAATCTAGGCTACAGCTCCGCATGTGATTCGCTGATGCACACTTGTGAAACGGAGAGGATTTCTTCGTTGGCTATTTATAACTTTGAAATGATCTGTCCTAGTAAAATTAATCAGCTGTGGGTAAGTTTATTTAGATAAACTATTTTTGTCACTAATGTTGACGACATGCATAAAAGAAGGAAGTTATGGACGTACAAAATATTTCCACCTATTGGGTTTTTGCATAAAAACATTTACTCGCGATTTCTCATAACTGCAGAAAACACGCAGGGTTAAACAGTAATAAGAAAGTTTGTTTATATTTGATATTCTAGGAGACCTATGTTTAATATAAAGGAAGTACTTATCTTACGTAATAGTCTATAACACCTCCCATTAGTACAAATACACTGTGAGATAATTGGCATTAGAGATTTTTTACGGCATAAATAATGCTACTACCAACTTTTTTTTCAGAGCACAGCGTAAAAGTCTCGAGGTGTATATTCGTGATTGGCTGCCATCCGTACTTGAACCCCTATTTATCCTCTTGTAACAGATTATCTACGAATTTTATCTCTCCAACACTGTGTCTGCAATTCTTGAGAAGACTACTAAATCATAATCATGAAATTTAAAACACAGCAAGACACTACCGGAGTCCCGAAAAGTATTGTCAGAGGGAAATTTTGTGGTGTACCATTGTGATTTCTACACGAAGTCTTAGTGCGAAGAAAAAAAACGTATTTATCGATGTTGGGGACTCGTTTTGCCGTTGCGCATTTGGCCTGCGATATCTTATCCTCATTTCCCGAAAGAAAAGAATGAATACGGAAGAATGGACCACCGATGTACTCTTCCGGTTAGTGCAACTTCCGCCTCAGTCCTTGACAATGCAAATTCATGCGGGAGGGTTTTCGCGTAATCACACGATTTCACGCAGAATACAGCATCAAGTGATGTTCAGTTACCCCTTGCAGTCGTCAACCCGGACCACACGCCTATCTCGCGATAGGATTTTTGCTTATCGTATAAGTACATTAAAGCACGAGTATATTGCAATACATTGTTTCTATATCTTTATCCAACTGCTGTAAAAGATACATCGGCTTTTCGGTTGCTCCCCCCTCCCCCTTTCACTGGTTAAAATAAAAACTAAAATAGCACGAGCAAAAGAAAGAAAGCCACTCACATCACTGGTTTTTTTTTGTTTCGAGTGCTTTTCTAACAAATATTATTTCTCATCATATGTTACAGCACAAGTGTTGTTTTCTTCATAAATTGCATGAAAACGTCTAACAATTTTTCTATCGAGGGTTTTTATACAGCGTCCATGCCCCCCCCCCCCCCCAAACAACAACTTCTTAGAATAGGTTAGCCAGTATGCATGGGCAGTTAATACACATCCCGCATACCTAGGCATATGGGGCTTATCCGTAAGACGCACGTAATTCCTATCCCTACCATGTATCTCTAACTTACAAAATAAAGTAGGTTATAAAAAATGATTTGCTAAACGTAATGACTTTGATCGCGCACGGGCAGTAATCTGGTTTCTGCTGTAATAGGAGAGGACTGGAAGGGCTAATGTCATGGAAGTGTATTGATAGTCAAATGTAGCGTAGTGAACAATCATGTATGGTGCCCTAGAGAAGTTAGGAAGAAAGATACGACCTCCCGCATACGAAGTAGTCGCGCCTGTTATCGGACGTAAAAAAAAATTAACGATACCATTAACAGAAAAATTGACACGGATGCCTGACAAGGGTGTCATGTCCTAATAACTTTTTAGGTTTGCTTAGCGAAACTTATTAGCATACAAGGTTAATAGATTGTTATAAATGAGGCATTAAATAATTTCCTTATTTTGAGCAATTTTTAAAAATTGCGTAAATATTTCATTGTGTTATTTTTAAGATTATTTAACGTTATTACTGAAATTCCACCGTCAGTCGGTGTAAACTGGTTAATTTGAGTGATGATAAGTATTTATGAATCTAGTGGTTCAGGTTTCGGTTACTAAAATATCTCCGAGTTCCAAATATTCCACGGCAGATAATCATAAGATAGCTAAATTTTCAGCAACTCACTTATACTGTACTCAAATAGCTTCTTGACCTTTAAGATTGGGTTCTCCATGAGATTTGTAGATGGACTGCACAATCGGAGAGTATTTTTTCTTTCGGAGTGGATATCAAAAAGTCTTTTCTGGTGGATCCTAAGATGTAGGCATTTTCTTCTTTATTTTCCATTAAAACAGTGTTGCCAACCAAACTACGGTGCTGTTGTATTTTGGGCAGTGACAACGCAGTATTTGACAACGCAGTAACTCAGATCTGCCCGGCAAGAACAGTACTTAATTTAGAAGGCGACTCTTCCAGTTAATGTATTTTCTCTTTCTCCCACCAGCAGAATAAAAATGTTTCAATTCAGGCAATCCTAAGCAGTTGGGTTAATTTTTTTTATATTGTAGCTCTGTCGGAACTGATGGCTTTTCATAAGAAATTACCTTCAAAAATTATCACCGTAGCCAAATTTTGGCTACAGGCCTACAGTTTCAAAATGTGAAACGTAGAGTATTGTTCTCCAGGTTGTCTAAACTGGCTTCCAGATACTTGTGAAATTCAGTGAACGGTGTAATCTTAATGTACCTCTGCGTATTACATATTTTAAGAAAGTTGTTTTAAATACGTACATGTGCATTAATAAAATCGCTCCACGCCAGGGTGATACTACAAACTACTTGCAAACTACACAAACCTAAAATTACTTGCGAAACCAACACCCGGCCAACGTTTACCCGGGATCCAAACCCGGAGACTCACTTAACGGTGTAAGAGCACCTTAGCACATCAGTCACAGAGTTATCACTTTTACAAATGTACCGTGGGCCAAAACACGTAGGGTAGCCATGCCCATGTGCATCTAAGAGTGCGATATCGTATTCGGGAAAGGATATGAATAAATTGGTCAGCGTGGGTTGTCACATTTTTCCGTACTAAATTTTCAACCGTCAAGAGTGATCGCCAAAATGACCATACCTGGTGACGAAATGGGGCCCTCATCGGAGCGACAAGGGTCACATCTAGCTGGAGAGCGGGACACCCAGGAACTGATACGAGCGGACTGTGTGTGGCACAGCGATATGCCTCTCTCTTTCCTTTCCACTCCTACGACCGCTTCAGCAGACGACTTCTGGCCACCAGGGCACGGCGGCGGTTTGAATTGGCCAATAATAAGAGATCGAATAAACAAATGCTTCTAGATTCAACACATTTCCTATAAAAGGACATTTTCGGGTTTATGGACGACACGGAGAACCTGGCCTTGGGGACAGACATATAGGGGATTTAATCCTTCTTTTGATGTAGCTATGGGAGAGGGTGACGTAAGAAGGGAGAAGACTTTAAAGATATGTACCTTTTTACTTGCGTGTTTTAAGTGTTTTTAGTGTAGTGTGGTTTTGAGATAATTGTTAAAACAAATGTTAAAAAGATTTTTTTTTTAGAATTTATACAAGTTGGTTATGAAAAAGAGTTTTTTTAGTTTCACTGAATTATATACATTTTTTGAAAAACTAAATTTCTTTGGGGTTCTCCTTCATACACCACAGTTACCCTGCTTGAAGTAAATATATAAAATGTTAAGTATTTAAAAAAAAACTGAAGGGAAGGAAGAACGTAATTCGCCGGTCTCATGCTTCGGAGGTTATCCGTGGCATGTAGGCTGGGCCTCGGGTATGTAATGTTCTTAGCCGGAAACCGGTAGATGTGGGTTCACTTCCACGTTGCAGTATGCTAGTGTGCAAGACATCCTCTCGCTAGCCTATCAGAGATCTTCCTTACCATTCACTTCTCAGTAAAGAATCTCACTGCTTTGAAGCAGCGAGTGGAAATTCGCTCATATCACAGTGCTATTGTAACTGAGCACTTCCAAAACATAAAAAACGTAATATTAGAAAAATATTATATATATATATAGAGAGAGAGAGAGAGAGAAAGAGAGAGAGAGAGAGAGAGGTAAGGTTATATATATAACCTCCTCTAGTCTGAATTCGAAATTGTACTCGACTTTGTACCATTTTAATATTCGGTACTGGAAAAATTCCCGTTCCATTAGAATAAGTTTTACGTAACACAATATGTGCAGAAAAGCTGAAGATTTTGAACAGTCTGAGAGAATTGTGAATGACGCTTAAGAGCGCTGGCCAGTGCGGAACCGGCCGAAGGAAAGGATAGTTAAATTATGTTTGACGTCTCTCAGCAACTCTTCACAATATCCCTTTAAACAAAAAATTACGTGTTCCTTTTGAAGAGAGGAACAGTGTCACAAGAGAGCAAACAGTAGTAAATTAATAAGAGTTTATGTGTTGTTTTTGTTGGGTCTATAAATCTTAATTAACCCCCAACTACATGACTGCAAAATTGTAAGGCAAGTGATTTTATGCGCTTGTGGGTGAAGCAACATTTGATAAAGGTGAAAATTAATCTTTTGCTGCTTCGAACTTCGTAATATTTCTAATTATCGCGAAGGAAGCGGGAAAAGTAATTTCCTTAAATAAATAAATAAATAAATAAATAAATAAATATATATATATATATATATAATATATATATATATATATATATATATATATATATATATATATATATATATATATATATATATATATATATATATATATATATATATATATATATATATATATATATATATATATATATATATATATATATATATATATATATATATATATATAGAAAAACAGGAACAGCGCACCACGTTAGTGCGCACTCAATGTAATAATATTTTGCATAAGAACAATTTATACTAGATATTACCAACACAAATATTTTCTCTCTGATTTTGTTCATTTTAATTATGCATGGAATATTATAATACAGAGATAAAATACAACTAACACTTTATTTATTAAGAAATAAGGTTTATTATATTAACACAAGCATAAAATGCTCGTGATACAGAACATATTTAGGAATCAACGAGGCATGACATACATGGGGTGATTTTTCAAATGTTTGATTAAAAAAGTGTGAAGAAATCGCTAATAGACTATAGTTTCCTTGTGTGAAAGTCTGCAACGTTCCTTGGGAAATCAGAGGGAGCGGTTGTGCGATGGAGAGGCGATAGGGGCGTAGTTCGCGTGCCGCGGGAACACACGCCCGAGAACATCCCGTGCCACGTTGCTACGCGGTGTTTATGGCGAACGTCGCCCAATAGCGTGCCTCCGTCGAGGGAGCTTCGCGCGTCGGCGCCAACCTCGCCTTGCGCAACACATGGGGCTCCCGGCGTTCGCAGCAACACGACTCGCAACTACCAGTCACTGGTTAATTTCTTCTCCTCTTTTTACTTTTCCTTTTTTTTTTTTTTTCTCTCGTCGACTGCGTCGATTTCAACGAACACGTAACACTCGAGAAGTTGTGCGTGCACATTCCTCTCGAGTGCGTACGGGCGGTTGGAAGGCTGGGTTCCCGGTATTTCCGACAAATGATTGCCTATGCACGACTCGCAGGATTTCTCTGCTCTTGTAACTTTTTTCCGTCACAGCCAAAACCTAACACGTATAGATTTATGCTTACGGGCTGAGGCTAGCCAACGACCTGCCACGTGGGTGCATCAACCACAGCTCAACTGGACTGTGATCGACCGACGTGTATTACACACACACACTCGCAGTAGTATATATTAGCTGACTTTGACCCATGGCATATGGCATCGATGGTCGAATATGTCCGCCAACTTGACTGACGTCACAGCGGGGGAGTTGTGCTTGAAGGACTGGGGCAGTAGTCATGTTATCAACAAAATGACCTGTTTTACCCAAAAATCACTCCCCCGCCCCCTTAAAATTCCAAAAAGTGGTAAAATAGGCGATTCGAATTAAATGAGCAAAGCTGATGATAAGATTCTCCTCACTGCTAGAACCAAAGTGTACTTATGCCCGGTTGGCACCATTGAGGTTCAGCAATGATCTAGGTTCAAATACCGGTTTGATCCTGGTTCAGTGCATTTTGCTGTTGCACCATTGCGATCTGCGCTCCGAACTAAGATCAATTTGAACCTCGCTTTGAACCGTGCTCTCGGATCAAGTAGATACGAGTGCTTTATTCTAAAATGTCAAAGTTATATTGATAAGTAATTGTGTTTTAAAATGGCATAAACATTCAAATATTCCATATTTAAGCTCTGTTTGAAACAAATATTTTATTATGGATTTATAAAGTGAACAGAGAAGAATAAAAGTTTGCGTTGAATGTAGTTTATGTGAAAATAAAAGCACTGTAAAATATTTTTATTTACTAGAAATAAACTTGGTATTATTTCAATCGTTAAAAATGGATTCGGTTGTTTTTACTGTTGTAGAATGTAAATTGAGAACTTTTACAAAGGCATTGCATTTATTGTATTAAAGGTGGTTTTAATGTTTCGTAAAGAGAAAACTAAACTCATGCTTTTCCCTCCGATCAAACAAAACGGAAAACTGGAAAAACCATTCAGAATATCAGAAACTGTCGTAATTTTCCGCACGAGCTAAATCTCACGTTCAATTTATTGCTCATGAAAGAGCAGCTGTATATGACAGATGTAGTGTGAAAACACGCGAACAGATAGCGGTAAGAACTATTTTATTCTTGGGCATTTAAAACAACATTATACACACTTGAATATTATTCAGTAAAGTTCGTACAACAATTATTATAGTTAAAAACAATCAAATATCGTGCCATCTAGTTCGATGTACACTACCTTATTCAATAATATTAATATTAAGAACAACGATAAAAATGTGTGCAAAGTGTTTCCAATCAAACAAAACAGCTGAAACAGAGTTTTTTTTTTTTTTTCAGTGCATTCAACTAAATTTTATAGTAAAACATCCTAGTCTTAAAGAGATAATGTCCACAAAACGTATTAACTGTGTTTCATCTCAATCCTAGTTTTGAATCGAGATCAGGTGATCTACGATCAGAACTCGGCCGTTCGCGTTGGTGCAACACTCGTACATTGAACTCGGATCAAACTGAAGATCATCTTTGATCCAAGATCGTAGGGTCTTGGTTCACGGCTATCAATGGTGCAACCGGGCATTATACAAACAAGCGGAATAAGAAGCTTTTAGCGGAATGAGCCCCATGGACCTCAGGACAGTTAACGGCTGTTCACAATAAGGTGAGCACGTTTGAAATCAACCTTAGAAAACAGTCACTGCCCCTGCCTGCATATATTTTAACGGGCGTCCTGAGTGACATGCGCCCAGTAAAGTTGATAACGATGGAGGGAAAATATTCCCATATCTTAATCGAATAAAGATGGTTAGGTTACCATTTGTGATTATTTAACTCATTTCTTACTCTTTCTATTCTTTTTAAAGCCTCCATTACGTAAAAATTAGCAGATTTATCAAATGTTCACCTTTCTAATAACTTCGCATTTTCACTTGACCGACACATGAATAAAGTAATGAGTCCCAGGGCAATGTTAATTTTACATAAGACGTAAGAATACACAACGTGCGTGCAAGTAGATCTTAAGCAGGGCTTTCAAAAGTGCACACTTTATCGCGAACAGTCTTTAGTCTGCCCCCTCCACCCTCTTCACCACGTGTATGATCCTAGGGTTTGACGGCCACCCTTGGACGTCCCCCTTGCTGGTGTCAACACGCCCACGGCCCCGCACACGCAATTCAATTTTTTCTTTTGTTTATTTTTTTTCTCCCCCCCCCCCCCCCCCTCCCGCCGGAGCACTCGCCTTGCTCGTGCTTCGCCGTGCGTGACCGACACGACCCGCGGAGGAGCAACATCGTCGCCACGCATCTCGTCGAGGGGAACTGGGGTAGAGTGCACGCGCGAGATGCGCAGTAGAGACACACACCGGACCGCCAGTACGACTGTCATAATAAACCACGTTGGTAGGATTTTATGTAAACAAGTTCTCTGGCATGTTCTTATACTTACTCTAGGCAATTTATAACCCTTTCAGACCGATATGATTTATGAGTGAAGAGTTTTGGACAGATCTTAACAGCGAGGTCCTGAGAGCCGATGACGGTAATTGAAGTGAAAATGGAGCGCCGTCAGAATCAAGGGGTGGCGGAAACGAGAGATCCCCGAGAAAACCCGCCGACCAACAGCATCGTCCGGCACGATTACTTGCGAAAATCTGGTGACCCGGCCGGGGATATGAATTTATGCATTCAGATGTTGCAAATGAGAAACATTTTTAACGCTTACTCCTTTCGTTATCCCGGCCAGTCTTTTGTACGCATTGTATTAAGCTAAATAAACTGTTCACGGAATACTGAGCACTTTTGAAAGCCTTCTTATGATCTACTTGTATGCACGTCGCGTATGCTTCCACCTTATGTAAAATTAACGTTGCCATGGACCTGGTCACTTTATGCATGCGTTGGTCAAGTGCAACTGTAGAGTAATTATTTTACAAATATCCTTATTTTTACACTTCGGTGCGCTTAGAAAAAAGAAAGCGAAAGAATCATTTAAATGATTCTCAAATGGTTACCTAACGTTTTTATTTGACGTTAAGATATTCAACTACTTTCCTTTCTACGTTACTAACATTACCGGGCGCATGTCACTCAGTGCGCCCGTAAAAACTTACGCAGGCAGGGTCAGTGACTTTTTTCTAAGGTTGATTTCAAAAGTGTTCACTTTATAGTGAACTGCCTTTAGTAATACGAACCACTCTTATACCAAGAACAGCAGCCGACCTCCCGTGACGCAGTCGGGTGCGGGAGGCTCTGGGTTCGAATCCCGGGTAAGGCATGGATATTGATTTACGTTAGGCTACAAGTTAGTCTGTAATCCGTCCCCTGCTAAGCTTTCCAGCAAAAAACCGGGGGACTTTAAAAATCCCTCACAATACAATGCAATGCCTAGAACAGAAGCACACTTTATGTATCGGTTTCATACAAGATTATCGGGCCTTGAACCTCGAACCTCGGTACTATACAGCGCACGCTTAAAATAACCGTCCTGTTCGCTATGTACGCAATTGTGTACACGGGGTTTGAATGTTTTGATTCAGTTGGATTACATTTAAATTGGTATAGGCTGTTCAACGGTAAAATGAGCACTTTCGAAAGCCCTGCTTAAGACCTACTCGTATTCACATTGTGTATTCTTCCACCTTACGCAAAATTAACAATGTCATGGGCCTCGCCACTTTATCTATGCGTCGGTCCAATGCAACTCTGAAATTATTACAAAAGAAAATGTTTTGCATAGCTGCCCATTTTTACACTTAGATGCATTTAAAAAACAGAAAGAGAATGAAATAATTTAAATTAGTACAAATGGTTACATGACAAATTTTATTCGAAGTTAATATATGGAACTACTTTCAATTCATCGTTACCAAGATTACTGGGCGTATATCACTCAGTTCGTCCGTTAAAATGTATGCAGGTATGGATAGTGACTTTTTTCTAAGGTTTATTTTTAAAGTGCTCACTTTATGGTGAACAACCTCTAACAGTATTTCCATCTCTGTAAAAAGGTTTGTATTTTGAAAATAAAAATATAAGCAAACACGTTTTTTCAGTGTTGACCGTGCAACTTTGACACCTGCATCGGTGTGGGTTAAATCAATGTTAGGGACGTGCGCAGAAGACTAAACTCGTTCTACGCCACCTTTGGTCCAGGGGCCATCTTCCCCGGCGAGCGCGGTCCTCACCGCCAGGTGATGGACGACGGGGAACGGCGAATGTTAAGGGGATTACGCGATAATAAACTTTGGGAAGTAAGAAGTAAACATAAGAAAATTTCCCAACGCATTGGCCTAATATTGTCAAACACAAGGAGTTGCTACTGCTTACTGCAGTGGGAATATTTCGGGCGTCTTGGCGGTCGCCCACCTGGTCCTATTTTCGCGTTTGAGCGATAAGGGCGAGACTGCCGTGCTCGTCGAAAGCGCCACCGCCCCTACGTGCAAGGATCTGAACTGGCTTGCAGCGTTCTCATCGTGCTTCGTATACCTACACTGTAAAAAAATATCTGGTGAACTTCCTTTACTCTAATGGAAGTTTGTAACCTATAGTGTATGGAAATAATACTACGAGTCAGACTGAAAATATGAGAATGTTTAGCATTGATACTATACAAAGTTGGGGACTTCTCTACGCATTTGACTCTTTCCTGAGCAACTGTAGTAACGTTAACATGAATGTACGGGAAAATGTTTACCATTCGCGACTTGTCCCTGTATGTATACACTGGTATGGTGAATTAAAAATAATTTCTTAGAGTGTACGGCACTGATGACCCTATCGTTTTATCGATGGAAAGTGTGTTGCAAGGGGCAATACAGGCTTCTATCGTAGTTTAGTTAGTGTCCGGTGTGTGTATTTTAAGATATAGAAGTCTGAAAAGGTCATCTGTAATGATGTTGGAGAACTTAAAAGTAATATTCATAACATGCGTGATACCTTGAAAGTACCATTACGTCCTCGTTGTGGGGAATGTTTTCTTTTCGTAGGTAACACATTGTAGGCACGTTTAATAGTTCCGTCAAAATTTTTACTTATCTACTTCAAAGAAATACCTGCCGAAAACATAAATACTAATAAATAAAATAAATGTTTATATTCGTCGAACTAAAGCAGTTACATCTCGCTAGTGGGTCATTTGAATTTTCGTTATACACTATCGATTAAAGAGTAATTGGGCACCTGTCCACAATGTTTTCTCTGTGGTTGTCACCCCGTTAGAATCTCGTAGGGCCACCTCTTGCGGCTATAACAGCAACCACCCTGTCTGGCATGCTCTCCACGAGTGTTTGCAGGAAATCCACGAGGATTCGTCGTCATTGTGGCCGCGCCTGACGAGCCCTCACTCGGTTATCCAATTCGTCCCAAAGATGTTCTGTAGGGCTGAGGTCGGGGCTCTGGGTGGGCCAGACCAATCGGCGAACATTATTGTCGGCGTACCACTGCATAGTAGCCCTTGAAACATGGCACCTGGCATTGTAATCCCGGAGGTAACACGGGTCCATTCCATAAAAACGCAAAATATGTTGGGAGCATTTCACTATCCAGAACGTTACAATAGGCCTCTGTGTTCATGCTACCACGGACAAACATCAGCGATCCTACGCCGAAAGCTGTGAAACAGCCCCACGCCATCATTCCACCATCACCGAATTTCCTAGTTTACACTACACACTCCGGCAGAAGCCATTCCCCGGGTAGACGCCACACCCAAACACGTCCATCGGACCGGAATAATGTAAACCTCAACTCATCACTCCACATAACCGATTCCCACTACTCCAGTGTCCAGTTGCGACGGTCCAAACACCACCTGAGTCGCCGAGCTTTATTGCTTGTCGTGATATGGGGCTTATGTGCAGCTGCTCTTCCGAAATATCCAAGTCGGTGGGCCTCTGTATGCAATGTTCCAATGGAAACCGATACGTCTGTTGCTGCATGAAACTCCTCTCGGATGGTAGTCATGGATTATGCTCTATTTTTGACGATTTCACTTTTAAGGGTTCTGCAATTTTTGTCGGTCAAGATTGGAGGTCGCCCAGAACGTGCAGCATTGGCACAATGCCCATCGACCTTCCACTTACGTAGGACGAACGTAACCGTTGATTTGGGCCTGTTTACCTTTCGTGCAATCGCCCGGTTAGACAGCCCACTGAGATGGCAGCCCACAATCACGCCCTTATCGAAATCCTATAGCTCTGTACCTCGTGCCATCTCCTTGTCAACTGGTTCTACACTGGCCTGCAGCGTATGGCGGCCACACAATTCAACTGACGTACTGAATTACCTATCTTCACGGGTGCCCAATTATTTTTTGGTCGATAGTGTATAATGCTTACTGCTTACTACCTAAGATTACTTGTATTGTACAAAACCCTTTGAAGGCCCTTCAATACGCATTGCTGGCAAACAACCTAATGCTGATTGGTGTACGTAACCATCTGACGTCACATACTACGGTCCGCTTGTGCACAGGACGAGTCCGAAGTTTATTCGCCAAATTGATCTTCTTCTGCGGAGCATGTCGGAAGCTACCCCTCTAGTTGATGGTAGAATAATAATTCCACTTGTTTTTGTTAAATTACGCGTGCAAACAAGAAACAACCAAAACAATGGAAGGCGACAAGCAGCATTCGCAAAACAAACATATACAATTTCGATTAGCGCTTGACGTAAAAGATGAGATAACAAAAAATGATATGTATAAATAAATTGTATCGGCTTCCGTAGGCAAAATGATAGGCGCTGTTTTAATATATCCCTATAGTTGGTGGACGCGTGATTTACTGCAATGTAGTGACTGCTTTTGGAACGACGCGATTGTAGACGTATACCAGTTATGTTAGGACATGTCTGCGGACTGTTTTGGCGGACGGTCCGAGGGCATGGTCCGCGCGGACAAAGCTATTGTAGACAAGGCTTAACCCATCTAGACCTTGCGTACACGAACAACGCATGTACACTGTAAGGCTCAGTGTCCAATTATAATTCCTCTTAAACCTTCCCACTGCTTCATCGAATGATAGTTCATAGCAAGAACGCCGAAAAGGGCCTGGGGTGGTTAGCCTGCTCACCTCCCACCGAGGAGCGAACCGGGTTCAATACCTGGCCGGGTCACTCTCGGATTTGCGCATGTGGGAATCATGCCGGATGAGGACGTTCTCCCGTTTCCCCCGCCCTTTCATTCTGGCGCTACTCTTTACTCACCTCAATCATTCTCATCGGCTCTCAAGACCACTCTGTCAAGAGCCACTCAAACCTCTTCACTCACGAAAGCCGAACACAAAGTGTACATGCAGCTCTTTAGTTCTGATACGTAAACACATACTGTGTCAGTTTGAGGATGAGTATACTGGATTGGAAAGGCTTGGATAGTTCTTAATATCGGGGCCTTGTAAGCCGATAAGGATGAAGCAGCTTCGGAATGCAAAGGCGAGGGAAACGGGATAACCCCCCCCCCCCTCCACCCGTCGAAAAACCGCCAGTCAGAGTCATCACCCGGCAAGATTCCTATGTGGTGCTAAAATCCGAGAGCGAATCCGCCGGGAATCGAACCCGGTTTGCCGTAGTGGGAGCTGAGTGCTCTAGCCGCTGTGTCACCGCAACTCCATCGTGAATACAGTGAATACAGCAAATTTATTGTTTGTGGGAGGGTTAAAGCTTCGGACGGACGCGAATAAATCTGCCGTACTGCTCAATCCGTTTCGGGCGGGGGTGATTGGTAGGGGAATGATAGAGGTGTTGATAGAGTCCATTCACGATTACTTCCTACTTTTCTGAAGCCCTGATAAAGTTCTACTTTCGAGATAGTTCTCCGCCACATGCAAACAAAGTTTAACCGAGTCTAGAAAATTACACCAAAGGGACAACGCACCGTATTCGTGCGCCCTCAGTGTAATAATAGTTTTCATAAGAACTATTTCTTACTAGGCATTATCAACACACCTATTTTCTCCCTGTGTTTGTTAATATTAGTTATAAATGAAATATTACAATTTATAAATAATGTTTTATTTAGTTAAAATTGAGATTCTTATGTTACCAGAAGAGTAAATAAAACGCTTGTGATACTTATCATATTTACGAGAATAAGTAAACTTTTGAAAGGTTTGATTCAAAAAGTGTGAAGAAGCCGTGAATAGACTGTAAATGTTTTATGTATGCGGCCAGAGGCTTCCTCTCCCGCCGGGCGCGAGGCGGCCACACGTCATCTCAGCCCCGTCGTCCGTTACGCGGCAAGGCAGGCGAAGCTGGCGCGAACGACGCGAGGAGACGTTTATGTGTCCCTCGCGCTCCAGGGACTACCCGCGGGGCTTGTCCCGCGCCTCGCGATACCATCGCGGCCGTTCGTCGCACCGCAACGTGACACCCCTGCAGGGGGACCACCGCTGTGACGTGAACGCTTGCCTCCCTCCCCAGCTGGACACGAGGGTAGCGGAGTGACTTGGTCATACCTGCCCCGACTCCCCGGCGTCACTCGCGAACACAGTCAGCACGAGGGGGCGATGGAGTGAGTGAAGATATTTGGGCGGCTCTTAACAACGAGGTCTAGAGAGCCGATGAGGGTGATTGAGGTGAGTAAGAAGCAGCGCCGGAATGCAAGGGAGGGGGAAACGGGAGATCCCCCAGAAAACCCAACGACCAGCGGCATCGCCTGGCACAATTCCCACGTGCGAAAATCCGGGAGCGACCCCGCCGGGAATGGAACCCGGTTCGACTTGGTGGGAGGCGAGCAGTCTAACCACTAAAAGAATACTAAGTGCATCACAAAGATATGTATTGATAAAAATTATGGATTTAACACCAACATCATATGTATCCGCGATAACTGTTAGTAAAGAAATCTCAATAGACTATAGTATAAAAGATATAAATATGATATATCAAATCAAAAATGAAGTAGAAGATATAGAATACAATGGAAATACATAGATAGTAGAGCACAATAATATATAGATTGAAAAAAAAAGAAATAATCAACCTATTAGTTTAAAAGAATTAAAGAAAGAAATTTATAAACTAGGTATTATAAATTGGCAAACAGAGTACGATGCAACAGAAACCGGCCTCAATAATAACAATTATATTAATAATATACAATGGTACAAAAGTAAAAGCAATATAAATAATAGTGTGTTGAAATTAATAACGGGACACTGTCAAATTAAATAATATTTAGCTAAAATAAATCAAATAGAAGACGACATTCGTGAATCTGAAAAAGGAGATCAGACTGTATACCATATTCTGTACTAATGTGACATGTTTAAATACGAAATGAAATAATTAGAACAGAAATTAAAACCTTTTAATTACAAATGACCATTACAAAAACATTATATATATAATATATAACAAGGAAATTATAGAAATAATAAATGAAAGTATTAGTAAAATATATGATTAGGTAAAAACTATGAATGATGATTTAACTGAGTAGTCTAGGGAGCGAATGAGAGTGTGCTGGAACTAAGGTAATTATTGAGTGAGTGTTTATGTTTGTCTAGTGTTTTATCGTTTAAATTAAATAAAATTTGTAAATAACTCTCTCTTTTATATAAGAAACAGAAATTTCAGTAAATATTAATGTTTTTGCAGAATAACAGTGGAAAGAAAAATTGAAAAGCTCCAAACACGAAAAAGTTATAAAGAAGAACACAAGATCTGAAATGACTGCAAGAAGAATTGAAGGATATATGGAGAAAAATAGAAGAAGAAGGCGGAAGAGAAGAAAAGGAAGCGAAAGAAGAAGAGAAAAGAAAATGGGGAGGAGAACAGAGAAGCAAAGTAGAAGAACAACAGAAGAGAGAAAAAGAGGAGTAGAAGCAGCAAGAAAGAGAAGAAGAAAGACAAAATGTTATAGGGATGAAAGAAGAACGGAAGGAACTGCGGTGGAGAAAATCTAAATGAGGGAAAGATGTGATTTGTGATAGTATGTTGGTTGATGTCTGTGTATATCTCTGTGAAAAAGAAAAGTTTGGGGGGGGGGGGTGGCGCTTGTAGGAGCAGAGCTCCATTCCCTCGTCTGCCAGGAAGCGAAGGCCTGGGTGTCCAGAAGGGGTACTTCGATATCTTGGACGATGCTTAGGTTGGAGCAGAACGGTGGGCGAGGGGAAAAAGTAGAAATAATAAAATAGAATAGTACAGTGGGGCAGGGGGCTGGGGGCCTTCGGGTTCGTGGGCGGGGCCATTCGACTGTTGGGTGCCATGACGGACCCGCCGAAAGGCTAGTTAGCTGTATGCGGGCCCGACGGCGTCTGGTCGCGCGGGCGGATTCGTGTGATCCAGACGAACAGTCGCCCTCCCACCAAAAAAAAAAAAAAAAAAGAATAAATAAATTGTGAATCTATATAACTAATATACTGTTTGTTAAATTGTAGTAGTAATGATAGAATTTAACGCCATGGGTGGCTATACTGCTAAGTAGAGTTAATGAAATAAATTTAAAAAAAAAGTCTAACCACTACACCACCGTGACCCCAGGGGGCGACAGAGAACAAATATTTTAATTAACTGACTTAGCTTGGTCTTTTTATGACAATTTTCAGTGCCATATAACCTGTATGTCTGTACATAAGAGGAAAAAACTTCACTAAACATCGACTGACTCATTAACTGAGAGCCCAGAGGTCTAGGGGCGTCTTTCTTGTAAAGGTAGGTAGGTAAGACTTAACGTCTCGTGGACAGCTAGGCCTAATAGAAACGGAGCAAGTTGATCAAGATGATGAGGAAGGGATAAAAACTTGGCTATAGCCTGTAGAAAATAACCACCGCAACTTTCCCCCGGAGTGATTCCGGGAAACAGTGGAAAACCGAAATCAAGATGGCCGGACGTGAATTCTAAACTCCGGTCCTCCCGAATGTGGATCCACTGTCCCACCTCATTTGGTCTCTGCCTCTTAAAGTGCTGGCGTTTTCTAAGAGGTGAAAATTGTATAAACGTGTTTTCACTGACTCCTTGATCTCTCTCGGTCCCTGCCTCGTCGCACCAACGGACACGAGAAGAGACATTTGGTGCGCATGGCGATTACGAACAGTACCGTCTTGCCTGGGGCAGACCAATTATGTGTCCGCTGCCTGTAGCATCAGGGCAACATGTACAGGCGCCAATTACGACAGCTGCCGCTGACCGCTCACTACAGGCGCCTGCGGTTCCAATTGTGTGTGGAACGTCAGTCCTGGAGGGACGAGTGGCATGTCATCCATCGCCTTCTCCGACGAGTCCCAGTGCCACGATGGTTGCATCTGTGTATGGCGGCACCGTGGGGCACTCCTGGCCGAGTCATTCATTTTGCACAGTCATACCGGTTATAGGAAGCTATGTTCGAAATATCGATAATTATCGATATGAAAAATAATGTATCGAACGATATTTAAATTGGAAAATTATCGGTATTTCTACGTTTCGATACTACTCGAAATTTTCTGTATTACCAATCATTTCGGTATTGCCTGTAATTATGGTATTATAGTCCATTCACGCTTTCTTCGGCCTTTTGGAATCGAACCTTTGAAAAATCACCCTAGGCATAACATGTCAACCTGTTGTGTTCAATCACTTGTATTCCAAAATTATATAACCCTGTGATTAACGTTAAAGTACAGTGTTCTTGAATAGATTAATAATCTGCTTAGTAGCTTATATAACGTGTAATATTCATTTCGTATTAAATACGAATTAACAACAGCGAGAGCAGCGACGTGTTTGCAACGGCCTGTAAGAAATAGTTCACAGTTACAGTATTTTTTACCTCGTTTTTATGTATACTATTTGTAAATTAAACATTGCCATTTGATTTATTTGTATTATTAGGTAGCACTGACGGAAACACATTTCATTGCTGCAGTTAAAAATATCAGCGCAAATAGTACCGTGCCTAGGCTCTAGTGACACTTGTGTTTTTTTTTACGTCCAAGTTTCAATAAGCCAAGCAGAGCGTGTGGCTCTCTCTCTCTCTCTCTCCTCTCTCTCTCTCTCTCTCTCTCTCTCTCTCTCTCTCTCTCTCTCTCTCTCTCTCTCTCGTTCTCGTTCTCGTTCTCGTTCTCTCTCTTGGGAAGTTTGTACCACATGTGTAGCGGAAAAAGTATACATTTTGTTATTTATAATTTCAGCACATTTCATACTAATTACAGCAACAATAATGATGTTTGAAGTTGTAATTTACAACTGAAACGAGATTTTATTGTTTAAATACCTATTATACATAATTGAGATGCGATGCGATGGCGCGACGCTTACAAATCCAGCAGGTTGGCAGACATGGTGTGGAAGGGAGAATCTATAATTTGATCATCTTTCCCCTAGACACGCGCTTCTCCCGCTAATATGGCGGGCGATTATACCCAATGCCTTACGACTGGCAGTGATGTGGCGACATGTCAATGACACGGTGTGTTTCTGAACGAAGCGACAAGTTCGTACTCGTGTTTTTTAAACTTACTAGGTAAGGTGCAATGTTGTGATTAATGTGTGTTTCCACGGCAAAGTTACATTTACTGTAACGAGTGCTGTGATCGCTGCGTGTGAAAGGGCGTGACGGCCATTTCCGTAGGCCATGTGTGTGTGGCTTTCAAATATTTGATGTGCAAAATGTATACGTTTTAACCATGCACTGATGTTATGCCGACGTTAATTATTTCAATTCACTTCTGTTTATCACAATGCTGTATCTTTGTGCTAGGTGTTTGAAACATAGTTGTATAACGAGCTTATGTTTCTGATATTTAAATGTCTGCCACAAAAGTAATTGTTCAGAAAAATATCTATATTAAATGTTTATTATATCGAACAGCTCTAGTTATAGGCTGTTCACGGTAAAATGAGCACTTTTGAAAGCCCTGCAAGATCTACTTGTATACATGTTGTATATTCTTCCGCCTTATGTAAATTAACATTGCCATGGACCTCATCATTTTATTCATGCGTCGGTCAAATGAGACTGTGAAATTATTAGAAAAGTAAACACTTAAAAATCGGCTAGTTTTTACACACTGATGCATTAAAAAAAGAAAGCAAAATAAATCATTTTAACTATCACAAATGGTTACCTAACAGTTTTTATTCGACATTAAGATATATAACAACTTCCAAATATCGTTACCAACTTTACCGGGCGCATGTCACTCAGTGCCTGCTTTGAAGTACAGTAGCCTATATGCAGGCATCGACAGTGACTTTTTCTGGGGTTGATTTCGAAAGCGCTCACTTTATCGTGAACATTCTTTAATCATGCCTCGTGTCTATGATCGGTTTTCTGTCCAATAAATCGGCGTGTGATAGTGCACGTCCTTCTTGGTGTCGTAACTATATATGACCAGCATTGCATTTTACATTAAAGGCCGACTCTTAATTCGTATGTAAGGAAAAATACAAATTCAGTGTCGGGAAATAAAAATCACACTTTAAACTACAGGATACTTAGGAACACAGAAGTGGGATAGCATGCCCGTTCCGCGTGCTGCGGCAGTTTCCCTGTTGACTAAGATGTCTCGACTGGCTGGTACTGTAGGTTACCAAGCGTTGTTTAGCGAACGGCGTTCGAACATTTTACTTCTGCCAGCGCCGCCATTTTGCAGGCGTGTGCGGCTGGAGTTAGAGATGTAAGCGGCTGTTTCACGTCTGTATAGTTACATATTCTGTGATACCACGTTAACACGAATAGGTGCTTTTCCTAAAGCGCTGTCAACTTAACTGTGAGGTAAGCTATGGCTCACAACCATTTGGTGCTTCCGTCAGTCAGCCATCCATCGAGTTTTTCGTCCGTCAAATGAAAGCGACTCCCAACAATCCCTCGTCGGACAATCCATCGGGCCAGAAAATTCTCAGTGTTACCATCCAACAACACGAACTTTCTCGCGCAGAGACAAATATTTTAAATGAATGTAATAAATACATTTTATTTCCCTAACATAATTTATCAATATTTCCTCTGAGAATCTACAAGTCATCTTCAGTTCAATTCAAAGGTGAAACGTAAAAAAAAAAAAAAAAAGTAAACAACTTCACTGCCTTGTGTATTTAAAAAGGAAAATATTCCGACAAATAAACAAGTGACTTTTTTTTTCCGACAGCCATGTTTAAGGAACGATATTACAAGGCAGTGGTCCATCCGTCGGTCCGTCGAAAGTTAAAGTTTGAGATATATTTGACGGATTGGCGGATGGAAATAAAAGCTGTCCTGCGATTGGTTGAAGGTCACGTGACCGACGGACGGACGGGCGACTGCCGGATGAAACGGATGGTTGTGAGTGCAGCTGAAGCCGATCAGTGTGTCCGGTAAAATATCTAGTTATGGGGCAGTGAAATTTTATCATAAGTTGGTATTCGACTGCAAACCAGCGGGCAAACTTATGTGCCACTACGTTGCGCCAAATGGAGGGGTAAAGGGGTGATGTATAGAGTAAGTTACTTGATTTGCCGAACGATAGCGCTACGTTAAAACGAGAGCGATTGCAGAGCTACTTCGTGTCGGGTCATGAAACAATCTTCGAATAATGGCGCGGAATATGCCTACGCTTTTTGTAGTAATGTTATGGCCGGGCAAATCAATTTTCAAGTGTTTGTAGCTACTTATGAAGTATAGGGTAAGTCCTTTAAAAGAGGCCTCGTGGGACATGTGTGTAACGGAGCGAGGGAATGAGGAAATATAGATCCGGGGCTTCTTTTAAAGGACTCATCCTGTATAAGTTTCCAGATAAAGTGAAGAAAGGCGCGACGTTGGTGTGTGGGTGGATCTATAGGCGGCTGCAGTGCAATCAGCCAGAATCGCCATGCCGCGTGTGTTGGTGCGGGCGGAGGACGGTTATAGGGGGAGGGTGGAGGAAGGAAGTCGGGGGATGGTCGCGTGTGGAGATTTCATCACAGCAACATTCCTGCTGTCGCCCCCTCCCTTAACGACACGCGCATATGTCACGTGACGCCAGCCAGACCTCACACCAGGCGTCGCAGCCTCCTGGTCCAGCTGTTGTTACATATTCTGGAGTTTCCACGTCATCTTGGCGTTCACGGCGGATAATGTGTGCTGCGACGATGGTGGAACGAGGCAGTATGTTACACTTCCCGATCCACGGAAGGGAATATTTATAAAACATATGGGATTAAGAAACGTTACTAACTATAGGCTGGTCACCGTAAAATGAGCACTTTTGAAAAACCTGCTTAAGACCTACTTGTACGCACGTTGTGTATTCTTCCGGCTTACATAAAATTATGATTGCCAAGGACCTCATCACTTTATTCATGTGTCGGTCAAGTGAAACTGTGAAATTATAAGAAAAGTAAATAATTTACAAACTTCGCCATTTTTACATTTTGATGCGTAAAAAAAATGCAATAAATAATTTAAGTTATCACTAATTTTTACACAAAACTTTTTACTCCACCTTAAGATATGGAACTACTTTCCATCCATCGTTACCAGCTTAACTGGGCACATGTCCCTCAGTGCTCCTGTTTAATATATAGGCAGGCAGGAGCAGTGATTTTTTTCTAGGGTTGATATCAAAAGTGCTCGCTTGATCGTGAACATCCTTTTACATAAATAATACTGTGATGAGGGAGAGGTAGGAGGTTTTTTTTAATAAAAGAAAAGAACCAGCATTATCCAGGACTGGGGACGAAAATACAGTCGGGGACTCCCCTCCCCCTCCGTAGTGCTGCTGGCCAGTATCAAACCTGGACCCTCCGAATGAGATAGACTGGAATCACCATACACGTTCTATACACTGTATTCTAAACTCGCATGCGCGGTATTTTGAAGAGGGCGCCTGGTGTTATAGAACATCTTCGAGGTTTGATGAGTGAGGCGTTTTTGTCATGTAATGATTCTGGAAGTTCTGGCAACTTAAGCAACTCCTTGCCATTTCACCTCTGTGAAATGGGTGGATTCCAATTAAGGGCGTTGGCAACGAAAATATTTTATTTTATATTTTTACTTTTAAACATTACACGTGACTACCTTTCCTCAGGTAAAATTTTATTGGATCGTATTGTTTTTGTAAAATGACATATTCTAAAGTCAAAATTATGCTGGTTTTGCAATTCACAAATAAATTAAACCAAACACTTTGCAGAAAATTTAACAAAGGTAAATAACAGGAATTGTCTTGATTCATTTTGAAGTATGTTTTGCCAAAGTTATTTTACACAAATTCTGGAGCAACCACGTTTAAAAAGTATGCATTATTTTAGCATTTTTTTAAATAAGCAGAAACATTTTCCTTCTTTCAGTGCGAATCCTCTCATTTCTGTACGTAAGTTAGTTCCCATTATGTGTACAGTTTTAAAATAATAAAATTTTGACTTTGAAATTTCTTTATGCGAAAACTACGCCCCAAAATTTTTTTATTTTAGGAACGAGTAATTAACGATAATGTCTGAAACTTGAACATATTGTGATTCAAGAATAAAATTACACAATTTTACGTGGCCAATGCAACTTAAATATCTTGCGTGATTTTCTAAATTGTCTTTTCAGAAGTTCTTCTCTGTAAAAAAAAAAAATTGTCATATGTACTGATTTAGAATTTGCGATATAAAACTTTCAAGATGAAACTAGGAGACAGATATCAAATTTGAATTATTAATCGACATAATTTGGTCCTTCGTTGTTGAAATGTTGTTGAATTTACATCCAAAATATCATAATTAACTCTGGCTGCTGCACTACTGTACCTTGCGCATTTTAATGATGTTACATTTTCAATGGCCGTATCGCTTCCTTGTTTATAGGGAGGTACTGACGTTATGTAAAGTTGGCTCCACCGTGTATTGTCCATTCACGGTTACTTCATACTTTTTTGATGCCATGCTAAAGTTCTATTTCCTGGGCACGCCCCCGCCTCATTCAAACAAAGCTTAATCAAATCTAGAGACTTACATCAGGGGGACAACGCACCGTATTCGTGCGCACTCAGTGTAATAACATTCTGCATGAGAACTATTTCTCACTAGGCATTGCCAACACACATATTTTCTCCCTGTTTTCATTCATATTAATTATAAATGAAACATAATAATTTATAAATGTAAATAAAATTTCAACGTATTAAAAAATAAGGTACGTTTGTGTTAGCAGACGTATAAAATGCCCGTGAAACATGGCATATTTAGAAAACAACTAAACACGTCATATATGGGTTATCTTTCAAAAGTTTGATAGAAAAAGTGTGAAGAAACCGCGAATAGAGTGTAGCGCGACTGGCACCAAAAATGAGAAATTTCATAACAAAATTATTTCAAGGGATGTCGATAATTCACGGTAATTGCACATATATTCTACAAACGCGCGCGTGTGTGTGTGACGTATTGCAATCACTCGGCTTGTGGTGATGAACAGCCGAAATCGTATTTCTTGTGGTATTAATAGTGCTTCTGGGCATTGTGTTGTTTTTAGCCATGCACTCTCCGGACCACCCAAGAGGAACTAAATCCGACCCACGAGTGTGGCTGGACTCCAACAAGTTATCATCGGCCCGCTATCTTGTCTCTTGGTTCCTTCGCTTCACTTCCTCTAGGTTATGGCGGGGGTGGTTGACGTGGCTGCCCCATACTATATAGTTCGTAGTCTAAGAAACTAAATTTTATCCTGAAAAATCGCCTCGTCGTGACGACGGTTCACAGTTGCCCCACTTCCTTGCCAATATTTTCTGGAATGAATAGCGTTGGCAGAAGTCCATTTGCATTTAAGCAGCGTGTGATTCGGTTTACCTGAAATATTGACCGGTTTAATAAATAACTGTAAATAATCTTCTAAAGTAGTTAAATTGTTGGTTTGTCGGTAGCGTCCACCTATTTTTAGAGGTGTTTTCTTCATTCAAAAGGTTTTGGTTACTGCTGTACATACAGAGCACAGAACTTCGGGTAACTCGATTGGGGGGGGGGGGGGGGTGGCATATTTTCAAAAGTTGCTTCATTTTAATAGTAAATTATAAATTTACTTGTTAAAAACGACACACGGTTTCAAACACACAAATACATAAAGGTACACCTAGACACACATACACAAATAGGAAGGAGACATTGTAAGTCTATTATTCTTTGGAAATATCGACAAAAATTAACTTTGGGGATCAATCGAGGATCGGGGATTTTTATACATAGGCTCTATGTGTAACTGTTTCGAAAAATGAACCATAAATGAGCCAGTTTCTCAAATTCTCCTTAAAATGTGTGTTTTGTGCATGAAAATTATAGCCAAAACGCGTTTTCCGTGGTAGTTTTGGGAATGAGACATTTCTGGGTTTGGTTAAACTACTATACTAACTTCAAGCTTCCCTTTATTGTAACTTCAGCACAGTTGATTGGCGGGATCACCGCTTAGTTCCATATAGCGACTCGGTACATGAAGAAAATACTACGTACCAATTAAAAGTATTCATCCCACGTAAAACGTTTCCTTTTAGACTGGGTGACGAAAAATATTCACATTATAACAATATTCACATTATAACAATATTCACATTATAACAATATTCACATTTGGAGAGTAAAGTTGAAGAAAACTTTCAACAGGAATTTCTGAAAACAATGCCGACTGTACTCGAAAGAAAAGGCTTTGCAAATAAAAATGAAAAACGCGCAAAAATTAGAGATTTTACCTTCTCATTAGAATCGTTAATTTAAATATTTTCTATTAATCGGCTGATGAAACACTGTCTTGTATGAAGGATTATGCACACCCATATGCAAATTGTGAGAGTTTTTGAGTGCTTAATTAAAGATGCAGTACAGACTCCTGTCAAGTTATTTTGGATAACAACCAAACCATTATTTTATATCTACGCCAAATATTTCTTTTAAATTAAAAACATTTCGCGTGAAGTTATTTCCACAAAATAAAATATTACAATCATTTCCATGGTTTCTGCATGTTCTAGTGTGAAAAATTCCAATTTTATTTTGGTGTTACAAATAGCCAAACATAAAACCAATGCATTAATAGAAATTAAAATTAATTTTGTCGGGAAAAGGTTGCCATCACTAAGCCAGGACACCTATTTAATAACCCACGAAACAATTTTGTTTGCAGTTGAAAATACTTTTGAAGATAAGAATTTTATATTTTATGTTTACTGTAATTTTTCTTGTGTAAAATAACTTGCTAAATTTTTATTAAGATAACTTTAAAAATATCACCTTCCAGTTTTTCCTGTTTCAGGTTTTACGAATTGTCTGGTTTCTTTTATTTTCGCGAAACAGTGGCAGTAAACCTATGACTTAGTCAAAGGATTTATGCAAAAAGTTTCACAAAAAATAAAATGATTTTGTGGGAACGACTTCACGTAAAATGCATAATTATATTACAGAACTTGAGCAACACATAAAACATTAGTTTTTTCGATCCCAAAAAAAAAAAAAACTATCAAGCGCATAGAGACAACGAGAAATTATTTGCCTTGGCTGTCAAAATTAACGCCCTATGATTCAGTGCCTCCAACGCTTAAAATTGTTCCTATTAGGCGAGACATTTTAACCTTCCATCCAGCTATAATTTTTTTCCTTCTCGCGAGGCATTAAAACGCCTTCAAGGAAGTAGTCCATCCCGTAAAATTTTTATCATAGCTTTAATGTAAAACTCCCATAAAAGTCCTGATACAAGCTCATGACTGTAGGATGCTATTTACAGATCTGTAATTGAACAATACAATTGCCAGATAGTTTGATACTTCTTGCCAACTAACCATTTAACAACAACCTCTATATTGAGATACTTAAATGTCAGCACAGTAGAAATAAAACAATGCCCATCGTACATTATTGTCCATTTATATATCGCACAGTTTACGCTACAATGGAAGAATGCCATGTGAAGAATACAGTCTCACGAACCAACGAGATTTCGCTTAGTTGTCGGCCATATTTACGAAGCAGGAGCAGCAGCGGTAAAGGCTATTCACGGTAAAATGAGCACTTTTCAAAGCCCTGTGTAAGATCCACTTGTATGCATGTTGTGTATACTTCCGCCTTATGTAAGATTAACATTTACATGGGCCTCGTCACGTTATTCATACGTCGGTCAAGTGAAACTGCGAAATTATTAGATAAGTAAATATTTTAGAAATATGCTCATTTAAGTTATTCGACGTTAATATATGGAATTACTTTACTTCTATTGTTACCAACTTTACTGGCGCAAGTCACTCAGTGCGCCCGTTAAAATATATGCAGGTAGATGCTGTGACTTTTTTCTTTCTAAGGTTGATTTTAAAAGTGCTCACTTTATCTTGAACATCCTTTAGTAACATTTAGCTTGTTCTTGTGTGAGGTTTGTAAAAATAAATTACATGTAAATAACAACATGTTATTTATTTCAGTGGGCAAAGTATTTAGAATTTGTTATTTTGAGAACTTCCTTGTTCCAGCCACAGTTCATGTTTTCTCCTAGAAAGCGCGTGACAGTCAAATGTAGATGACTCCGTCATAAGTAAAGAAAAGGACCTTGTAGTACAACTTTAGAATTTGTTTTTTCTTGGCCACACTTGTAAGGCACATGCACCTGGAATAATTTCTGGCAGTCTTGCCTGCTCCAATAATCGGAGCCCGTGTTTGGTAATCGCCGTGCCGGTTGTGGCTCCACCAAAGTCTTCGATTTGTTTTTCTTTCTTGCTATGAATTTGGAGCTTTATAGTAATTACTTAGTTCCAGGTCGCTGCAGATTGATGCACTAAGAGGATTTGAGCGAGGAATCAATTTTAAAGATTCTCCTCGATGCATCATTTTTAACCAGATATGACTTTCAAAAAATATATATTTTTAACACAACTTTCTCAGAGAATACGACCAAGTTAGAAAATTTTTAGTAAAAAAAATTCATTGTTTTTTGTATTTTTAAAAATTAAATTTTAATGATAAATGTTAACTGATAAGTCATTTGGTGAAAACGACAGCCAATACTGATATTTTGCTTTTCGTGGGACATTTTATGGGGAAAAAAAATTCACTTTTTTTTGGTAAAATTAAATTTTAATGTTAAATATCAACTGATAAGTAATCTGGCGAAGACGACAGATAGTACTGATATTTTGCTTTTCGTTTTCCTCTAAACTAAAAACGAATTCAGTACAAAGTATAACAGGTAAAATAACCAGCACATATGACCAAGACTAAAAATACAACATGCTAAAAGTCGCAGAGATATATTTTTTTCTGCGCAAGACAGCAGAAGTACGGTCGTAAAGGAAGCTTGTTATTACTAACCAACTTGAAACGACTTGGCACGGGTAACAAGTTACCTCCGAGAGCCTAATGAGAAATAACCTTGCGTAGTCTCCCCATGACGATGGGCCGAGTTATCCTGATGATTGGGAAAACCCAGAGTCGGACTCTCGTCGCTTATTATTTTGATAAAGTGCTGTAGCTGAGCGGGCTGCGATGGTGGGTGTTGGTGATGGGCGAGGAAGGATAATGCCGTGGTTTGATGAGGAGGGGGAGGGGGGGAATTCCGGTGCGTAGGGGGAACGTACGACGATCCGCTTCACACGGTCAATGCGCGCGCAACTCCCGTTACGTGATGTGCCCTGGGCTCGGCTGGCTGCTATTGTTTGCGCCTTACCACGGGGCCTTGACGCTCCTTATCTGATCGTCGAATGTGAAGAAAAGTCGGGAGAAGGGGGTGGCCGTAATTGCGCTCCGACTTGGGCGCCAAACACGACAGTGGTTTCGGCGCCCGACGACGAGGAACAGCCAGATAATAACTTTTCTTGCCTGGACCGCCTGAGAAAAATGGTTTCTCGGGTTAACATTCCCTCTTATAGTATGCTATTCACGGTTAAATAATCACTTTTGAAAGCCCTGCTTAAGATATACTTGTATGCACGTTGTGTGTTCCTCCGCCTTATGTAAAATTACTATTGCCATGGACTTCATCACTTTATTCATGTGTCGGGCAAGTGAAACTTTAAATTGATTAGAAAAGGAAATACTTTACAAATCTGCAAATTTTTACACTTCTGTGCATTAAAAAAACAGGAAGCGAAAGAAATAATTTTAAGTTATTACAGACTGTTACATAACACTTTTCATTCAACGTTAAGATATAGAACTGCTTTCCATCCATCGTTACCAACTTTACTGGGCAGATTTCACTCAGTGCACCCGTTAAAATACATGCATGCAGGGGCAGTGACTTTTATATAAGGTTCGATTGTAAAGTGCTCACTTTATCGAGAACAGCCTTTAACATGAAAGTACATGTATAGTCCAGTCACCATTACTTCTAAATTTTCTTAAGCCTTGCTTTCAGACTATTTCTTCGTCTCGTGCAAAGAAAACTTAACGAAGTCTGAAAAATTACACCAAATTGACAGGACAAAGCACCGCATTTGTGCCCACTCAGTATAATAATACTTTGCAAAATACTTATTTCTTACTATTGCACACCTATTCTATTTATTTTATTCATACAGGTAATAATTGAAACGTTATAAGTTATAGATTAAATATAAGTTCAATTTAACCGAAATTACGGTACTTTAATTTTTAACAGAATTATAAAACACCTCTAGTACATTACATATTTAGGAAGAATCCTGAAACGTCATACAAGGGGTGATTCTTGTAATGTTTGACTGAAAAGTCTGAGGATATTGTGAATAGACTATGTTTGGTTTTCAGTTAAACTGAACAAATTTGAAAGCTTTGCTTCTTCTTCTTCTTCTTCTTCTAGATTATGCACGTCCTTCTACTACGTGTAAAATGTTAGCATTGCCACGCTCCAAAACGCTAACGTCCCATGCTTCAATAAGTTGACGTCATGAAAATCTTATCCCCCGAAATATATCATTACGACAAAAATATGTAGTCTTCTTTGTTTAAAAACATCAGTTTGAATGCCTAGTTGAATGTAAAACATTTTAATAAGATGTTAACGTAAGACTATAAATAATCTCAGGAAGAAATTTTTATCTGCAGTGGAATTCAGAATAATTCAACAAACAATGGGCTGATTGTAGCTACAAAATTTCAAACTCATACTGTATGAGTGTAACCAGCGTAAAACAAAGACGGAACAGTCCTCCCCTCTTTACTAAAGAGAAAATGTCACATGTGAGAAGTGGCCAAACAACAGCTGAAACGTCGGGAGCGTATAGAAAAAGCGCTAACCTTTAGTAAAGGACTCATTAGGATAATTATTTGTTCCTTCAAATATTTAATTTCGTCGAGATCAACATCCAAACGACCCTGAGGAATGACACTAAAAGAATGTCTCCAATCAAGAAATGAATGCGGAGATATCAAACATATGTGCATTTTCTCCTGTGGTCGATGCCGCAAAAATTATGTTCAATTATATTACTTCCCAAATATTTCATCGCAGAAGTAGTTAGAGTACTTCGATGCCCTTTAAATTTAGGATGAAGGCGACAATATAGTGTTGTCAGATATTCGGAAAGCATAAACGGAACTTGAACTAGAAATATTTGCGTTTTCGACACACCCTAAATTAATGAAGTTCATTTACATACACAACACACACTTAATGAACCAGACTTAGAAAATAATACTGCTAATGCAAAGAGAAAATATTATACAAACATTTATAAATACTGGTTGTTCGAAAGTGTCTTACCGAGTAGTGTTTTTCTGCAGGTAGATGTCTTTTTTTTTTTAAATCAAAAGTTACTACGGGTTCAATATCATCGAAAGAATATGAACAACCCATGTTTCAATAAGTTAACTGATATTCGGTATTGTTTATATGTACAGCTGATGCTCGTGAAGAAATTTTTCAACTTGAAAATAATTATTATATTTTACTTTTGCGATTGCAGACGAAACATTTGTAAATTACTTGTTGGAATGCAACGAGTGTGTTTTGAAAAGAATACGCAGTTATTGAAATGATACTAAGATCATATTAAAATTTGTATTAGTTTAAATTTTTTTAGACTTTCGATATTATTCATAATAAAAAAAAGGGAACATTTAAATTACTGCAATATACAAGAGCAGTAACACGGAACAAAACGTGTAAAAAAAATTCCCGTGTAAAACAGTACAACCATCAACGCTATATGTAATACTCTGCCTCCCTACCTACTCCTTGTTACTCCCCTGACCGTGAATTAGCTCCACCTATCTAATACTCTGCCTCCCTACCTACTCCTTGTTACTCCCCTGACCGTGAATTAGCTCCACCTATGTAATACTCTGCCTCCCTACCTACTCCTTGTTACTCCCCTGACCGTGAATTAGCTCCACCTATGTAATACTCTGCCTCACTACCTACTCCTTGTTACTCCCCTGACCTTGAATTAGCTCCACCTATGTAATACTCTGCCTCCCTACCTACTCCTTGTTACTCCCCTGACCGTGAATTAGCTCCACCTATGTAATACTCTGCCTCCCTACCTACTCCTTGTTACTCCCCTGAACGTGAATTAGCTCCACCTATGTAATACTCTGCCTCCCTACCTACTCCTTGTTACTCCCCTGACCGTGAATTAGCTCCACCTATGCAATACTCTGCCTCCCTACATACTCCTTGTTACTCCCCTGACCGTGAATTAGCTCGACCTATGTAATACTCTGCCTCCCTACCTACTCCTTGTTACTCCCCTGACCGTGAATTAGCTCCACCTATGTAATACTCTGCCTCCCTACCTACTCCTTGTTACTCCCCTGACCGTGAATTAGCTCCACCTATGTAATACTCTGCCTACCTACCTACTCCTTGTTACTCCCCTGACCGTGAATTAGCTCCACCTATGCAATACTCTGCCTCCCTACCTACTCCTTGTTACTCCCCTGACCGCGAATTAGCTCCACCTATGTAATACTCTGCCTCCCTACCTACTCCTTGTTACTCCCCTGACCGTGAATTAGCTCCACCTATGCAATACACTCACACACACAGTGTGAACGCAGAGGGTTGAGCGGGTTAGATGGGCGCTGCAACTAGCAAGTATGGGGTTGTTTACGTGGTATTTGTGACAACTACACGTGGCGACGAGGTCGACGGCGGATACGCGCAGTTCGCGTGTACTCGTGGAAGAAGCACTTCATGCCGTACAATTACACGTGATGACCTCAGATAGAGGTGTGCCACATTTCCCCACAAGGACTGTGAGTTGTTCCGGAGTTCTTTGGCACGAATTTTTCTTTTAAACATGTAACTGGGGAACATTCGCCATTATTTGAAACAACGAAGTCCGCGAAATAAATTTGAGGGGTTGACGCACGAGTGTTGAGAATACTCCACGGCGTGATTTGCACGCGGTCGGCAGACATAGTGGCATGAGCGCGATTGGTTCTGGCCACGAAAGTGGACCTTATCGCCTTATAGCTAGGAATGGGAAAAATTCTCGAGTTCAACGACCTGTAGGCTAGACTTCACAGTAATGTGTATACTCGAGGCTCAGATGTTTGTTCATTGACTGCTGCCCCATACAGTAGCCAGTGTTACTTCACACCTGGCAGTATGGCACTCGCTACTTGTTTCCCTGCAAGTCTGCTATTGGTTCAGTGTACACGTGTTTGGCCTCTATCTCGTTCTGAAATAAACTCGCGAAATGTTCCTATCCCTACTTATAGCTAGAGCCACGAGTATTTCGCGGATTGAGCTGGCAGAAAGCCTTCTATATACTCGAGGAATTATCGTTTGCTTATTGGTTGCTGTGATCAAGTCAGTCCTCTGTACAGGACTGTTAAACACTCACTCACACTATTGCTTCCTGATTATTACTGGCTAACGGCTGAACGGGACGTGTCTAAAGTACAGACGTCCAATCACAACAGTAGGAGAAAAGCACAAGTGTTTGGAGTCTACCTCGCCTCCGAATGAATTCGTGAAATACTCGTGGCTCTACTTTCAGATTACGGCAACACAACGCGACAGTTCCGGTTGAGTAAACAGATTACGGAGCTTGAAGTAATGTATTAAAATCTTCCCTTAAGACATATATGTATAGGTTGTTCGTGGATAACTGAGAAATCTTGAAAGATCCTAATTTTGTATCCTTCCGCCAAATATAAAATTGGCTTTGCCATGGACCCCTTCCCGTTATTCATGCGCCATCGAAGTGAAAACATGAAATTGTAAGTCGCCTGGATGTGATACTTATATACAAACTCCTACACTCTAAGCCCGAAACAGTGGAATAACAGGCACTGATAGTCAGTTCGTAAGCTGCTGCCGATTGGTAAATCAAGGAAATGAACTGCGAATAAGTGACTTACGTCAGTGGAATCCTCGACATTCACTGCGAATCACAAATAAATCAGTGAAATTCAGTCATCAGAAGTTATTAATTAGTTATCAGTCACTGATTTTCAGTTGTTTAATTTTCTCTGTTTTAACTTATTTAGCTCAATTACCACAGTTGCAAATTTAGAGTGTACTCGAAAGTGAATAAAGCACAAATAAAAAACCTACTGAATTTTCTACAAATTTAAACTATTTCACTTTGTACGCTGTCATCTTAACTGGGAGCTGTATTAACTGCGTGTAATGTACCATATCGCGATTAACGGGAAATTATTTTTTCCAAAGTTTGATTTAAAAACTGCTCACTTTACCTCGGACAGTCTATAGCAAGCTATTTAATTCCCTGCAAGTACTTTCTTCTCGTGATACAGTATCAGAGAGTATAGGCTGTTAACGGCAAAGTGAGCACTTTTGAATACCTAGTTACTTATTCATTTCAGCCATTTTTTATTCTTTAACCATCTTTTTAAATAAATATTGACATGTAAGTAATAAACACAGTGTGCACATTCCACCGTACTCGGAAGTTACAGTCTAATGCCAAAATAAAGTATATTTATTGAATATTATTCCAAAGGAAAGGGCTTCCAAAAATGCTCACTTTACCGCGAATAGCCTATACCTAGAGACCTGAAGAATTCGCGAATTCCTTTTGAGACAAGGTAGAGTTGAAAACACATGTGTTTATATAACTTTATCCATTGGTCCACACGGTGTTTGATACCTCCTGGAGAACGCTGGCCCAATCGTCGCCATCCACTGTGACAGCTGACAAGCAATGTGCAGTTAATGTAGGCATATTTGTACATTAGACTGTAGAGTCCAGCCCCTGCAGGTCATTGAACTCGCGAATTTTTCAAGTCTCTTCCTATACCCATGGGACTTTCAGCGGTGACCCTATTATTTTATTCGTGGAAAACCTGTAGGAAGCATCAATGCAGGGTCGTTGAGTAGTATTGCATGTATGTAACGCGTATATTTTGGGATACAGTGATTTAAAAAAGTCGTTTCCAGCAATTTTGGAGTACTCTGTAGTGACCGTTTTTAATCTGCTTGAGAGCAGTCAACAGTCCTCGTATGAAGCGTTTGCTCTTTTCGTAGACAGTGGCGTGTGGTGAATTGTTGCAAGGTAAGCTGGTGCTTGCTCAGTGCTGTACACACTCGCCGCACGCAGCAAGAACCAATAAGCAGAGTGGGGTCGGGAGAAACTTAATGTATTGCGGCCCCTCACGAGAGAGAGGCGAGTTAGACCTAGTCATTACACACGTGTTGTGACGTCAACTGCACTACTGCAAGTGGCCGACGTGTTAGCTAGTGAACATCAGGTACAGCACAGAGCAAAACACAGCTTGCCTTGCAATAGTTCACCACACGCCGCTGTTCGTCCATCAGCCCGTTTAATACTTCCTTATATAAAACGCGTATTTCAAACACCCTGCAAACACAGTTCAAGCATCAGTTAAATAGCTTAGTCGCTACTGTCCAAACACTTATAAAACCAACCTTTGGAGGAAAAAGAAATTCCAGGCCGTTACTGCACATATACGTAAACGCCCATATTGACTGGTATGATCTTGGTAAAGTTGGCAGCGGTGAAGGAAAAGTAGTTCCGTGACTACGGTGACTACGGGGTAGTGTGTGCGTGCCAGCTGCTCAGCGAAATGTTTTTCTTCCTAAAAAGTTGTCAAACGTACGGGTCTGTTTTCTTAAATAATTGCATTTGTATGCTAGTACACTACTTTCGACAGACAAAGTTGTTACTTGTCTTTTTTCTCCTTTAAGCGCGGGACTGACGTTAAAACCAAATGTAAGCGAATATCACACCATTGTTGAACACGCGCGATTTTGTCAGTTCGTTCGGCTATTCTTGAGCTAATGTTGGGGACTTGCATAGAAGATTAAAATAAGTATACTTTATTTTTTGACCGTAGTTTTCACGCCTTGTTAAAAGTGTCACGTTTAAATTAGCAGTCACAAAAACTGTATAGTTTAAATTGTGTTTGTTTTGGGCTCATAAAGAATAGAAATATGCATAGCAGCCACATACTTTCCTTTCTATAAACTTATTTGCTCATGATCGACGTTTGACGGGTAGGGCTAGGCTAATGTTAATGATAGGTGCAAACGACGAAAAGATACAAAATACGCGGGAAATATACCCCAAGCAGGACTACCAATAAATGCTTCGTTAATTGCAAAGAGCTTATAGTAAATATACCACCGCTTTTTTCTCTTCGGTAATGTGACGATGGAGTGTACGTGTATTCGTGAGCAAACTCAAATAAAAATGTGTGAACAATCATGTTCGCTCCAGGGATTACTTTTTTCCCCCCGCCTCGCCTGAAGGACATGACAATAGTTTATTTTCCGCGCCACCAGCCCACTCTCTGCTTGCGCAACACGAAATGTTGGTTTTAGGGCCCACCGACACGAGGATAAGTTGTATGCAGAGAGAGTTTACGACCCGGTTACCAAAACACCTCGATGCGCACACGCAACGTCTATTGGCGAAGCACGTACCTCGTCCCGAGCTTTGCGATATACACTGTTTAATATCGTTTCGAAGCATGTTGGCCATACTCCCAGAGAGTATTGGAAATCGATGCCGATATATCGCACATATCGCTTATATTTATGTCGCATCTATCGGCATCGCTAATATTGGTCATATTGATATCGCAAATGTCGCATAACGCCAATATCACATATCGATAATATTGCGATATGTGACACATTGCAGAAGTGTACACGAGGGTATAGAGGTGAAATGCCTAGCCGCTTATTCCGTGAACTGCTTCACACGCCAGCAAAATGGCGTCATTCAACATATCGGAAAATAGTTCCGCGATCAGTGCCTGGTAATAGGAAACATTTCGCAGCACGCAGTAGCCAGTTATACACAATGCCCGTTCCCAGAGCCTCGCGCAACCAATCGGAGAATGGGTACGCCCACATTAAAGGAACCGCCCCCCAATTTCGTCTCTGTGTATTTTTATACACTATTAAACTGCTACTTTGTTTGACCATATCGCAGTTGCGATGTTTCAAATTGTTTCATGATCGATATATCGCTATATCGCATTTGCGAAGATTCAGAAATATTGTTTCATGATCGATGTATCGCCATATCGCAGTTACGATATTTCAAAATAATATAGTTTCGTGATCGATTTATGGTCATACCGCAGTTGCGATATTTCAGAAATATTGTTTCATGATCGATATATCGCCATATCGCGGTTGCGATAGTTCAAAAAATATTTTTTCGTGGTCGATTTATCGCCATATCGCAGTTGCGATACTTCTGAAACATTGTTTCGTAATGGATTTATTGCCGTATCACACAGCCCTAGAGGTCGCGCAATCGCCACCACATTTGTCTGTCGTTTCATGAACGTCACAACGAGAACCCTGGCGCACAGGAAATGGATATCTATGTGCGAATCTCGTCCAAGGTCGGTCGTTTTCCCGCTGGGGCCGGACGAATATACAGTTTTTTTTATGACGGGTAGATCTGACTGCGGGAAAAAAGTTATTTCAGCTCGGAAAGCGTTTTCCGGTCTTTTTGTCCAGTGCCACTGTTCTCACGCCGCGTGTGCCCAGGAGCCGTAAACAGTATCGCTTGTTTGCGGGAACCATTAATATATATATATATTTCAGTTGAAGTAAATATTTCAGTGACAAGTTCGGAACACGCTTAATCGAAATGTCATTATTGAACTCTGGTACAGACTCTTAACCCTTTGAGGACGGCACAAATTTTCTAGCACCGAGGACAAGTTTAAAGTGAGCTGCCTATATTCTACGTTACAGCAATATCATATTGGTTTCTCTCTATGTTTCCACTTACCGTTGTCCTATTGGTCCTGGCTACACCGGACACGTCTACTGTACTCTGCAACGTTTATTATTGGTCGGTCGTCGACCAATGAAGTCATGCGTTGGCTGTGCACCAATTAATGTATCGCGATAGAAGTAACAAGTTTTACAATCATCGTGTCCGTTTGAAAAATGATTAAAAATGACAATTTGGCTCTTATAAACTGAAATCCTGACTAGTTATCATTTTTTACTTAGATTCCAATCAAGTCTAGCGAAATAGTAAAACTATAAAGTTCGAACTTTGTCTTCAACAGCAAATACATTTCCATATAAATATAGCCCCGCGTATATACGTGCATACTCCTCGAAGGGTGAATGATTCTTTCAGCACTTTCAAAGGGCCTTACTAATTTTTCTGTTTTCTGTCATCCTAACAATGCGTGTAAAAATTATGTTTTCTTGGGCAGAATGCTAATTGGAGATTTTTCGCTGTCAATTGAGCAATTTTGAAATCATCCTTTCAAAAAGGTAACTGATACTTCATACATACAATTTATTCTAAACATTTGCTGAGCTGCTCACAGAAACGTCACAATGAGGTAGGAGAATGTCTCATTACAAGTGGAACGTTTAAATCAATAGCAGTATAGTCAACGCTAGTTTTATGCACATAAGAATAGCAGTTGGATTATTGGTAGGGACCTGCAAAATTCGCTTTATTATTTGGCATCAAGCTAAACTTCACAGTAGTGTATATACTGGAGCCGGCGTCGTGGTTCCATTGGCTGCTCCCTACTTGTGCAGTCACTCCCTTCACGACTGAACTACATGGCAATGTTAAATTCAATGATGTCAGAAGGATACCAAATATGCAGAGAAGCTAATCTGTAGCAAAGCTGCAATAATACTTCCAGGTGTTCCTCCGCTCTGCAAATTAAGCTTAACCAAGTCTGGAAAATTTCACCAAAGGACAACACACCGTATTCGTGCGCACTCAGTTGTAATAAAAATTTGCATGAGAATTATTTCTCACTAGGAGATACCAACACACATGTTTTTCTCACTATTTTTATTTATATTACTTATAAATGAAGCATTGTAATTTATAAATAATATTTCCAGATCTCCTTTGAAAATACACATTCCATTACGAACATCAAGTCAGCACCCAAAAAACTAGCGGTGTATCAGGGAAAAATAAAACAAGCAGAGACATTCAAATACCTAGGCGAATGGATAGAACCCAACATATGTGAGAAAGAAGCCTTCGTGTCCAGTATCAAAAAGCTAGAAATTGCATACCACTTTACCAAAGATGTCTACAACAAACGATTGGCGTCCTTCAACGCCAAGCTCAGACACTACCGTACAGTCATTCGACCGGAAGCTCTGTACGCAGCGGAATTCCTTGCAATGAATAAGAAAGGTCTGATGGAACAGCTAGAGGCCAGAGAGAGGAAGATTCTGAGAAAGATCCTGGGCCCGGTCAAAGAAATGGTGAGTACAGAAGTAGACACAACCATGAGCTTTATTTAGATGTGGAGAAAATAACGGATACCATGAGGGAAAGGAGGATTGCTTTCTATGGGCACTTGACGCGAACGAGTTCAGAAAGACTATCCAATCAAATCTTCACCTACTTTTTGAATAAGAAGACTAAAGGGGTCTGGTTTACCGAAGTGGAAAAAAACTTGCAAGAACTGGGGATCTCACATGATGACATCTTGGAACGTGACCGTCTGAAGAAGAAACTTCAAAGATATCAGGGTTTAAAACCCAAAATGAAGACAGACAAGGTGTGGACCGAAGAACGGAGGGAAGCTCACCGAAAAAGAATGCAAGAATACTGGACAAACGTTAAGGGAAGAAGGAAACAATTGAAATAGCGTGGTACATAGTTAACCAAAACAATATAAATAACAATAGATTTAACCAAAAAAAGCCTTCTTATGTTAACACGTGTATAGAACGATTGTGATGCATGGCATGTTTAGGAAATAACTAAACACGTTATAAATCACCCCATTTTGGGGTGATTTTTAAAGGTTTGATTCAAAACGTGTGAAGAAACCGTGAATAGAATACAACTTAAATTGGTATAAAGAAATGTGCTTCATCGCCATAATTAGTGCTTCAGATCATTAGGACACACATCTTCGTTTACAGTTACTGTTTATTATAATTTTCAAATAAAATAACATCCAAATCTTTATAGACGATAAAAATGTTTATTTCTCATTATTACATTTCCTTAAAATATATCTTCCGAGTAGAATTTCGATGCGTTGTTACCAGAGAACACAATGAGCTATTTCCTGAATTGCTGGTCACTACAACTGCTACACTACAACCACGTTACTGAAACATGCAACAAAAACTTGGTTAGTTTTCCAACATTCTGGCCCGGGTTTCACATCTATACCTTACATGTAACTAAGGACCTAACAAGTTCGCAAGTTGGCCGGCATCCATGATAGATCCCACGGTTTTACGTGCAATCGTGCAGATATCTACAGTCCATTGGTTGTTTGCTGCCGTAGTGGAGGGCGATAATTGGGCGTGCATTTTGTTGTATGTTTAGTAACGCGTGGACCAATGACAAAGGCGACAAAAACGTAAGAGTTGTCCAATTATAGCTTGTCGCAAAATTAATCTCCGAATTTTTCAGGTCTGTACATATAGGGGATACATATACATTTCTTTATCAGAGAAAGACTTTTCGGACAACATATGAGGTCCCGTCCTTTAAGCATACAGGGGAATTTTTTCAAATCCCTAGGATACGGGAAGTCTCGTACAATGCGGGACAGTTGGCAGCCCCGGATTTAACGGACTGTGACTTTTTTTTAAAGGATGATTTGAAAATCGCTCGCTTTACCGCAGAGACCATATAATATGGTCTATTAACGGTTCCTTCGCACTTTGAATAGAATTTTTGAAAAATGACGCCATGTATGACGTATTTAGTTTCTTAAATACTCCATGTATCACAAGTTTTTTATACTCTTTTCAATAAAAAGTATCTTAATTTTGGTTAAAATGAACTTTTGCGTATATTTTACCTATACATTTAACATTTAATTTATAATGATTATAGAACAGGGAGGGAAAAGGCGTGTTGGTATAGCCTAGTAGGAAATAGTTCCTACGCAAAGTAATGATACTGAGTGAGCACTATTCCGGTTTGTTGTTTCTTTGGTGTAATTTTCTAGCTATGTTTGGATTAGGCGGTGGAATATCCAGTAAACACGACTTGAGCAGGGCTTCAGGTAAGTTTGAAGTAACTACTGTAGAGGCTGTTCACGATAAGGTTAGCACTTTGGAAATCGATCTTAGAAAAATGCCAGTGTCCCTTTCTACATATATTTCAACGGGCACACTGAGTGACATGCGCCGGGTAAAATTGGTAACGATGGATAGAAAGTAGTTCCATATGTTAACGTCAAATGAATAGTGTTAGGGTAACCGTTTGTGATAATTTATTTTTATTTTTTTTTTAATATTTTTTTTTACGTCTCAGTGTGTAAAAATTAGCAGATTTGTTAACCCTTTCAGACCCAAATTAATTTACGGTTTCAAGTGTTGCAAAAGAAAATTTTATGACACGTGCTGTACTTAAGTCGGCACTAAACTTGTTTCGTTGTCACAGCCAATGAACTGTAGGATAAATGTTCGCCTACAGTAATATGAACCAATTTTTATATGAATCATTTACCCACAGGTAAGATCATTGGTCATTGAGTTTCATAGTGTGCAGTACATACCAAAGATTTCCTATACGTGCGTAATGTACACAATTGTGTACACTGGGTCTTAATGGGTTAAATGTTTAATTTTCTAATAATTTCACTGTTTCACTTGACCGACGTATGAATAAAGTGATGAGGCCCATGACAATGTTAATATTACATAAGGCGCAAGAATATACGACGTGCACAAAGTATATCTTAAGCAGGGCTTTAAAAGTGCTAATTTTACCGTGCACAGCCTATACCTAGGACTATAAACTATGGCTGTAGGCTGTTTACTGTAAAGTGAGCACTTTTGAAAGCCCTGCTTAAGATCTACTTGTATACACGTGTATTCTTCCCCCATATGTAAGATTAACATTGCCATGGACGTCATTACTTTATTCATGCGTCGGGCAAGTTAAACTGTGAAATTATTAGAAAAGTAAATATTTTACAAATCCTTGTACTGATGCATTAAAAAAAAAAAAACCGAAAGTGAAAGAAATAGGGCCTAATTTATGTTGTCACGAATGACTACCTGGCACTTTTTATTTGACGTTAAATTTGGAACAAATTTCCATCCATCGTTACCAACTTTACTGGGTGCTTGTCAACCGATGAGCCCGTTGAAACATACGCAGGCAAGGGCAGTGACATTTTCCTAAGGTTGATTTCAAAAGTGCCTATCGTTAACAGCCTTAGCTGTTCGTACGGGCAATGAGAATACTATTGCTACTTCCACGACTGTTACCACCTACGAATTCATTGTAAATGAACCTGTAGGTGCGGATCGAAGAACAGCATGCTGTGTAGAGCGTGTGGCAGGCTGTGTCACCAGGTTAAGAAGGAACAGTTGCGAAGCCGAAAGCCCGGGTAATTGGCGGAAGTGACGCATAAAGAGCGTTGCCCGCGTGCCTGCCTGTCGGGTCGTTTCACACCTGGCTAGCTTACAGCTGATGTTCGACAACGAAATTTTGACAGGGAGTGCAGGAGGAGACACTGTGAATGGATGGTCGTCACGCGTTCTGACCACCTGCCGACCCATGGTTCTTGTGGGCACCAACCGCTCGGCGCGGCTGTGCTCCGAAACTGTGCTCAGACACTACAGTCCAATACTTAAGGGGGGATTATCCTTGCTGAAGGCTGTTCACGACAAAGTGAGCACTTTTAACCAACCTTAGGAAAAAGTCACTGCTCCTGCCTGCATATATTCTAACAGGTACACTGAGAAACGTTCGCACAGTAAAGTAGGTAACAATTGATAGAAAGTAGTTCCATATCTTAACGTCAAATAAAAACAATTAATAGACCATTTCTGATAATTTTTTTTTTATTGAAGTGTAAAAATGTGCATGTTTGTAACACATTTACTGTTCCTATAATTTTACAGTTTCACTGGACCGACGCATGGATAAAGTGGTGAAAACCCCCTTGCAAGTGTTAATTGTATATATGGTCGAAGAATACGCAAAGTGCATACGAGTAGAACTTAAGCGGGGCTTTGGAAAGTGCTAATTTTACCGCGAACAGCCTATAGCAACTTTTATAAGCGATCTGTGCGGAACTCCTGAAACTGCTCTTGCTATTTCTCAGTCTCCCATACAGGTGGGGCGGGATTCTACAGGAAAATTTCGCGAGGTGATTATTTATGCAAAATCAAGTGGGAAATATACAGGACACTTTCTACCTAAACTGAACGTTGCAGATATGAGGCATTGAAAATCGAGTTTTTAAACTGTATTTTTGCAAAATATCGGGAATTAAGTGAAATTAAATCACAGTTCTCCGAACATTGTTGTGTGGTATCGGGATCGTGAGCCTGAGAGCTAACTCTCATTAGTACCTCCCCATGAGGTCAGCGCCGTGTGGTAAACTACTTTTTTTTTTTTACCGTCAGAAATTACGAATGTTTGTTGCTTGTTTGTTGAACAGTTTGACCTAATTAAGAAAAATGGCCATCTTGTTGCAACATCCCAGGGCCCACCGTTTTCGTTTAAAACGAACACAAACGTTTGGCTGCAGCGATAAAGTGCCTTGAAGCCTACACTACGTACATGCGTCCGTGGTATGCTACTGTGCCCACTGCACAGATGATGGGGGAGGACATTTTTAACACTTGCTGTAAACAACACGATACGGTACGTACATTAACAAACATACGCTACTGAAGCTGCCTGCTTGACAGTCGGTGATTGATTTCCCTATTGGAAGTACTGGTATTGCCTACACGCCTAGAACTGTACCGCTGCCGCCGAATGATGTGTGTGCTTTTTTTTTTACACGGAAACTGTGCGCCCTGGGCAGTTGCAACAAGATGGCCACTTTCTGTTAATTTAGTTCTACTGCTTAATAAATCAGCGTCGAACGTTCATAATTTTTGACGGTGAAAAAGAAACATTCGTGTGCTATAAGTGTCTGGCTACCCTTGTTAAATTCATTACGGCGCACGGCGGGAGGTATTAAGAGTGGGATGGAGCTTCGTGTCCGAGGTCAAGAAGCGAGGGAGCGATACGGGCGACACTAACACGCACGGCTAGCGCCTCATCGCACCTACGCGCAAGGCGCGCAGTGTTTCCGGCGTAACACTGTACTGTGCAAATTAGATCTGTTGCAGTGGGGTTTAATTACACACGAAGAAAGACCACAGATTAAACTACGCCCTTGCATTTGTACTTTTCTCTTGCCGCTTAAGGAGATTACATTGACAAGGTTAAAAATGCAATAATTGACCGTTGTGACAAATTTTTTCCTCCACGAATACACTTACTATGACAAAAGTAAAAAAATAGGGGCATAAATACCTGTTGTTTTTTATCTTTTCTTATAACAAGTCGTATTTGCAGAACATTTATTTACCAAGATACGCGTATCCGCGCAAACTACTTCATAGAAAATGTGGGGGTCCATCCCACTTTTAATGCGAGCTCTTAGGTTGAAAAAACCGACATCATAAAACAGTTTTCGGAGTACCGTACCTTCACTTCACTCCGTTTCCGATATTTTGCGAAAATAAGTTTAAAAACTTGATTTTCAAGTGCTCGTATCTCCCTCACTATTCAGTTTAGGTAGAATGTGTCTTGTATATTGTTCCCACTTTACTTTGCATAAGGAATCACCTCGCAAAGTTTGTTGGTCGAATTCCGCCCAATAACGAACGTGTAGGGAAAAGAAGTACCGAATCCCGTGCTACCTGGTCAGTGATTAGACTGGAGCAACAGCTAATGAACAACTAACTGAGGCTCGAGTACACACAGGACTGCGGAGTGTAGCTTGTTGCCACAGGTATCCGCGAAATTCTCGAGACTCTAGTTATTGTACAAGAAGCGGAGTTCACACTCTGAGGCGCTCATTAATTTATAGTTTAATGAGGCTTGCTGTGCTGAAGTCAACACTGCAATTATTTCGTCATCACAATCAATTGATTGTATATTATGTATTAGGCTATAGTACAGTCTAAAATAGAAACAACTTGAAATCAGTGAATAAGAACATATATCTGCTGTAACTGCCGCACTTTAATCAGTAAAATTTTACTGATTCATAGTGAATTACATTGGCCTAGCAGTAAAACTTCAATGTCGTTTTCTGATTTGCCACTAGATAGCAGTGCATAAATTGATGGCTCAGTTAAAATAATTATACTGGTTAACATAGCTGATTCAGATTTAGGGTGTAAAATTTACCATTTATAACGTAGGTCTGTAGCACGGTTTACTACTCAGTTGGGCTTTGGGCACCTGTTTTTTCGCGAAAAGATTTCAGCAAAAGTTGTGTTCCAACGCACTTTAGATTAGAACCACTTTCGCGGTTGGATAATTTGAATTGTCACGCGTCTTATCATTCTGCCAGAGAATCGTGAACGGTCACTAGTGGAGAAGCTTATTTCTGATTGGCTCATTCATGCACAGACTGTCTTCATTCAAAGACAAGCGGCTAGTAGTCAAATTAAGACTGCAAGTTTGCGAATAGGATATTGAAGTATAGCCTCCGCGTAAATATTTTCGCGAAAAAAAAAAGTCGCCCCACTAATCAGTTATCCACTGAACATATTATGTCATTGGACATTGTGCGTCGCTTTGTACAACACTCGCCAAAAATAACTTTTCTGTTCTTTACGTACATAATTGTTTACACTGAGTTTGAAATGGTCAACCCTTTGAGCAGTATGCACGTAGGCTATATACTCGGGGCTACGTTTATATGAACATTTATTTACTTTTGAAAACAAAGCTCACACTTTTACAGTTTTACTATTTCGCTAGATTTTATCGGAATCAATGTAAAAAATGACAACTTGTCAACATTTCCGTTTGCAAGAATAAAACTGTTCTTTTTTTATAATTTTTCAAAGAACACGATGGATTGTAAAATTTGTTACTTCTATTGCGATACATTAATTGGTACGCAACAAACGTGAGACTTCATTGGTAGACAGCCAGCCAATAATAAACGTAGCAGAGTACAGTAGGCGTGTCCGATGTAGCCAGGGCCACTGAGGCAATGGTAAGTGGAAATACAGAGACCAACCAAAATTATATTGCCGTAGTGTAGAATATAGGCAGTTGACTTAAACTTATACTCAGTGCTAGTGAATTCGTGCCGTCCTAAATGGGTTAAATATCTACACTGCAAACAGCACAAAACAGAGTTTAATAAGGTAAAACCATCACATAGTGCAGACATTATTTGTTGAGAACATAGAGTAAAGGTGAGGTAAACATAGAGTAAAGGTAATTATTCGTCTTCTGCGCATGTTCCCAAAACTGACCTACCCCAAAGGAACATAACTTTTAAAGTCACATGGTTAACAGTGATGAATTTGTTTGTTTACATATTAATTTTTAATGACAGCCACTATTATATTAATAAAAATATATTTACCAATTTTAATTTAATCAAATTGTATTACAAATTGATTACAGGATGTATAAAAACATCTTAAAGCACTTGTTTACTAAACTGTGTTCTAACATCAAAAGCAGTCAACGTCGTTTTTGCTTATCGTGTTGCCGGAAAAGCGATTCAATTTTGGGACACGGAGATTTGTTGTGCGCAGCCAGCGAGATCGGTCCACCTCATCTTCAGTCTATGATTCAGTCATGAGTGTTGCTACATTACATTAACTACACACATCTACAGCGCTGTAACATCTATAACTACATCTGACATCAGAAACATGGATTTTCGTGACGTGTCGTTTGTACTGTGTTATGCGTTTCGTGATTATGTGGCGCAGTTTTTCTCAGTTCTGTCAATTTAATTAAAATTACCTACACTTAAGCTTTTATTACTCTCCTAAATTACGAATTTTAAAAGTTTCACTCGAACGTGAAAGTTTCTGTTTTATAACTTTACGATGCACAGTAAGTAAAGCGTAGAATTTTGCAAAGCAAAAGCTTTGAAAATAGTTGGCAATTTTTTTCTAAGAAAAGTGTTGCAAAATTTTTAATGCCGCCGGAATTTCTTGAAAAGAAAAAAATTGTTAATATTATATGAAATAGAAAATTAGTAACAGAAAATTAATCCATCGTGAAATAGTTTAGGATTTGATCTATCAGTGGTAAGTGACTCATAATAAGATGATTTAGGATGTTCACGGTAATCTGAGCACTTTTGAAAGCACTGCTTAGGATATACTTGTATACACGTTACGTAATCTTCCGCCTTATGTAAAATTAACATTGCCATGGGCCTCATAACTTCACTCGTGCGTCGGTCAAATGGAACTGTGGAATTATTAAAAAATGTATGTATTTTAAAAATCAGCTCATTTTTACACTTCGATGCGTTAACACAAATAGGAAGCGAAAGAAATGATTTAAGTTATCACAAAGGCTACTTAACACTTTTTCTTCGAAGTTAAAATATGGAACTACTGTGTAACCATCGTTACCAACTTTCCTGGGCGTATGTCACTGAGGGACCCCGTTAAAATATTATGCAGTTAAGGAGCAGTGACTTTTTTCTAAGGTTGATTTCAATAGTGCTCACTTTATCGTGAACAGCCTATAGCAGTCCTACTGGATTCACGCATATTTTTTTTTTAACTTTACAGTTCGTACGGAACTGAGAAAACGTACTGAGTTATGAGTTACATGCTGTTTTTTGGCTTTATATATATATATATAATCAGTTTTCAATAAAATTTGACAAAATTTATCATTAGCTCCACTTTGGTAGCTCAATCTAAATACCTGCAAAATTAGCGTTATTATTTGAGGACATTTTAAACTTCAAAGACTCCTACTCTTGCAACACTTGTTAATTAAACAATACTTTATTTGACACACTCGGGGTGTTTATGCGCCAATAAATTAAACATTCACAATTGTGTGCCCCAATATCACGTACAGTTCACTCAGAAAGAGAGTGACTTCATATCCGGGCAGCAGCCGAGTGAGGAACGACGCCGGCTCGGGTTTATGCAGTACTTCGAATTTTAGCTTGATCGCAAAAAGTAACGCGAATTTTGCAGATCCCTAATGATCAGTAATGAATAGGGACAGGTGTTTTTCGCGAACATATTTGTGTCCATGCTAGACTTCAATATCCTATACGTCCACACCCACAACTTCCTTTGGTTATTGGCCGCGTGTGTACGCGAGAAGATATGGTCTTATTTGACTGGACCAATCGTAATAAAGTACTCTGTTACTGAACGTCCATGATTCGCGGGCAGACACTTGAGGCACGTGACATTTAAAATCATCCAACCACGAAAGTGCATGTGAACTAAAGTGTCTTGGAGTACAACTTGTCCTGAAAATTTTTCGCTAAAAACACCTTCCCCTATAGGCTGTTCACAGTAAAATCAGCACTTTTGAAAGCCCTGCTTAAGATCTTCTTGTATGCACCTTATGTATTCTTCCGCCTTATGTAAAATTAACATTGCCATGCATCTCATCACTTTATTCATACGTCAGTCAAGTAAAACTGTTAAATTTTAGTAAAGTAAATATTATATAAATCTGCTCATTTTCACACTCTATGCATTAAAAAAAAAAAACAGGAAGCGAAAGATATAATTTCAGTTTTCACAAATTTTTACGTAACACATTTTTTTATTTGACGTTAAAATGCGAAGTATTTCCCATTCATCGTTACCAACTTGACTGGGCGAATGTCACTCATTGTGCACGTTAAAATATATTTGTTTAGAGGGAGTGACATTTTTCGAAGGTTTATTTCGAAACTGCTCACTTTATCGTGAATAACCTTTGGTAATGAATACCTTGAATGTACATTTCGGTCAGTATTGTTCCTATGGCATAAACGCGAGCGGGTGTTTCGGCCTGCAAACAAGCCAAGGAACGCGAGCAGAAGAGACAAAGGAGAAATTCGTCCCACCACGTGACTCGCGCTTTTTTCTCTCGTCGGCAGACGAAGTCGTCTCGTCGTGGCGGACGTGGCGAGACTGTATCAACACCGTCGAGGCACAAGAAAACGGTCGCGCTGCTCACACTGCAAAAAAATAAAAAATAAACTTCGATTGCATTCGATCGGTTTCACTAACCCCGCCATTACTATGCCGGAAGAGAATTCCGCGGCTGTCTGGCACACCAAACTAACCTAAACTGAATCTAAATAATACGGCATACACACACACGTCCAATGGCTAATCCGGGATCCAAACCCGGAAATTGGTCATTTTAAGTTTGTGGCATAGCAACCCCAGCCAGAAGCTCAACAACAGTACTCTTTCTACAATTTCCAAACAAGAAATGCCGTCCTGTACGTAATATGTTTAATTCGCCGTATCCCAGTCTCCAACCTTAAAACACGCAAGACAACCACAATTGTCCTGGTTGAATGATTTTATACATATTCATTTCATCCACGAAATATTCAATTAATTTATCAATGAAGCATTATAATTTATAGATAAAATATAAATATAATTTCAGTTAAACAGAAAAAATAAAAGAAACTTTTCTGAACACAAGTATAAAACGCTTGTGACACAGGGCGTATTTAGGAAATAACTAAACACGTCATACAAAGGGAGATTTTTCAAAGGTTTGTTTCAAAAAGGGTGAAGAAACCGCCAATAGACTAAGCGTTTAACATAATCTTAAACACGAGTGATATACGTAAAATAGATGCAAAAAGGATATTTTTCATTACATTTTGTATACCTTTACTCTTTATGCGATACAGAGAATATGGAGTAGAGTCCGCATGCGAGCTGCGCAATAGCTTCTCTTCGTCGCCCAACATTGGATTGATTTTCTGCCAACAGCTCTGTCAGAAACAACCTGAAGAGCAATTGAGGTAAAAAACAGTGTCTTGTGTAAACACGTGCTTTGGGATTTTTGCACACTTATCCTTGGTGTTAATGCAACAAAAATATTTAGAAGTTGGCCGAAGTATTCTAGTCATTTAACAGTGGGGTTCTGTTGAGAAGTCAAGTGTAGAGATGCACGCTCATTCCTGTTGACCACGTGACTTTTGACAGTCAGTCGTGCTGGTGACGGACGAGTCAATGTTGGTACATGCGCAAAACGAAAATCGCCCGAGCTGATATTTAGGTTATGCTTTTATGTGGGAATGTTATCTAGGGGCGGTTTTTATTTCACGCTTCAAATGAAATACACACACAAGACGGGTTATGGACACGAAAGCTAGTGGTCAGAAGACGACGTACAGGAGAGTCATGATCAACTTTTATTATTTCCACTCCTACAGAAGGCCACAGTGCTCACGCGACTAACGCTTTGGCATCCCACCAAGGCAACGAGTCATCGATTTGCGTTGGGCCGACGCCCAATTTTCACATACCGGTAACATTGGTTTTATCGCTCTTGCATTCCGTCGCTGCTCTGTCCACGTGTTACTTAACAATGGGCTCAAAATATTTGCACATCTCTCAGCCCAGCTTGCCGCATCACTACACAGGCGTGTGGGAAAAAAAAACTGACGTGACTATGTCTTTAAAATAAGACCAGCACATGTGGCACCAGGCTGGAAGCGGCGATATAGGCTGTTCACGGTAAAATGAGCACTTTAGAAAGCACTGCTTAAGTTCTACTTGTATACACGTTGTGTATTCCTCTGCCTTTGTAAAATTAACATTGCCATGGGCCTCGTCATTATACCCATGCGTCGGTCAAATGACTCTATGGCATTATTAAGAAAGTGAATACTTTACAAATCTGCTCATTTTTACACTTAGATGCATTAAAAAACAGAAAGCGAATGAATGTATTCCACGTTAAGATATGGAACTACTTTCCATCCATTATTACCAACTTTACTGTGCAAATGTCACTCATTGTGCTCGTTAAAATATATGCAGGCAGGGGCTAAGCATTTTTCTAAGGTTCATTTCTTAAGTGCTCACTTTATTGTGAACAGCCTTTACATCGTTTGCATTGTAACACGCTGACTAATAAAGCGACTGAATAAAATGTGGCCTCATTCGATCGGGTATACAACTACGATGCTCAGATGCGAGCAGGAACTTGAGTTCGCACCGCACATGCGCGAAGTCTTGTGGGAAGTTGTGGTGTAGGGTAAGGGCTGGAGGGGGGGGGGGTGTGGCTTGTGGCAATTTTGGGCACGGGTGAAAATTTTCGGGCAATATGTCTCGCGACTCCGACGTGCCAGCACGCTGATTTTTGGTGCCAAAGAAATTTATGATATGTAGTCTGTATCCATCTTGTTACTTTTCATTTAATTTCCATACAACAATTCATTTTTGTGTTTTTTATAATAATTTTGTAGTCCCCAAAGTGACCAAATGTATTAGAACACAGTTCCCAACAGTTTGTAATGAGAAAGTATTCAGGTACTGATTATTTTTACGACTAAGCACTTTATAATTCATAATATTCATTGAAAACATGGAGATACGGGTTCTATTACCACGGTGAACTGTGTGTACGGAATGGTACCGCGAGTGTAGCCAACCACGCACCACGGTGTCTACGAACCTAATGACCATACTACATACATATAGACCTATGCCAGTGTCATGAATATACAACAGTTTTATTGCAGTGTTACAAACAAAACGTTCTTGGCAAGAAATTCTTTGTAAAACGTACACAATATTTTACTCTACACATACCAAAGAAAAAATTTACTTCCTGACCCAGACGTTTTAACGTAAGTACTTAACTATATGGAAGTGAAATAGCCAGTTCTTCCGCGAACTCCAGTAACACACGCCAGCAAAATGGCGTCAGTGATTAGCAAACATGTCGGTACGTCCTTTGCAAACCGGTGCTTCACTTGCTAGCCAGCAGCCCAGTTATAGGCTGTTCACGGTAAAGTGAGCACTTTTTAAGGCCCTTGCAACGGGCATTAACCGCTAATAAATATATCTTATTGCAGCCTCAGGCATTACATTTTGGTGGTGGTGAAATGTATACACTGTGTTTATTGGTCACATTGCAATGTTTGAATTAAAAAGCAGCGGGAACATGGAAATCACACGAAAGGAAAAGTTTAGAAGGGTCTTAAAAAGTGCTCACTTTACCGTGAACAGCCTATAATAGCCAGACACAATGGCCGTTCCTACAATCTAAATTCGAATCAGTGGAAAACCACTGATTCGCTGTGAAATTCAATTACTTGATCCAGTCAAAATGGTTCCACTTAGAATCAGTGGAAGACCACTGATTTAATTAGTGACGTGAAACAATTTCACTGATTGCATAAGTGAAGGCCGACTGAAGTGGTGGATTGAATATTGTTTTTATTGAATGTAGCCAAATAATTACGAGAAATAAACATATTTACGGAAGTTGACTATTTGTATTGCGCAATTTTCCGTAATTTTAAAAAGTAGCCGTCTGAGGTACGAATTCACGCTGACAATTTCGAGGAAAATGGATGTCTTTGTAGTTACTCGTCGAAAGTGTGAAGTTTTAAATTATATGCCCTTTCTTTAACGTTATTTTTACACGCTGTTTAACTGATCCATAAGTAAAAATAAACCGCTGAAAACAGTGAAAAATATGACTGCTAAATCAGTGTAAAATGTAACTAAATCAACAAGTGAAGGAAATCTGACATTTTTTCACTGGTGCATCAGTACCAGAAATCTTCCAGGCTTAGTTAAGCTTAGTTTGCACGAGGCGGAGTAAGCAGGGCTTCAGAAAAGGCCGAAGATACCGTGAACCAACTGTAGGATGATTTTTTTCAAAGGTCCGGTTCAAGAAGTGTGAAGAAAGCGCGAATGGACTGTAACAGTGTAGATGCGGCGATGTGGCGGGAGCCGCGCTCACTCGCTCGTGTCACTTGTCATCGTCTTCAGCAAGAAGCCATCCGCGACTACCGGCAGCTTGCCGCTCGGACGGAGGACCCAGGCGAGCAGAGGAAAAACTTCTCCACGACTTCTTCTTCTGCTCGCGGGAACGAAAGCTCAGGCCGAGGTGGCCGCCAGCTAACACCCGATCGCGCCACAGCCGAGCGTACACACCTTCTTTTATCGAGATGCTCAACGGAGATGCGCGCCGAAAGCACCGCGAGAGATTTCGCCGGCTCCTAACAACGAGGTCTTGAGACCCCGATGAGGGCGAAATGAGGTATGAATGGAGCAGCATAAGAATTCAATTGCTGTGGAAACTGTAAATCACCGGGAAAACCCGACGGCCAGCGGCAGCGTCCGGCCACGATTCCGCTCTTGCGAAAATCCGGGAGTGAACCGGCCGGCGATTGAACCCGGTTCGCCACGGTGGGAGGCGAGCGGTCTAACCGCTCAGTCTCCGCAATCCCGCCACGATCTTGTGGCGAGGAAGCCGCACCCCCGACCCAGCCAGGCCCGTGATTCTCATCTGCTTGTGGGAGCCGATAACGTTGTGGAAGCAATAAACGACTAGGAAGTTAGCCATGGCACCCAGTCTAGTCGTCACGTGCCTATCACAATGTCGTCATCGGTAGAGCTGTGCGATGTTGCGACATATCGACCACGAAACAATATTTCTCAAGTATTGAAACTGCGATACTGTCCAGCAGTGTAGGTTTATATACTGCATATCCTGATATTAGCGACATGCCGTATTAGCGATTTCGATTTCGAAGATACGCGATGCTAAACGATATGCGGTATTTAAAATATAAACATGAAGCATATTTTCGATAACAATTGTAGCGGTATTTAAGTTATGCACTGTAAAAAAATTTATGTAAATTTCCCTTACACGAACCGGAAGTAATTTACACTTACAGCAAGGGAAAATTACAGTACGATTTCACATTAATTTTGTCCTTCACTCTAAGTTCTGATTTACAATTGTATTTAACAGTCTTTCATATTCTTCCTGCCATGCGATGGGCACTGTTATTCGCACACAAACCGTGACATAATATGAAAATATTTTTAGTAAATTGATTTTTTTTTTACGTATATGTGTTGCAGACTGCCAAACGAAGACGGGTGTTTGTAATTATATCTACTTCGTCACAAAGGGACCAAATGATTGTGGGGGAATTGTGAGTACCGAAGAGATCAAGGGCAAATTAACGAGGGTACGTTCCAGTGATTTGGAACACAGGCCAATGATATTTTGTTTTGCCTGTCACAGCTGGTGTTGAGCTTTGTAGGAAAAAAAATGAGCCCATGCAACTTCATATAAATTTTAACGTACACACTGGCTAGGAGACTCAAGTTGATAGCGAATTATCAAATATATTTCTCCGTCTTTCGTATTTTAATTTATCGACTGGAACTCGGAGGTTATCCGAATGGCATTCGGTGTCAGTTAGTCCGTATAAACGAAGATTCTACTGTGCAAGTCACAAAGAGGACTACGCCAGACACTTATGTTGGTATCATCATCTTGGTTGGTAATAATTAGAAGGTACGAGTAAATCACTTAACTGTTGTTTCTGATAGTGTCACGAGCACAGAATTTGGGTCTAGCAGCCGAATTTTTCGCTAGTGTGGAGGGTGCTGTTCACGGTAAAGTATTTTCCATTTATAAAAAATATATTGTTCATAGCTACATATATGCTACAGAACATACTGGAGTGCATGCTTCCAACTAAGTTGACATCTAAATAATATAAATAGATAAAAGGCTTGACGTTGCACTGGGAGATGAAAATGTATGGTTACTGAAGTTAGTGTGTGTTTCATACACATAACAGCACGCATTTGCGTATTATTAGAGGCTCTGATATTTCGTGAAAAAATTTCGAGACAAGATACAGTTTAAAGCACTGTAGGGTCTTCCAGTTTCTCTGATTGGCTGAAACATGTTCTAGTCCGTGTTAACTGTTTGCTCACGAATCACAAATGTTCAGTGTTAGAGTAACGTAATCCTGAGTGGTTCGGTCAAATGCGGAAACGGCACCAGCAGCCAATGGACGTATGACAACAGTTGTGGTGGATACATAGTATTGAAGTCTGCTATGTGCTCCGATTTTTTTTTCGCGAAAAATCACTGGCCATAGGTATCATTAACACATTTACTTTCACAAAAATTGCAATGTTTTCTACTAGGATGACGCATTATTAAAGTGAGACGGTCCGCGGCAATGCTAATCTTACAGATATTGGAATGATACAAACTAAGAATAAAAATAGATCCTAATCAGGGCTTTCAAAAGTGCTCAATTAAGAGTGGACGGCCCATATCGCCCTCCCTGCACGCTAGTGCTGAGTGGCGAGGCGATGAGCGCGCAAGAAACCTCTCCTCGTATTTATAGAAGGGGCGATATCTCGACAGGCGAAATATAGTTGCCCGCGATATCCGTAGATCCTTCGTCGAGGCAGTGGAGCGTGGGGGTGCCAAGCTGACGGCTTTAAGCACTTCGTGGGTTATCACGTCACCGTAAATATCCGGCCATGCTTATCCCACGTGTTTAAATGAGAAATGCTTTGTTTACATGTTTTAACTGCCCGAAAAATGAAGGGATGTAGTTAAAAAAATTAAGGTGTTAAGATTATTTAGCAGTACCTGAAATGACGAAGGGTGTTTTTGTTGTTGATGTATTGCCGTTTAATAAAATTTTTGTATTTGGTGTAAATAAGAACTTATTTTCTTAACATTACTGAAACTTGCGGCGGAAGGAAGGGGAAAGAGGATTCGTGAACTTAGAAATATGCATTTTATCTTACTGTTGTCCACCATAACTACCTGAAAACTGAAATAAGTCAGTCGGAGGCAATCATTTTTCTGAATTCAACCACGTTTCTTCTCCCGCTGATCTCGGATGTTTCCCCGTAGCTCCGTGGACACACATGCACCACAGAGTAAGTAAGTACACAGAGACGAAATGGGGCCACGGTGATGTAGTTGTTAGAGTAGTCTTCTACCACCAAGGCGAAGCGGGTTCTATTCCCGGCGGGGTCGCCCCGGATTTTCGCATGTGGGAATCGTACCGGACGATACTGCTGGTCGGCGGGGTTTCTCGGGTATCTCCCGTTTCCCCTGCTCTTACATTCCGGTACTGCTCCATACTCACATCGCTTCACCCTCGTCGGCTCTCCACACCTCGATATTAAAAGCCGCATATATACCCCTCTGCCTCTCTCTCATACACACACGCACACATTCTCTCTCTCTCTTCTCTCTCCCCCTCTCTCCGCTTTGTATGTATTCTGTGGTTACGGTGTCTGTAATCCATTAAGGCGATGAAGAGGTGATGGGGGAGGAGTTCACGAGAGACTTGATATAACCCGAACAAGTTAACTTTCAAGCGCGTAAGGGGAAGGTGCCCCTCTTCACCGGTAATAACCGAAGGAAATCTGGTATGTGGAGGGGACAGTTTTACACACATTGTCACAACACAACTGCATACATTGTGACAGCATTTCACGTCGACGGCAGCAGATCACAAAATACGCTAAACACTACTATTTTCCACATGCGATTAACATCAAAGTAATTCCTTCGCATAGCATGATATGTGTATATAGGCTGTTCACGGTAAAGTGAGCACTTTTTAAGGCCCTGCTAAATTTTTTCTTCCGGCCAATTTCTGTCTTTCTGCCACTTTTTGATATAAACATTGCTATGTGACTAATAAACACAGTGTATGCATTTCACCAATTAAAAAAGTTAATGTCTGAGGCTGCAATAAAATATATTTGTTAGTGGTTTATGCCTGTTTGTAGGGCCTTAAAAAGTGCTCACTTTACCGTGAATACTCTATACCAGGTATTGTTACCGTAGTACGTATAATATCCGCAGGAAACAAATTACTTACCTAGCTGGCGGAACGTATAAAATGATAAACTTTAAAATATTCACGAATGTGTTTCGCTCGCCTAGTTTGTGGATCTGGCCAGCATTTGCTGGCTGTGTATGCTGCATGATCTCGTCAGCATAAATAACTGGTCGTCTATTTTTTCTCAGATTGTCGTTATTTCTCATTACGCGTAAATATCGACCCCATCATGTAAAAATTGCCTGTTCTCTTTATTAAAATATGCCTGTTTTTTTTTCTCGCATTTTGCGGAACGAAACCAGATTTTCTTTACCATTTTCCCCAACGTTCCCTTACGTCCACGAAAATAAATTTCCGTTTTAAATACTGCTGATATTTCCATGATGTTTTGCCACTTGTTTTCTTACTTAATAAAAAAAATTATCAATTGTGGAACAGCACAAAAATCAAAGTCGTCTAAAATTTATTTTTGCCGCTCATCTTAACGGTCCCCCCCCCCCCCCCCCCTCTGAGGCATTTTCGATTGGATACGCATATCTTTCAAACAGATTTTCAGCATTATAGAACTTTATAAAGTTATCGATAATTTCACGGTTTCCACTGTTTCTGCCGTTTCTTACTTGAAGATGCGATTTTCCTATCTTGCTTAGCAGTACGTGGAAACCGGATACAAAACCCCGCAGTGATACTCTCCGGATTTCTCACCTTCGAACGTGTACCTAACTATACGCTATTCACCCAAAGTGAGCAAATTTTGAATGCCTTCCCATTTGGAATAATATTCAGTAAATATATTTTATTGTTGCCTTAAACGTTAACTTCCGAGTGCGGTGAAATACACAAACTTTATTCCTTACGTGGCAATATTTATTTAGAAAGGTGGTTAAAGGACAAAAAAAAAAAAGGCTGAAAGGGAAAAGTGTATAGGGCCTCAAAAGTGCTCACTTTAGCTAGTTTCGCCCCCCCCCCCCCTTGATACTTGTATTTCTTTTCCAAGGAAGATGTGCAATGCCACAATATATTGAGACACATTTTGTCAGTGTGGTACCGTAATATATAACTTTTGTATTTTGAATAACCTAGAGCATTGGACCGCGTATAATTGTTATCAATATACCTACTTAATTTTTATGAACCTTATGAATGTAATAAGCTATTAGATAATGGTTCACTATTTGCGCTGAGGATTGCAGTATAGTGTGTGGTGTGTGTGTGTGTGTGTGGCGGTATTTTGTGGAAAACGTTCTTGTAAAATTCTCGTAAAATTAAATGTAACATTTTATTAATAAAGACATCAATGGTTCTTGAACCTAACAATGTTTAGCATTTTTAACAATATAGTCTACAATTTTTTTTATGTATAGAAATAAACACTCCAAAACTGTTTGAATCGTCTGCAGAAAACACTTGAAGATAAAGAAAGAATTCGTATGACACTAGTCATTTTATATTTTACCGTCCGTTTCAGTTATAGTTATTTAGCCTATTAATTACTGAGATGCGAGAGTAAAGGGTACATCTTGAGAATAACTCTAAACATTATTTGCTTCTGGAAAAAAAAAAAATTCGTCAAAAACTTTTGACATGTAGCTTTTTTGTTCTCCGTACCTGAATAATAGCAAATCCCTCCCCCCCCCCTTTTTCCGACGTTTTTTCATAGTTCTTTTATCAGAAGCCTATATCTGAAAAGGATAGTGGGCCTAATTTGAAACTCGAAATAGTTTTGCTGAAATTTTACTACCGTTAAAGGGTAGTTGGAAATAGTGTTTCTAATAAAATTTGTACTTTGTTAGTGTGAGATTCTCAAGTTTCGACGTCTGTAAATTTCATCCATCATAACTGTGTTATCAGTTATGGGACGAGAAAAAAACCGATATTGAACTTTCGCCTTAACCTAAGATAACCCGACCTGCCCTAACAGGGATCTGATGTATGGATGGTCATATTTTACCGTGAACTCTATGCCTCAGAGGCACCTCACTGGCTCTGTCATTTAGTCGTCGATCTCTTGTTCCTTGGATCGATCCTTAACGTCCAGTAGAATTTCTACATTATGATGACATATCGATCACGATAGTCACTTTTTAAATATATCAACTACGATATGTTCCGAAAATTTATAGCAATGTATTGTAAATCATAATAGTTGTGATATATTTCTTCCTCTTTAAAAAGGTTTTTAATATTACAGTATTTGCGATATAGTTTTTTTATAAACATATATATTATTATTAATTTATTAGTAAAATTGTTTATTCTATGATAAATTAAAAATTTGGCTCAACTTCTCTTATACCACTTCAATATTATTTTTGCGAATCTCTTGCTAAATACACTAAATACACATGTTGATTTTCTTAATAAATATTAACTATACGCAGTTGGTTCGGACATCGAGGCGTGTTACATTCGGAAATTCGGAGCTATTAAGGCTGCTGCCTAGTGCGGGACCAGCTGAAGGAAATAATGTTTTGCATGTAAAATGATTTTAGGCGTTTCTCATCTATATTTCATAATATCGCTTGTCAACAGAAAACACTTTGTGCCCATTGGAAAGAACACATATGATACAATAGCACAAGTAGGACAACATGAATGAAAGTTTATAGTTTGTTGGTTGTTTTATTTTGTTTTTGTTGAGTCTAAAATTCTTATTCCCCAGCAATTTTAAGGGTATTAAATTTATCTCTAAAAACTTATTGTAAAAAATTTTGTTTTGGGCAAAGATGGACAAAATGGTTTTTTTTTCCTCTGAAGGCGATATCAAAAAAGGAAAGACACGTAAAGCCCTATCCTTTCGCTTGGCTGGTCCGGCACTATGCAGTGGCGTTAAGGCTATTATGTAGCTGCGCGTCCAAGGTCAAGAAGCGAGTGAGCGATACGGGCGACGATAACACGCACTTCTAGCGCCTCATCGCTCCTACTCGCAAGGCGTGCAGTGTTTTCGTCGTAACGCTGTACTGTGTGAATTAGATCTGTAACATAGGGGTTTTATTACATGTGATAAAATACCACAGATTAAACTACGCCCGTATCTTTGAACATTTCTCTTCCTGCTTAAGGGAACTGCATTAGCAAACTTAAAGAATGCGATATTTGACCACCTTCAAGAATTTTTTCTCCAATGATACAGTAAATATAACAAAAGTAAAGGATAGGGATATAGACAAGATTTTTTTTAATCCTTTCTGGAAAATAGTCGTATTTCCATAACTTTTATTTACCGAGATACGTGTTTGCGCGCAAACGACGATTTCACAGAAAATGTTTCCGTACATAGTCCCCTTAATAAAGAAGAATGCGTCAATAATTGCAGTCACGTGTCTTCATTTTGCGGAATGCGTTATGGTTGAGTAGCTACTGAGAACATTTTACTATAGGCTATTCATGCTTAAGTGAGCACTTTAAAAGCCCTCTCATTTTGAATAATAGTCAATAAATATATTTTATTTTAACCTTACGCGTTAACTTCCGAGTGCGGTGGAATATACACACTGTGTTTATTACTTACAGGACAATATTTGTTTTAAAAGGTTATTAAAGGATAAATAAATGGCAGAAAAGGAAAAAGTAACTAGGACCCTAAAAGTGCTCGCTTTACCGTGAACAGCCTAAACATGTGAAAATTGCCCATAAACATATGTTCTCGTGGATAAAGTTGAGGGTTGAGTGGGGCTTCTTGTGCATCGATCTAATTCCCCATCCACAAACGTTGGTTGCAATGTCGGTCTTTTTTTTTTTTTTTTTTTTTTTTTTTTTTCGTTTGCTGTTCATTACTTTTAACAGATCATTGGATATGTTGGCATCGTGTGCTCAGCCCCCCCCCCCCAAATGCGTTGCTTATCCTCATTTCTAATACTTAATTTAAGGCTAATTATTTTTCTCGCAACATAGTTTTTAGAACCAAACTCCTTTCTGCTCGATGACCGAGTTGGGACGAGACTTCCGGACTCTAATCCAACGTTGAATGTTCTACTTCCCGCAGGAGCAAAAATGCTCCATGACGGGGTTACATTAGTCTACTTTGTATTCAGTAGATGTCACTGCGCGAGATGTCCGCTTAATTAGCTTTACACGACGTTAATCGGGACACGCGAAACGCACAAGTATTTTCCCACATTTTTTTATGAGGTGGGCGTCGCCTTGAAGCATTCGCGCAGCTCAGCACGTTGCAAATTGGATATCTTTTAATGATCTTCTTTTCCAGAGTTTCATCTGCGTCCGGAATCTACCGAGGCCGACGTCTTCTGAGATAGTTCTCGCACGTGTGTGGGACACTTGTCCTGCATGGGAGCGGAATTAATCCGCGCACGATTCGCAGTAGAGTCGTTAGGCGGATTTTCCACCGTCTCCTCCAGCAAATCATATGTCAGTGGCAATAGGAATAAGCAGGGAGTGGTAGAGTGAGACAGGATCGTGTGCTAGGGGAAAAATGAAATTTCCTTTGTAAGGTTTGAGTAGAAAGAAACACGTGGAAGTACGTTTCGAGCAGAAACCGGTTTAGCGCACGCCAGGAAATGACTGCAACTCGAGTGCGACAACGCAACCTGTTCGCAACATTGTTAGTTATCTGACGGGCGCCGCTCGGGAATTTTCCAGGAAATGTTTTTTCTTGTATCACTAATGGTCTTTCGTCTAACCGTTCGCTGCAGTATTGTCAAGAGAAAAAAAAACAGCTTTATCAGCGTTTTTTTAATAACGCGGGGATCTTAACCGTGTCACTGTATCGCACAGAAAAAAATCCGTAACTTGAGAGGTTTTTTTGTGGGGGGGGGGGGGTCCTTAACAACGAGGTATTGAGAGCCGATGTGGGTGAAATGAGGTGAGGATGGAGCAGCGCCGGAATACGAGGGCGGGGGACGACAGATCCCGGAGAAAACCCGCTGACCAGCGGCATCGTCCGGCACGATTTCCACTTGCGAAAATCCGGGGCAGACCCCACCGGGAATCGAACCAGCTCCGACTTGGTAGGAGGTGAGTGGTCTAACCACTATACCACCTGAACCCATTTTGTCTCTGTGCACTTACCTATTCTGTGGCGTATCTGCGATCGACGGGGGAAGAATCGTGTCCTGTATTAGGAAAAATGATCGCCTCCAACTGACTTATTTCAGTTTTCAGGTAGCTATGGTGGGCAACAGTAAGATAAAACACATATTTTTAAGTTGATGAATCCTCTTTCTCCTTCTTTCCGCCGCAAGTTCCAGTAAGGTTAAGAAATTAACAGTTCTTATTTACACCAAACATGAACAGTTCATTTTATGTCAAGTTATACAAACATTTTATTAGATGGTAGTGCATTCACAAAAACAATCAACCTCCCTCAATGCAGGCACTGCAAAAAAATCTTAACACCTTAATTTTTTTAATACATCCTGACATTTTTCGGACACTTAAAACATGTAAACAAAGTATTTCGCATTTAAACACCTTGGGAGAAGCATGGCAAGGTATTTACTTAGCGTACTTGTGGTGGCCAGCCCGAAAGTACGACTTAAAGGGAATGGTGCACGAAATAAGTGTATTTACCTTAATTTTGGTCAAGACATGTTTTTCAGAGAATTTGTTACAATTTTTGGCACGACAATACATAAAGAATAATTTAAAACTTCTTCTTACATTGATATATATTCACTACCATTACTACTATCGGAGCACTGAGTGAATCTAAATAACAAAGCATCTTCCATCAGCGCTCATAAAGTAATAAATGCAGTGAATATTTAACATTGCAAGAGGTGGTTAAAAATTAATATTTATGTCTTGTCGTGCCAAAAATTTCGATAAGCCCTCTGAAAAACAAGTTATAACGAAAATCGGGTAAATACACTGCTTTCGTGCTCCATTGGCCTTGAGCAGAGCTTCAGGAAAGTTAGAAGTGCACGTGTACGGACTACATACAAGCATTTGTCACTGCTTAAGGTATAAGAAATGTCAGTTAATTGTTTGACTTGATTAAATTCTAATATTTTATGATGGAAACAAGTGTACTTCAGAAAAGAGAGAGAGAGAGATGGCAAAAAAATCAGCTTAACCAAATTTGCTGTGCTCGGAGAAACTAAACCGCAGTAGTTAGTCTAACTTGTTCATTCACTGTGTCGACGATCGTACAAACGTTGCGCATGCACATTGTTTATGACCACCACTGTACGCAACAAGGAATCAAGTGTTCGGTAGTCCTTGTGGCTAAAGACTGTTAAAGATAAAGTGAGCACTATTGAAATCAGCCTTATAAATAGTCACTGCCCCTGCCTGCATACATTTTAACGCACGCACCGAGTGGCATGCGCCCAGTAAAGTTGGTAATGATGGATGAAAGTAGTTCCACATCGTGATATCTTAAATTATTTCTTTCGCTTTCTGTTTATTTTTAATGCATGGAAGTGTAAAAATGACCAGGCTAGTATAATAATTACTTTTCTAATAATTCCACAGTTTCGCTTGACCGACGCATGAATAAAGAGACGATGCCCATGGCAATGCTAATTTCACATAAGGCGGAAGATGTGAAATGTTAATCGCAAATCAATATATCTAGTTTTTTAATAATTGAATTTAATTCAGCTATTATTAATTAATAATATTTTTTTTGTTATAGCTTCATTTATTGATATTAATTGGTTCATGTGAAAAATTATATGGATATTTATTGAAAAACAACACGCATGCAAGTAGATCTTGAGCAGGGCTTTTAAAAGCGCTCATTGTATCATGAAGGAGTTATAATCTGATTTGTGGTATTTCCTACGCCTATTTGACACCAATAGCTATATGCTATTCACGTTAAAGTGAGCACTTTTTAAGGCCCTCTCAACAGCCATAACCACTTATAAACATATTTTATGGTAGCCGCAGACTTTAACTTCAGAGTGTGGTAAAATGTGTGCATTGTGTTCACTAGTCACACGGCAATGTTTATATTAAAGAGCGGCGGAAGGATAGAAATTGGTCGAAATGAAAAATTGAGCAGGGCCCTAAAAAGTGCTCACTTTACCGTGAATAGCCTATATTTCCGATATCATCGAGCACGAAGCACGTTGTTCCCTGGTTGCATAAGAAAGAACTTAACACGAGTACAGCGCATGCAATGTTCACGGTGAACATGAGCACTTTTGAAATCAACTTTTCAAAAACATCACTGTCTGTATTTCAATACATCTTAACGGCCACACTAAGTGGCATGCGCCCAGTAATGTTGGTAACGACGACGGGAAATAGTTCCATGTTTTTAACTATAAATTAAAAATGTTTTGTAAGTATTTGTGAATACTTAAATTATTTATTTTGCTTTCTGCTTTTTTTTTATGTGCATCAGTGTAGAAACCAGGAAATTTGTGAAATATTTACAGTTTCTAATAATTTCCCAGTTTCACTTGACCGACGCATTAATGAAATAATCAGGCCCGTGGTAATGTTAATTTTATGTATGGCGGAGGAATACACAATGTGCATACAAAAGTAGTCTCGAGCAGGGCTTTTAAAAGTGCTCAATTTACCGTGCACACGATGGCATAAAGTGAGTTTTTTACAGGGTAAACAATATAATGGCCCCACATATTTTAGTATTTTAGATAACATTTGCTAGTGCCGGGCTGTGGCTCCATTTTCAATTTCTACTAACAAACGCAACTTCCAACTTTGCTTACCCCCTAAACGTATTTACCGTTTTATAATACTTATATTTGTTATAAATGCGGAAACGAAATGAATGTAATAAGAATTAAACTGAATATTATTTAGAGAGCATATTACAAATTAAAAGAAAAGTCCCGTTTTCCCGAACACTTTCCACTTTCCAAGGGAAGAGGACTGGAGGACGCAAACATAACGACTGCTTACCCAGGGTAACTCGCTTGCGAGTTCGATTCATCGCTAGTCGCCCCCGTTTGTGTAAATAAATACTAGATAGCAGCACTATGCGTGTACACTACGGGAGTTACGAAAACTCTGTTTGCTGACTCGGGAACGGGTAGCTCAGAAATAAATGTGTTTAAATTGAAAGTTAAGGTGGAAACTATAAAGTATCAAGTATTTCCAATATGTACAGGGTAAGTATTGCTTACCTTGCGTCCATGGAATAAACGCCACTGGCCACAATCTATGCCTGAAAATTACGTGGTTGCAGAAACGGTGTGACCGAACGGGTTGGAACACGGTTTTCTCCTGCACGGACGACATGAATGAAACATTTCCCCTGCAAGAACGCGAGCGCGTGGAGTTCCCCAGGGAGAAGGGGGAGGGGGGTTAATAAAGTTGTTAATTTCTCCTGATCGCGTGTGCAGAGCGCGGTCCCGAGCCCCGGAGCCAGGTGTCCGCTGATTGGTCGGACGGCCGAGCCGCGGGTTTAGAAAGTCCGTCCCCTTAAAGCCCGGTCCGCAGAGCGCATACAGAGTGGCGTCGCGGTGGTCGTGACCAAAACGCGCGCTCGCCCGCCGACAAGCTCATAATTGCCTCTGCTAATTGAATAGTTCTGCCACTTCTGATCTAACTCTGATGTCGGACTCCTCCTACATTATCAATGACTGGAACTGTCAGTTACGTTATCCCATTCAAACCCAGAGTACTCATCCGTGTATACTCAATTCACGGTTTCTCCCAACTTTTCGGAAACCCTGCCAAATTTTGCTTCTAGGATATTCCTCTTAGAAAACTCATCAGACAGCCGACTTGCCGCATTCCTGTGCACTCAGTGTAATAATTTGTTGAATAACAACTATTTCTTACTAGGTGGCTGAGCGGTTAGTCTACTCGCCTTTAACCAAGGCGATTCGGGTCCAATCCCCGGATGGGTCACTCCTGATTTTCGCATGTGGGAATCATGCCGGACGATGTCTTTGGTGGGCGGGTTTTCTCGGGGTCTCCCGTTTCACCCGCCCTTTCATACCGGCGCTGCTCCATACTCACCTCAATCACCCTCATCGGCTCTCAAGACCTCGTAGTTGTTAAGTGCCGTCCAATTCTCTTCACTCTTCACTATTTCTTACTAGACACTGCCAACTTATATTAGTTATAAATGAAATATCATAATTTATAATGAAATATAAGAAAACGTTGAAATAAACCAAAAAAAGGTGCTTGTGATAGGAAATATTTAGTAAACAACCTAACGTCATACATGGGGTTCCTTTTCAAACGTTTGATTCAAAAAGTGTGAAGAAACCGCAAATAGAATGTATAAAATAATCTCGTGTAGGTAATTTTTGATGTGTATTGCACACTGCGGAACTCAATGATGACGAATTAGCTTGCCTGTGAATAATGATTCGCTAACCATCTTATTGATCCAAGTCATAACTTATTCATATAATTGTAGCCGAGCATATAGCGACAGCTCATTGGCTGTAACAACGAAACCAGCGTTGTGTCCACTTCAGTACAGCACGCGTTATACAATCTTTCGTTTGCAACTCCCGGGACCGTAAATTAAAATGTGAGCCTGAAAGAGTTGTACTCATCCACCCTAAACGATAGCTTTTACATTTGCTTGTACACGTTGTTCACGGTTGGTTGAACACTTCTGAAATCAAATTTCGAATTAATGTCACTTCCCTTGCCTGCATTTTTTTTTTTAACGTGCGCACTGACTGTCATCGCCCGGTGAAGTAGGTGAAGTGAAGAGATTTGGGCGGCTCTTAACAACAAGTGATTGAAGTGAATAAGGAGCGGCACCGGAATGAAGGGACCGGGGATACGGGAGATGTCCGAGAAAACCCGCCGACCAACGGCATCGTCCGGCACGATTCCCACTTGCGAATACCCGGTGACCCTGCTGGGGATTGAATCCGATTCGCCTTGGTGGGAGGTGAGCGTGTTTGATGCTCTTAGAGAAGCTTCAAGCTCACACGATGGAGCCGAGGGAAAACTGAAACACTTGCAGGTCTACATTGTACAGTCTGAGAGACAGGCCCCATAAAGGATATCTTTCTAAAAAGTTATTTATATTTAATCATTTAAGTAGGCCTCGCGTTAGCTGCCGTGCTGTGAGAGGTTTACTAATAGTTCTGCGGGCTTCTGGAATGCTCGTTCCTCGATGGGCCCCACCTGGAGAATGACGCTCTGCCACGATTCCCAGCGAGTGAGGCCCTTTTTACCTTGCTCTAGTGGGGGCGGAGTTTCCTTATACACGCGGCTTTTTTCGTTTCTATAACATACGCGGTTGTTGTGTGTCTCAGAAACGTTCTGGAGCCGGGCCCGTCGAAGGGCACTTATCACGAGTGGGTCGCTACAGCTATATTGGTCGTAACGAAAATGCTCACGTAAATAATATTCACGGTCAACTGAGCACTTTTGAAAGTGTATTCAGACATTTTTCCGAGGGGGGGGGGGGAAGGGCTGATGAGTATTAATATTGTCACTAGTAGTACATCGTTTACAAAGCACAGTGGAATGAAAGGAGGATAGAAACTATGTGTGTCATGTGGGCAGTAACAAATATATAAAATAATGATTGACATTTCTATAATAGTGTTTAAAAATGTGTGTCATTTCAGCCCCCCCCCCCCCTTTTTTCCTGGCCGTACTTGTATGCACATTGTGTATTCTTCCTCCACAAGCCAGATTAACATTGACATGGAGCCCGATACCTTTATTCATCCGTCGGTCAGATGGAACTATGAAATTATTATAAAAGTAAACATTTTACTCTTAAAGTTATATGCTTTAAAAAGTAAAACCAAGATCGAAAGGAGACATTTCAGTATACACAAATGTTTACCTATAGTCTATACGTTGTTTCTTCACACTTTTTGAATCGAACCTTTTAAATATTACCCCATGCAATGATGTGATTGGTGGTTTTCTAAATATGGCATGTATCACAAGCGTTTTATACTAGTGTTAGTATAAAAATACTTAATTTTTGAACTTTTACCTATATTTTATTTATAAATTATAATACATAATTTATAATCAAGACGATGAAAAACAGGGAGAATATTTGTGTGTTGACAATACCTAGTAAGAAATAGTTCTTATGCAATATTTTATTAAAGTAAGTACGCATGAATGCGATGCGCTCTCCCTTTGGCGTAATATTCTAAACTCGGTTAAGCCTTGTTTGCACGAGACGAAGGAATATCCTGAAAGTATAACCTTAGCAGGGCTTCAAAAAAGTTGGAAGTAACCGTGAATGGACTATAGCACTTTTAATTCAAAGTTAAGACGTGGATCTTCTTTCCCTCCATCGTTACCAATTTTACTGGGCTCATGCCGCTCAATGTGCCCATTAAATTACATGCAGGTAGCGGCGATGACTTTTTTCAAAGGATTTGTTTCAGAAGTGCTAATTTAACCGTGAAGATCCTATACCCACCAACATAATTTTACCAAGGATTAAAGGTGAGGTAGATCGATCTCGCTGGTTGCATACAACCAATCTCCGCGAACATTGAAGTGCTTTTCTGCCTACACCATTGTTGACCATTTGACTTTGACAGTTGTGTAGGGTTTGGGTTTGGGTAGGTCAATGTTGGTTACATGACCAGAAGACGAATAAGCGGTCCACCCCACCTTTAGTCTCTGAAGTTCCTAATCAGAGCAATTGATTCCAGATTCTTGCCTCTTTTGCTGCACGAGCTCGTCCGATGTGTTGCCGAAGCTCATCTATAGGCTATTCAGGGTAAACTGAGCACTTTTTAAGGCCCTGCTGAATTTTTCATCTGATTTCCTTCTTCCTGTCACTTTTTTATATAAACATTTCAATTTGACTAATAAACACAGCGTAGACATAGTACCACTCCTAGAAGCTAACGTCTGGATCTGCAATGAAATATATTTATTAGTGGTTAATGCCTGTTGGAAGAGCCTTAAAAAGTGCTCACTTTACCATGAACAGCCTATACGGGTAATACAGCATTATTGAAAGCTCTGCTTAGGTTGCTTTTTCACACACTTCTTTATCCTTCCGCCTTAATTAAATTTAACATTGTCCTTTTACCAAATGACAAGAAGCCACGCGTCGGTTAAGTGACTCTGGGACATTGTCAGAGGAAACCAGTTTCAGCGTGGAAACAAATTTGAGTATTTACACTTTGAACGCACCACAAAGAAACTGAACTGACCTACTTTTCATTATTTACTACAAAAATAACGTTTACTACTCCTGTCACGTTTTACGTTAAAATATGGACAGGGATATTTCAAACGTTGATTTCAGAGAGTTCCTTATGAAATCGAAACAGCTGAATATTTTGAACTTCACTGGAGTTGTTAATTACAAGTGCGTTCAAGGCTTTTTTTTTTTTTGTAATATAACTTTTGATCCCAACACTCTGTGTGTTTGGTATAGTTAGATTATATTTCGTAGCGAACTGAAATCTTATTATTCGGTAGATTGTAGTCTTGGGGGTAATATTTATAATTACACATACTTGAAAGTACCGTTATTACAATTTTGTAGTAATCTTTTATTATTAAAAGAAAGGATTATCATGTTCCAACTGCTCCTTCATAATTTATTGCCCCTCCGTCATGCGTGGTAACTGTCATCCTACTGACGCAGATGTTTTATTTACGCCTGGATAGTCGGTAACTGCCGAGGAAGTTCATAAATATACCAAGTATATCACTTGTTTTCACGCGTATCGCTTCAGATCTCAATACTTTTATCGCCTGGTGTGCTTTGTTCAAATGCTCTCTCTGGTGCGCCGTCGCAGAGGAGTTAAGGGGGCGAGAAAATGGATTCACATTTATAACGACCCGTGGCCCAGACTGTTCGGCGCAAGCTGCTTGTAAAGTGATGTGTTTACTGCCGGGACTCAGGTCTTGTCGGCTTCTACGTGGCTAAATTCTTTGAAGCTGTTTTTTATATTCCGAGCCAGCGCGGTTCTGTTCTGGCACCACAACTTATGAAAATAATTTATACATTCTGAAGCGCGTGGCATTTACGACAGGAAATTAATGTTGCTGAAGGAAAAAGAGCATTTGGACGTAAAGAAATTTTAAAGCTGAAATCACGTTATGAAATTGCGTCAGTTTAATTTGCTCCAGATCGATTAATTTCAACATAAATACCGTGATAAGTACTTTACTGATTTTTTTTTTGCCAGCAGCTATATTTCGCTGATGAGCCCCTGAAGTGTTGAATGTCTTCAGGGGATTTCACTGTACTGAGAGAAAATCGAACAAAATATTTATTTGTATGGGGCCAAGTTGCCCTAACAAAATACATTTTTGAGCAAAAAAAAATTTTAAAGAAAAAAAATACTTTCGTTCGTCTAACAAAACATATGTTTGAGTAAACAAAATATTCTGTGTTGGGCCAAAAAAAAAAAAAAAAAAAAAAAAATTAGACCGTCAGCTAAATATTTTGTTGAATCAACTGTATATTTGTTTGGCTCCTCATTTGACTGCCTTCGTACGAAAATACAGCTCGAGAGTTTGTTTGTATTTTTCGTGACAGTTAGGATAATAAACGTTATTGTTAGTGCATCTATCAATGCTTAGTAATCGTATAAATAAATTAATGAAACAATGCAAAAAGAAACTGACAAGTAAAGCTGAAAAGCTTGCCTGCGTCATCAGTTGTCACATTAGCTGAGATTACTAAGGCGTAGCGCTGGAACACAGGTGATCTAGGTTTATTAACTCGCGTGACCTTAGAACATTCTTTATATTGTCCCAAACTGTTTAATGTACGTGTAGCCAAACAAATCTCTAGTTGCACCAACCATATCTTACAGTTTGGGGCAACCAAATGAAAACAACAAAATAATTTGGTTTCAGCAACAATATATTTGATTGTCCCTTTACAATCAAATAATTTGGTTGCACCAAACAAATCGATTGATTCAACAAAACCTTTTTCTCAGTGATATTCTAAAGCAATGATTCTCACCGAGTTGATTTGGGGAGGTTGTTCGGCGCTTAAGATCGTGATCTTAAGCGCCGGTTAGGGTGAAGTGTGGTGGTGTGGAGCATTGACGGAACGCAAGAGTGGGGGAAGTGTGAGTACCCGGAGAGAACCCCTTTGGCTACAAGCAACGTCGGAAGCGTTTCCCATGTACGAATATTCGGGAGGCCGGGGATCTAACCCGGCTCGCATTGGAGGGAGGCGGGTAGCCGGAGTATAGTCTATTCCCGGTACCTTTACACTTTTTTAATCAAACCTTTGAAAAATCACCGTATATATTACGTGTATTACGTGTTTGGATGTTTCCTAAATATGTTATGGGACACAAGCGTTTTATACTTGCGTCAACATAAAAGTACATTTTTGGGGAAATTTACTTATTACTTACATTCTGTATATAAACTGTATTATTTCGTTTATAATGGGGTAATGTAAATAAAAACAGGGAGAAAATAAGCGTGTCAGTAATGCCCAGTAAAAAATAGTTCTCATGCTAAATGTTATCAAAATGAGTGTGCATGAATGCGGCGCGTTGTCCCTTTGGTGTAATTTTCCAGGCGTAGTTAAGCTCTCTTTGTATGTGTCGGAAGAATATTTTAAAAGTAGAACTTTAGCAGGCCTTCCTACAAGTTTTTGATTCTGAAGATGAATGGCAATTGTGTGTTGGAACTGAATTCGGATTTTGATAGGATTTTCATTGCCTACAATGGCTACAAAAATAATAAAATAAAACGAAGAACACAGTACATGGATGAGAAACACAAGCACAGCAAGCACATATATGGAACTACAGACTACGATCCAGTTAAACAAGGAACGACACAGAAATAACGAGGACAGCACAACTACGACAATACGAAAACAGCAGAATCACAAGCGAAACACAGACTGTAATAAGTCAAAATAACTACACACAAGCACAGCAAGCACATATATGGAACTACAGACTACGATCCAGTTAAACAAGGAACGACACAGAAATAACGAGGACAGCACAACTACGACAATACGAAAACAGCAAAATCACAAGCGAAACACAGACTGTAATAAGTCAAAATAACTACACACAAGCACGCAAGCACATATATGGAACTACAGACTACGATCCAGTTAAACAAGGAACGACACAGAAATAACGAGGACAGCACAACTACGACAATACGAAAACAGCAGAATCACAAGCGAAACACAGACTGTAATAAGTCAAAATAACTACACACAAGCACAGCAAGCACATATATGGAACTACAGACTACGATCCAGTTAAACAAGGAACGACACAGAAATAACGAGGACAGCACAACTACGACAATACGAAAACAGCAAAATCACAAGCGAAACACAGACTGTAATAAGTCAAAATAACTACACACATGAAAGGATCAAAATATTATATTTATCTAGTCTGACAATGAAGGAAACATAAAAGTAAAAAATAACAAATTCAGCATACATTTATGCTGAATCACCTGAGGACGGGAGCAGATCGCAGCTTCCGAAACGTCGTCAATTTTTACTGTTTTAATCTTGTTTCTGTATATTTGGCTGTCTGTAGGTTTTTTTTTTTAACTTGTGCTGTCCTTTGTGTCTTGTGATGTAGAGTGTCTTACTGGGTCATTATAATATTTTTGATGCTTTTATAGATCTGGTCATTTTTTGTATGTAATTTAAGGTGATATTGTCCAGTGTCATTTATGCTGTCTTTGTTGTTTTTTTTTCCGTTCATTATCAGACCGGATTGTTGTAATTTTCTGATACTTTTATATCGCTATTATTTCGACTTGCAGAGTGTGTGTTTCGCTTGTGGTTTTGTTATTTTAGTTTTGTCACAGTAGTGCTGTCCTCGTTGTTTCTGAGTCGCTCCTTGTCTAACTGTTTTCTTGTCTCTAGTTTCATATATGTATTCATTTACATCTATTATTACATATTTATTGCATTTGTGTTTCTCGCTCACATATTTTTTGTTGTTATTTTTCGTAGTCATTGTAAGCATTGAAGATCCTATCAAAATTTGAATTGGGTTTCATAAATGTCGGAAGTAACCATGAATGTACTATACTATATCACCGCGGCCCATTTTAAATGTGCGCATTATCAAAATTTGAATTGGGTTTCATAAATGTCGGAAGTAACCATGAATGTACTATATTATATCACCGCGGCCCATTTTAAATGTGAGCATTATGAAAAATCTTAGCTGTGTGTATTGAGGAGGAGATGCTTTTATAATTACTAGAGCTAGTGAAAAAAATGATTACACCATAGACTTCTATATATTATAAACACCAACAGCAGTTTGTCGATGACCATTGGGTGATGTCTGCTTGAGAGAGCGTTTTACTATTTGACTAGGCCACTCAGAATTCGGCAACATCGGCACGGCTCCTACGTGATTCGTGTACGGACAGGTAACACGTGTCAAAAAGTAATTCAGCCAATCAAGATAGGCCAACGACCCTACAGTGTTTTGAATTATAACTTGTCTTGAAATCTTTTCGCGGAATTTAACTTCCCCTAATAATTACTGTGGCACAGTCAGAGATGCGCTACAAAATAAATGAAAATACATTAACCCTTTAAGTCACATTGTCCTGGTACGTTGCATATGAAGTGGCTTTAATGGGCTAAACTGTACACATTAGAACCTACCGTCAGATAAGAAATATCACTTAAATACATGTGGGAGACATTCGCTGTTGAAACTATATTCCGTAGCCTCACACCATTGCTGCCAGTAAAATAAAGTACGGACAGATTTCTATTGGCCCCAGTGTTCGACAAAGCATTGTATCAATATCAGTAGAGCCTCGAGTGTTTCGCGGATTGAGTTGGCAGCAAGCTAGACTGAACAACCCTCTATACAGTCGAGACATTATCGTTTGCTTATTAGTTGCTGTGATCAAGTGAGGCCTCTGTACAGGACTTTTAAACACTCACTTACACTACTCCTTCCTGTTTATTACTGGCTCTCAGTTGAACTGGGCGTGTCTAAAGAACTGTCGCCCAATCACAACAGTAGGAGAAAAAAAAACAAGTGTTTGGAGTATACCTCGCCTCCGAATCAATTCGCCAAATACTCGTGATAACAGTACAGTTCCGAACCAAAAAATTGTATGTTGCAACGCTTAAAATGATATACTTATCATGGTTGAAAGGGTTCAAATGACGTGGACGATTAAATTATCGTGACGTCTCAGGGCGTGGCGACCGCAGTAAATAGGTCACGCAAAGGAATCCAGTGGCAGAGGAGGTAAAAACCTTGGGGGGGGGGGAGGATCAAGGTATACTTCTCTCCGCACGCCGGGGATCACCCTCGGGCACGCGGTGGACGCCATACTCGGCTAATGTTTTCATTATTTCGAAAGAGAGAGGAGCCCGCCAACGAGGGGTCTACGTATGCGGCGCCCGCAGGATGGCGTCCCGTGTGACCTGCTTGCGGGGCGCACTCCGTACTGGCGTCCCCGACGCGACGCGACGGCCACGCGTCGAGTCCTTCTCCCGGGAAGGCGTTGACTTACTGCGCCTACCTACCGGGTACATCACTGCTCAAGGCGAGGCATGCTGCTTAATATGTACGTGTAAGCGATCTGCCTCATGGTTAATTCAACACTCTTTAACCCTTTCAGACCCACTTTAATTTACGGCTCCAGGCGTTGCAAACAAGATATTCTATTATACATGCTGTAATTGAGTCGCACAACACTTAAGGCACCCGTCTACCTGGCGCTTGAAGTGCGTTGCAGAGTGTTCGAAATACACGTTTTTCTACGAAACTATTAAACGTGCGTCCAGTGTACTGACCTACGAAAATAACACACATTTCAGGCGAAGGCTGTTGAGTGTTTTTTAAACCTCACGTTAATTAGAAACACAATTACAGAGCACGCCAAAATGGCTTAAAAAAAAACTGCTTTTTAAAAGCGTTGTATCTCAAATTGTACGTGTCAGATCCATACAAAACTAGTCAAGGTGCATGCATTGAACCTTCCTATACACTTTCCACCTAAACAATAATAGGGTCGCCGCTGAAAGTCCCATAGGTACACGCAGCACGACGAGATCACTGCACGCCAGTTCAGAGCCTTGCGCTTAGTGGCGATGGGGGACTTGATGAGCGTGGTAGTGTCGCCTTTAACACTTCCTCGCCTCTCGGCTTCAAACGCGGAAAAAAAAAACTATAGGCAGACGGACGTCCTAATGTTTCGTTGTTACAGCCAATTAACCGCAAGCTACGTGTTCGGCTACAGATATATGAATCAGTTAAGACCTATGCCAGTAAGACGGTTTGCGAATAATTTACCCAAAGATAAGGTAATTGCTCACTGAGCTTCGCGGAGTGCAGCACAGACCAAAAAATTTCTGACATGTGCTTATAGGCTGTTCACGGTAAAGTGAGCACTTTTTAATGCCCTTCTAGATTTTTCCTTTCATCCTATTTCCATCTTCCTGCTACTTTTTAATATAAACATTGCTTTGTGATGAATAAACACAGTGTATACATTTCACCACCCTCGAAATTTAATGCCTGATGCTGCAATAAGATACATTTATTAGTTGTTAAAGCCTGTTGCGAGGGCCTTAAAAAGTGCTCACTTTACCTTGAACAGCCTTTAATGTACACAATTGTGTACAGTGGGTCCGAATGGGTTAATTCATGTCCCAACGAACAGGGTGGCGCAACGGCTAAAAGTTTGACTTTCTTTCGGAGGGACCCGGACTCAATCCCCTATTCCCCCGTCCGGCCATCCTGATTTCGGTGGGGCCGCAGTGGCCGAGCGGTTAGATTGCTCGCCTTCCAACAAGGCGAACCGGGTTCAGTTCCCGACCGGGTCACTCCCGGATTTTCGCAAGTGGGAGGTGGGCCGGAGGATGCCGCTGGTCGACGGGCTTTCTCAGGGACCTCCCGTTTCCCCTGCCCTTTCATTCGGGCTCTGCTCCATACTCACCTCAATCACCCTCATCGGCTCCCAAGACCTCGATGTTACGAGCCGTCCAAATCTCTTCACATCACTTGCATATAAATAACCCAATTATAAATTGTATACCCTGTTCACGGTTAAACTGAACCCTTTTGGAAGCCCTGCTTAAGGTCTGCTTGAATCAACATTGTGTATTCTTCCACCATATGTAGAAATGAATATCAAAATAGGCCTGATCACTTAATTCATGCGTCGGCCAAGTGAAACTGTGCAATTATTATAGAAATTTGCTAATTATTAGGTACAATTGTATGCATTAAATAAACAAGAGAGCGAAAGAAAAATAATTGCGGTATTCTCAAATGTATTCCTATAATTTTAAATCGACATTAAAGACATGAAATTACTTTCCTTTCATTGCAAAAAATTTACTTGGGCACATGTCAGGTTGTATGGCAATTGAAATACAAGTACGTAAGGACAGTGATATTATTCAAACGTTGATTTCAAAAGTTCTCAATTAACCGTAAACAGTCCATAATAGTGCATGCCTCCGCACTGTTACAGCTATAAACACAAGTAAGTTAAATAAGCTTAATGAGTTAGAAGAGCTTTGGACAACATACAGTTTTACACATCTGGGCATTGCCGTGCGTCTTTGAGCGTTTCCAAGCCAGGATGTTGCGTACGACTCTGCTGCGTTAAGATTGTTCTCGATAAAGTGAACACTTGAAATGAACCTTAGAAAAAAGTCGCTGCCCCTACCTGCATATATTTTAACGGGCGCACTGAGTGACCTGCGCCTAGTAAAGTTGGTTACGATGGGTAGAAAGTAGTTCCATATGTTAACTTTCAGTAAAAAGTGTTAGGTAACAATTTGTGATAATTAAAATTTTATATTTCGCTTTCCGTTTTTTTTAACGCCCCAGTGTGTGGAAATTAGTAGATTTATAAAATGTTTACTTTTCTAATAATTTTACAGTTTCACTTGACCGACCCATGAATAAAGTGATGAGGCCCATACCAAAGTTAATTTTACATAAGGTGGAATTATACACAACGTGCATACAAGTAGATTTTAAGCAGGGCTTTCAAAAGTGCTCATTTTGGCGTGAAGAACTTGTAGTAATAATTACTGAACAGCAGTGTCGCACGCATTTCTTTCTGAAAACGTGCATATCAATACCTCGTAACACAGTTTACGAGTAGTGGAAAATTAGAGTTCTAGCGTATTTCACCCAGCCTTACAAATAGAAGCTTGGAAGCAGTTGGAAAGCCGGATATTACGTCAATATGTATTAGCCACAAACTAAACTCTCCTCAGTTTCTCCGCTAAGAAGTAGCTATAATATAAATTACTTAGCCATAAATTATTTCAAGATATTCAAATTGAATTTAAAGCTTATCTCCTTGAGCTTCAGTGTATTGACTAGGATAATCATACATTTCTTATTGGAAAATCATAGGTATGAAGTAAAGTTTTTGCATCCAAATAAATCGATGTATAAATTTGTGTATTCCTCTATAAAAACGTAAAAATCATTGTTGTGTCTATTACAAGTATACGAGTTAAAAAAATCTTGGCGTAGTGATATTTACTGAGAATAAATGTCAGAATAAACTCGATATACATAGTTTACTGTACTAAGATTTAATACTTAGTAATTTATTTGCATAAAAGATTGCTACAGCCAGTTTGCTATACTGTCAAAATGTTCCTCGTTATCTTCCTGAAATGTAATGGAAATTTTGAACTTAACTCATAATTGTACTTTAAATTTCTATAAATTAAAATATTAACCATTACCAACATCTATTTTCTCACTGTTTTCATTCGTATTAATCATAAATTAAATAGTATAATTTACAGAAAAAATTTAATTAAAAGTTGAAATTAACCAAAAATGAACATGGCGTGTTTTAGGAAACAAAGAAACACGGCTTACGTTGAGTGGTATTTTCAAAGGTTTGATTTAAAAAGTGCGAAGAAGCCACGAATAGACTATAGATAGGGATATGAATATTTCGCGAGTTCATTTCAGGACAAAATAGAGGTCAAACAAGTGTACACTGAAGTTGACTTTGTAATTGGATCGCAGTTTATTAAGACGTAGCCTGGACGACTATGAGCCAATAGCAGACTTGCAGGGAAACAAGTAGCGAATTCCATACTGCCAGGTGTGAAGTAACACTAGCTACTATATGGGACAGTAGCCAATAAACGAACATCTGAGGCTCGAGTAAACACATGACTGAGGAGTCTAGCCTACAGGTAATTGAAGTCGCGAATTTTTCCCTTTTTTAACTATAGATAGGGACCTGCTAAATACGCCTTATTTTTTGGCATCAAGCTAAAATTCACAGTACTGTATAAACCCGAGCCGGCATCATTCCTCAATTGGCTGCTGCCCAGATATGAAGTCACGCCTTTTCTGAGTGAACTATACGTAATTGGGGCACAATATTGTGAAGTAAACATTTATTGGCGCAGAAATACCTGGGGCGTGTCAAATATAATATGGTCCAATGAAAAACGTGTTACCAATGTAAGAGTGTTTGAAGTTTAAACTGTCCTCAAATAATAACTTGGGACACCTGAATTTCGCGAAAAGATTTCCGCACATGCTAGATTTCAATACCCTACGAGCGTCCTAGCAGTTCCCTTTTGATTATTGGGGGCGTGTATCTGTGAGAATACATTTTCTTAGGCCATGTCTGAATTGGCAGATTTTGTTGACAAAATGATCACGTGACCCGATTTTGTATACAAAAATTGATGACGTATTTAGTCATGGTAGTTCGTATTTTGTATCTAGCGGATGTAAGCAAAAATACAAAATGACAAAATCAACGCCATGTTTGTTTTTACTTTAAAAACACAATCGCGAATGCGTAAATAAAATGACTTTTAAAACAAATAACTGTACCTAAAATACACTAGGCATGTTTTAAAAAGCAAGCAAGTGTTGTGTTTTATATACATATAACGCAAAAAAAAAATTTTTAAAGTTGTTCTTTCATAATGTATTATTTTATTACTTATTAACGTATTCGTAGTATTCCAGTGATGATTGCAGAAATATTACGTCTGTTTTAAGTATTAAGTTTAGATAGAAATATTTTGCACTGTTATTGTAATAATGTGTTGTCACGAGTGCTACACAAGTGACTGTCGACAATGTCCGAATCGATACCTACCAAATCACGAATTTACAAAATAACGAAATTTGTCGATTCGGACACGGCCTTAGTTGATCTGCCAACCAGAATTAAGTTGCTCCAATATTGTACGTCTCTGATTCGTGGGCTGACACTTGAGACGTGTGACATCTAGATCGCCCAATCACAAAAGTGGATCTGAGAAAAGTGTTATCAAATACAACTGGTAGTGAAATATTTTCGCGAAATTTGGGTGTCCCTAACTATAGGCTGTTCTCGATAAAGTTAGCACTTTTTAGGCCCTCCAAACAGGCATTAACCACTAATAAAATGTTTCATTGCAGTCTCATACGTTAAGGCTATTGGTGCATGAAAGCAGCATATTTATAAAATTTGTCTCATGACTTGTTTCACAGCGGATTTTTTCCAAATTTATAGCATGTCAAGGCGTAAATAACACATTTTAGCACCTTCTTCCTTTTTTAGATATTCACTGCCGTTATTATTCTCAGAGCACTGATTTCAGATAACAAAACAAAAATCCTTTCTTTTCTTCCATTAGTGCTCCGAGAATAATGACGGCAGTGAATTTCTGACAACGTAAGAAGGTGGTAAAAGTTGTTATTTACGTCTTGAGATGCCAGAAATTTGGAAAAATACGCCGTGAAACAAGTTATGACACAAATTATATAAATATACTAATTTCATGCACCAATGGCCTTAACTTTTGAGAGTGGTGAAAGTAAACACCATACTTATTAGTCACGTGACCATGCGGATATTAAAAAGTGGCTTAAACATAAAAACTGGCTTAAAAGAAAATTTTGGAAGGGCCTTGTTAAGTGCCCACTTTACCGTGAACAGTGTATATAGAATTATCACGAGCAGAGTGGCCAGGCAGGAAGCGGATGAATCCTCCGGCCAAAGAACTGCGGTCGAGGCTTCGCTCCCACCCACGTGATGGGAAACGAAACTGTCGCGGGGAAAGGGGCGAGGCGAGGGCCGGCCGTAATGTGTTTGGTTTATGTGACGCGCAGAACGAGCACAGAAAGCTTCCCGCTGTCACTTCCCGACTCAAAAATCTCTTTTTTTGGGCCGCTCCGCGCAGCTCGTCTTCATTCGGCGCTCATGCACGGCCCACGAACCTGCCGATACACTGTAAAAATAAAATTTCTTAATTTTACACCAACTGAATGTGGCAGCAGTGTTTCCATTGGCATCAGCGTAATTCAGGCCTACATACGTCAATGGTTTTTTTTTTTTTTTACTCTACGTCCATGTAAATTCATCCTACAAATTAGTAAAATAACTTTGGGTGTTCATAAAACGACTATCTAACAGTAAAAATACATAATTTAATATTTTACATGTGTACTTTTCACATATTTCAAATTGTGTAAATTAACTCCATCATTGGGTTTATTAAGCAATACATTCATATATTTTTTATCAAATACATGTAATAAGGGAGAAACAAAAGAGTCGCCATCTAGCGGGCAGAATATGAACAACTTGCCACTCACTGCTCTAACTACTTCGGAAGGGACATTTGTTTGGATTAGTAGTGTGTTAGTAAAAAGACTGTGCATGTTTTGTGTGTAAGTCTGACAACTTTGCTGCAAAACTGTAAGATATTAAATTGCATTATCGTATTCTGCGTACCTTTAGTTTCAAAAACACGTAACTCAACTTTCGCTTCTAACATTTTTGTAGAAAGCTGCGAAATAACAAGTGAAATATGACACTGTGGGGTCCGTTGCCACAAAAAACGCGGGGTAGTTGTCACAGTGACAACATGCCCCGTATACCTCGGAGAAAATTTTTATCCGCAATTGTGTACAAAATAAATACTTTCTGTGTTTGAAATATGTAAGTTTCGACTGAGATAGCCTAATTATGGGCAAAAATGTAAACATGGGCCCTCATAAAAATAGGTACTCCGAACCACCTATTTCTGTCGTGGTGCTCATATACTTAAATAAGGCTCATGATTTCACTATAAAATTCGCCCCCTTTGTTTTCCTCTAAAAGGAAAAAAAAATAATGTACCGGGGTAATGTACTTCAGTATATTTTTATTGTTTAGTCGAACTTCGAAAATAAAGGGAAACGGTGGCGTATTTATTTAAATAGCACGAGCTTCCAAATGCTGTGTCGGGAACAAAGTCCAAAGCAAGGTTTCACGTAGACTAGGTTTGTTTTAAGTTTATGTCTTTCATTCATAATGATAATATAATGTATAAAGGCCCACTTAACCTAATTGTTCAGCTCATCATTTAGTAGGAAAATATAGCAATTATAAATTTTATTTGATAAAAAATTATGTATACATAACCAAGCAACGCATTTCGCTTTGCAGATGGTGAGGACATAAAAACGGAAAACGGGTAAAAGAACACCATCCCCTGATTTATTACTAAGAGCTGCAAAAGCTGCCCTCTTAATCCAAACATTTTTTCTTAAGTAGACTTTCTGCCAAGCTATGTGACAGACAGACCATATACTTCATCAGTTCTTGCATTACAAAAATACAGTTCTGATTTGCAACCTTCTACCGATGCTCCTACAAGTCCACAGCAAGATTTAAGCACGAAACTTTCTACTTCCCATGTTTCACCACAAGATATCAGACCGTTTCCCAAGGTTCCCGAAAGAAAAGAGAAGGAAAACAAGAAAATCGGCTATCCTGACAGACACACCAGTAAAAGTTGCATTAGCTGCAGAGAAAGGGAGAAGAAAAGTTCCGCATTTAGATCTCCGTGGAAAGAATAAGTCTTTAAAATCCGAGAAAAGGCCTGAAAGCTCTACTCAGCCGTATGCATCATCTGAAGTTGAAGACATTGTGTTTAGTGTGCGAAGAAGCGTTTGGACTGAGTGTTCCAGGAGAAGAATAGGTGAGGTGTGTTCAGTGTCACTCATGGTCTCATGAAAAGTGCACACATAAAAGTGGATCACAGCTGTTTTATTTTGTTTACCAGAACTGTGACCCTGATTCTTCAGACTAAACTATAGTTTAAGATTCATGTGTTTAATTGTCAAAGTTTAAACGATATTTGTTTAGTGTCTGCAGAATAGTTTGCGGTATCCTCCATGTCACAAGACAAATTAACGAGTTGTATCCGTGCTAGCTATGTCCACCTTAAATTCCTTTGGAAGCCTTAGTTGCATTTTTCACAAGGTTTACCTTCCTATTTAGTTTTTAAAGTTTTGTATAACTTAGGAATTGTGTAACAATTAAGATTTTTTAGTTTATACTATGTGTGTTTGTATGTTTCGTATGTGACAACTAACCCCATCTTAAGTGACAACTTGCCCCGGCGATGGGGCTTGTCGACTTGATTTTGAACGTGAATAACTGTATTTTAACACGGTGGTATTCAATTGTAAGAAAATATTATGTGACAGACAAAGGTATGCAATAAATTATTAAAAAAAAAAAGAATTTGTGATAAAATTGCACCATTTTAAAGAAAAATATTAAAAGTTAATTTTGTGATAGCTAGCCCCGGTCTCCCCTTCCCGCTGGATTATTAAGAATATTTGTATGAAATTACACGCACTGTAGTTGTTTTTACAAATTACACATACAAAATGTAAAATTACCAAAAATTGGTAGGTCTAAGAGTAAATATACACTTATTTTTTACAGTGTTGTGCTACTTGCGGCTTTTGTACTTAGCTGCACACCGAAAAAAAATGTCTTTTTTTCTTTAAAAAATACACGTCAATGACGGGAAGATAATTTTAAGGGTGACTAACCTAACAGAAACTTGCATAACAAAAAGCCACATATAACTTATCTATGTCTTAACCGGGATTCGATAAACAAATTATATATATATATTTTGTAATTGGCTCTACCAGTTTAACTAATTTGTACGTCATATATCCTTAGTCACTGTTCGTACTTACATAGTAAATAATATAGAGAATATGGGGAGTTCGATACTTGGAAATACACTGTCTTAAGAGTCCTATGTACTGAAACATTTTCTGTGAAATCGTTGTTCGCACGTAAACGCGTATCTCGGTAAATGAAAGTTCTGGAAATATGACTTTTTGTCGGACAAGATAGAAAACATTATCTATGGCCCTATGTTTTTTACTTTTGCTATATTAAGTGTATTCGTGGAAAAAAATTCGTGAAAAAGTCAAATATAGCATTTTTAAAGCTTGCCTATGCAGTTTCCTTAAGCGGCAAGAGAAAATTACGAAGATACGCCCGTATTTTAATATGTAGTCTTTCATCGCGTGTAATGAAACCCCTATGTTACAGATCTAATTTGCACAGTACAGCGTCACAACGGAAACAATACACGCCTTGCACGTAGGAGCGATGATGCGCTAGACGGGCGTGTTAACTGTCCCCATATCGCTCCCTCGCTTTTTGATTTTGGACGCGCAGCTACATGATAGCCTTAAATCTCATTTAGTGTGGAGCCACCCAAAGTATAAATAAGCAAAAATTTCGAGAATTTCGTGGTTTCTTAACGAGAGCCTATAAATGACGGGAGCCGATGTCCTTATTTGCTAACACACACAATATGTTACAGATCGCGATTTCAAGAAATTAAAGTGTATTAAAAATTACAAGTACTAACCCATGGGAAATGGTATAATTTCTTGTGGTCGGCGTGAGGTGGCCAGACAGCGTTGTTTTTCCAATCCCCAAAATTCAGACTTAAGAGCCATTTTCGTGTAGAGCTGAGGGGATGCCCACCAAAGCGAATCGTGTTCGATTCCAGTGGCGCGTTCGCCCAGTTTTCCATGTGTGGGAAACGTGGCGGGCGTTGGCATTATCCGGCGGGTTTTTTTCTCAGGATACTCCAGTTCTCTCGCCCTTGTATTCCGCCCCCGCTCCATCTGCACCTCATTTCTCCCTCATTGGTGCTCCAGGCCTCCTTTTTAAAACTGGGGATTTTGCACTTATATATTCGGTGCTACGTTTATTAAAGTTTTTTTTTTTTGCTCTTGAAAACTGTTTCACTGGACTTAATCGGAATTTCAGTAAGAAGTTACTGGTCTGCATTTGAGTTTGTAATAATAAAACTATTCTGATTAATAATTTCTCAAATGAACGCGGTGGATTGTAAAACACGCTACATCTGCCGCGACACTTAAATTGATAAACAGTCAACGCGCGACTTCGTTGGACGACGGCCAGATAATAATAAACGTTGCAGAGCGTGTCCGGTGTAGCCTGGACCAATAGCACGATGACAAGTGAAAATACAGCGGTGGTGAAGAATATAGACCGCTCACTTCAACTGTCTCGTCAGTGCCAGTAAAATTGTGCCGTCCTCGAAAGGTCAACACTTTGAGGACTATACCCGACAGTAACTCGGTCACAACTTGTTTACTATTTCTTCCCACATTGAGAACAAAACTGGTTCGGATATACTTACATCATTCTCATATTTCATGAGGATTTTAAATAGGAACTAACGCGGCTTCAACAACGATCTTTGTAAATAAACGACAAATTTTTGTATAATTACTGAAATTAACACGATGGGATGTATGGTAAATTCGGCACTCCGCTGGTTGGAGGTCAGCCAATACAGAAATACTGGTGTCGTTTTGATTAATAGAACGGCGTTAAACGACAATAGGGAGCGATAAAACACTGTGTCCCTGCACTGGTGTACATAGGTGACTAACGTGTAACTTGTCTTTGACCTCGAAGTGTCAAGCGTCGACCAACACTCAAATCCTGCGAGCTCAGGAAAATTGCTGTAGGTACAGCCGAATCTCCAACTTTACTTCTCATGGATCTCCCCCCCCCCCCCGCCCCTTCATTCCGGCGCCGCTCCATATTCACCTCAATCACCCTCATCGGCTCACAAGACCTCGCTGTTAAGAGCCACCCAACTCTCTTCACTTCACTTCCAACTTTACTTTATTTATAGAGATGAAAGAATTTAATTTAGGGCGAGGAAACTGTGGCAACGTCTTGTGGGGGCGTGGTGCTGGCACATGCGCCACAGGGAAACGAGTGGTCGCGATTCTGCAGCGTAATCTACGATCTGACGATGCAAGGCGCGGCGCTTCTTTGTGGGGACGACCGAGGCAAAGGAACGTTTCTGTGGTGGCGGAGCAGGGAAAAAATAACCCCGGGGAGCATCGTGGGTACTGCGAGGGAGGAAGGAAGAAGCTGAGATGACTGACAACTGGACCCCCCGACGCAACTCATCGTGGATATAATTTTTTTTATTGCCGCCCGACGGAGCGCGATGCTTATCTTCACGGGGAGAGTTCCATCCTCAAAGGCCATTCTAGTTCCACATCAAATTATTATCTGCCTCGCGGGTTCACTTATGAATGGCCGTTTCTGATTCCACCCCCCTCCCCTCCGCCACCCATCATCTTCTCCACGGGCCACCTTGCTCGAGGACCCTTCCGGTTTTACCGACAAATTTTACTTTTCCTGCAGCTGTGTATGACAAATAAAAATTCTGTCCTCCCTTCGAGACTGCTCGAGGTCGTCGACCTAGAGATCTGTGTGCTCGATAGCGCAACCTCGCCTTGTCCTTTGAAATAAACAGTTTCGTCTTTCACCCCAGACACTGGTTTAAAAAAAAAAACATACATACGTTTTAATTAAACTGAAGAAATTGCTTCTTTCACGGACGCAATATCTGTCGTGACACTTTTACGACTGTTCAAACGGTTATTGTTTTTGGAAGTTTTGGTAACTGGTTGTCAGTACTTCGAAATTTTTTTCAGGAGATTAGTTTAGGGTAAATTCTCGTAAGTGTTAAATTTTTTTAACAAATTCCCTATTTATGATAAGTTGTAGAAACTGCCTTTTGGAATTCCGTGAACATGTAAAATCTCTCTCTGATCCAAAATTTAACTTTGAATTATAGTGACTAACACCCAGCGGAGACTCAGAATATTGTGTGTAATATAATACAAACACATCTTTCTGAGACCTCATTTGATTATAAATTAAATACATTGTATACAGGTGGTCATTGTGTTTGTCAGGTATGGTTAGCAAGCTTCTGATATAATGAAAACTACGTAAGTGACTACATTATATTATATTTTAAAGTGACTGAAGAGAGTGGTAGTAGGATTTAAGTATATTCCAAGACAAACCTTTGAAGCGCACGTTGTCCAATCGGTTCAAGTCAGCGGTTTTTAATGTAATCTTCAGCTAGGAATGAAGAATATTGGGGAGGTTTGGACGGCTCTTAACAGCGAGGTGTTGAGAGCCGATGGCGAGGCGAGTATGGAGCAGAGCCTGAATGCAAGGATGGGAGAAACGGGAGATCCCCGAGAAAACTCGCAGGCCAGCGGCATCCTCCGTGCCGGACATTCGAAAATCCGGGAGCGACCCCGCCGGGAATAGAACCCGCTTCGCCTAGGTAGGAGGCGTGACTGGTAATAGGGCCTAACTATCTTGATACAAAGTACTAAATTTGGATTTTTGTGGCAGTCATTGTATGTCTGATAACTAGACATCAGATATTCGCAAAAAAAAAAGTTCCTGTCAAGTTGTATTACGAAACACTTTATCTCAGATCTACTTTCGCGATAGGTTAAGTTTTAATTACTGCAGGTGTCTGCCTGCGAATCACAGTCATTATATGCCAGGATAACCTAAATCTTATTGATTGGTCCAATCAAGTAAGAGCTTGTCTTCTCACAAATACACGCGGCTAATAACTAGAGCTAGTGAATTTTCGCGAAAAAATGATGAGTACACGATAGACTTAAATAAAATAAGCAACCAACAGCAATTTGTCGATTGCCATTGGATACTGTATGCTTGATAAGGTGTTTACTTAGTATTAGACCGGGCCACTCAGAATTCGGCAACATCGGCACGCCTACTGCGTGATTTGTGTACAGGCAGCTAACACTTTTCACTAAGTAATTCATCCAATCAAGATAGTTAAAGACCCTACAGTGTTTTGAATTATAACTTGTCTTGAAATCTTTCCGCGAAATTTCGCTTCTCCTACTAATAACCAAAGGAAACCTGCAAGTGTTCACGAAGAATATTGAAGCCTAGCACTCGTGAACTAGTCTGAAGATGCAGAATTAATTTTTACTGCACTGTAGCTGGTATGGAACTTGCGACAGGAAAAAAGTACAGGCCCTATTATCAATTTTGATATGAAATCTGACCGTATATCAAGCCACAAATGTCATGATGGCTGTTTTAGCAGCAAGCTTAACGGCTGCTAGATGGCAGACCTTGCACAAGCTAAGGAACGAAGTGTCGTGTAATACACAATTTTAGTGCTTGGCCACAGATGGCTTCTCAAAGCCATGATGCCGATTACAACCTCAGGTAGTTGTATTTAAATAGCCTTTAACATTTGTCCGTCTTCACAACGAGTAGCAATATTTCAGCCTCTTTTAAAGCCTATATGGATTTGCGGTCCATTAACTCGTCGCACTTGCACTCAACACTAACTATATAAAGGCTGTTCACGGTAAAGTGAGCAAATTTTAAATCAACTATTAAAAAATGTATCTGCCCTTATCTGTATATATGTTAGCTGGAAACTATCCGGCATGCCCCAGTAAAGTTGGCAACGGCGTATAAAAAGTAGTCTCATAACTTAACGTTTAATTGTAAGTGTTAGGTTCACATTTGTGAATACTGAAACGTTTTATGTTTCCTTGTGTTTTTACTGCTTGTAATTGTAAGAATTAGCAGAATTTTTTGAACATTTACATTTCAGTTAATTTCTCTGTTTCATATGACCGATGCATGAATAAAGTGAGCAGGTCCATGGCAATGTCAATTTTACGTAAAGCGGAATAATACACAGTGTGGATAAAAGTAGATCTTGAGCAGGGCTTTTAAAGGTGCTCTGTTTACCATGAAGAGCCTACATACATGTATGTCTTACTAGTACATAATCTATTTATACTACTGCAAATTTGAAAATAAATAATTTTATTGTATTAACTGGATCAGATAATTAAGGTCCCCTTCAATTACGGTTTCCTCAATTTTGTAACTAACATATGTTATTTTGTGTGAGTAAACAAAAAATAGCAGAAAATTATTATTTCATCAGACACTTATTTACGAACAAGTTTACTAAAATATAATTTAATTTGCCACAGTAAGTGAAATACAATATTGATTATGATTGGTCGGTCATGTGAACTCTGTCAAAAGATTGGTGAATATGTTGAAGCTGCCCTTAAATCACAATATTTCGTACTAAGTAATGTTTCCTACTTACAATGTAAACCGTGGAAAACGGAATATTTAATTGTATATTAAATACGCAGATATTTTTAATGTTGTTATAAATAAAACATCTGTTAATATTTTCGAACAGCTGATGGATAAGGACAGGTGTCTTTCGCGAAAATATTTTTGGCCATGCTAGATTTCAACATCCTACGTCCACAACCACAACTTCCTTTGGTTATTGGCCGCGTATCTATGTGAGAAGACATGTTCTAATTTGACTGGGCCAATCGTAATAAAGTACTCCAATACTGAACGTCTATGATTCGCAGACAGACACTTGAGCCACGTGACATATAAAACCATCCAATCACGAAAGTGCATATGAACAAAAGTATTTTGGAGTACGACTTGTCCTGAGATCTTTTCGCAAAAAACACCTGTCCCTACAAATGGATAACACCCTCCCAAGACATACCGCACTCTGAATATGAGTACTTCGTACTCTGTGATTCTGTAAATTTTCCACGGGCCACACGAGACAGTCTTTCCGAAATAAAAATTTAATAGATTTTTCTTTAATTTCCTTGGGGTCAAAAATACGGCTGATAAATTTTTCGGCGCTTTGGAGAATAGCAGGCGTTACGTGAAGAGGACGTTTGAGGTACAACCACCTAAAAGGCGTGTATGTGGCTTTATAAACCCCAGTACCTGACACATGTAGCTGGAAGCTTGAAAGAATGACGAACCATTTGTCACATATTAACTCCGTAGATTAAACATTTCGGGAATGGCAAAATGACGCGTTGAGTAGGTGGTAAAAGGGAGGAATGGGGAAGAGTGGCATGTGGAAAACAATCCAATCTTGTTACAGGCTGTTCACAATAAAATGAGCACTTTTGAAAGCCCTGCTTAAGATCTACTTGTATACACGTTGTGTAATCTTCCGCCTTATGTAAAATTAGCATTGCTATGAGCCTCATTACTTTATTCATGCGACGATCAAATGAAACTCTAAAATTATTAAAAAAAGTAAATACTTTACAAATCTGCTCACTTTTACACTAGGTGCATAAAATAACAGATAGCAAAATAAATAATTGTAATTTATCACAAATGGTTACCTAAGACTTTTTATTTGACGTTAAGATATGGAACTACTTTCCATCCATCGTTACCAACTTTACTGGGCTCATATCACTCAGTGCGCCAGTTAAGATATATGCAGGCGGGGCAGTGGCTTTCTTCTATAGGCCGTTCACGGTAAAGTGAGCACTTTTAAGGACCTTTCAAAATTTATTAACCCCTAATAAATATATTTTATTGCAACCTCAGACGTTAACTTTTGAGAGTGGTGAATTGTATACACTATGTTTATTAGTTATATTGCAATGTTGATATTAAAACTGGCGGAAAGTTAGAAAAAAATTTGAAAGGAAAATTTTAGCTGGTCCCTAAAAAGTGCTCACTTTACCGTGAACAGCCTACAAGGTTCATTTCTAAAGTGCTCACTTTATCGTGAACAGCCTTTAACAAGAATTTTACTAGATGTAATATTTATTATATTTTCAGACTTAGGAGTGAATAATATATTCGATAAATAGCAATGTCAGGTATATATATTTTTGCATAATTACAAACTACAGAGCTACAGTTTCATCCAGTAGTGAATCGTGAGGAATACGCCAGTGTGCGACACCTGTATGTGTTACCCACTGCCCTGACATGTTCGTGAAGTTACTGGACTATTGCTGAACCTGTCTGGGCCAGACAACTAGGCAGTAGTAACTGGACGCAGGTTGCTTTATGTTCTCACGTCTTGCACAGTGGTCTTATTTCCGTTTAGTAGGCGAAGAAAGTGAACTATGTAATAAATATAGCTTTCGAAATGCTGTGTTAATATTACCAGGAAACTGCTTCTGAAAGTGTCAGTGGTGATGTAATTCATTTTGTGCGGTCCGCTTATTTATATGGAATTTATGAGTTATTTAATGTGTCCCTTAATAGCAACTTTAGTAAAATATTGTTCAGGTAATACGTGAATTTATTTACGTATAACATTTATATCTTAATTTTATAGTAATATAACAAATATTGTAATAATACATATGAATATAAAAATCCAACATTAATAATTAAAACAATATTTACAGAATTAATATAATATTTATTTAACATTTAGTATAATACTTACATAATAATATAATACATTACCATTTATTTACGTATAATATTTACATATTATCTATATAGACCATAGAAACGTGTTTTTGTGATATCTGTTAGTAAATCTCATCTATTATATGTAAAAACTATTTAGAATATGCTGCGAGTGTTCATTGTGCATATTTTGTTGGATTTGCGACCAGGGTGTTTGCACCTGACTAGAAATACAGTTGTGAGGCACGGATGGTTCAAATATTTAACTGTGTGAAGTTATTGCTAATTCCACAGATAAAAATCTACTCGTTCCATGTATTGTTTCATGTCACATCTCTAATTTTCTGGGTTATGCAGCACCCGACTTTGAATTTTTTTCCCCGTTTTGTTATCCTGTCTAGGTGGCTTGAATATACGACCTCCATTGTCAGCGTAGATAGGTAACTTAGGTATCTAGAACGCATTACAATTCTCCATTTAACGCAGTTATACATACTTATTGCTATAGGCTATTCACGGTAAAGTGAGCTCTTTTGAAAGCCCTCGCATTTGGAATAATAGTCAATAAATATATTTTGTTTTAGCCTTATACATCAACTTCCGAGTGCGGTGGAATATGTACACTGTTTATTACTCATATAGGAATATTTATTTAAAAAATACTTTTAAAGGATGAAATATGGTTTAAAGAAAGAAGTTACTAGGGCGTCAAATGTGCTCAGTTTACCGTGAACAGCCTATAATCGGAATTTTGTAGCGTTCATTTTTATTTTATTTTTTTCGTTTATATATAACAAACGCCATCAATACTGTGAGGTCTTGATATTATTTGAAGTATGCCTTAGCATACTCCCCTTCAACGCTTTGATTACAGGATGTTTTCAATCATGTGTGAAGTAACGGATTGGTTGATAGTAGACATGTATTGTTATATTCCTAACTGATGCGCCGTTATTTATATAATTGCGTCCCTACATGTTTACTCACAGTCCTATGACGCTCTGCATTCAAAATGTCCACCTTGCGCCTGAACTTTTGATCTGTAGTTTTAGAAGTATTTGTCATCATAGTTGAGTTTAATGTCAGCAGTACAGTGGAGCTGGCAATAATTACTTCAATTTAACAAACCCCAGACTATACACAGACAGGAGTGCATCCAATACCTTCTGCTGACACAAGCAGTCCTTAATTCGTAAACAGTCGACCACGCTCTGAGGTATAGGATTGATAGTCCAGTCACTTACCCACATAAATGGAAACACACTGCAACCTTAACATCTATGTTGTTATTGTCATTATTCAGCAACGTGTGGATAGAATGTATTCTGGTGGTAGGTGTTTAAAAAGCAGTGTAGAGTGAGAGTAAACGGCGCCACTGTGGTCGCAAAACTGATAAAAATGCACTCTGGCAGATGGTGCGCGTGTGTGTGTGTGTGTATGTGTTTGTGTACGGAGATGGTTAACTATGAACTGAGCACTTTTGAAATCAGCCTATGACAAAACTCATTGCCCCTAACAGCATGTATTGTAACGGACAGACTGACTGGTATGTTATCAGTTAAGTTGGCGGTGGAATACGAAAAGTAGTCCCATATCTTAAAGTCGTATTCGAAGTGTTACTGCCACATCTGTAGCCACTAACTTCATAAAAAATATTTCCCTTCTGTTTAACGCACGTTATGGTAAGAATTGCCGTAAGCTTAACAATTTCACGGTTTTCACAGTTACACTTGATTGGTGCTTGAATGAAGTAAGAGCCTCGTTGGTAAGGCTGATTTTACATACATAGTACAGTCAGTAAGTTCCTTGATGTTGTGATGCGAGGCTGCCTACATCCGGGGCGCCAGTGAGTGCTCGAACTTATTGACCGCGGAAGTATGATGGAATGTCACAAAATTGACGTGCAAGTAGTTCTTAGGCAGGGCTTTCAAAAGTGCCCGGTAATCCGGTTATCCGTGGACACACTGACAGAAAATCGAACAAAATATTTGTTTGTGTAGGGCCAAATATATATTTAGTTGCCCTAACAAACTATATTGTCGAGCAAAAAAAAAAAAAAAAAATTGAAAAGCAACAAAATTACTTTTGTTTGTGTAACAAAATATGTGTTTGAATAAACAAAATCTCTGTGCTGGGCCAAAAAATTACTGTCAACTAAATATTTTGTTGAATCAACTGTTTATATTTGTTTGGCCACTCATTTGACTGCCTTCGTTCGAAAATACAGCTCGAGAGTTTGTTTGTATTTGTTTTGTGACAATTAGGGTAGTAATCGTGTTTGTTAGTGCATATATTGATGCTGAACAATCGTATAAACACATTAATAAAACAATGCAACAAGAAACTGACACGTAAAACTGCAAAACTTGAAATATTTGTTTACACAGGTTGCCCAATTTTCGCAGTATATCAATTTAAAAGCTTTCCGGCGTCATCAGTTGTCACATCAGCTGAGATTACTAAGACGTAGCGCTCGAACGCAGATGATCTAGGTTGTAAACTCGGTTGAATCTTTACAGTTTTTTTATATCGGCCAAAACTGTTTAATTTACGTGTTGCCAAACAAATCTTTAGTTGCATTAACCAAATCTTACAGTTTGGGGCAACCAAATGAGAACTAAATAATTTAGTTTCAGCAACAGATAAATCTAATTGCCCCTATAGAATCAAATAATAGGGTTGCACCAAACAAATCTTGTTTCATTCAACAAAAGATTTATCTCAGTGCAGCATGCATCGTGCTGTGTGCGAGTGGAAGGGTCGGGATGGTGACGCGACCTGTGTTGTTTGCCCGCAGCAGCAGCAGCAGCAGGAACGCTACCTCCGCTCTGCGTACGACCCATCGCGAGACCTCTCCCCCAACCTGCCCGTGCACTCGTGCGACTCGTCGTCCATGGGCGACGTGGAGACGGGCCTCAGCAACAACAGCAGCCTGTGCAGCAGCAACACGAGCAGCTCCGGCTGCAGCACGCCGTCCAGCAGCAACAACAACACTGCCACCAGCAGGTGAGCGACTCGGTGCAGTCAGAGGTTTGAACCTGCGCGTCCAAGGTCACGAAGCGAGGGAGCGATACGGGCGACACTAACAAGCACGCCTAGTGCCTCATCGCTCCTACGCGCAAGGCGTGTAGTGTTTCCGTCGTGGTCCTGTACTGTGCAAATCATATCCGTAACAGTGGGATTTTATTATATGCAATGAAAGCCCACAGATTAAACTACGTCCGTATGTATGTATTTTTCTCTTCCCGCTTAAGGAAACTGCACAGGCAAGCTTAAAAAATGCAATATTTCACTATTTTCACGATTTTTTTTCTCCATGAATGTACTTAATTGGTTAAAACTAAAAACATAGAGCCATGGATAATTTTTTTTTTCCCCAAAGGTCGTGTCATGCATAGGCGTATAGGTAGGGATGGGAAAAATTCGCGAGTTCAATGACCTGTAGGCTAGACTCCACAGTAATGTGTACACTCGAGCCTCAGATGTTTGTTCATTGACTGCTGCCCCAAATAGTAGCCAGTGTTACTTCACACCTGCCAGTATGGCACTCGCTACTTGTTTCCCTGCAAGTCTACTATTGGTTCAGAGTCGTCGAGGGAGTGTTTTAATAAACTGCCATCCAATTACAAAGTCATCTTCAGTGTACCCGTGTTTGCCCTCTATCTTGTCTTGAAATAACTCGCGAAATGTTCCTATCCCTACGTATAGGGAATTAAGTGCTAAATTGGATAAAAATCTCTGTCGTTTTTTGGGGGTAGTTTTTTCAACTAAAGATTTTATTGTTAGAGATTGAACGCATCTAAATTTGTAAACCGTTAAAATAGTAATTTTCAAATTTAAAATTCACTTTTTAATTATTTATAAAATGTCGCAATTTTATTAATAATAAAATGAGCATTTAGAATTAAAAAATTAAGCTTCGGAAGATTTACAAATCTACACGCTTTCAATCGCTAACAAAGAATCGTTAGTTGAAAAGACTACCACAATAAACGTCCGAGAGATCTTTGTCCGAATTTAGCATTTAATTCCCTATACGCCTATGCATGGTGAAGCCTGGCCTTAACAACCGGGTCTCGAGAGACGATGAGGGTGAAGCGAGGTGAGTATGGAGCAGCACCGGAATGCAAGGGTGAAGGGAGCGGGAGACCTCCGAGAAAGCCCGCCAACCAGCGGCATCGTCCAGAACGAGTCCCACGTGAGAAAATCCGGGAGAGTCCCGCCAAGAATAGAACCCGGTTCACCTTAGTGGGAGGTGGGCGCTATAGCCGCTGCGCCAGCTGTGACCCTAGGTGAGAGACAAGCCTTAGTCGTTGCTAATTACACAGAATAACTATGCATACAGATAAGGAATCACAGAGTACGTAGGAACACAGAGACGAAACGGCGTGGAGGTTTCCTACACAATCAGTGCGAATTGAGACAGATAAGTTCAAACAGAGAAAATTGAACGACTGGTAATCAATGCATAATTAATTAATATGGTGGCTGAATTTCACGTGTTCCCAGTTAATTTGCTTTGTTTGCCAGTCAACAACAGCTTTATCACTGATTCGGGCTTTTAGAGTGTAGATGTGTGCGTACCCAATCTCTGATTGGCTGCCCGAGGCTCTGGGTGCGAGCCTGTTACCTGATTGGCTGCTGCATGCTGCGAGAGGTTCCGTCTTGGCTGGTCTGCTGGCTGGCGAGTAGGTTGCCAGGCGATGATTGGCGAACGGCGTTACAACCTTTTACTGGCCAGAGAGACGCCGTTTCTGTGGCGTGTGCAGATGGAGTTCGCAGAATAAGCGGCTATTACGCCTCTGGGACGAACTGGTGTAGTCTAGTTGGAGGACAGGTTCATGTAAAATATCCCGTTTAACACATGGAAGTAGGAAATGCTTGGGCTCTTTCATCAGTTCGCACACGTCAAGTGGAATATAATGTTAACGCCCTCCCATTTATTTATTACCTTGATGTGATCTCCGAATAGGACCACCTATATTAAACTTAGAACGTTTTTACAGTTTGAACTAGTATATCCCATTCAGACCCAGTGTACACATTTGTGTATATTACGCACGTGTAGGTAACTTTTGGTATGTACTACACACTACGAAACTCAGTGTCCAATGATCTTACCTGTGGGTAAACGATTCGCAAACCGTCTTATTGGTCTAGGTCATAATTGATTCACATTACTGTAGGCGATCATACAGCCTACAGCTCATTGGCTGTAAAAACGAAACAAGCTTAGTACCTCCTTAAGAGCAGCACGTATCATAAAATTTTTTGTTTGCAACACTTGAAACCGTAAATAAATTTGGGTATGAAAGAGTTAAAATATTAGTTTAAATAGTTGTGTACAATCTAAACAACTATAGCGTTGTTGAAGATTACAATATTTTTCCTTCAATAAACAAGTTTTGGCGATGTTGGTGACGTTTCATACGAAGAGCCTTCCTTATCTCTTTGCTTGGACCATTTATTGTTCACCACATGTTAATGCTTGTTCACAAATAACTGGGAACATTTTAAATCTCATACTTTTATACATTTCAGTATAAACACTGGCCGCAGTGCAGATCAAAGTATAAAATGACCCACATTGATATAACTACTCCCATAACTCTTTCTGCTCTGTTGTCACCTACTAACTCCCTCCGCCGGAAATCCTGAAAGAAGATAGAACCACAAAGGGTGTACATTTGTGGTGTCCACTTTGTACTGTGACGTCATTTCTGAACTATATAAACTTCGTGTTTGAAATGTAGCACAGAAATTTCTCTGAGAAGTATAGATCTCCGTTATTTTACTAGTTTGTCAAAACCTGTTTTAGTACTGTTGTTTGTCAGTGTCTCGAAAATTCTCAGTACGACAGCTTTTCCTTGCTATTCCGTACATTAGGTCGAATAATAACTTGCTGAGCTATACTTCTGATTTACCTAACAGAATATTTATTATATACTGTTGGCGGGTAGGGCAGTATACTGTGTGGAGACAATTGTTTGTGGTTCCCGAACTGTTCACACTAGGAACTTCATAGTTTGTATGTATACCATACATTCCTTGACGACCTACAGAGCCATGTCCCAGTGAGTGGACCAGTGTATTTTGTAGCGGTTGTAGAGTTTCTACAGGTCTGGAAAACCATAACACTCTGGAGAAGTCAGGAAAACTGGTGACTAAACCTGCAAATTTTAACCTGTAATACGCTTTTAAGGAAACGATTTTTTTCTTTAGAGCCAAGATACTCTCATTAGCAGCCCATTAAATTCGTTAATAAAACAATAGGTTACCAAAAAAAATGTGATGTAAGAAAATCTCTTTGCAAGTAATAATGGAACTCCTCGTGTTGTAGACATTTACAGGAACAGTAAGTTCTGCATGCTCAATTTTAATTACATTTTACAAAGTCGTACTATTTTTGTTAAAAGTTTTTAATGAGTTCTTTAAAAGGTGGGAAATATCTCGATTTCTGGTCTGGAAAACTTAGAAAGGTCAAGGAAATTAAACGATGACATTCTGTAGTATACGTAAGGTTGGTGGGAATATGGGTAGAGCAGCGTGCCGTGTTAAGATACTTGGAATTGTGGGTGGACCAGTATATTGTGTGTAGGTATAGGCTGTTCGCTGTAAACCGAGCATTTTATAAAGCCCTGTTTAAGATCTTCTTGTATGCACATTGTGAATTCTTCCACCATATGAAAATGTAATGTTACCATGGATCAGTCATGTACAATAAAATTTATAGGAAAGAAAATATTTTACAAATTTCCTCATTTTTATACTTACATTTAATTAAAAAAAACACACATCAAAAGAAATAATTTCATTATTCACAAATGTTTATCGAACAATTTAAATTAAATATTAACACATTGAACTACTTACCTTCCATCGTTACCTACCTTAAGTCAGCGCGCCCGTCAAAATGCATGCAGGTAAAGGAAGTGTCATTTTTTAAAAGTTGATTTTGTGCTCAGTTATCCGTGAAGAGCCTATATCCCCGGTTCCATGCCTCTGTAACTGGAACAGTGTATTTTATAGAGGTTTTTGCAGTTATTGTTAGACCATTGTGTTCTGTGGAAATAGATTGGAAATTGTGGATGATGTGCATGTTCTGTGGAGGTAGTTGATCGATTGAGGATGATGTGTATGTTCTGTAAAGGTAGTTGGGAGGTTGTAGATGACGTGTATGTTCTGTAAAGGTAGTTGGGAGGTTGTGGATGACGTGTATGTTTTGTGGAGGTAGTTGATAGATTGTGGATGACGTGTATGTTCTTTGAAGGCAGTTGGTAGATTGTGGATGACGTGCATGTTCTATGGAAATAGTTGGTAGATTGTGGATTGTGTGTATGATAGGTGGAGATAGTTGGTAGATTGTGGATTGCGTGTATGTTCTGTGGAGATAGCTGGTAGACTGTGGATGATGTGTATGTAGTTGGTAGATGATGATGGTGTGTTGCCGGGGCAGCAGCTGCGCCGTCCACCCTTGCAGCCATCACCGGTACGAGCCAGCGGTGCAGGAGCCGGCACTGCGGCCCAAAGCGGAGCGGGAGCCGTCGCCCGCCGACGACGAGGGGTCGGTGACGTGCGCCGGCTGCGGCCTGCGCATCGCTGACCGCTACTACCTGCTGGCGGTGGACCGCCGCTGGCACGCCGCCTGCTTGCGCTGCTGCCAGTGCCGGAGGGCGCTCGACACCGAGGTCACCTGCTTCTCGCGCGACGGCAACATCTACTGCAAGAGGGACTACCACAGGTCAGTCCCCGCATCCTCCTGCTACAACAGACCCTCACTCACTACATCATGCATGCTTTAACCTTAGTCTGTACACGCAAGTGTTCAGTCGGGAGTTCTTCCAGAAGGATTTATACATATGGTTACATTTTGACGTAAGTTTTGCTGTGAGTCTATCTCACCAACGAGTTACTATTTTTGACACTTCTGAAGGTAGTTCGTTTACCGCTGTTACACCAGTGTTATTCTCCACCTCCCCACCACCACAGATTATATTTACATGAACACACTCTGCTGACAGTCAACCTGCAAAGTAGGCCAACAGAAAATACTTTGCCATGGAAATAACTGTACACTAGTGTACTTTCAGAACTCTCAACATGTGCACTCGTACGTGAGACAGGCTATAGCAGGACACAATAGATCCGTCAAGTAATTTTTAGGACTGGAAGTACTGACATTTATGTATGTATGTATGTATGTATATGGCACATATTATTTGGTTAGGTGAATAAATCGCTTGGATATAAAATCATCGTTTGACTACTCTTATGATAAATTATAAAATATTATTTTGTAAAAAATAATGAAATAGCATATGAAAAAAGTAAACAAGTAAACATAGATTCGTAGTAAAATTAAGTAAACAAACACACGTTAATAATAAATAAATAGGTAAACAGTATTTGTGAATAAAAGTACGAGTAATTGAATAATGGGAGAACACATTACCAAATTAGTATTCAATGTTGTGCGTGAGAGAAAGAATCATATTTATAACAGGAGAGAGAAAAGTCACTGTTCTGTTAGCAGTTTTCGAGCCATAAAATGTTTTCAGTTTTTATTACTGATATTTCCTCTTTGGCAACGCATAATGTATCACTCAGATGATTGGATTAACAGTAATATCAATGGAGAATTTTTATTTTTTTTACCACGTGGAATAAATAGTATAAATAACTGATTTCTTTCTGAAAATGACTACAGAAGTAACAGTACACTGAGATAAAGGTCAACAAATTAGTAGTAGGGGCGGGTGGGTTTCACCCCACTTTTAATTAATCTGATCAACCCTTTGACATAAAATTAATTGAAAGGTTTAGTAAAAAAGGGTCAAATTTTAATCCCACTTTAGTCCGGTAAAAAAATTCGTAAGCCGATCTTAATTCGATTAAAATTTTCTTAATCCGAGCAATTTTTTTTTTTTATTTTGCGTATGGTTATACTTTATTTTCTTTCTTTTTGGGTGGGAGGAGGGGGTAGCAGGAGTTCTACGCGATTTTGACGGCGTGGTGTCCTAGAAGCGTCTGATCAGAGTGGTGTGTTGCAATGTTATATATAGGTGTTTTGAGTTGAGTGCAAGAGTGGATTTAGTGTAAATTTCCTTACTTTTTCTAATTTTGATGTGTTTGTAGGGACATTGGTTGCAGATAGGCGATTTTTACGAATATATTTAACACACAAGAGAAATTCAAAGTCTTTAAATGAGTTCTGTGTTTGAATAAATTACATGCAACGATTCGGAAATTTCAAATAACTATGTGAATAATAAATAACTTCAAATACGTGAGTCTTAAACGCAATGTGAGTCTCGAGCTTAGAAATATAATTTACATGGGAGAGAATTTTAACTACGTGAAGAACATCTGATGTCGACAAGTGTAAACTCACTAAACGAAATCCAGCTAGCCAGTATGAAATTACACAAGGCAAAGTCTTTAAACAAAGTATATTTCAAATGAGTTCTATGTATGAATAAATAACACGAGAGACAAGTATAACGAACAATTACGTTTTACTGTCTTTAAACAAAATCCAACTAGTCAGTATGAATAAATAACACATTAACGAGTTTACATGTACAAATTACATGCCTTACATGATTCAGCCTGGTGAATGAGATCTTACAGCAAAAAAACCTCTGACCACGATTTAAACTAGACACAATAGTGTACGTCTATTCTAATAAGTAAAATATATAACTATCTGCAAACAAAGTATTTAACAATAGAAAATCTTACCCCAAATGATTTGTTTCAAAATAATCAACTTGCGTCGAAGTATAGAGCTTAATCCCACATCACTTCATATATAATGGAAAAAATGTACAAACGTCCTCGAAGAGAAAATTATTTTTAAAATAACAGATATACTACAAATTTCTATATACTGTGGTAAATAGAATGCACTTGTTAACCCAAATATTATTTTTGAACTGTTAGGAATTTTCATAGACTGAGCTCAGAAACGTGATTTGAAAATCTTATTGTAATATTGACTAAACATATGAAAAAATGTTTCCCGATATATATAACAAAAAATTGACACTTAATTTATGAACATTACGAACGAAATCTGAACCCTGCTGAACCCTGGAGCAAATAATATCGCTTAACGAAAATCGCAGCTATCACTAGAAATGAAGGTAGGTGCGATGGTCGCCGGTACGTAGTCACACTAACCTGCAAACATAGCCTCGTCGTCTGCCAAGTTCTAGAGGTGCGAAAAAAATGATAGAAAGAGCTGTACACGTCTGTCTTCCACAAGTGTTGATGAACAACTGAAGATGGCACTGACTGGATACAGGGGTGCAGATGGCTCCCAAGATCCCTGCACCCCCACCCCACCCCCTCTCACCATCACCCCTCGCCAGACTGCTACCCTGGCTTGCTCTCGATTGTCAATTGTTTGGCAATGTAGCAAGATGGTGTCAACTGGCTGGATATGGTCACATCGCTCCCTCTTGCCTGTAGCCATCCCCCCACCACCACCCCTCAGAACCGGCCTGAGTCCAGGATGCCAGCCGCCCACTACACCCCCTCCTCTGCAAGCTGTATGTGAGGTCCTGGGGATCATTCACCCATTTGCTCACAATTGTCATTTTTTGCAACTGCTCTAGATGGCGACAAATGGGTAGATGCGTTCATATCGGGGGGCTGTCTGCTTAAAGCCACCTCCTCCCCCTGCTCGCCTGTAGGCATTCCCTACCCTCCACTTCTTGTCCAGAAGGACGTGACCCTGTCCACACACCCCTCCCATCCCCTAGTCATGAAGGTGACTTGCCTTGTAATTCTAGTTTTCTGAAAAACTTCGCTATCGATCGAGCCTAGTGCAAAAACCTGTTTTATACACCCCAGCTTCAGCCTTGAAAAAGATTTTTCGTATTTTTTTGTTAGTTGGCGCCCCTGAATTATCTGTTTCACGGCTACGCACTGCTCCCTCGCTTAAGTATTCAGAACACATTTTTCTAGTGTTGGCTTCCCTGCTTCGGCTCGCCGGGTCCGTAGCCCTCTGAATGTGTACCCCAATAGATTTCGCCTGACTCGCTGTCATTTCAACTTTACACAACAGGTTAACTACATGAGCAGTGAAATAAAAAAAAATTGACAAGTTGCTGAAATAAAGATCCCAATATAAGCCCCGAGATAATCCCCAGATTTAACATTCCAAGAACAACTTTTAACTATAATCCAGGAAACGTATAAACTAAAAAAACCATACAGAAACACCAGACTTATTTTATTCACTCGCCAAACAGAACTGTTTTTTATAACTATTCAAACAAGATATATTTTATTCATTCGTTAAGAAATGTTTTTATACAATCAATTCGACGTATATTTATTCGTATAGGAGGGAAAAAATATTCAGAGAGAATTGCCCATCTCTTTTAACAACGAGATCTTAAGAGCCAATGAGAGGAAAATGTTCGGAGTTGGAGCAGTGCCAGATTGCGTGCATGAAACTAGGGGAAATGAGAGAGATCTTCGATAAAACCCTTGTATCAATGACGTCTAACACGACATCCACATGTTGCCAATATTTTGTTTTTATTGTGTGACCCACCCGGGGGGCGAGCATGCTAACCACTTAACCAATGCGTTCCCTCTCTTTATGTCTAACAAAAAAATGTCCAACTGCAAAACATATTCCATGTAACATAGAATGTATATATTTGAATTTATGTAATATTTTAACAGATTCCGACGTAAGTTTAACGAAACATGAATACAGGCGGAAATCGTGTTTTTCGGAGTGGGAATATAGCGATTTCAACGTTATTCTTATTTTTTTATTAAAAGGTCCAAATTATTGTAAATTTACGGGAAATATATAAATATTTTTACATAACTTGAGTTGAATTTTATTTATTTTTATTGAAATACTATTTTTAATATATATTATATTGTGTTTGTCTTCTTCTGCAGACATCATTGTGTTGTATCTTGTAGAGCTGTAATTTGTGTTCGTGTATATAAAATGAAATATTTAAAATGTTTTCTGGAGTCTGTTTGGTAAAGTCATACATTCAAGCCAAGGAGGGACAGAGGTATTTTTGTACCTTCCTCTGTAAAGGTATTTGGAGCTCGCTTTAAACATATCCCCTGGGATGTCACAAAAGTTGGCCAACAGGCCGTCGTGTCTCCTACTCCAGCCTTCAATTTGAGCAGCCGGAGTGGATGAAGACTTTTAAGCTGTTGGCTAGCTCCTTTGCAAAACCTCAATCATTCATTCAGAAATGTTTAATTTTCTCCATATTTTTTTTTGTAATCTCCCCTCAGCCCTTTAAAGTCAGTTTTTATTCAAATTTTAATTAAAATGATTGCATAATTTTTTTTAAGTCTATAAATTTGCTTCTTTGTGATAGTAAGCAAAAAGTTAATTAATTTGAATTTAAATACGATTCATCAGTTTACCATTACTGATAGACACCCACACATAGCATGCAACAAAATATTATTTTCTCATCACTCACTATAGATAAGATGTTGAAAAAAAGTTGTCACCTGTTGAATTGACAAACAAATAACAAGTCACACTATTGGTTTTTTTTTTAACTTGAAAGAACATGTTTCTATTAAAAAACTCATCAGTTTCAAGACAGAATTAATTATACACTTTAGCATGAAACATATTACATCACAAACTTCAAATGAAATACAAGCATTGTTTACCACTGACTTCTGAAAAACGTCACATACCGAAATGGTTCATGTATGTTACATCGTAAATTATGAACTAAATAAATGCAATAATGTTTTTGTTCGTCATGTTAACATTTACATGCACAACCAAAACAGGCTTTTTAACAAAAAAAAAAAAAAAAAAAAAACTCCTCCGTTCAACATTACGCTGTCAAAATGAGTTAAAAGTGAAAAAAATTTACATCATTATATGATTGAAATAATAATAAAGTTTACTAAGAAACCCTCCAACAACGTCCACGATCGGATGTGTTTTTTCATAATATGCCACTATCAACTAATTGGGGAATAATTTATACCTAGTAATAATTGTGTTTTCTAAATGGAAATTCTTTCGCTTATGCACCTGGCTCAAGAAGGATGAACGAAAAATATGTTAAAAAAAAACTTTTTTTGTGGAATCATGATTATAAAATTCCACTCATTCAAAAGTTAAGTTTTAATTTGTGAGTAGTTAAACTGCTTAAAGGCTGCCCACAGTAAAGTGAGAACTTTTAAACTCAACCGTTGAAAATTATCACTACCCTTATTTGTGGCTTGCGCGCAGTGACGTTGACATAGGCTATTCACGGTAAAATGAGCACTTTTGAAAGCCTTGCTAAGATTTACTTGTATACATATAGTGTATTCTTCCGCCTTATGTAAAGTTAACACTGACACGGTCCTCGTAAATTTATCCATACGTTGGTCAAGTGAAACGGTGAAATTATTAAAAAAGTAAAAATTATACAAGTCTGCTCATTTGTAGACTTCGATAAATATAAAATAAAACAGAAAGCGAAGGAAATAATCTATGTTATCACAAATGGTTATCTAACACGTTTTTTTCGACGTTAAGATATAGAACTACTTTCACTTCGTCGTTACCAACTTTACTGGGCGCATGTCAGTCAGTGCGCCCGTTAAAATATATGCAGTGACTTTTCTCTAAGGTTGATTTCAAAAGTGTTCACTTTATCGTGAACAGGGTTTAGCTGCGCACTCCACCTTTCCGGTAATACCTCAGCGATGAGCAACCGCTTCTGACGGGTTATATAGAAACTTCCGTCGTATGAGGAGGGTTGGGGGGGGGGGGGCGGGGCACAAATCGCGAAGTCTACATCGCTCTCTACCATACTCTCCCATGATTCACGACCTCGTAATTAATTACTCTTGCACTGACTCGCCAGTGATTACTTACGTGGCTCTTTCATCGTAACTCTACTAGTACCTACCTTCTGCGCAAAGCATAGTTCAAAACCAGCTTTCGTGTCTCGCCTGCTTCGAAGTTAACCGAGAAGAAGCTTTCGTAGTCCTGTGAAAGTTCATCTATTGCAATTTCCCTTCTCAGTAGAACATTTTTACTGAGGAGGATATTTAAAGAAGACATACAGGAGCGGGGTCGCGGTGCCTGAGCGGTTAGCCTGCTTGCCTCCCACCAAGGCGAACTGGGTTCAAACCCTGGCCGGGTCACTCCAGGATGTTCACAAGTGGGAATCGTGCCGGATGATGCCACTGGTCGCCGGGTTTACTCAGGGATCTCACGTCCCCCCCCCCCCCCTTCCCTCTATAATTGTTTGCGCGAACACGCGTATCTCAGTAAATAAAGGTTCTGCAAATACGATTTCTTGTCAGAAAAGATTTTAAAAACCATTATCTGTGTCTCTATTTTTTTAGTTTTCTCATGTTAAGTGTATTCTTGGTGAAAAAAAAATTCGTGAAAATGGTCAAATATCGCATATTTAAAGCTTCTCTATGCAGTTACCTTAAGCGGCAAGAGAAAAGTACAAATATACTGGCGTAATTTAATCTGTGGTATTTCATCGCGTGTAATAAAATCCCTATGTAACAGATCTAATTTGCAAAGTACAGTGTCACGACGGAAACACTACACGCCAAGCGCGTAGGAGCGATGAGGCGCTAGGCGTGCGTGTAACTGTCACCCGTAACGCTCCCTGACTCCTTGAGCTTGGACGTGCAACTACATAGTCCCCTTTACGCTCCAGCGCTCCCGGAGCTCTGATAGGGAAAGTTTCCTTTTCGCCTCATCATTTAGGATCTTAGTGATCATTGACAATGTACTGTTACATAAATTTTACATTTTTTGAGTCGTGTAATATTTTTGTGCGCAATTTTAATTGTGTGTTACTTGCTTGTTGTAAAAAATTAGGAACGTATTTATATTTCATCAATAAGTTCCTGCCTTTTTTTTTGCAAGAAGGAAATAACATACAGTGAAAGTTAGATAGTAAAGTATTAAACAACGAGAAATTAACGTAAATTTTCCATAATCAGAAATTTCCAATAATGCCCCTGAAACTGAAATTATGACACGAAAACGAAGCATTTCTGCATATTAGGTGAAGCCGACCCTAAACGCCGATAACAAGCTTAAGGGGAGGTATCTCCGCCATCTTGGATTTGCGTATATCCTTGCTACTATATAAATGGGAAAATGTGTTTGTTTGTTTGTTTGTTTCTTCTTCTTTCACGTCAAAATGGAGCAACGGATCAACGTGATTTTTTGCACAGATTTGGTTGGAGATCCAGACAGTGACATAGGCTACTTTTTATCCCAGGAAAATATCTCAAACCGTTCCAAAAATGATGATTAGGGATATACATAGGTACTGATTTAACTTTTCTTGGGATTACTGCATAAAAACCGTTGTTAAAAATTTCTCCTTTAATTTTTGTCCATGGGCTGTCTTACATTCCCTCCCAAGAGCCGCAGTATCTCAGTGGGTAGAGAACCCAATAGTTGGGCCGCAGTATCTCAGTGGGTAGAGAACCCTATAGTTGGGCTGACGTTGCGCAGTGGGTAAAGCACCCGATAGTGGGGCCGACGTATCTCAGTGGGTAGAGCACCCGATAGTGGGGCCGCAGTAGCTCAGTGGGTAGAGCACCCTATAGTGGGGCCGCGCGTGAAGCAGCGGGTAAAAGCTAGTTCCCAATAATTTTCCGATTCAGTATTTGAAGACCTAGCTTTTCAAGGCATAGGAGAAATCTTAACACTTATTTCGAAATACAACTTATTTTCCTTACGTGTTTCTTTCACATGTGTAACCCTAATCGAAAGTCCCCTCTTTATTTTATAATTTCTATCCCTCATGGGAAATTACTTATATAGTTTATTCGCAGTTTCTTCACAATATGTAAATCAAATATTTGAAAAATCACACTATATATAACTTATTTGGTTGTTTCCTAAATCTGCAATTACAAGCGTTGTATATTTGTGTTAACATAAGAGATCCTTATTTTTTGGGTGAAATTGAACTTATATTTATATTTTATCTCTAAATTATAATATTACATTTGTAATTAATACGAATAAATCGCAGATAAAATATGTAAGTAATAATGCCTAGTAGTAAATAGTTATCGTGTAATATATTATCACACTAAGTGCGCACGAATGCGGTGCGTTGTCATTTTGATGTAATTTTATGGCCTCGATTAAGCTTTCTTTGCATGAGACGGAGGGATATGCTAAAAGTATGAATTCAGCAAGACTTGAAAAAAGTTGGAAGTAACCGTGAATGGACTATGTATTTGAATCCGTACATACTTCAATAAACATTCGGTTAAGTAGACCTCCGTGTAATGCCAACCTTTGTTTTCTAATGTCCAGCCATAAAGTTTTATTACGGAGATTTGTAAAAGTAATCAAGATGGAAGGCATACCACCCGCTCAAAGAAATGGAGTTCTCTTCGACGATGCCTCTAGGAAGAGTCGCAGCCATGAATGCTTCATTGTGCGGTCATATCCACCTCGGAGGATCTGCGTGGAACGAGTCGAACACACCGCACACGAGAACTGACCACCAATGAAGTTCTCCCATCCACGTTTTGTCCGCGGGCGGAGGTCAACAAATATTTGACCTCCGCTCTAGCTCTCTCCGCGCAACAATCGATCCACTCATCTACTCCTCGTCTAGTTGCTGGAATTTAGTTTTCTTACATTTAGGAGCGCGTTCCGCGGTCCCGAGGAACGTGTTTAATGGTCCACCTCACCCACAAGTCCATGCATCTTTAGCCCGCTCAGTCCTGAATTAGTTTACGAACTAGTGTTGCAATAGTGAAAATTTTTTACAAGCGCTTTACTTGTGTGGAGCGTGCTTCTCGCAAGCAGTGAACAATATACTGCGTGTTCGTTGACGTCATCATTAACCATCCACAAACGAGAGGCGCAGGAACTTCAACAAATAAAATTACTTAGAAGGAAGACACTCAAAACAGCGGCCACTGATTCCTTGTTGTGAACAGTGCCTACCATAAATATCCTTAATTTGAAAAATTGCCTCGATTGCCGACAAAGGAATGAACTGGTTAATACTTTCTGTATATAACCACGCGGAGTAAAGTATATAGCTATACGGTGTGTAACTAATCCACATTGAATTAACCAATTACATTCTCGCATTAATTTACAATTTTGGGTGTGCAAATAAGTAATTTTTAGATTATTGCTCTACTTTGAACAAGACAACCATCTCATAGTGAAATAATACTATTTACAAACAGCGTCTGACTCATATTGAGCTGCTGATATTAGGCTGGGCAACCTACTGCCTATGTGGAAAGTAACGGGATACTACCACATTATATTTCCCAAGTAGTACATGCTATGACTATCTGTGTAAAAGAATTCGGAAATAAAGCTTCCCTTCACTCGGATCTCCGGCAAGGGAATACATTGAGAGGAAATACCAAGAAAGAAAGAAGAGAAGAAAAAAGGAAGGCAAGATAGGATTGGAACATGGAATGTATTCACGCTATTGCAAGCAGGAAAGCTAGAAAATGCAAAACAGGAGATTAAAAAGAACAGATTAGACGCACTTGGCATGTGTGAAATAAGATGGGGAGGGAATGGGGAAATAGAAAAGTGGAGATTGTAAGCTTTTCTACTCAGGAGAAGATAAGAGTGGTGGAAATGGTGTGGGAATACTGATAGGGCAAAAACTTAAAAATAAGGTAATGGAGGTGCAATATATTGATGGAAGATTGATAATGATACGGCTACAGGGTAGTTCGAAAGACGTGATATTAATGCAGGTATATATGCCAACTAGCCAGCATAGAGATGAAGAGGTGGAAGAATACTATGTAAAGATTGAAGAACTTATTGAGGAAGAGAATAAAAATGCCTGTATCATTATTATGGGGGACTGGAATGCAGTTGTGGGTGAAGGAAAAGAAGATATAGTCGGAAAATTTGGATTAGGGATAAGAAATGTGAGGGGTGAAAGACTAATTAATTTTTGCAAAGAAAACTCGCTAGTGGTGGGCAACACCCTATTTGAAAATCACAAAAGGAGACGTTATAAATGGGTCTCTAGTTTGAATAGAGAAAGGTATCAGCTGGACTACATCCTAATACAAAAAAGGTATAGGAACTGCCTGAAGAATGCCAAAGCTTACCCAGGAGCAGACATAAATTCAGATCACAATCTCGTAGTGGGAGAAATGCAAGTAACGTTGAAGAAAGTGGAGAGCGGTAAAGCAAGGGAAAGATTAAACTTAGAGACACTCAAAGAGGCAAGTAAGGCTTTGGCGCTGGAAGACAGGTTTATGGAAAAATGCCAAAGAGGCAGAGATGAAAAATGTATAAATGAAACATGGATAAAAATGAGGGAAGGACTCATGACATCTGTCAAAGAAGTTGTAGGAATTAGAGAGTCCAAAAGTATCAGGAAAGAATGGATAACGGAAAACATGTTGAAAAAGATGGAAGAACAGAGAAAGTGGAAGAATACGGGAAATGAAGAAGGAATAAAGAGGTATAGGAAACTGAATAATGTATTAAGAAGAGAAACTGAACAAGCAAGAGAAATATGGATGAAAGAGAAATGTGAAGAAATAGAGAAAATAGGGAAAGAGGGAAAGTATGAAATGATGTACAGAATGGCTAGGGAGATAGCCTTTGAAGGCAAAAGAAGGAGGTATAACATGGAAATAAAAAAAGTGGATGGCACATTAGCCAAAGAACCACATGAGGTGTTGACTAGATGGCAAGAATATATAGAATGTCTGTATAAGGCGGATGAAAGACCAAGTGAAAGTATGATTGATGAGGAGGCACAGGTGCTAGAGGATAGAACGAGGTACGGCATCTTGGAAGCATAAGTTGAAGAGGCACTGAAGGAGATGAAGAATCAAAAGGCGTGTGGAATCGATAATTTGCCAGCTGAAGTGTTGAAGAGTTTAGGAAACAGGGGAAGGAAGGAGATAGCCTACATATGTAATGAGATATATGACAAAGGGGAACGGCCGGATGACTTTCTCGCAACGGCAATGATACCAATTGAAAAAATATAATACGAATATATGTGAAGATCATAGGACTATTAGTCTGATTTCTTATACAGCTAAAGCATTGTTAAGAGTGTTGAATAGAAGGCTATATGGGAAGTTAGATAGATGTATTGGAGAGGAACAGTTTGGATTTAGAAGTGGGAAAGAAACAAGAGATGCTATAGTCCTGTTAAGAATAATAGGGGAAAGATATATTGAGAAAGGTAGAGAAATTTATGCTGTCTTTATTGACTTGGAAAAAGCTTTCGACAGAGTACAATGGAACAAACTGATGGACATCTGGAAGAGGAAAGGAGTAGATTGGAAGGAAAGAAGACTAGTACAGAATCTATATTTACAACAGAAAGTAAGAATAAAGATTGGAACTGAAATATCGGAAGAAAGCAGCACTGGGAGGGCCGTTAGACAAGGCTGTTGCCTTTCTCCCTTGTTGTTCAATTTATACCTGGAGGAGATTATTTGGAAATGCTTAGATTGAAGAAGAGGAGTACGTATTGACGGGAAGAGAATAGAATGTATAAGATTTGCCTATGATATGGTTCTATTAGCAGAAAAAGAAAAAACTATAACTAAAATGCTAAAAAAATCTTAATGACACTTGTGAGGAGTATGGAATGAGAATCAATACATCAAAAACAAAGAGTATGGTATTCAGTAAAGGAAGGCAACCGGCAAATATTAAGATAGGACAAGTTAACATCAGCCAAGTAAGAACATTCAAATATCTAGGAAGTACGATAACTGAGGACTTGAAATGTCATTAGGAGGTGAAGACTCGTATTGCGGTAGCAAAGGAAGCGTTCAATAGGAAGAGGAGATTGCTATGCGGAAAACTAGATAAAGCACTGAGGAAAAGACTTGGCAAGTGTTTAGTATGGAGTGTGGCACTCTATGGGGCAGAGACGTGGACACTGAGACGCGAGGACGAAAAAAAGGCTAGAAGCGTTTGAGATATGGATGTGGAGGAGAATGGAGAGGATAAGCTGGGTGGAAAGAGTGAGTAATGAAGAAGTGCTGGAAAGAGTTGATGAGAGGAGAAAACTGCTGAAAGTCATAAGAGAAAGTAAGAAGAACTGGATGGGACACTCGTTGAGACAGGAGTGCTTGCTAACAGACGCTATGGAAGGGATAGTTTGTGGAAAACGATTGAAAGAAAGGAGAAGATAGAAGTTGATAGATGGCATCAAGGGAAGCGTAAAGTATATGAACCCGAAGAGGTTGGCAGAAGACAGGAGAGCATGGAGAGATACCACGTGAAAACCTGCCTCTAGGCAGAACACAAATGATGATGATGATGATGAACGACTAAGAACATTATTTGCTATCACAACCAGTAAGCTTCATGGTTAATGATATGGACCCTCGTATGGACCAGTCATGTTGAGCAGTAAAGGCTGTTCACGACATAGTGAGCACTTTTGAAATCAACTTTAGAAAAAAGTCACTGCCCCTGCCTGCATGTACTTTAACGGGTGCACTGAGTGGCATGCGCCCAGTAAAGTTGGTAACGATTAATGGAAAGTAGTTCCATATCTTAACGTCGAATTAAAACTGTTAGGTAATCATTTCTGATATCATAAATTATTTATTTCGCTTTCTGTCATTTCTAATGCATCAAGTTGTAAAAATCAGCAGATTTGTAAAGCATTTACTTTTCTAATAATTTCAAAGTTTCACTTGACCGACGCATGAATAAATTGTGGTTGGGCTTTGACCCTCGCTGTATACAGTGCAGCACAAATATCATCATCCTATGCAACATGTTGACAGTTGTCTACACTGGGCATGAAAGAATTAAGCACTTATACACCAGCTCTTGAAACTACTAATGCCATTTTCTACATAAACTTTAACTTTGATAACCCGGTTTGTCGAGAATCGGGATAAATCATTCAATGTCTTTCTGCAATATTTATTTATTTAAAAAGTTTGACGCAATACCAGCGTATACGTTTCTTACAACTAAGCCATTCATGTGATTTATGGATCAATATAAGTTATCCGGCTCATTAAAATATTAAGTGTTACAAGTGTCATGAGAATACACGGGTGACAGAAGCAATAGTAATAATAAGGGGTATTCATTTTTACTCAACTAGTAAGCTATTTTCGCAGAAAAAAAACGAGTTACGAGAATAACACGTTCCCATTAAATAGCTTCAGTAGAAAATATAGCACAAAGGTACCGTTTTCAAATGCTGGGGATTAAAAAAGTACTTTTGCGGACCTTTACGAAAATAATTTTGCCCAATTTCCAGCGTCGTGTTCTTATTGACACGATTCAGTGTTAATAAATACCTAACACTATAAATGATATAGTTAGGAGGTGATAGTATTGCAGTAGTTCCGAATATTATCACAGTATTATGTATTCGACTACCGTATTGACCTTTACGCAAACAGCTCATAGATGTTTGCCTCAATCCGTGATTCTAAATGCTTAGGTTTATTTTAACACACATGACAGATACCAACAGAATTCTTTGCTAGTTTATGTAGCAACCGTCTTTCAAGCACCATTCCTATAAGGTAGAATTATTGCTATTTTACGTCATAATTTAGATACAGCCATTTTCGACTTATCAGCCGTTGACACTATTTGGACGTCAGATTTGGCTTCGTGTGGTAAGGTTTACCGGGGATTTTTGAGTTGGCCAACCTCCAAACTTTTCGTTTAAAATCACCGTGCTTTTAAAATATTAGGTCTTGAAGAGTAAACGTGACAAAGAGAAGCCGGCGGGGGTAGTGGGCCTGGACTGGATGCGATATTATCTCGAGTGGTTTTACATCGCCATTCCAAAACAATACGAGCGGAAATACTTGTGGTCTTACCCGATCATTCAATTACTATATAGGTTCTCAAGACCTCGATGTTAAGAGCCGTCTAAATATCTCCACTCCATTATATCAATTTTTTTAAGATCCTGGGATTCTGGCATCCTGGTTAATCTTCATGCATAAAGTAAATAAAGGTTTTATAAATTTTTACCGATAGTTTAAAGAATTTTTAATCAATCTTTGAAAATATTGGTTTTGACTGGGTATATTTTAACGCAAAATTATAACGGAGTGTTTACAGTATTTCTGGCAGCGAATCATCAATGCTTTAACGTCTTAATAAAAGTGGATTGCGGTGAAGGCAGTAAATCATGCACTGTAAAGTTGCACATGTGATTCAATCATGCAATGACAGTACATATTAATATACGCCTCTCTACAGTACAAGCACAAGAGTTGAACTCGGTCCCACAGTAGGGTCCGCAACACCAAAGACGGTCGGGATTTACATCAGAGCCGTGTCGGGATACATCAGCTAAGGGTCCCTTACCTGGCTTCTTGGCCTTTGAAAAGTACATTCCGGATGTGACGCCGCATTGTCGTGGCCGAATTCGCGGTAAGGGCACAGATGTGCCCTAGAATGTCGCCTTCAGCCAAGGGAACGAGTCACTTTCCCTTCTTGTGCCCCAGACAGTTTACCGATGCGCAACTTTTTGAAATATTTCATTTGTTATTAACTTTACATATCAGCGAGAAACACCTGCAAGCGTCACTCGCGAAGAGAGAAATTTTGCACAATAGAACTCAAGTTGGCAACAAACAAAGGCGTCCGAAATCACAAAGGAATAATTCTCGTAAAGGAAACAAGGGCTCATGACAGGGAAAGCGATCAAGGGCATGTAGTCAAGGGCACATTTCGCTGAATTGTAACGCAGCCTATATGTTCAAGGGGGCCGTGCCTTCCACCAAGGCGAACCGGGTTCGATTCCCAGCGGGGTCGCCCCCGGATTTTAACACGTGGGAATCGTGCCGGACGATGCCGTTGGTCGGCGGGTTTCCTCGGGATCTCCCGTTTACCTCGCTCTTGCATTCCGGCGCTTTTCCGTACTCACCTCGCTTCACCTTCATCGGCTCTCAAGACCTCGATGTTCCCCCGTCCATTCTCTGGCATGCAGTTGCCCGTCGAAGAGTGTTACCTTCCACATTATCCATTATCTACTCATGAGCTGTGTTAATGCCGGCATAAAGTTCTGCCACCATGTCTGCAATATGGCACTCTGGATTCATCGGGGCGCTGAGACCAAACGGTTTGCCATAGTAATAAAAGACCCGTAGGTCCATTTTCTTCGCAGTTTTCACTTCTATGGGTAGTTGTTAAATCCGATGCACTTGCTGTGAGAGGCTAGGTTGCTCTCGCCCCCTCCCGCCGTGGATCCCGTACCGCGACTCTAGATGGCGATTAAAGCAGCGGACGATGATCGTGAGCGGGGCGTTGCGGTAGGTCCACGGACGCGGGACCCTCCCCCCTCCCCCAACCACAACAGAGGGCTGCAGTGGGTTCCCGATGCAAACGCCGGGGGGAGAAGACATGATCGGGGCCCACCGCAATCTGTTCATGGCGATCAGCGACCCGCTGTCACGATCTCAACATTTACCTCCGTGGAGAGCAGTCCATGTTGGTGGAGGGGCGGGGGTGTGGTCAGGCCCCGTGGTCTGGGTTATCTGCCTTACGCCCCTGGGGTGGGGGTGGCCCTTGTCTTATTACTTGCTCTTAGCGGTAGGGGAGAGGGGAGGATGTTTACACGGCGCTGTCTTGCCACTCGGAGAGCAGTCGGCGAATACGTCCGGCCAATACGTGTAGGCTCCCCCCCCCCCCCTTTTTCAGAAATAGACTATGTGGCCATGCAGAAGCCGAATTATGCCCCCGTACGTCCATCTGAAGCCGTACGTGCTAACATAGTGTCATGCTAGCAACAAATTTCTACTTAAGGTAAAATAAAGTAACTGCCTATGGATCACTGCACCTGACTATACAACGCGAAGAACTCATAAAAATACCAGTACAGACACCATAAAAATTGTCAGAAAAGTACGATTTATGCTGTATATGAAAGAAAAATGTATATTTTTTGCAACATAATAAATATTTCACTAAAATATACTTTTAAATGTAAAAAAATAATCTTTTAGAATAGTCTGCATTTTTATCCAAATTTAAGCAACTTTCCATTCTGGATGTTTCAGAAAGCAGAATTTGCAAGAAATCTTTGTCATGGAATGTCGTCATAATGTTTACTATGATTGTGTGTGAGAAAATTGTAATAATAATGTAGAAAATAATTTTATAGTAATTTTTATGTGCGTCCATTTGTCACAAACATTTGTGGCTGAAACTGGCGTAAATTAAGTTAGTTATAAAATTGATATTATACATTATTACTGTGATTTATTACGCATAATCACAGTAAATACATATAATGACGATCTTTCTTGAAGAAAATTTTCTTGTAAATTATGCTTCCGATGCATCCAAAACGGAAATACTCTTAAATTTTGTAAAAAAAATGCGGACTCTATCGATCTATTAATTTTTTACATTTAAAAGTATATTTTAGTAAATTATTTTATAATGCTGGAAAATACAGTATATACATTCTTCTTTCATATACAGCATACCTCACACTTTTCTGGCAATTTTTATGGTATCTGTGCTAATATTTTTCGAGTTATTTACATTGTAGTGCTCCACAGGCAGTTGCTTTATTTCAATCTTATCCCCGTTACATATTATGCCGCGTTCACTTCTGGCATGGGGGCCGAGGTGGTGTAGTGGTCAGACTACTCGCTTCCCACTTAGGCGAACCGGGTTCGATTCCCGATCGGGCAGCGTTCGGATTTTCGCACGTGGTAATCGTGCCGGGTGCTGCCGCTATTCGGCGGGTTATCTCGGGGATCTTCCGTTTCCCCCATTCGTGCATTCCGCCACTGCTCCATACTCACCTCGCTTCACCCGCATCGGCTCTCATGACCTCGCTGTTAATTGCCGCCCAGATCTCTCCACTCTACTTCTGACATGTTGCGCAATATGTACGCAAAGTACATTTTAAGACGAACGTAGTTTTGTAAAATTCCATTATCTTTGTTATTACATCATAATTGCAGGGTCAGGTGGAAACATGGTCTGTAATTGAGGTAGATCGTCTCCAACATTGAATCCGCCTTCACCAACAGAAGTGTCAAAATCACATGTTCAATAATGAAGAACGTGTTTGTTTACGTTTGAATTGTTCAGCACACTCGCCCTTTTACATTAGTAAATACTTTGACTAACTTTAATATAATCCATGCGCATTGCAACTAGGTTAAAATGTGTACAAACCTCTGAAATACTTACTTATATAAGTAGGTCCCCATTTTATCAATGGTGATTTCTGTGCAAAGTCAGAGGCTTCTATCAATACAAACAGCGTCTTTCCGTAGGTAATGATAATAGTTGCTGCAGAAACACCAACTAATTTAGAATTGATTGCTCTTTGTGTCACGAATCTACTGAAATACATTTCTATAGGTTCCAAAGTGTATTTTGCTATAAGAAATCAGTAAATAATTTTCATACCATAAATATTTTATTTCGTAACGCATTAAATAAAAAATTAATTTGTACGTTAAGGGGTTAACTATAGCGGAACTGAGTTTTCACTATAATTTGCCTTATCACCGCTTAAGCACGTTCGGCCATGGAAGACATTTTAAGCCAAAGAAGGGGTTTATAGTACTTAATATAGTATCTCGCGAATTCATTCGGAGGCCAGGTAGTCTCCAAACACCTGTTCTTTTCTCCTACTGTTGCAACTGGACGATAGTTCTTTAGACACGCCCTGTTTAACTGTGAGCCAGTAATAAGCAGGAAGCAGTAGTGTGAGTGAGTGTGTAACAATCCTGTACAGAGGCCTCACTTGTTCACAGCAACCAATAAGCAAACGATCATGTCTCGAGTGTTTAGAGGGCTGTCCAGCCTAGCTTGCTACCAACTCAATCCGCGAAATACTCGGAGCTCAAAATTGTTTCTTATGAACACTTGAATCAGAACAGCGGGATCGAAGTGGAAACAGAATCTGGCAATTTAAAATCACGTGTATTTCTGTCGTGAGGAGACGAAGTCCACAGGTGTTTGGAACCCCGTGAGAAGTTACGATGGTCGAAGTCAGTGCGACGAACAAGTGTTATACTTGCCTCACAGAGTAGATAAGGACACAGAGACAAAAAAAAGGGGGGGGGGGGGTTACGTTTTGTTTGCATCCTTTCTCTTGACGGGCTGCGCGAGACTCTGGCTAGTGTAAGCTGCGAATTTCTCGTAATTGCTAGAGACCTGCAAAAATCACGTTATTATTCTGGGACACGTTGAACTCGAGACTGTACCTTTGCAATATGTTTGCAATTGGACAATACGTCATGTGACATGCCTTGGGTAACTCTGCGCCACTAAGCGAACACATAACACTTGTGTGCCCCAATTACGTGCAGTTCAGACAGAGAGGCCGTGATTTCACATTTACGCAGCAACCAATGGGGAAACGACGCCGGCTCCAGTGCAGACAGTACTGCGAAGTTCAGCCTGATGCCGAATAATTACGCGCGTTTTGCATGTCTCTAGTTATTGGTTTCGGACTGCCGGCAGGCGAGTCGGTTACCGGGCGCTGACCGGCGAACGGCGTTCCAACATGTCTCTGGACAGTGACGCCATTTGTCTGGCATGTGCGGCTGAAGCTCGCGGAACAAGCAGCTGTTTCGCATCTGTATGCTTTAGTACTCTGTGCTAGCAACATAGCAGAACTGCGTTTTTAGACAGTTTCTAAAAGGCGATGTCGACATGTTGTGGCCCGACAGACGAAAGACAGAGATTTAGGCGGCTCTTAACATCGGGGTCTTGAGAGCCAATGAGGGTGAAGTGAGGTGAGTATGGAGTAGCAACGGAATGAAAGGACGGGGGAAACGGGAGATACCCGAGAAAACCCGCCGACCAGCGAAATCGTCCGGCACGATCTCCACATGTGAAGATCCGCGTGTGACCACGCCGGGAATCGAACCCGGTTTGCCCAGGTGGGAGGCGTGTATTCTTGCCATCACACCACCGCGGCCTCCAGCAGACGGAGAATCTTGTGCAGAATGCATTTGGAGCTAACTTCTTCACAGGCCATTTTACTTTGGTTATGCCTAGACTTTTTTTATGTCGGCACCTGAGTAAAAACAAGCATTATTATTATTATTATTATTGCTTTATTATAGCTACTCTAATTAATTTGATTTGGTTATTTTTTCTGCTTTCTTCCTGTTGCATTCCGTCTCTTCAAATCCCGTGGCTATTTTGTGATGATATGCGAAGGTAGTTGCCTGAACTGATTTTTATGTATGGTTTTTGAATTTCCTGATATCGTTACATTATTGTTTCACTACGCTGTTAGATGACCACCGATATGTGTATGATAACGCTTAGTTTCTGTATATACGTGGCTGTGGGCATACGTTTTGATTAATTTTGCTTGGCCACTCACAAAATGCAATGAATTATTCAAATTCCGTGCTGAAGGAGTCACCCATGTAAGATCAGTGTACATATTTTCAATCCACCAGACTTAAAAATTCAAGTTCCGGGAGGAGTCGCATTTAGTGTTGACTGCTGCATCCATATACTGAAGATGAGGTAGACAAATTCTTCGTCTTCTGCGTAGGTCGATGTATCGAACATTGACCTACCCCACGCCGATACAACTATCAGTCACATGATCGGCGGTGATGAACGTAGCTATTTATATTTTAGATTTCAAAAGACAAGCCATTTTATATGAGTGACATACTTTCGCCAATTAAAATTTTTTCGAACTGCTTTACAAATTGGTATAGGCCGTTCACAGTACAATGAGCACTTTCGAAAGCCCTACTTAAGATCTATTTGCATGCACGTTGTGTATTTCTCCGCCTTGTATAAAATTAAAATTGCCATAGGCCTTACCACTTTATTCACGCGTCGGTCAGGAGAAACTGTGAAATTTTTGGAAAAGAATATATTTTACAAATCTGGTAATTTTTATACTTCAATGCATTAAAAAAACAGAAAGAGAAATAAATTATTTATGTTATCACAAATGGTTACTCAACAATTTTTATTCGACGTTAAGATATGGAACTACTTTCCATCCATCGTTACCAACTTTACTAGACACATGCCTCTCAGTGAGCCCGATAAAATATATGACGTTAGGAGCAGTGACTATTTTCTAGGTTGATTTCAAAAGTGCGACATTTCAAATCGATTGTTTACTAGGTAGTATTCTAATCTCAAATCCCATCCAGGTCGTTTCCGATAGTCGTGTTCGCAGAACAGCAGTAGAATGTTGGGACACTGAGACTGATATGCCCAGCTAGCGTGATCACTCGACCTCGTATTCACTATGCAGTTGTACCCATAGACTAAAAATGAGGTAAGCAGATCTCGCTGGCTGCGCAGAACTAATCTCCGTGTCCCAACATTAAACTACTTTTCTGCCAATACAGCTAGCAAAAATTGCGTGGATTGGGTTTGAGGTTAGAACACTGCTTAATAAACAATTGATTTTGAAATGTTTTTAAATTTCCTCTAAGCAATTTGTAAAGATTTTTGATTAAATCGAAACTGGTGCGTGCCGCTAAAAAATTAAGATATAAACGAACACGTTCATCAGTGTTGACCAGGTGACTTTGACAGTTGTGTTCATTGGGGATAGATCATTGATGGGTACATGCGCAGTAGGCGAATAAGCAGTCTACCTCATCTTTAGTCTATGGTTGCACCTCGCCTTGCGTTGGCAGATGTGAAACTGCGGTGCCGGTAGAGTGCGTGTGGCAGCCGTGACATTTCCCGCGCGAGCGCGCGTGTGTGCGTGCTTCTAGCGGCGGCCGCTCGGAGCGCTGTAATCACAGGTGCGGGGGATCGCGCTCGCTTCGTTCTCGCCACGCCCACCGACGCGGACCAGAGGCACGCACATGCGCATCAGTACTCGGCTTGCTTCGTGGGAGAAGAGCGTTCTGCGTGCTGTCCTCTCCTTCGCGGGGCCGCGGTGGTGTAGTGGTCAGACTACTCGCCTCCCATGTAGGCGAACCGGGTCCGAATCCCGGCGGGGTGGCTCCCGGATTTTCGCATGTGGGAATCGTGCCGGACGATACCGCTGGTCGGCGGGTTTTCGCGGGGGATCACCCGTTTCTCCCGCCCTTTCATTCCGTTGCTACTCCATACTCGCCTCTCTTCCCTCTCATGGGCTCTCAATACCTCGATGTTAAGAGCTGCCCAAATCTATTTACTCACTCTTCAATCACTTGTGGTATGCCACGTCGACAGAAACGATTGTTTCGATTCAGCAGAGGCGAAATTGTACGGCGGTTCCTTTAACAATTTTAAACCCTTCAAGATCACGTTTGGTCATAAGGAAAGACTGAGACGGTCCCATCCAAGGCTGCGCTATGCATTGCTGGGTATTGGCCATTCACGGTTAATTCACATTTTTCTAAAGGCCTGCTGAAGTTCTACTTCCAGGATATTTCTCCCCCTCATACAAATTAAGCTTATCAAAGCCTGAAAAATTACACCGAAGGACAGTGCACCGAATTCGTGCGCACACAGTTGTGTAGGCTGTTCACGGTAAAGTGAGCACTTTTTGAGGCCCTCACAAAAGGTATCAACCCCTAATAAATATATTTTATTGCAGTCTCAGACGTTAACTATTGAGAGTGATGAAATGTATACACTGTGTTTATTAGTCTTATAGTACTGCTTGCATTAAAAAGTTGTGGAAAGGTATAAATTAAATTAAAGGAAAAATTAAACAGGGCCTTAAAAAGTGCTCACTTTACCGAGAGAAGTCTATGAAAATATTTTGCATGAGAACTATTTCTTACTAGACGCTACCGCCACATGTTTTCTCACTGTTTTTAATCATATTTATTATGAATGAAATATAGTTTATAAATAAAGTGCAGTATAGGTAAAACTTAAATTTAAAAGACGTAAGATATTTTTATGTTAACAGAGGAATTAAACTCTTGTGATACATTACGTATTTAAGAAATAACTAAACACGCCATACACGGGGTAATTTTTCAAATGTTTTGTTCAAAATGTGTGACGAAACCTGTTACGCCCCACAGCTTTGAAGGAATTTCGGTAATGCACAAAGAGATAGTGCGGGGATGTTAAAGTTCATCCCCCCCACCCCAACCCAATCTTTGAAGGAATTTCGGTAATGCACAAAGAGATAATGCGGGGATGTTAAAGTTCATCCCCCCCCCAACCCAATCTTTGAAGGAATTTCGGTAATGCACAAAGAGATAGTGCGGGGATGTTAAAGTTCACCCCCCCCCCCCCCAACCCAATCTTTGAAGGAATTTCGGTAATGCACAAAGAGATAGTACGGGGATGTTAAAGTTCATCCCCCCCCCCCCAACCCAATCTTTGAAGGAATTTCGGTAATGCACAAAGAGATAGTACGGGGATGTTAAAGTTCATCCCCCCCCCCCAATCTTTTAAGGTACTCCCATTGGCTGTTGCCATAGTGAGAGCCTTTAGTGTTTGTCAACTTTGTTAGATGTGTTATGGTCATATTATTTCTTCCTGTTTATTCCTGGCTGTATAGTCGTCCAGGGCGTGTTATAAAACTGTAGTCCGATTATAAAAGGTATACTAGGGTATATTTCCTTGAAGTTTGACCTACCGTTGAAGAATTTTGTGGAATTTGCGGTTCTATAGTAACCTTTTATTCTGTGACCGCGCTGTGGCTTAAACTGTGCCGTTCTCTATTCACATCAGTCTGCAATGCTAATTTTACGATGTTTGAATTTTGTGACGACAAGATACGATACACGCAGGTTTGTCGCCATTACAATCTACTTTTAACAACGACAATGGTATGCAACCCGAAAGAGCATTCACGAAGTTCATTCCTTTTTTTCTGCGGAAGTCAGCTAAGCTTTAGTGAATTCAACTGTAACATAAATTCACATGACTAACGGGATCTTTAATCTCAGTGCTATTGTTTTCAGATATTATCTTTGGGGTTCAGATCTAATGATTAAGCTACTTTACCTGTGAGGGCAGTTCTCGTGTTGCCGATGACATAGGCTATTCACGGTAAAGTGAGGGTTATTTAAAGTCCTCTCATTGGGAATACTAGTCTATAAATATATTTTGTTTTAGCCTTATTCGTCAACTTCCGAGTGCGGTGGCATATACATACTGTATTTATTACTTAAATGACCATATTTATTTAAAAAGGTTGTTATAGGATGAAATATGGTACAAGCGAAGTCGTAACTGGGCCTGAAAAGTGCTCACTTTACTGTGAACAGCCTATAACGAAATTGTTGGAAGGTTGTGGCTGCACCAATTTGGTTCTTCAAACCATAATTTTTTTTTTTTCGATAGGGCACGCGATAAGCGTGGAGATTTGGAGATTGTACTTGAATTTATTTAGAAAAGCTGTTTATATTTTTGGAAGAGAGTAAAAAATGATTTTCGCCTTCGCGGGTGAACAGACTCTTATTTTCAAAACTTCCCTCCCCCTTTCCCCCCGCAGAAACCCTTTTTGTTTCTTTTTACCGTGGTTTTTATGTAAATATTTTATGTTAAACCGTAAAGTGCTCGCTAACAGCGGAAACGCTCAAATGATTAAATTCTGGTTCTCTTTTTCTACGGAATGTGCAGTCTCGCGTGGCGGTATAACAAGGGAAAATTTCTTTTGCTGGTCTTCTAGCGAAGAAGTCTTATGGTCGCTATTCGAATGGAATTACAACGTAGTTTTTGGTGTCGTTCACAGAATTATGATACTTTGGCGAGTGTAAGCTTTGAAGACACGTAATAACAGCAAGCTTTTTAAATATAAGATCAACGTTTTAGTAATATTCCGAACGATAACAGCGTACACATGTTTTAGAGTCAATCTTGTCATGAAATATCGCGAAATTTTTTCTCTTTAAAATTTAATTATTTCTACAACATTCGCTAACATATACGAATTGAGTGACGTAATAATGCTTTCTTCACGTCTACTTTACATATTTTCAGCGTTACTGCACCTGTTATGACTACGACGGTTTTGACAGTTATTTACCGATGTTGTTAATAGTTCCGACGTTTAGTAAATCCCGACAGCGCACAATGAATTCACTATTATGAGGGCAATTTGCGCCACAGAATGTAAACAATAGTACACTAGAACGTATCCAAGTTCGCGAGAGAATCAACGTCTTTACTTCAATACTGTAAATAATATACTAGGCTAAATTTCATGAATTGTTTGCAGTGCTTTAAAACATATACAATAATTACGTATTTACAAAATACAGCTTTATATCCCTACTATTAACACTTACATTTTTTTTGCCAGCCAATGCAATTTTTACGCAACACTCAAGTACAGTTTACAGTTCGAATCACTGCCCATGTGCTAACCTACATCCAACTCAATCTTCACTCATTAATTACAAATATGCGAAAAACGTCCATTATCCCATTCTGTCCCATGACCATTATCTAGGACGTGTTGCAAATACAAGGTATTTATGATTTGCACTGTACACAACAGGAAATTAGTGGCAGGTGGTTTGAGAGTCTTCGTTGATTTCAGCACACCTTGATTGACGTCAACGAACACGCAATGAGTGGTTCGCTGGTTGCGAAGCACGCTCGACACATGTACAGCACAAACAAAAAAATGGAACAATTGCAACACTTGAACTCGTAAATGAAATCAGAACTGGGCGAGTTAATAATATACATATTGTTACAAGACGCCTGAGGGACTTATCCGAGTTCGTGATGGATGGAGGTCTTAGTAAAAATAAAATGAACTAAATATCTTTTCTAATATATTCACACAGCTATTATTTACAGAATTGAATTATATTTATCCACTCCACACTCCACTTTTCATTTCTCAGTGAGCGCAACATTAAATGTCTGTTTCAGCTCAGTTAACACCCTTCTCAATGTCGCTGTTTCGTTATAGTCAATTAACTCGTATTCATCATCAACAATGTTCAGCCTGGCTGTTACCATCATTTGTTATGTCTCTCACTCACGCATCTAGTCCAATAGTCTAGCCTGCCACCTGCACTCTTCACTGCTTGATACTCGCAGTCGCCGATTTCCTTTCCGCTGGTCACTTCCTTCGCTGATCGTCTACTATAGCCAAAACTCAGCCACACATACATATAAACTACTATCGGCCCAGAGGCCCATCACACTATTATTTATACTGTGCTGGCCTTGATCTGGAAAGTTAGACGCACCCCGCGTCACGCTTAGAGAAACTAGGGCTGCAAACCACTGGAAATTTCTTCAGATAAATGCAGCAACCCAATACAAGAAAGGTCAGCAGCGTACGCCGCAAAACGGATTATCGTGTCGATTAGCTTTTTTTTTTTTTTTTTTTTTAACATATATGCAGTTCCTGGGTATCACTCGCTTGTCATTTATAACATTCTATTCACTTGCCACCGCTATCATATAACTGCTCTGTGCTCTTCACTTCCCCTCGCTCGCGTGGAACAAAGCCGTGAATGCGTAACTATATTTATTTAATTATTTTTATAGCTGGCCATAACTGCCAAGTCCCTCTCTGACGCGTTGCAAGTCTCCTTGCATGATTTCCCTTCCTTGTAGGTGTGAGGGGTTCGCCCTGAGACGCAATTAACTCCCGTCCTACCTTCGGAAAACACTTGACACTTAGTAATAGGGTAGTTAGAAAACAAATCGGGACCACGCTTCGTGCCCATTTTAAGAGAGGAACAGTGCTACAAGAGAGCAAGTAGGAGTAAATTAATAAGGATATGTGATTTTGAGTGTTTTTCTTAGTATACAAATGTTAATATACCCCGCCGTTTTCAGCGTATTAAACATTTTACAAAAAAAAAAAAAACTTTTTACTGGCGTGAGGCGCGGGTAAGGATGCACAGAGCGTTTTCTTTTGTCGGAAAGCGATATCGCGAAGGTTGCCTGGACATGTCTAGAACCATTTAACTCGGTGTGTCGGCCGGTCCAGTCCACACAAAGCCGCCGCGTTGAGAATACGGAGGTTTAACAGTCGCCTCTACCGCGAACCCCAGTCGTACACGCTAGCAAAATCCCGTCTATGGCCAGCTACATTTTGGAATGCCGTTCGCCAATAAGCGCCTCGTTTCCTACTTGTGAACTGACATTCCAGCCAATAGGGAACCTTCCGCAGCATGTGATAGCCGATCAGTAGAGACCTGCAAAATTCGCGTAATTTTTTGGCATCAAGCTAAAATTCACATTTCTGTATAAACACGAGCCGGCGTCGTTCCTCAATAGGCTGCTGCCCGGATATGAAGTCACGCCTTTCTAAGTGAACTGTGCGTGACTGGGGCACACTATTGTGAAACACCCAGGGCGTGTCAAATAAAGTATGGTCCAATAGAAAACGTGTTGCAAGGGTAAGAGTGCTTGAAGTTTAAACTGGTGTCAAATAATAACGCGAATTTTGCAGGTCTCTAAGGCTATTACGTCGCCATGTACATATCTACTACTATCTGGTTAGGTCTGCCTGGGGGAGTGGACGGAGATGAAACGATCTACGCGATGATGTGGCCCCACGTAACAATACTATAAGAAAGACTAAGCCACAAGGAATTTTCTTCGCGTTCTTTAACTGACTAGCCCTTGATAATCGTTCACTAATTCGCGTACGGCTAAAACAATAAATAATTTACAATAACTAGAGCCACGAGTATTTCGCGAATTCATTCGGAGGCGAGGTAGACTCCAGACATTTGTTCTTTTCTCCTGCTGTTGTGATTGGACGGCAGTTCTTTAGGCACTCCCCTTTCAATTGTGAGCCGGTGATAAGCAGGAAGCAGTAGTGTGAGTGAGTGTGAACAGTCGTGTACAGAGGTCTCACTTGTTCACAGCAACCAATAAGCAGGCGATCATGTCTCGAGTGTATAGAGGGCTGTCCAGCCTAGCTTGCTGCCGACTCAATCCGCGAAATACTCGGGACTCTATTTATTAGACACGCCAGGGATGCCTCTGAGCCAATAGCAGACTTGCGAGGAAACACGTGGCGAATCCCATACTGCCAGGTGTGGAGTAACACTAGCAACTCTCTGGAGCTGCAGCCAATGAACACACATCTTATGCTCGAGTGTACACAGGACTGCGGAGTCTAGTCTACATACCACTGAATTCGCGTAATTTTCCTATCCCTGCAGACTGCACAAATATGCAAAAGTGTTTATATCGGGAGCGTTCATATTAGAACACCGGCGACGAACACGTTAACTTGAGTTGCCAACCACGCAGTGCATAGTTGTGGCTATAGAGTGCTCTCACATCAGTGTCACGGTTCTTTTTTTGTACTGAGCAGTGGCGGTGATGAGTTTTGATTTTAACAAAGGAAATGTTATAAATGAAACTGAAAATCGGCCCACCAAGCATTTGGCACGATAAGAGGAGTGATGACAGTAATAAAGTGACGAAGAGAAATCTCCATGAACTGCTCGTGCTTCAGGTATAACTACAGAGTGAGTGAAGAGATTTGGGCGGCTCTTAACAGCGAGGTCTTGAGAGCCAATGAGGGTGATTGAAGTGAGTATGGAGCAACACCGGAATGCAAGGGCGGGGGAAACGAAAGATCCCCGAGAAAACTCGGTGACCCGGCCGGGGATTGTACCCGTTTCGCCTTGGTGGGAGGCGAGCAGGCTAACCGCTCAGTCACCGCGACCCACTATAACTATAGTTGGCAGCACTGTTTGTTGCAACAAAAATTGTGTTTGTACAGTGGCAATTAAATATTTTGCTTTAACATAATTATTTTGTTGGGTTTATTTGGTTGCCTCAAACAAAGATTTGGTTGGCGCAACCAGAAATTTGTTTGGCTCTATGTACATTCAACTGTTTCGGTTAATATAAAACAATTGGAACCTGGGCAAAAAGGTTGGAACTTAAGCCGCCTCACTTAAAGCGACTACACAATAAGATCGAATGTTTTTAAATACATACATTTCGAATACTGGACTACACGCGACAATACACATTCCAAATTCTACAGCGTTACTTTTTAGTTTCCTGTTGAACTGGTTTATTATGAAATTTATAGAATTACTAAGCATCAGTGAATGCACTAACAAACCCTGTTACAATTCTGTCACGAAAAAAATGCAAACAAACTCTCGAGCTTATTTTCGAACGACGGCAATCAAATGCAGGGCCAGAAATACATATACAGTTGATTCAAAAAAATATTTGGTTCACAGTCTAATTTGTTTTTGCTCAACACAGATGTTTTATTTTTTAAACATGAATTTTGTTAGATGAAGAAAATTAATTTTGTTGCTTTTCAGGTTTTGTTTACTCAACAGAATATTTTTTGGAATAACTAAGGACGTTTCTGAATTCTCAAAACTTGCATACTTTGTGCGTACTTGTCGCCGTAAGTGACATCACCATGTGCATACTAACGCTGTTCAAATTCCCAGTATAGTGCATACAGGAAGTATACTTGGTAAGTATTTGAAATTGTAAACTTGCTGGGCATACTTGCGTACTTCGACAGTCGCCATATTGTATTTCAGGTGTGAAAATTTAGTTGTATGTTTTGTAGTTATGAAGCTCGCAAGTTTTAAAAATTAATAAGTATTACCAAATGTTCTGTTGTATGCGTAAATAATTGTCTGTTTGGTAAATGTGCCTCCAATTGTGAATAAAATTATGAGCGTTCTGTAGACGCCTGTAGCATATTTCCCAGGTGTATGATTACAAAAATAACATTACCATTGCAATCCGAATCTTCAAGTTATTACAAACCCGGTTGAATTGTATGTCTATTTCTTTTGTTATCAATGCGTATATTGCAAACACATGGTAAGGTACGTCGACGGGCGAGGAAAGAATGCCAGTTTCTGTGTAATTCCCCTTTGCATACGATAAATAAATGCAACAAATCCCATAACAACTGTCCTGGTTTGTTTACTATCTTCCAATTACCCGATAAAGCAATATTCCAAGGCTATTGGTGTGGTATGAATATTTGTGAAATCGAGACAAGCTGAACAGATATACATAATCTAGGAAGCCGAGGTACACGACTTTATATGTTTCTGCAATTTGTTTTTCTTTTGAACAATTTGTACTCTTAAGTGTACATTGACCAAACTCAGACATTTTATTGGCATATTTGTTTGTATTAGTTTTCGTTCAAAATAACACACATCTGCTGTCTTGCTGCTCTGCCAAGCAACTAGTGTACGACGATATTACTGCGTCACCTTTCATTTCCGTCATGCAAATAATACATGCCCACTAATGCTCCTATTAATTCCTCATTCTCGGCTAAAGCCATGTTTCAGCTCTTAAAATAGTAATATGTTGATGTACAAATCCATGACAAATAAATAGATGTTTATAAGGTTATGTGCGTCTACTTAATGCGTAACCATAGAAGTTAATACCACATTTGCACCGAATTTTTCTGTTGTCACATAGATTCTGATATTTCCACCAGAAAGTGCGACGAGTCTAATATGAATAGCTGATGACATGTCCGAATATTTTCAACAAGTACACGACTAGTGTACATCACTGCTATTATGCATATATATATATATATATATATATATATATATATATATATATATATATATATAACAAGTGTACACTGAGAAATCAGAAACGTCCTAAATATATTTTTGGCCGTATACAAACGAACAATTCATTAGCATCTCTCTCAGTGTATACAATCACAGGTGACTGTCACGAGTGTCCCAGTGTGAAAAGTGCCTAACACCACCACAACGGCTGGACATGTCCAACTGCGATCAGTCAGGCGGGCGGTGGTCCGTCAAGAGATATTAGCAATTAATGTTCATAGCGCTGGCGATAACGTGGCCTTAACTCTCTAGCAGTACATAACCCCGATAAGCTTGTGGTTTTATTTACGGGTCATTGGGCCCAGTATCAGTAAATGGCGTTATCTCAGCCTCCCGGGCCCATTTCCTCACCGGTCCGCTAGTTAAACGATAATGCGGAAATGTTCGCGAACTAGTGAGCACTTACCGATATGGAACTGTAATATACGTAGTAATTAATTTGTGTGTGATTCTCAGCTGCTGCAATGATGCTTTATTTAAAGGGCAGCTGTGGCGGAATAGTAAACAAATGCTGCTGCTACTACAATGAGCTGAAATGCAAGTAGTTTCTCCTTACCATCGTATTTATAACGGAGCAAAATCCATAATCAATGCTAAAGAAATTCGTTCCCAATGCATCAATTTGAAATTTAACCAATTCAAACAAAATATATTCTATATGACATTTATTCAGGAATAGGTCATCTTAAAAAATTTATCCACTGAGATAGAATTTCTTTAACAGTGATTCCCAGTAATCTTGGTATTTTTCTGGTGGGAAGATCTTTTCGTTGAAGACTCCGTTGTAATGATACAATGCAAAAGCCATATATACCTAAAATAATAATAAAGGTTGCGGTAGCTTAAAACTGATATTCAGAAGCAGTAGCTCATAATATACGCATCCGTTACATACAGAAATAGTCAAGTACCCTGCACTGAACCTTCCTGCAGACTTTCCACCAATAAAATAATAGGGCCATTTTGGAGTACTACGAAATCGTTTTTATAACGAGCGTGATATTTTTAAAGCACTCAACAGCTCTCGTTTGAAGTGTATGTTCTTTTCACGTGTAAGCATATTCGACGCACTTTGAAGTTTTGCGGGAAAACGTGTATTTCAACCACTCTATGCAGCGTAGTTCAAGCGGCGCAGGTAGGTGGGGCCCTTAACTTTCACGTTAGCTGCAGTACACTGCGCTAATTCATCTAAGTATCAGGAATGTCGGGTATTGTCTGTTCACGCTATTGTCTGTTCTTGGGGACATGCTCCGGGACAGGAATACAATTAAGACATTGTTGCAACACCTAACAAGAATCGGTAAAAGGAGAGAAGAATTTGACGTTTGGTGGTCTAGCCCTCGGCTGAGTAGGGACCTGGACATGTCGGAGGTGAACAACGGTAAGGATAAGACTGGGATAGATGTTGTGAACCTAAATGGGTGATCACATCTTCCCAGTCGCAATCTTGGATGAAGGGGGTGGCTCCACCAACCCCCCTCCCCTAAACAGACGACGAACAGTCTGTGCCATGCCCCGAGCCAAAGAGGTATGGTTTACGGGAGTACCAATGGAGGAGGTACGGACCGATCAGCCACGGAATACCGAGGTTGAGAGGGAAGTCTTCCTCCATAAGGTCCTCACTAGGAAATCAGTGGCAACACCTGAGGAAATGAAAACTGTTGAGATTGATTGGCCGGATGACAATAACATGGTAGATGTCGCATTACAGGCTTGGCCTGCACAGGCGGACCCGAGCGACCCACAGTGGCTGTACAACGAGCTGATCAGGGGAACAATGTTGACGAAATTGGAAGACCCAACAACGTTGACATCTGCTCTAGCCCTTGTAATAAGGAACATGGAGGGGGGGGGGACAGGGTCCTTCTCCCAAAAATGGAGACGATAGACAGGCTTGTCGTCGCCCAGGCAGGCCTGCCGACCAAACCTGCAGAGCTGGTCACTCTGTTGAAAGAATGCTATTGGCGTAGAGGCGAAAGATTCGATGAATCTGACGTCCTTCAGGATGCCATTCGTACATACGGGAGGTGTACTTTTGACTACAGCAAGCCCTTCAATGGGTACACTGTGGTTAGGTACTAGTCCTCCAATTCCGGAAGGCATCCTACCAACAGTTTTGGTTACGCCACACAAAACGTGACATGCCCCTCCCCTGGGAGGGGCCTGGCCAGGCGGAGGGAGGATCTGGGGAGGAAGCGATCGGTGAGTCAAGAAACTTACGATCTTGGATGAAGCAAATAAGGGAAAAGAATTAGGGATTCTTACCCATTGAGCCCCCAGCCACCTGGTCAGTCAACAAAATACCGGACTAGACAATCCCTGCTGAGACTTGCTGCCATAGAGCAAGACTCTGGCATTTTTACCTAATATGACAAAGATGTTTGTACCTGATTGAAGTATTATTGTTGGACATAATGTAAAGCGAATGAGCGTAGCGATGTACACGAATGAGTGTGTGTGTATGAGTGCCGTAACGTGGAGCAGTTCTGAGTATAGACACAAGCTCTTTGCATCCGGTGGCGACGTGGAGGGGGATGTTACTGGTTACCGGACATCCCCCAAAACTAAGTCCTGCACAACCCGGGCGTACTGAGCCGAGACGGCAGTTATGGGAATACCGTCATGCTTAAATTCAATCGAGTAAAGATATGCGCAATCGCGGAATGTAGTTAGTCTGTGTGAGTGAGTAGATTAGTGTAGTATTCATTTCCAATTTCGGACAGCATGGCGGTGTCAAAATTGCAAAGTTCCCGGTGGTACCTGAGATCAAAAGAGCCGATTTTAGCTTTGGTCTGTGGGGGCTAAAGTAGCTTGGATAGAAAGTAGCGCTCCAGGTATAACCATTTAATAGGCATCAGCCACCTGGAGGGGAGGTTTGGAGAGGCCAGCGCCAGTTCCACTGGGAACTTTATTCACGCTAAAATGAGCACCTTTAAAAGCACTGCTTAAGATCAGCTTGTATGCACATATTGTATTCTTCCAGTTTATGTGAAATTCACATTGGGTCTTGTGGTTAAGGGGGAGGGCTCATAATACATAGGGTGTGAGTTATAATCCCCATGTTGGCAAAGTGTAACTTTTTTTTTTTTTGCAAATTATACTTTGAATTATTTTTTTGTTTGCTCTGTATTATTAATTTGTCACATTTGTTTTCTAGGGAAAAAAAATTATGTGCACTATTCAATCATGTAAGTTGTAATACAATGCTATCATTTATAATATTACAAATGTGTGTTTTTCAGATTTTACAAGAAATCTCTTTGTAGTTTTACAAAGGATTTTCTTGGCAAATGGGTTTCCGAAAAAAATTTCTTGTTAAATTACAAAAAAAAAAAATTAGAGTGTACTTCCCCTCTATCGTTAACAACTTTACCAGGCGCATGCCACTCAGTGCGCCACAGTTAAAATATGCGCAGGCAGGAACAGCGACTTTTTTTTTCCACGGTTGATTTCTAACGTGCTCATTTTACAGCGAACAGCCTTTAGTCTTGCGTATAGCGTGTCGCGCTGGTGAATGGCTGCTCGCTCGTTCCCGCGGGCGTTTTTATCGCGCAGCGCCGGAAGCAAGCGTCCCTCGGCGTGTTCGGGGAGCTCACTCGCCTCGTGCAGGGTCGGCTCCGTGATAGTAGCACTCCCGTTTCCCGTCCGCTAAACCCGGCCGCTGCTCCTCCCACAGCTTTCGATAGCCTAGCCTGTCGTCCGTCTCACGAACGCGCTCACTTTTGGGGTGAATACGTCTTTAAGAGTTAGTTGGAGCTGCGCGTCGAAGCGAGGGAGCGATACGGGCGACACTAACACGCACGCCTAGTGTCTCATTGCTCGTACGCGCAAGGCGTGCAGTTATTTCGTTTTGACTCTGCACTGTGTAAATTAGATCTGTAACAGTGGGGTTTTATTACACGCGATGAAAGCCCACAGATTAAACTACGTCCATATCTTTGTACTTTTCTCTTGCCGTTTAAGGAAATTGCACAGGCAAGCTTTAAAAATGCTTTATTTAATCATCTTCACGATTTTTCCCTACAAGAATATATTAAATATGACAAAAGTAAGATAATAGGGACATAGATAATTTTTTTTTTTATCTTTTCTGACAAGGAGTCGTATTTGCAGAACATTTATTTACCGAGATACGCGTATTCGCGCAAACCACTATTTCACAAAAAACCTGCAGGTCCATATAACTCTTAAATTTTCAACCATAGTGGAAGGCAATCCAGAAAATCCGATGATGACAAAATCGGGGTATACAGTTTTGCATTGCAGCTCCGAATCTATCGTCTACATTCAAAATTCAATTACACCACTCGATTGACAAAGGATCAAAGAATATGTTACGTTGAGTGAAGACTGCGAAACATCGCACGCGATTGGGGGGGGGGGGGGCACCGCAATTTTAAGTTCGTTTCGCCATGTCTCATAACTTCCGCGTAGCATAACTTTTGACTAGGAGAAACTACGACGCTCGTTTACATTTCAATCGACAGCTCTCGTCAAGATCAATCTATTGCGTGTATTACAACATTTGTGTGGCGTGGTTATGGTGAAATTGTATGCGTTTAACATAAAAAATTAATAAAACTTAACACAAGGTCGGCCTATATTCGTCAAAAAGTCAAGTCGAAATACATAAATCGTATACGGTTGAGAAGATCACCTCAAAAGCCATCCAGTGATACCCATAAAACACTATATGATCGAATGAAGCGGTGCCGGGAACGTAAAATAAACATCAAGGCATCCGAGCCCATCAACGTAGACGTATTCATGCAAAACAAATGGCCGTGTCGCCAACACAGCCAAACGCGATTTTTTGACAAGCTTTTATTTACATTCACTTGTTTATATGCACGTTTGGTGTCTGTGAGGTGTCTGTCCGGCGGCCACCGAATCACTAGCAATCACGATGTATTTGGAGGACAAGCTGTCGATTACTGGTGGCGTGTAGAGTTTCAGGTGCCGGGGAAGTCCTCATTTACACATGGCTGTGTGGGTAAAATACCATACAAACTTTGAACAACAAGAAATAATTCAAATGATCGACCGTTTGAATGTAAAACATAATTTGAAGATTCCGATCTCCGTGAACTCGTATTGAAATGTTAAATTCATCGACATACACACACGTGTAAGATGAATAATGAATATTCAGCATGCCGGTTCAACTTCCCGCGAAAAGAGTGCACTGAAACTCGCCTGATCGCAAGCGATACCTACAGATGACGAACGAGTCTGTGAATGTATGAATAGTCTACCTATATAATAAAAACAATAGGCGAATCTAAAAAGTGAAAAATAAACTAACTGTAAAAAACTTTTAAAACCAAGCTTTTATTTATAAATGAACTAAAAAGATGAAAATAATTATACGACTATTTACAGTATTTGTAGAACTTGAAAGATGTGATCGAACAGCCGTAATAAACTTTACTACATCTTAATATTTTGTGTCAATTTATATTTAGTATATAAAAGCTTGGCGCGAATAGTTAAGAGCCTTGCGCAATATATGTTTACTACGCTTACGCAAATGAGGTATATGATCCATATTGCCTCTTCGCTCCTACGTGCAAGGCGTGCAGTGTTTCCATTGTGCTCCTGTACTGTGCAAATTAGATATGTAACAGTGGCACTATAATACACGCCATGAAAGCCCACAGATTAAACTACGCCCTTATGTCTGTACTTTTCTCTTGGCGCTTAAGGAAACTACATAGGCACGCTTTAGAAATGCGATATTTGACCATTTTCACGTATTAATTTCACCGCGAATATACCTAATATGATAAAAGTAAAAACATAGAGGCATATATAATAGTCTTTTTCATCCTTTATGTCAAAAAGACGTATTTTCAGAACATTTATTTACCCAGATACGCAAATCGTGCAAACAACGATTTCACAGAAAATGTGTCACCGTGGGCTTCTCATAAATCGGTTCACCATTAATTACGTATACGTAAGCAACGTCTGCATAGAGAGTTTACAAACATGTGTGGTTCATGATGAATGTACTCGTCTTACGTTCAATGAATCACACATGACTAGAAATCAACTCGACTTCAGTGAAGTAGTGATTTATTAACAAATAACATTTCATTTCATTTGCATCCATATTCTGTCAGTACTTACCATAGGATATTCACGGTAAAGTGAGCACTTTTGAGGCCCTAGTTACCTTTTCCTTTCAGCCATTTTTTATCCTTTAACCTCCTTTTTAAATAAAGGCTTTCAAAAGTGCTCACTATACCGTGAATAGCCTGTTCCAATAATATAACACAAAATATGATAGTACGATACATAATTTAAAATATAACTAATAAAATAATAACGTATAAATTAGAAATAAGATGTTATATTAAATGCAATAAATTACACCTTATTCTTCTTTCCGTCTTCAATTATGTTGGCTGAAGGCCTTACGTAAAGGACACGAAATAAAATATCGCACTTTCTTACACTTCTACACGTCGGTGATGTTCCTACAATATACGTACGCGATGATCACGAACCGTTCCGTAAAAATACCTTGTTTCATTCTGATAGGTACGTACACGTTTTCCATCGTAAATCGACCTTTAACCAAGGGATGGCCTTGTCGATGGTCATGCATTGGAAGATGACGATGCCTGCCCGCCATGCTGTGAGGCCAGAAACAGTGGAAAATTTTCCTGTCAGAAATTCCATACAGCTGTTGTATTACAACATGTTAAATATGGGCTTGAAAGTTTAATTTTGGCTGTTTAAATTTAAAAAAAAAAAAAAAAAAAAAAAAAACTGTCGCAATTTGCGCTCATTTTATGCATAAACAAGCAACCACATTTTTTCAGTGATGTTCTGGATGTCTAAATATGAAAATGGTCGAAAAAATATCGTTATCTACGTCATAGCATCGTGCCATCTCCCGACGTTTGGAAGCGATGCAGTGTTGCCAGGTATGTGCTGTTCACGGTAAAGTGAGCACGTTTGTAAGCCCTGTAATTTGGAATAATAGTCAATAAATACAACTTATCGTAGCCTTAGACGTTAAGTTCCGAGTGCGGTTTATTACTTACATGGCAATATTTATTTTAAATTGATGGTTAAAGGATAAAAAATGTCTGAAAGGATAAAGTTACTGGGGCCCCAAAAGTGCTCACTTTACCGTGGATAGCCTATGGTGAGTACTGACAGAATATGGATGCAAATGAAATGAAATGTTATTGGTTAATAAGTCACTTCTTCACTGAAGTCGAATTGATTTCTAATCATGTTTGATTTGTTGAACATAGACGAGTACATTCGCCACGAACCACACTTGTTTGTAAACTCTCTATACAGACGTTACTTACTTACACGTAATTGATGGTGAACCGACCTTAAGAGAAGCCCACGGTGACACATTTTCCGTGAAATAGTTGGTGCGCCACCGATCTGGGGCGCAGGAGGCTCTGGGTTCGAATCTCTGGTAAGGGATGGATGTTAATTTAAGTTGGGTTATAAGCTAGTCTGTGGGCTGTCCCATGCTAAGCTAGTCTGTGGGCTGTCCCATGCTAAGCTAGTCTGTGGGCTGTCCCATGCTAAGCTTTCAAGCGTAAAACCGCGGGACGTTAAAAAGCCCTTTACAACTAGAATTTACCGTGAACAGCCTATATCGATGAGTGTTTTTCTCGTCGCGTCGCAATTGGTCGGCGGCCGGTAAGAAAATTTTCCCGGAAAGTAGCGACGCGACGCGACGCGACGCGATGAATCTCACTAGCCGGTTATAAGCGAACCTTGTGAGCGCCGAAACAGGTTCTCGTCGCAGAGGCCTCGCGCGGTTTTGTTGTTGCATGTTGCACTGCGATAAGCTTATCCGGAGATACGGAGAACTGGTCGCAGTCTTATGACAGCGGTTTTTGTCTAGCGTATTATGTAATTATTTTCAGTGCGATAGGTCTATGAGATAGTATTCCCACTGCGTGTCTGCATTGTGTTGGCCTTCCGGCATACACGCGTAAAGAGTTCTTCGGCTATTCTTTATCCATTACAACATACCAGCAGATAAAACTGTTCACTATAAAGTTAGCACTTTTGAAAATAACCTTAGAAAAAAGTCACTGCCCCTACCTGTATGTATTTTAACGGGCGCCCTGAGTGACATACGCCCAGTAAATTTGATAACGATGGATAAGAAGTAGTTCCGTAACTTAACACCGAATAAAAAGTGTCAGATAACCATTTCTGACAATTTAAATTATTTCTTTCTCTTTCTGTTTTCTTAAAGGAATCAAAGTGTAAAATTGAGAATATTTGAAAAAAATTTTCAAAGGTGCTCATTTTATCGTGAATAGCCTATATAAACTCTGCCAGCAAAGAAGTGAAAAACCATTGGCTGGCTAGTCGTTTCACAGTGTACTCGCGGCATAAAATAGTTCGGCGGTATTTTTGTAATTTTTAATATCAAGCGTAGTAATTTAAATCGTTAGTTACGCCCTCTTATGGTTTATTAAATTAAAATACTCTGCGTGCATGTAAATGTATAGAGCTATGTGCTCGCAGTTTGGACATTATTGATATTTGTCTTTTTTTTCTGGGTAAAAAACTCATTAAGCAACCGGTTTTGTGAAAGATGGCGGACGCGTTGGATCGCGCTGAAGTGTTATGGTGTGTTGAAAAAAATAAGGAAGCTTAAAAAATGCATGTAGCAGAAAGTGATTATCGATATATTTAATGTCAGATAAAAAAAATCGTTCATTTGTAGTACGCGACCAAAATAAATATTAGTTTAAAAAAGGGAATGCGAAGGGTGCGTGATTCTGACAGCAGATTGCACAAGAGACGCGTGTGTTGGCTGGAGGAACCGTGGGACGTCTTACTCGGGCAGCGACCAGCTGACGAACCAGCAATGCCGAAGCGAGTCCCCGGAACCCCTTTGTTGGTCCTGGACGTCACGACGCTGGCATTCAAAAACCGCCGTGAAATCACGATCGGGCAGAAGAAACGGTGATCTGAATTTGATTGCGTAAGTGGAAAATGATTGTCGGTAACTGTTTTGGGATCCAGGCTATTAGCCGTCCTTCCCCTCCTCTTTCTCCCTGCCATGCCGTCTTCGTTAACCACATCTCGTTTGCTCATGCTTTTGTTCTACACAATTTTTTTTTTTTTTTTAAAAGTTGAGCTATTATTCCAACCTGTTTTCTCATGTGTATCCACGACACCGTTGAGTTCAAACTACGAAATTTCCCTACCGGTGTTTTGCACGCCGTTTGTGAGTTTTGTTTTGCGGTCCGAACGGGGATGGGGGAATCGCTGTCCTTGGAACGGTAACTCCCGGGTCGTTTGTTTACGGGCTGTTGAATTTCTTTTGTGGGAAAAAATCTCACTTAAAAACTCCCTCCTTTTCTCCCACGTCGTAATGGCAGCGCATCTTCTGCTTTGGTGCAGGATGCTGTACGCGTCGCTGAACCACGGGACCATCTGGACCTGGCACCCAGTGACTCGGCATCTCCCTCGGGGCGCATCTAAACCACATTACGGTTGCCCGGGCCAGGGACGTGCTTTTCCAGGATCCCACACCAGTACCCCCCCCCCCCCCACTCCTTTTCCACCATCATTCCCAACACGTCGTTGCCTCATTTGGATTATTAAGTATAGGCTGTTCACGGTAAAATGAGCATTTTTGGATAAATTGGACAACTACTTGTATTTAATTTATAAATTACAATATTTAATTAATGATTAATATAAATAAAAGCAGGGAGAAAATAAGTGTGTTGGAACAGCCTAGTAATAAATAGTTCATATGTAAAATATTATCACACGGAGTGCGCAAGAATGCGGTGCGTGATCCCTTTGGTGTAATATTCTAGACTCAGTTAAGCTTTGTTTGCATGAGGTGGAATAATATCCTTGAAGCAGAACTTAAGCAAGACTTCAGTAAAGTTAGAAGTACTGTAATCGTGAATGGAGTATACTAACCACACCGCCCCATCCAAAGGAAAAGATTTCTGTTCGTTTAAATACTATGCATACGTTTTTGTGCTTGGAAATAGAGTTCGTAGGCCACCTTTAAGCTAGTAGCACAGATTTTCTCATAGTTTGAGCTTTCTTGCTAATTTGTATTAGAAAACTGTCTCTTTTTTTTTTTTTTGCATAGTGGCACGTACTGTTGTTTACTAATACCACGTTTTATGAAAGTCGTGCAGTGTTTTGGTGTTGAAAACGTGTAAATCGGTATTTTATAATTTTTGGAATGCTACCTTTTGCCAACCAACAAGTTGTAAAAGTAAGTGCACCCAGCATAATATATTTCTGTTCTGTCTTATTTTAGATTAAGCACTCGTGCACCAACGTAAATAAGCATCGCCGTACATACTTCCATTTACCAGTTAGCCCTACGCCACCAGAACAAAACTAAAACTTACTAATATAAGCGCAAACAGTTAATGTAATGTAATTTTGATGTCTACACTTTATAAAAGTGACTTTCCTCAGATTCAAGACAGATTTCTTAAGGTAAAGCAACTGCCTATGGAGCATTGCACCCGACTATACAATGTGAAGAACTTATAAAAAAAAAGTAATACATACACCATAAAAATTGTCAGAAAAGTGCAATTTATACTATATATGAAAGAAGCATGTATATATTTTGCAACATCATAAAATATTTTACAAAAATATACTTTTTAAATGTAAAAAAAATCGATTACAATAGTCTATATTTTTAACAAAATTTTAGCATATTTCCATTCTGTATACTTTAGGAAGCAGAATTCACAAGAAAATCTTCATCATGGGATATTGTCATAATTTTTACTATTATTGTGTGTAAGAAAATTATTATAATAATGTAGGAAATAATTTCCATAATTGATTTCATGTGCGTCCATTTGTCACAAACAATTGTGGCTGAAACTGATGTAAATAAAGTTATTTATATAATTGAAATGACACATTATTACTTTGATTTTACTATACACGATCGCATAAAATATTATTACGATCTTTCTTGAAGATTTTCTTGTAAATTCTTCTGGCAATTTTTATGGTGACTGTACTGATTTTTAATGAGTTCTTCACATTGTACGGTCAGATGCAGTGCTCTATAGGCAGTAGCTTTACTTGAACCTTAATGCGTGACGGGCACAGTCTATCGCCGCCACTAGCTCGCCCTACGAAGGAAACACAGAGAGAATGAGCGAAAGAGGCAGGGTAGCAGACAAAGAAAGAGAGACAAAAAGGGGAAGAAAGAACGTAAAAAAAAGAGAAAAAGTGAGAAACAACAAAGAAAGCTCACAGAAAATGGAGAAAAAGAATGTACCGATGAGGAGGAAATAAACGATAAAGGGAGAGAAAGAGAAAATTTCAAAGAGGAGTAGGCGAAGTGAAGATAAATAATGAGATAAAGTGGTGCGGAAGAGAATGAGTGAGGGACAACGAGAGGGAGAGAATCGTGTTGCTCTCCAGGACAGTGCCCCCTCCAGGAAACTGCAGCACCATGGACAAGTGAGCAAGCTTGGCCACGAAGTGCCCTCGTTCGCGTGCGCAGTTAGCCGTCGTAATCGCTGCAAATTCGCGATCCCGCACACGATCGTCGGGGATGTGCCTCGATGTGCCCTTCGCCGTAATCCACGGGAATTGTGAATCGTGTATCTCATCATCCCTTTGTGAGGATGGCGGGCGGTGTTTCTTTGCTTTGCTCACGACAGTTTTGTCAATGTCACATTTGCGATGCCGCAGATAGTTCAAGTACTGTATCGCATCGTTTCACTGCATTGCTGGGATCTCGTAGATGTCGATGGTGGATACTGTTTACCATTTTTTCAATGGCGAGGTTTTTATACAGAGAGCATTTTCTCTCAATAGTAGGAACGGGCAAGAAACTGACCATTGCGTGTTCTTAGGGAACAAATTCAGCGCTCGCCTGAAGTGATTTCGGAAAACTGCGAAAAACCAGAAATCAGAAAGTCTTAACTGGGGACCGAACCCACGTATTCACGAATGTGAGTCCAGTGTATTCTGAGACACTTCGTTCTGTTTGCCAACATGTAATAAACAGTTCGTCAGTCACTCTATACCAGGTTTCTTTTTCACTGTAGATTCTTACCAGCTAGTGTCAAGATATTGCGGTTTGAGTACCCCCTGATCGGGGGTACTCAAAAACACCTAATTAATTAATTAGCGGCATTCCACGAAGACTTCGGGAGTTTTACAGCGTGCTGGGGTGAACATTTCATTTCAAAACGCGGCAGCCATGGTCGGAAATGAGACACGCCACAGCTAGTCATCGAAACTGACGAACGACATATGTGCGATACTCGCTGGCCAGGTGTTCACAATGTGCTGTGGCACTGTCATGCTGGTCCGGCGTAGCTCAGTACCCTGGGTATACACTAACGTTTTTACTGTTGTCTTCGGTATTTAAACTTATAGTTTGCTCTGGCGTTACCAAGCGAGTTGGCAACGAACTTTTACGTTCGGCGATCCTCAGGTCTGAAACCCTTAAATGCAATGGAGATGTATGCAGAAGCATAGGACTATCGGTTTGTTCAACCAGAGGCTCTTTCTGGTGACCGAGCCACTGACGTTGAATTCTTGCTATTATAGGCTGTTCACGGTAAAATGAGCACTTTTCAAAGCCCTTTTTAAGATCTACTTGTATGTACGTTGTGTATTCGTCCACCTCATATAATATTAACATTGCCACAGCCATCAGCACTTTATTCAGGCGTCGGTAAAGTGAAACGGTGAAATTATTAGAAGAATTATATTTTATAAATATGCTCATTTTTACACTTCGACGCATTAAAAAAAACAGAAAGCAAAATAAATGATTTAAGTTATCACACATGGTTACCTAACACTTTTTATTCGACGTTAAGACATGGAACTACTTTCCCTATATCGTTACCAACTTTACTGGGTGCATGTCACTCAGTGCACCCGTTACAATATATGCAGGTAGGGGCAGTGAATTTTGTCTATGGTTGATGTGTAAAGTGCTCGCTTTATCGTGAACAGCCTATAGTAGTAGGAACTACGCGTGCTGGAGGAGATCTCCCGCAGTGATGTGACGGCCCAGTGAGAGCCGACACAGCTCCGGTGCTATCTTGGAGAGGCAGTAGGAAAGAGGATTGCACTGTCGCCGGGCGCTGAACTATGTGGGAGGACGCTGAACACCGATTGACATTCGCGTAAACATCGTACTCGTTACGTTTACTTGTGTTAACTCTATGCACAAATTTTAAAAATAAAACCTCAGCTTTGATCACACTAGAGTTAAGAACGTCTCATTTTTGGAAAGTTGTACTACAGTGCTATGTGGGATCTGGAAAGAGTTTGAGTATACTTACATGTAAGTTTGCATGTACAAATAGTAAACGTACATGTGAAAAGTTGATCTAATATTATTTCAATCATTAGCATCTATGTGCTACTCATAAACGTTTCTCTCACATGAAATACCCCCTAGGCCTACTGTTCTCATGGATTTTCTTTATATTGGAAGTATTCGAGATTATTAATTTGTTTATCATTTGATCAAGAAATGACAATCGTAGGAGGTTGGTAGGGATATAAGAGAATACAGGAAAAAAGTTATTTTATTTGATTGGTTGACACAAAGTTAACTTCACGCTGTGTTGATTTTAGGCCAACTTATCACATGGAAACACTAACTTAACATCAATCTTAGTTCAATGTGAATAAACTGTTGAGCGATCTATAACTTACTTTAAGATAACGCAAAATTAACGCAACGAGCTCCTCATTAATTGCAATGTGAATCGGCCTTAAAGGCGCACGACTGTATCAGATTGAGGATAATTTTTTTGTCTACTGGCGTGTTGACAGGGAGTTTAACGCTTTTGTAGAGCGTTATCTCATTCCCTCAGAACCTTACTGGTTTTACGTCCAAATCGGGATCAGTTGATGACACGTAAAACTCCTTGCGTTCTGAATGGACGTAGATATTCGTGTGACTGGTTTCCTGCTGCGTGCGCCGTGTGTGTACAGCTATGAGCAAGCGCGAGGTTAGCTTGCAACACTTCACCACACGCCACTGTCGGCTGTCATTTCTTGAGCCACTGTTGAAGAGAGTGGACCTTATTCATTGTCGTTTTTAGTCCGGACTAAGGAAAGATCATCTTCCGACCAAAATTTTTCGTATTTAGAGAGCATTTATATTGCTAGTCCGAGGATCATCTTGCTTTAGTACGGCCTATCTTTTAGTCCGGACTGAGAGTAGGACTAAGGAAGTATTATAGTCAAAACAGAAACATGGAGAACATAAAATACGACAGTTTCATTAGTATTACATGCCAGTGAAAGCTAGACAAAGTTCACGAAACATAAAAATTAAACTTACTATTAAATTTTAAAAGGAAAAACATTTTTCTTTGTAAATAAGTTATATTGCGTTTATCGCTATCGAGAGACTAACATCTGCAATGCGCATTAAACCTGGCAACAGTGTACTTCGATGATCCTTCGACTAAAGTTAGTCTCACTCTAGTCAGGTTTGTGAATACGATATAATTAGTCCACCCTTAGTCCGGACTAACTTCAGACCAACCCCGAGGAAGACGTTTTCCTGGAACATCCTTGGACGAAGCTCCGAATATGAATAAGGCCCAGTGCACAGAGCAGAGCAAGTAAGGAGACAGGAGCGGACACTTCCATGTTGTAACGATCTTATTTTAAAGTCTTTTTCAGGGGGTGGTGGGTTGGAGGTAGATGCCTGGATTAATACCAACAGCAGACACGCATTACAAAAAAATAATCACCTAGCATAATAAAACAAAAATAATAGTTTTTAATGATTATTTTGTGATAAACACGCTTCATTGAAGTAATCACGCTGTATTCAATGTTTAATAAGATAACTTCTTTACAAAAAAGAAAATTTTATTTATTTATTTTTTATTTTACTTTATTTATTTTGTTATTTTTAGGCTTTTGCAGTATATTTACAGCTTGCATTATTCTTGAGAGGTTCTAGAACGACGTTTTAAAATTGCTTATAATTAGAACCTACTTGATTAACACCATTTATTTGACGAATGCTGTTTTCGGCAATAATTAAATATATACCTGTGCTGTTTGTGTTAGCTCTGTCTAAGAAATATTTTACGTTACCTCCAATTGTGACCAACAGAATAGACTAAATCTTGCACAAGCAGTGCAAAAATCGGATTAAATATTTCTAATCGTTTTAGTAAGTAACGAAATCAGCACCTGAAATATATGTACGTTAAATCAGTAGATCTGAGACACAAAACACTCATAGTTTTGACTCAAAACCGATCTGTTCCATAAAATCATTAATTCTAGTGGTAAAATGTCTGCTGTTGGTGTTTCCACAGGCACTTACTTCAAATAACGCGATAGTAAGCCCCATCTAGTGTCTCCCCCCCCCCCCCCACTGGCCCAGTGTAGTGTGTGGCTGGAGGTAAGGTGTTGTCTACGCGCATGCGCACACAACACCACAGGCTGATAGTTCCCCGCGGCGGCGTGTAGTCGGTTCCGACCGACCTGCGTCGCTGGGCCGGTTACAGCCCGATGCCCCGGGCCGGGCCGTGGCAAGCGGTCACCGGCCGCCGGCGACCCCGCACAAGCGCTGCAATACACGCCACTGTTTTTCCGAAAAAACGAGGGAAACTTGCGCTCGCCCGGTGGGCGCGGTGTTCGCTGCGCAGCGAGTGTGGCCGCTCTCGCGTGCTTGCCCTCCTCCCCCCCCTCCTCTCGAGAGAAGGAAGACACCCAGCAGGAGCAGGAGGGGGAGTTGAGAAACCGAAGAGGGGGGGGGAGGGGGACAATGGGCCGTGTGCAGAGACAATTTAGAGGCGACCGCAGCGTGCAACAACTCGCCATGCGACCCGACAAGAGGGCAGTTGTAAACCGTGTAAGTAATGAAAGTGTACCTACGTATCAGAACGAAATAATTTGATTTATTGATTGATACATGTTTTCATTGAAATTAACCATTAATACAAAAGTAACAGAACAATAACGGCACAGTAAAAATATTCCAGCATGCCAGCATAGTTACTCTTCTGCCAGTAATTGATAAGTGAAACACACAATAAACGGAATAAATGAAATGTAAGAAAGGGTATTAAAAGAGGAGGGAAATAACCAAAACACCCCAATGGAGTTAATGCCATATGCAAAACAGTGAATACGAACAAAAAGGATAGGAAGGAAAGGAACAAACCAAAAATGGAAAAACAGAACGGATAAAACATATTGAGAAAGCTTGAAAAAAAAAAGGGGGGGGGGGATTGGAACCAACCAAACATACGTAGAAGCATTGAAAACAAGCGTTACCGTTGAGAGAAATATAAATATGTATGAATATTTAAGAAACGTGCGGGCGTCAGCCCCCGCAATGCATAAATGAAGGCCAAATCGTGGCAAAGCCCGATGTACGAAATATATTTTTTTCCGAAACTGTACATGGTCATGGAGCCGCGGTGATGTAGTCTGCGAACTGTTTTCGATTCCCGGCGGGGTCGCTCTGGGATTTATTTTCGCACGTGGGAATCGCGCTTGACGATGCCGCCGATCTCCAGATTCCCCCGGCTTTGGATTCCGACGCTGCTCCATACTCACCTCGCCTTACCCACATCGGCTCTCGAGGCCTCGATTTTAAAGAGCCGCCCAAATCTCTCCACTCCCCCTTCCCCTTTTCCCAACACTGTTCGTGGTCATCTTGTGCGTGTCATGCAGGATCATCATAGACGTGTAGACAACGGCGATATTTTATTTCGTGTCGTATAAGTAAGGCGTTCAGCAAGTAGAATTGAAGGAGAGAAGACGAAAAAGATTTATTTAGGAAAGAAAACGTACGTTTTCATTTTTGTTTATTCGTTTAAAAAATAATGCGTCTAAATTGTATGTAATAAACACCTCACAAAAAGTTTGGACTATACTTACAGAATGCAAAAAAAAAAATGGATTATGCGTAAAAGAAACCATAGCAATTAGAAGTTACGAACGGTACTGATACAAAACGCGAAACTCAAAGTGTTTTTAACAAAAATATTTTCCCGATATAACAAAAAAAAACAGGAAAGTACCGTAAAATAATTTAAGGGTGTCTCTGATTAAGGAGGGTTTCTTTCTTCCCACTACAGCTTAGTACCGCGTAGGGCCTCCATGTGCACTGTACAGGTCCCTAACACGCCGTGGAATGTTTGTAATCAATGTGTTGATGTGGAGGTTGTGGGACGATTACAAACTGCTGTTTTCAACTTGTCCCATGAATGTTCAACGCATTAATGCGTTCTCTGTTGATCACAAAAGAATTACATAACTCCTACCACCCCCAACTGCCTTATCTCACAAATTTCCAAATATTTGTGAGCTGTATAATTAAAGGTATTTTAGTTTTATGTTGTATTATCATATTTCGTGTTATATTACGGACAAAAATCCAGTGCAGTAAGTACTGACAGAATATGGATGCCATTAAAATGCAGTGAAAAGAAATGTTACTTGCTAATAGATCCTTATTTCAGTAAAATAAATTTAATTTCTAGTCGTGTGTGATTGGATTAAATAAGACGAGTGTATCCTCTGCGAACCATACGTTTTTGTAAACTCCCTATGCAGAAGTCTCTTACGTATACGAAATTGATCGTGAACCGTCATTTACATGAGGTTCACCGAGTGGTTAACACGCTCGACTCGTGTTTGGGAGGACCCGGGTTCGATTTCCCAGCTCGGTTTATCCGAGAACACTGCAAGCTTACGCCGAGATATTTTCTTAGTACAGACAATGACCGAGTTCTTTCCTAGCAAACGGCTCCTCCTCCAACTATTCTGATCACAACGAGACTAAAATCTTATCACTAAGGTCACCTATTTTTCGCGAAAAGATTTCACGACCATATTGCAGTTGCATGATTTTAACTCCCACACGTAGTAAGTGTCTGCCAGCCAACCATGGACGTTCTATGTCAGGGTATTTTTTATTCAGACTGTCCCAGTCGAGTAGAATAGGTATTTTCACACATTCACGCAGCCAATAGCCGAAGGAAGTTTGCTAGCTTGCACGTAACAAGTTGAAATCTAGCACGAGCTAAATCTTTTCGCGAAAAAGATCCCCAGGTTCGATTCCCCGTCCGGCCATTCTGATTTCGGTTTTCAATGGTTTTCCGAAATCACTCCAGGCGATGGGTCTGCGATGGGTCCCTAACAAAGGCCATGGCCGATTACTTCCCATTCCTTCCCCGATCCGTCATCCCCGCGCAACTTGCGTCGTCTCTGATGACCTCACTGTCGACGGGACGTTAAACCTAACTACCTACATACCAACGTAAACCCTCATCTACATACCGTTCTGGAGGCCGAGGTTTTGCCCACTACTTGATCTAGAAACGTATTGCCAAGAGGTAGATGCTCTGAAAAACTGTTTCGTTGAGCGATTAGTACTGTTACAATTTCTCTCTCTAGAAATTAAGTGGGCTATACCAAGTTCTTTAAGGGATGGAGGTCTTAATCAAATAAAAGAATTAATTATAATTTCCTTATTTTATTTACACTAACTACAGCAAAATTCTCACAATATATTGAAATCACTTACTGTTCACAATTGACACAAATTTATAAAATTTATAATTACGACGAAGAAATCAATGAAATTAAATAATTAAAGATCAGTCCCAATAGACAGTGTATCAACTTATTCAATTATTTTATAATTTATGCATCCATATTTGACAGTTAAAATATTTACAATAAAATCAGTACTACACTTCCATTCAGTCCATGTCCCGCTAGCCGCAATGTTCTAGAGTCCTCAAAGCGCCCTCACGCACAGTAGGCTTCACTCGTCGGTTTCACACTTTCTCGTCCATTCAAGCCACGAACACCTCACTCGCCGTCGTCCTGCAATCTCCCGTTGTCGTCCACACTGCACTTCGCTTGCGCACGCTCGGCCAGATGGCCTCCATCAAAGACTGCCGGCCGCTGGGTTGCGGCAGTACATATAGTGTCTTAGACCGCCACCTAGAATCTTACCCAACTCGCGTGATGCGTCGCGGAGGGCCGAGGCGCCAGGCAGTCTCACCAGAACATTCTTGCGTCGTCGCTAAACGTATCGGAAACTCTAGTAGGCGAGATGAGGTCTGTGACGCCAGCAAGTCTCGCCGCTGTCGGAGAATTCACGGGATTCGCAGAAGGAGGCAGCCAGCCACGAGCGCATCGTTCCAGGAAGAGGGGAGGGCGTGGTGGGTCTCCGATTACGGCGCGGGGCAGCGGAGTCGGCGCCAGCTGCAGCACTAAACAATACATTCATAAACTTTTAAAAATTATATTTTAAGAATAATTTCGGTTGAAGAGTAATAAACAATAGTTTTTTTTTGCATATATCTATCTACCTGTTGTAATAATGAGCGGTGTTTGGTGAACTGTTGCAAGGAAAACTGTGTTTGCTCTGTGCTATACCTAATAGTTTACTATTTTACACTTAAACATAGTATTGCAGTTGACGTCACAGCACGTGTATGATGGGTACTCTCTCGTGAGTGGCCGCAATGCATTCAGTTTCACCCGTCTCCACTCTGGTTACTGGTTCCTGCTGCGTTCACCGAGTGTGTAGAGCACTGAGCAAGCACCTGATTACTTCGCAACCCTTCACTACACGCTACTGGCATTTATTTATATATTGAACTTATTTCAGAACTCTACTCAGTTATGTAACTCACACACGCAGGTACAAATATTTAATATAGGCCAGTTTCAGTAAATAAATCTAACTGCGAACTCTTTAATATGTTCTGTTACTACTCTAAATGAATGCATTGCTATTACATTATCGACAATGTACTAAAATTCAAGACTCTCACTTTTATCCAATCTAAACTCCAGTTCCAAAAGGGGGGGGGGGGGGGGGTTAAAGACCCTTTAGTCAGCCTACCCCCATGCATTGGCACAAAAATTAGTAGTATGATTGTTGTATGCTTTCGATTTATGACATTTACTGATTTTTCTGGTCCCAGTATTTTCCACTATGTTATACAATGGTATTTTTGAACTAGGTAATTATAAAACTGACTTAAATGTATCATAAGCTTGTACTATAATGTTTGCGCTTTCGATTATTTTACGTATGTAATGGCTTGGTTCTTATTGTCTGCGTGACTCCAGGGAACTTATGACATTTTGAGTTAATTTCTAACAAAATTTACATTTATTATTTTTAAGTTTTGTTTACTAGATAAAATATTTTGTTGGGGCTAAAAATGGGGGCCGCGGTGGCTGAGCGGTCAGCACGCTGACCTTCCACGAAGGCGAACCGGGTTCAATCCCCGGCCGGTCACGCCCAGATTTTTGCAGTGGGAATCACACTGGACGATGCCGCTGATCGGTGGGTTTTCTTGGGGATCTCTCGTTTCCCCGCCCTTGCATTCCGGCGTTGCTCCATACCTACCTCGCTTCACCCTCATCGGATCTCAAGACTTCGATGTTAAGAGCCGTTCAGAACTCTTCACTCACTCAGTTTTAATGTATGAAAAGAGCGGTACATCGTATTTAAAACAGAGAAAAATTCGTGCAACACATTTGTATCTTTGCTGTAATGCCATCCAAAGTCTGCTATAGACTGTTCACGATAAAGTGAGCACATTTTAAGGCCCTTGCAACAGTCATTAACCGCTAATATATCTTATTGCAGCCTCAGGCATTATATTTTGGTGGTGGTGAAATGTATACACTGTGTTTATTGGTCACATTGGAATGTTTATATTAAAAAGCAGCAGGAAGATGGAAATCGAATGAAAGGAAAAATTTATAAGGGCCTTAAAAATTGCTCAGTTTACCGTGAACAGCCTATAATGGCGAGCTGCCAACGGAAAGAACTACACGCCAATACACTGGCGTGTGTGTAGGGGTTTTGACGATGTTTGTGATGCAAGCGCCAATGTTTCTATTCCTCGAACAAGTTAAAAGCGACATGGCAGGGGACACCTTTAAGTGAATCCAAGTTCAGTTTCATCATTTGTTCTAGTTATTTTAGCCTTTCTGAGTATAACCGTGTGACGTGGAGCCCAACACTTCAACACGGCCATGTTCGAAGCGCAACTTGGTTCACGTAGTCACTGTAATTCGTTTATGTACAAATTCTTGGATTAGAGTTGAAATGGGGGCGGTGCTGCATTGGTATAGGCTGGTCACGTTAAACTGAGCACTTTTGAAATCAACTTAAAAAAAATGTCGCTCCCACTACCTGAATATTTGGTAACGTTGCACACTGACAAGCATGAGCTAAGCAAGGTTGGTAATAACGGAGGGGAAAGTAGTTCTACGTCGGAACGTTAAATTAGAAGTGTCAGTTTAAACATTTGTGGATACTGAAATTATTTATTTGGGTTCAGTTTTTTTTATACACATAAATGTAAAAATTATTGAATTTGTAAAATATTTAATTTTTCAATAATTTCCCAGTTTCTGTTGACCGACACATAAGTTAAGTTATCAGGCCCATGGTAATGTTAATTTAACAAGTGGTGGAAGAACACAATGTAAATAGAACTATATCTCCAGCAGGGGTTTTGAAAGTGTTCAGTTTACTGTGAAGAGCCTTTATCGAAAATTGTGTGTGCGCTCATGCGTTTGAGAGTGAGAGAAAAAAAAAAGGGGAGGGGGAAGAGAGTCCTGTGGTCTTCTAGAGGAGTGTCCGACAAGGCGGTAGGTATCACATTACAGGTGGTTAGATGAGAACGAGGAGGCCTGGTGGTGTGTCGTGATGACAGGGCAGCCCTTACGTTGCGAGGGGGGTGGGGGGAAGATGGCGTGGACTAACCACGCGTAGTGTGCGTGTCAGCAATCAATTATCCCTCTCGCCACACAGTTCAGAGATAATAGCCTGCGGCGAGGTATTCCATTCTTGTGCCGGTCTGCTACCCTACAGCCCGCACAGCCCTATATGCCTAGCCAAATCCCTCGCAGGGATGTCCTAACACTTCATATACCATCCGCCTTCAAACACATGTGCGAGTACTTACATCCGTATTTGATCTCAGGCTCATATTTGACATTACCACGCGTAAAACATTTCTGCTTTGGCTGCACGGTGAATATTCGCGTTTCGTTCGGTCCGTGATGCCCCGGTTTCGAGTGAGAGAGAGAGAGGAGATTTGGGATGCTCGTAACGGGGAGGTCTTGAGAGCCGATGTGGGCCCGCTTTCGAAGTCCGGATACGCTCAAGCCACTCGATTCTTGTTTAGATGTAAGTTTGTTTAGCATTGTGACACCCATGGCATTCCAGGAAAAACATTAAAAAACGAGAGTTTTAACAGCATCGATTAAACAACCCCTCCTGCCATTCGCTAGATGATGGAGTGATGTAGAACGCCATAGCTCTTCCGATAGTTTTGAAGATCTCAGTTGTTAAACAGCACATCACTTGCTGAGGATATGGTTCTGAATTGAACTTGGAAATTCGGTATACCTTATCGTGAATAACGGCCTCAAGACGTATTCTGAGTTAAGGGTTCTACGAATAATATTTTGCAAAGAGAATTTAATGAGTGAAGAGATGTGGGCGACTCTTAACAGCGAGGTCTTGAGAGCCGATGAGGGTGGAGAGAGGTGAGTATGGAGCAGTGATGTAATTTAAGGCGGGGAAACGAGAGACCACTTGGCACTGATTCGGTGTTGTAAGTAAATCGAGTCGTGAGGAATTTCCTGCCCTCCACAGACTAGGGCTGTGGGATGTCCATTTTTCAACATTGTTTCGAAACCAGGGGTGTAACCAAAGGGAGTCACAGGGGACAAGGGACCTTCCCCCATAAAAAAAACTAACATCGACATTAGGCTGTCCTGTAAAAGATTTAATGTGGAAATTAAATTACCTAAAAATGTATTAAAATACTTATTTCGTTACAATAATTTAGTATCATTTCTTAAAATTATGATTAAAAGCTGGCCCTTCTCATGACACGAATCGAAAATCTAGACGTACTGCACAAATTGTAAAAATGACCTTCCCCTCAAACCAAAAGTCTATATCCGCTCCTGTTTGAAAAATGTTGACAGTATCATTACGACATATCGCTCTCGCAGAATGTTAAATATCTATGTCGATATATCGTAAATATCTCTTATATTGATGTCGCTGTAATAGCCAACACGTAGGGATAGCCACTTTTTTTGTAATGGTTCTCGTTGTGCGCCACTCTGAAACAGTGTCTGTAGTAATAGTGTGGGCGAAAATCTATTTGGTGTGAGTTTGGAGAAAGAATAATTATAATATGATAGAATTTTAGGCGCCTTATTATTAGTGATGTGACCTTACCACACTGGAATCAGAAGCTCTCCGGCGATGCTGTAAACCTCGTGCAATAGAAAACACATTCCAACCTTCACAGTAATTCATTAAAACCAAACATATGTAACCTCGGTGATTAATTTATTAATGAAAAAATGAAATAAACTCAGACCCGAACATGTGAATAATTCAACAAGGTGCACAACTAAATATGTGTGTGTGTGACAGAAATCTCTTTACTCAAAAATGAAATTATACTGTATGATAATTAACATAAATGACATACCACCATCCAAGTAAGAATGGGGATGAATCAGAATTGCAAAATTAAAATAAAATAAAAGATTGAAAATGCTGTGAAACTTTAGAGCTGCTATATAAAAAAAATAATAAATCTTTACTTGAGATTTCAGTTCAAAATATTAATCAGGTTCCACCGGAAGTAGCCTCCTCTGTATTTAAATTTCCAGAAAGTTTAGTAAACTATTACTTAAATTCTTAAATTTCTTGGATCACATTCACTGATAATTCATTAAATGTTAAAAGTCAGTTCATCACTTAATTATCTCAAATCTGATACTTCGCCAAATATAATTACTCTGGATTTATGTTGAAAGTTCAAAATAAGTCTTTAACTCCTCATTCCATATTGCTCCGGCTATACTATCTCATATGCGAAAGTTCGGGACTACTGGTTTAACATACTCATGGAACTCACAGTCAAATAGTTGAAAAATCTAAATAATAACTTTAGTAAAATAAGTTCAGGTTCCTTTAAGTTCAATACTTGAAAAACATTTCATGTACTTACATTTCTATACGTTAAATTGCCTTGGCGTCACCTGAGGTCCTCTGGCGCTATCTCGTTGCATGGCGCCGGCGTCGTAGTCTCGGCGTCCTTTTCGCCTCGTCAATTTAACACTCAAAATAATTATTTACGACTTAGCCTACAGCCTCTTCTTAAATATTGCTGCGGCGACTACCAAAAACTTAACTTCTGGGAGCATAATTTCTAAGATAAATTTATGATGTCGTTGGAATTTCAGAAGTAAAATTCCAACGAAAATTTAGATGCTTTACATGTTCAATGTCTTTCCCAGAAGCTCCACCTTCCGGCTTCCGACCAACCAACATCCAATCACCGCTCGCTTCCGGCTTTACCTTCACTAAATAAAGTTAAGACCTAAAATATTATGTCTTTAAATTCCAAAAAAATAAATTATTTAGCTTTAAAAATTACGAAGTAATTACTGAAAATGAAATCAAACATATTAACACAATAATAAAATAGAAACACAACCATAGGTAGAAAATTATCGTGTGAAAATTATCATAGATTAGTGGACTGGTAGTTCACATATATCGATAAATCAAGTAAATGAAATATTAACATAAAATATTATAAACATGTGAAAAGAATTATATTAACATTTAAATAATATATGAAATCAATTAAATATTACAGTCCAAAACATATGTGTAGCTCAAATGAATATAATAAATATAACCTTTTGGTTCCGTATCCAGTCGATCTGCGACATTGTTAACACCAGTATCTCAATTACTTGTCATATTGACATCGCCAACAGAATATCACATACGTAGTGTATCACTCGCATATTAGTAATATCGCATCTCTCTAATATCACATATCTCCAACATCGCATATAGATAATATCATTAATATCGCATATAGCTATGACCGCAAATATATTTATAGGCGATATATTACTCTACATTTTGCACCATATTGCAAATGCGATAATTCAGAAATATTGATTCGTGGTCGATAATCGCCATATCGCACAACCCTACCACCGATGACCTTCACAAGGGATAGAGGAGTCTAAGGAGAGTGTGTGTCGTCGACCCTCGCCCCGACCAGGACACCCTGGACAGGCCTCACGTCGCAAGTCGTGGGGCCGCGGTGGTGTTGTGGTTCGACTACTCGCCTCCCACCTAGGCGAACCGGGTTGGATTCCCGGTGTGGTCACTCCCGGATTTTCGCATGTGGGAATCGTGTCGGACGATGCCGCTGCTCGGTGGGTTTTCTCGGGATCTCCCGTTTCCCCCGCCCTTGCATTCTGGCGTTACTCCACACTCACCTCACTTCACTGTCATTGGCTCTGGAGACCTCGATGTTAAGAGCCGCCCAAATCTCTTCAACTCCTCTTTACAACGAGCAATACGCTGCGCACACACAGAGTGTGTCAAATGCTAGTACGTGAGATTTTGTGGTGTAATATTAATCTTCCCTGGCAGCTTATATAGCGGCTGGTATACTGGTTCGTGCACGAGACCTCGTATAGTCTATTCACAGTAAAATGAGCACTTTTTAAGGGCTTCCCAACAGACGTTAACCACTAATAAATATAACTCATTGCAGCCTTAGGCATTAACTTTTGAGAGCTGTGAAAAGTATACGCTGTGTTTATTGGTCACATTGCAATGTTTACATTAAAAAGCAGCAGGAAGATAGAAATTGGGTGAAAGTAAAAATTAAGAAGGGCCTTAAAATGTGCTCACTTTACCGTGAACGGCATATAGAAGCTTGTACAAGACCTAGTACGGCAGCAGGTATCGTGTAATATCGGCTTAAGGAGTGTGTGTGTCGTCGACCCTCGCCTCGACCAGGAGACCCCCGGACAGGCGTCACGTCGCAGGCCGGTGATGACTTTTTTTTCTAAACTACCTTATTCTAAGTGTTATGTGAAGTTACGGCCCGAAAGTAGGGCGCGATTTTATGCGTCTCAGGGCTAACACCTTACGCCTACTGGGAAGGAAAATCATGCAAGGAGACATGCATCACGGCAAACAGGGATTGGGCAGCCATTGCTTGCACTTTGGGGCCATGACTATCTCCCTGAGTGTACTTAGAGCTAGTCTTAACTATGAAGAGCAAGGGAAAAACCGTCAAGAGAGACGTAAAAACCTTTGCGACAGAGAAGTAAAAATTTCAAAAATTATTGCATGCATCAAATTAAATTAAATTAAATTAAATAGAATGCTACAGGAGACAGAGTGTTTGGAAAACATGCTCTTAGTTAATAGAGTTGGAAAGTCTAGTAGAGAGGGGGCGGGAGCTGTGTTTATTCTTAACTTGAAGCCGGCAGTAACCAGAGAGGTTTTTGGGCGCCTCTCTGGTGGGAGAAAAGACGCTATTGGGCTTCATCTCGCGTGCTGGAGGGGTTTTGGGGGGAGGGGGGGGGTTGGCCCCGGGGCACGCTTTCCCACCTACGGTGCTGGGAACGACGCCCGACGCCGCAGCACACGGGAAAAGCAGGACGGCGCTCGCTTCTGGGACAACCCGCGCATCGCCCCCGTTCTCCCTAACATTTGTATGGCAAACACACCAGGGTCCGGGAGCCGCTAGACTGCTCGCCCCTCCTACCAAGGCTCAATCCACGGCCGGGCCACACCCGGATCTTCGCAAGTGGGAATCGCGCCGGACGACGCCGCTTGTACGGTGAGGTTTCCCCCGCCCTTGCATTCACCTCGCTTCACCCTCATTGGCTCCAAGACCTCGTGGTTAAGAGGACTATGTACGGAAACATTTTCTGAGAAATCGTTGTTTGCGCGCAAACGCGTATCTCGGCAAATAAAAGTTATGGAAATACGACTTTTTGCCAGAAAGGATAAAAAAAAAAAAAACTATTATCTGTATCCCTATCTTTTTACGTTTGTCATATTTAGTGTATTCTTGGAGAAAAGAATTTATAATGTGGTCAAATATCGCATTTTTAAAGCTTGCCTGTGCAGTTTCCTTAAGCGGCAAGAGAAAAGTACAAAGATATGGGCGTAGTTTAAATCTGTGGTCTTTCATTGCGTGTAACAAAACCCCTATGTTACATATCTAAGTTGCATAGTACAGAGCTACGCCGGAAACTCTGCACGCCTTGCGCGTAGGAGCGATGAGGCACTAAGCGTGCGTATTAATGTCGCCCGTATCGCTCACTCGTTTCTTGACCTTGGACGCGCGGTTACATAGTATCCATAACAGCCGCCCAAATCTCTCAATTCAATCCTCACCAGGGTCGAGACGTTCAGCAACGTTCTTACCACGTACTGTGAGCGTCCCAACTGCCCGCTAGCGGCTCGCCTCTCTAGATGTGTGCACTTGGGCCGCCGGTGTAACCGTGGAATTCAATCCTCACCAGGGTCGAGACGTTCAGCAACGTTCTTACCACGTACTGTGAGCGTCCCAACTGCCCGCTAGCGGCTCGCCTCTCTAGATGTGTGCACTTGGGCCGCCGGTGTAACCGTGGAATTCAATCCTCACCAGGGTCGAGACGTTCAGCAACGTTCTTACCACGTACTGTGAGTGTCCCAACTGCCCGCTAGCGGCTCGCCTCTCTAGATGTGTGCACTTGGGCCGCCGGTGTAACCGTGGAATTCAATCCTCACCAGGGTCGAGACGTTCAGCAACGTTCTTACCACGTACTGTGAGCGTCCCAACTGCCCGCTAGCGGCTCGCCTCTCTAGATGTGTGCACTTGGGCCGCCGGTGTAACCGTGGAATTCAATCCTCACCAGGGTCGAGACGTTCAGCAACGTTCTTACCACGTACTGTGAGCGTCCCAGCTGCCCGCTAGCGGCTCGCCTCTCTAGATGTGTGCACTTGGGCCGCCGGTGTAACCGCGGAATTCTACACGGGTAGTAATAATCCACGGTTACACCGGCACGACTCAGTTGGCGGCAGCTCTAATTAGTGACGGCCCGGATGGCGTACAAACCGTTTCAAATATATTCGGTGCTCATCAGCAAACGCGCAACTGATTGTACGGAGACTACGGCTGGACTCGCAATAGTCCATCGCATCCGTCAGTCGTCCGTACGACCGGAGGTTACCTGATCGTCGATTAATCGGAGGTATACGCTCATGAATAATAATTAAAGCATTGGTAATGTTTATTTACGTTCATATCTGTGACATGATACACAGTGGACAGGAAGAAGAAATTTCGTAGCTATTTCATTATTCCTACTATTCCGTCTATAGACTGTTCATGGTAAAGTGAGCACTTTTGTGGCCCTACTTACTTTTTACTTTCAGCCATATTTAATTATTTAACTACCTTCTAAGATAAATATTACAGTGTAGGTAATAAATAGAGTGCGTATTTTCCACAGAACTCGGAAGTTAATGTCTAAGGCTAAAATAAAAGATATTTAGTGACTGTTATTCCAAATGAGAGGGCTTTCAAAAGAGCTCACTTTACCGTGAATAGCCTATACATGGTGTACGAAATGGATTCCAATGTGTTTTATGATACACGTTTTTTAAAACAAACATGACATACTCTAGCTGTGCACAACTGTTTCCACACAAAAATAAATACCACCGTTAGGCTAGGGCGGAATAGCAACTTAAAAAATAGCACACTTATTGCAGACACTAGTTTGAAGATCTTCACGTGGCCAGGAACATTTTCAGACTGTTGCAACTTAAAATATCCAGAACGAATACATGTTATAGGCTATTCGCGGTACAGTGAGCCTTGCGCATAAAGGCGATGGCGCATTTGATGCTTTCAATAAAGTCACTACTGTTAAGTGCACCTGCCTGAAGTCGATCCCCGCCTCTGAGGTCTAGAAGCGCGGGAACGATATGAGCGAAACTGCCACGCGACAACACATTAGGGTCATGAACAGCTACTGTCAGTAATATTGGATGCACAGTATGTTATTCATTTCTCCCACAATGTAACTCAGCTAATACAAGCCGGCCTTCCAACAGAAACAGTTATAGTAAAAAAAGTGTGTTAGAAGTTCAAGATCAGCCATTTATGTGGAAGTGAAAGAGTTGCAATGTATTTGTAAGCGAATGACCAATTACCTACGTGCGGAAGTTCTAGTGTATCCACGGGCCTACCAATTTTCTTTTAATCTCCGTGCTTGATCGAAGCAAATAGGATAATATTCAGGCCATCTTAATGGTTTATTATTTAAATTTAAATATGAGATGCGATACCACGAGCTTGTTTTAACAAACAAACGCGATATCACTACTTGACTGGTCGAAGGTAAGCCCAATGAATAGAATACGATAACATTTCGACTGAATATTGGGCTTAGTGACGAAAGAAAAAATAAATTACCTTCGACACTTATTTTTGTATGCTCGCTTGGCACTTCCCTGCAGTTGGGACACAAATTCCACGATAAATCTCCTACTTTATTATTTTATTTGCAGTAATGATTGCACTCAACTTTATATAAAGCAAGAAAGCATTATTTTCTTTGCGATAGAACTGCGACTGGGGAAAAAGCAAATTTTAATTGAAAGATAATGGATACATTAAAAAAAATTTTTTTAAGAAAATGTAATTTAAAATATAGGCCTACAAGCTTTATGAACACAATTCTTCGCTGGTAATCGACGGAAAAGGAAGAAACCTTGTCTATAAGAATTATCGCCGCAAGAAACAGGATGCTCAGTTGTGGTTGTGGTCAACGAAACCACAATTCGCGATAGAAACCAATTTGGTTTCGCATTGGATAACTATGTTCCTTGAGGAAAACCAGAAATAATAGTGTATGTAAATATTTAAGTAACACAAATAATAAATTATATAGAAATACTTCGTAAAGTGTGTTAGAGCTGATCGCATCTGTTGTTCAAAAACACAGGGCGGTAAGCTCTATTATTCACAAATAGAATTTTTATTATACAAAGTATTGTCTTTATTTGCTTACTGGTTGTTGAATATTCATTAAAAAAAATGGAAAACGCATACCTAATATAACACGATAATACGTTCGAATCTGCATTTCTACTATTAGTGACACCGAGAATTCAGTTCAGTTCAGTTCCTTCCGGTCCAGATGATTCCGTTTATTAGCTCCAAAAGTACTTGAATTTTACACCTTGTGTATGAGCTCTGGCGTTTTGTTTTTTTTTTTTTTTAGTTTTAAAACACTTTCCGTTCAGAAATTAAAGTACGGTTAAACACCGCAGTTGCCAACTGACTGTAAATAGAGAACTGGCAAATCTAAATATTTCCAGGAACTTGTATGAAAAAACCCTTACAGTACATAAAAATTGAGATATATTTTTCCTACATGTCAATGGCATACATTACGATATCATGCCACTGATAGTGTATTGGTGTAATTTTAACTATGGGCTGTTCACGGTAAAATGAACATTTTTGAAAGTCCTGCTTAAGATCTACTTGTATGCAAATTGTGTCGTTTTCCGCTTTATGTAAAATTGCCATTGCCATCGGCCTCATCGCTTTCTACATGCGTCGGGCAAGTGAAAGTGTATAATTATTAGAAAAGTAGATATTTTAAAAATCTGCAATTTTTTTCACTCTGACGCATTAAGAAAAACACGATAGAAACTATTTAAGTTATCACAAATGGTTACCTAACAGTTTTTATTCGACGTTAAGATATGGAACTACTTTCCCCTCCATCGTTATCATCTTTACTGGGCACATGTCACTCAGCGCGCCCGTTAAAATATATCAGGTAGGAGCAGTGATTTTTTTCTAAGGTTGATTTCAACAGTGCTCACTTTATCACCAACAATTTTTATATTCAATTAACGGTTGATTCCAACTTTTCTGAAGCCCTGCTGAAGTTGTATTTTCAGGATGTTCCTCTGCTTCATGCAAACAAAGCTTAAATAAATATAGAAAGTTACACCAAAGAGACAACACGCCCCATTCGTGCTCTTTCAGTTCAGTATCATTTGCATTTGAATTCTTTCTTACTGGGCATTACTAATACATAGGGACAGGTGTTTTTCGCGAAAATATTTCAGGACAAGCTGCACTCCAAAACACTCTTGTTCATATGCACTTTCGTGTTTAGATGATTTAGAATGTCACGTGATTCAAGTGTATGTCCACGCATCATGGAAGTTCAATACCTGAGTACTTTATCACGATTGGCCCAGTCAAATAAGAACATGTCTTCTCACGTAGACACGCGGCAAAGGAAGTTGTGGGCGTGGACGTATAGGAAATTGAAGTCTAGCATGGACATAAATATTTTCGCGAAAAACACCTGTCCTTACCAATACACCTATTTTTTCTCCGTTTTTATTCATATTGATTATAAATGAAATATTACAATTTATAGATTAAACTACAGATAAAATTTTAATTCAACCAAAATTAGGGTACTTTGATTTAACAAAAGTATGATGCATGACATATTTAGGAAATCGCCAAACACATTATACATGGGATGATTTTTCAAAGGTTTTATTTAAAAAGTGTGAAGAAACCGCGAATATACTATAACTTTAGTGCAACACGAAGAGGTAAGTGGACATTTAACATAAGCTTATATGTATTTCAGAAGAAATAAATGTGTAGATCTGTTTGAAATTGCGGCCTGCAGCGTGTAACATGCTGAGAGAGAGAGAGAGAGAGAGAGAGAGAGAGAGAGAGAGAGAGAGAGAGAGAGAGCGAGGTTATGGCAGCGTCTCGTTCCAAAAAAATAACAGCACTTTCCTTGTTTCATCGTTGGCAGAAACTGTTTATGGGGCGGGCCACTGGGAGATAAAAGGGACGATTTTCAGTTGCGGGCTTCCTGCGTCCCAAGGTGAGACCGGAATCTCACGCGAATCCGTGGGCGCGTGCGAATCGCTGAGGCCTGTCATTACGACAGCTTTTATGCACGCTCTTTGTGTCGCGCGACAAATTACACCACTTTTTTTCGAGCGCTTTATAGGTTTATTTCAGGCACGCGACAATTGCCATCTATAGGGAAAAAATTAGCTTTAACAGTTCGTAGCCTACTATCAGTAGTAGTAGGGCCGGGGGGAGGGGGTGTGGTCGTCTCACTTTTGATTAACCGGATTATCAATTTGATATCAAGTTAATTGAAAGGGTTAATACTTAATCCGATTTTAATCCGATCAAAAAATTCTTAATACGATCACAATCCGATCAAAAATAGAAGGGGTTAAATTTATGAACGGGTTAAATTTATTGGAATGGTAAAATTTATTGAAACGGTAAAATTTATTGAAAGGGTTAGATTTATTGAACGGGTCAGATTTATTGAAAGGGTTAATAATTTTTCTTGTACCTAGTTATTTCTTTTAGGAGGAGGAAGCAGGAGCTCTGTACGGTGCTGATGATGTGGTGTTCTGAAGGCGACTGACCAAAGTCTCCGCCGATTTATCATCATTGAGGCTAAGCCTCTCAGCGCGGGGGAAGTACAGACCGAGGCCCTTGTCTTCCCAAGCGGTAGTCATTTGAATGGATCATGGTTAGGGGCAGCTAACCCACCCCGTCCTGATCCCCCATAATATAGGCACTTTAACCTGGCACGCGCGGCGCTCGCATGTCAGGAGTGTGGTTTTGTGACCCAGTATAGCCCCTCGGCCACGGTTGTTCCAATACTGACCAAAGTGGTGGGTTGCAATTTCTTATATAGGTGTAGTGTTTAGTACAAGAGTGTGCTAAGGCTAATTTTATATAATTTTTCCAATTTTTAGGTGTTTGTAGGGATGTTGATGGTAGATAGTCGATTTCAACGAATGTATTTAATACAAAAGAGAATTTCAGAGTGTTTAAATGATTTTTAAGAGTGACCTAAGTGTAAATTTTATGTTTGGGGAGGATATTGCTCGTAGACATTGGTGGGAGATAGGCGACTTTGAAATATGAAATTTACGTGTTAATCGACATGTTTTCCGAATGCAATCAAAAGTTAGAGCGATTCAGAGTGTTCTACATATGAATAAATTACATACATCGAATCGCAAATTTCAAACGACTTCGTGAATAATAAGTGCAATTACGTGAGTCTCGAGCTTAGAAATATAATTTCAACGAGACAGAATTTTAATATCTGGTGTCGACAAGTGCAAACTCACTAAACGAAATCCAGCTAGCCAGTATGAAATTTCACAAGGCAGAGTCTTTAAACGAGTTCTACATATGAATGAATAACATGAGAGACAAGTATAATGAACAACTACTGTCTTCAAAATGAAATCCAGCTAGTCAGTATGAATAAATAACACATTAACACAATTCAGCATGGAGAATGATATCTTGCGGCAAAAAAACTCTAAATACGAATTAAACCAGACACAATAACGTGCGTCTATTCTGATAAGTAAAATGTATAATGATAGAAAAAATATTACCCCAAATGATTTGTTTCAAAATAACCAACTTGCATAGAGCATAATCTCACAACCCTTTATATATGTAATGAAAAAAATGCACAAACATCATTGAAGATAAGATTATTTTTAAAAAAATCGAATTTTCTACAAATTTCCGTAAATAGAGCAAACTTGTTAACACAATCGGTATTTTCGTTTACCGAACACATAAATCGATTACTTACCACAAACACAGTATATCGATCCAAAAAGAAAATACAGTAACACACGAAAATATATATTTTTCTGATAAATAAAAAAAAAAATTTCAATCTTTAGTTGACGGATACTTTGAACGAGGTGTAAACCCCTGATCAAATAATATCGCTTAACGAAAATCGCGCCTATCACTAGAGATGAAGGTAGGTCCTTAGTTGAGGTTAACTCCCGATCGTAAGCTTGTCGGCCGCCAACTGCCTACCCGCCCGATGAAGACGAGAGAGAGAGAGAGAGAGAGAGAGAGAGAGCTGTACACATCTGTCTCCTCCAAGAGTTTGTTAGCGACTGAAGATAGCAGAGAGCGGATAGCTGAGGTGCTTCAGAGCTCTCTACACCCCTACCCTCCCACCACCCACAAGACTGGTACCCCAGGCTGCCTGCGATTGTCCCTTTTTTCAGCACTAAGGTAAGATGGTGTCAACTGATTACTTATGTACAGATCGGGTCCCTATCACCTGTAGGTATATCTTACCCTCCCACCCTTACCCTGCACCCCTCAGAACCGGCCTGACTCCACAATGCCAAACACCCTTGACCCCCTCCCCACCAAGCCATGTATGCGTGGTCCTTGTACTTGGTTGTCATTCACCCATCAGCCTGCGATTGTCATTTTTCGACACTAAGAAAAGATGGCGACAACTGCCTACTTGATTTCACATCTGGAGCTGGTTGCTCATAACCACCCTACCCTCCACCCCCAGTCCAGGATGCCAGCCACACCCTCCCCTCCAAGCCATATCTGGAGGGACGTGACCCTGTCCCCGCACTCCTACCACCTCTACTCATGAAGCTGACTTTTCTGAAGACATCTACCATCGATTGAGCCTGGTTTTCACAAAAACCTGTTTTATGCAGCCCAGCATCAGCTCTGAGAATGCTTTTTCGTATTTTTTCGTGAGTTGGTGCTCCTGCAGTATCTGTTTCACGACAATGCGCCCTCCCCCGCTAGAGATTTCAGAACATGTTTTTTCTAGTGTTGGCTTCCCTGCTTCGACCTGTAGCCCTCTGAATGCGTACTGTGAAAGATTTCTCCTGACTCGCTGTGGTTTCAACCTTTCGAAACAGGTTGACTATATGAGCAGTGAAATAAATTTTACAAGTCCCTGAAATCAAGTTCCCAATATAAGCCCCAGATTTAAAATTCTAACTACAACAAATTTATATTTGAATTAAGCAAACTATAATTTGTAAAATCACACAGACATACAATACATTTTTTACACGTATTCAAACAAGACATATTTTATAAACTTATTTAGAAATGTTTTTACTATCAATTCGATGTATAGGAGGAAAAAAATATATTGGGAGAGATTTGCCCATCTCTTTTAACAACAAGGTCTTGAGAGCCGATGATGGGAAAATGTTCGGAATTGGGACAGCACAATTCCGGGTTGTGCGCGAAAGACTAGGGGAAATGAGAGAGAGAGAGAGAGAGAGAGAGAGAGAGAGAGAGAGAGAGCTCCAATAAAACCTACCAACCAACGTCTATCATGACATCCACACATTGTGAAAAAAAAAAAATTATGGTGTAACCAGCCCGGCGAGACGAGCCTGCTAACAGCTCAACCAATGCATTCTCTTTCTTTACAGCTAACAAAAAACTTTCCAACCACAAAATGTATTTCATGTAACATAAAATGCATATATTTGAATTTATTTAATATGGTAACAATTTCCGACGTAAGTTTAACAAAATAGTATGTATACAGGCCAAAATAATGTTTTTTGGAGATACAAAATAGCGATTTCAATGTTATTCTTCCTTTTTTTTTTTTACAAAAAAGTTCTAATTCTTTTTAATTTATGGGAAAATATACTGCTGTTTTTAAATTAGTTGAGTTGAATTTTATTTATATACTAGTTTAAACATATTATATTGTGTTGTCCTATTCTTCTCCAGACATCATTGGTTTGTATCTTGAAAAGGTGTAATCTGTGTAAAATGAAATCATTTTTTTTTTAAATGTTTGCTGGAGTGTGTTCGGTGCAGTCGTAAAAATTTTAGCTGGAGAAACTTTTTTGTAGGCAAGGAGAGACAGAGGTATTTGCTACCTGCCTCTATAAAAGTATTCGGAACTCGCTCTCAATATATCCCCTGGGATGTCACAAAAGTTGGTCAGCAGAGCGTTGTGTCCTACTCCAAATTGAGGGGACCAAGGTTCTTTCAAGATACTAACCTGTTGCCTCATTCCTTTCCAAAACTTCATTCATTCAGCTGTTTTATTTGCTCCATAATTTATTTTTAAATTTCCCCTCAGCCCTTCAAAGTTAGTTTTAAATTAAATGATTGTAAGTTTTTAAGTCAAGAAAATTATATGTTCTTCTTCGTCAAAGCAAGCAAACAGCTGTCCTGAATTTTTAAAATACAAGTCATCAGTTTACCAATACTGATAAACACCCATTCACAACATTACAACAAAAGATTATTTTCTCATCATTCATTATTCATAAGAAATTATAGAAAAAATATTAATAACACGTGGAACTAAAAAAAAATAAATAACAAGTCACACTATTAGTTTTTAACTTGAAAGAAAATGTTTTATTAAAAAAAAATCATAATCTCTTTCAAGACAGAATAAATTATACATCTTGGCATTAATCATATTACATCACAAACTATAAATGAAATACAATCATTTTTTCATCATTGCATTCTGAAAAAACATCACACATCTTAAAATCATTACTTCATGTTACATCACAACCTTCAATAAAATACAAACATTGTTTTGCACTGACTTCTGAAAAAACATTACATACCGAAATGGTTAATTTATGTTACATCACAAATTACGAAATAAATAAAATATTTTTTTTGTTCATCATGTTATCATTTGCATGTACAAGCCAGACTGGCTTTTTTTTTAAACCAAAAACTCCATCTTACATTATTAAAACTGTAAAAAATGATCGCATCATGTTATGATACAACTTAAAAAATATTAAATTACTCTATAAATTACATATACAAGCCAACAGTCTTTTTTAACCAAAAACTCCATCTTATGTCATTTAAAATGTAAAAAATTATCGCACCATGTCCTGATACAACTTCAAAAATATTCATTTACTCTAACATTTACATGTATAAGCCAAACAGGCTTTTTAATAACACAAAACTCCCCTGTTCTCCATTACAATGTAAAAATGTGTTTAGAGTGAAAAATTTACATTATTGTATGATTAAAATAATAAAGTTTCTTAATAAACTTTCGCCAGGAATACATTTTCTTTAAAACTGTGACAAATCATTGAAATCTCTTTAAACAATTGTTACACCTGAATGAATTTTCTTTATAAATCAATGAAATTTCGTTATAAATTGTTACACCCGAATTATTATTTTCAAATAGTTAAACCAGAATAAATTTTCTTTATAAATCATGATAAATCAACAAATCTTTTATAAATTGTTAGAACATTATATTTTCAATAATTAAATTGCAAAAACTTCTCACCCAATTATAAGTAAAAAATCATTACAATATTTTAATAAAGAAAACATTTGTGGAATTATACCGCGGAAGTAACCATTCATCTCTGAAAATATGAATTTTCAATACAATATATGTCTAGGATTAAGACCTAAGTTTAATTTGCATTTATTAACTGGACTAACAACTATTGGTGAAGGTGGTGAAGGATGTAGGGAGATTGGGCTATTCATTGTTTCTTGCGGCTATGGATTGAATATAGGCGGAGGTAGAGAAATTAATTTATCTTGCAGTGTTTCAGGTGACAATATTTCAATAGATGTCTGTCTTGTAGCAGGTGATACAACAAAATTAAAATTTTAAAATTAGTCCAATTCCTGCAACAAATTATCATTGGTATATACAGCTTTTGGAAAGATGTTTAGAAAGGGATACATTAAATCTAACAGTTTACAACAGGAGAAAATATGGGGTGTTGATAGACGTTGCTCACCTGTTTTTCTTCTTCTTAAGTCGAAAACTCCAAACTCTGTAGGTGGTAGCACCGTGGCAGATGGCGCTACATACTTGGAAGATATGGACGCAGTGGCTGACGGCGCTGTGGACACACTCTTAGACTGGAGCACCGTGGCAGACGGTGCTACAAACTTGGAAGATGTGAACACAGTGGCTGATGCTGCTGTGGACACACTTGTAGACATAGGCACCATGGCAGGCGGTACTGCAAACTTGGAAGATGTGGACACCGTAGCTGATGGCATTGATGAAAGTCTCTTAGATGGTGATAATGACGTTAGAACTGGTTGCAATGTGAAGATAAAATCCTCTTCCTCTAAAAAAGTGAAGAAACTGCTTACTATATCATCCAAATCGATGATTAGTCTATTGAAATTCTCCAAATCAAAGTCATCAACCTCTGTGTTAAAATCTTGCGTATATAAGCTAAGAAAGAAGTCTTCATATGACCGTGGCATCACAAAGCGAACCATACTGACAAACAACTGTTAAAACACCCAATCCTCTCTCTTCACGGACCCATGACTTTAAAATATCTTCAAACCAGCATCCTAAATCTCGGAGATAAACCTCTCTGCTAAGTTTCTTGCTCGAAGAAATGAATAACATCTATTTATCAGTAAAATAACTTGTGAATCATAAGAAATAAATAAAGTTTACTTAATAATTCATTTTAAATTATTAGCAATGTAATAGATATCAATGTATTTAATAAAACTATATATAATTTATAGGAAAAAAGTAATATTATCGATAAAAACCCTGCTATAATCCCCTTTTAACCTCCTCTAAGATTACTTTAATCTTTTAAAGGATTTTTTTTTCTTTTTCACGATGTATCTTATCTAAATCAAGAGACATTCCCATTTTCTTAATCCGTATATTGATAATAATATTTACGTTAAACATACACTTATATTTTTTTCCATTAATGTGTCCGAACAAGTTTCCAATTTGGTTAAAATTCTACTTTATAAGATATTTCTATCGATTTTTTTAGTGAAGGTTAGTGTGTGAGGGGAAGTAAAAACTTGTTTCATAAATATTTGTTCAATTTTATATAAGTCTTGTGTATTTTTCTAATTTATTTATATTTAATGCGTAATGTAGCTTGTGAAGTGAATATTAATTTTTATCAACTAGAAGACAAAATATTTTGCTAGAGAATTTTCAAACAGCTAGGAAGACATTTTGACCTTGTTAGTCTCAATGGTTGAAAAATTGTTGACCTGAAATGACCTCCGTTCCAGGGACAGGGATTTCCTTGGTCGCTTACTTTGTGAAAACCTAGGCACCTGGGTTGTCTCCAGGGTATAATAGAAACCAAAATGCTTTCTGCAGGGGTTTGTTGGACTCAGACTTCCAACCTCTGAAATATCAGTTTCTGTAGTTGGTACTATTGGGTAAAAATGTCGAAATTTAACCTTGAAGGCATTGTTACACTGCTAAGACCTCAGATCTAAAAACATAATTTTTTGAGATATAGGCAAATGTTATACTTCTAAAAATTTCGAAGTGAGTATATATTTGTTAGCTAATAACATTTGATCGGAAAAATTCCACATAATTAATTTAATTTAAAAAAATCTATTTAGTTGAACATATCTACCTTTCTCACGTACATGAACATATTTATATTGGTCTAATTAACAGTGATTTGTTCTTTATTATTTTTATATTTACATGGTTACAATCATACATAACCGATACTTGAACCCAGTTTATATCAACCAAGACTTGTGCGGGATGGTATATTATATTGTTAATTATGGGAAAATGGCTAGAGTGCTCACTTCCAGAACTTTTCTCTCTCTGTTGAGACAAATTTTATCTATATTAATTTTTCTTTCATAGCAAAACAAGATTTCTTTTAATAAGAAATAGGGTAAATAAATTTTAAGATAGGGATTCATTTTACATTACATTTATTTACAATTATGTATACAAACACAGAGTGATCCAAAATTTATGTACTACATTTTAACACAAACAAGTACAGATTGCTCCAAAACACACACAAGTAACTACAGGATGATACAAAACATACTAAACAATTACTTATTAAAAAACAAATGTAAGCTGTTATCAAAAAAGTTACTAAAACTATTTCTTTCCGAAACAAAAATGAAATGGTTTACTCCAATGTGCTAATAGCTTGCTAATATTCAATTTACATTTGGTTTTCTGTATACACAAGCTTGTTATTTCGTTGTCTTGTTGATCCATCTTTATGAAGTAGTGGATTACATACAAGCAAATACTTTTTATAGTAAATTATAAATTACACTTATTACTTCCATTATCCTAAATAATGGCATATGACTCAACTAATATTCACAGGTGATTTGGGAGGAGAATCACCAGTGTCTGTTTCACCCCAATCAGTTTCCATTGCCCAACTTAATGTTAATTTGGAGTTTTCCTCTGCAGAGAAAAATGTTGAATTAGATCCATGTGTTTTACATAATTGTTTAAATGAAGCGCAATTGTATTCTTTTTGAATATCTACTACTTTCACATTACACACACTTTCGAAAATGCATTTTTGTTCAACTCCAATTCCACATGTTTCACAATTATTTAGGTAATTTTTGAAAATATCTTTAGCATTCTCATACTCTATAAATCCACTCTCCAATTTTAAACCTTGATGATGGTTAGTATCCCATAAATTTGCTTTCTTGTATATTGGAGTTAGATGTTTCCAGTCAGACGGTAATTTGAAGCTGAATACAGTTGTATGGTCTTTCATTTCAGAAATAGCTAATTCTTTAATGATAAATATTTTTTCTGCAGACTGAAATCTTTGCACATTGCAAAACATCTTGTCGTAGCCATGGTTTGGCATGTACTGACACAATTCATTATTTTCACTAGCTTATCCGTTACATTGTAACTTGCTAATCTGTCATGAATAATAAGAGCATAAGGTTGCATATTTGCTGGAATTGGTGAATTTGCAATAATTTCAATTCATGAATCAATCATGTCATTGGTAATTGTGTGGTCCTGTTTGCTTACATTAAACATGAAAAATATTCCTCTGGTTTTAAATGATTTGGGTTCTACGATCGGTGAACTGAGTTTGTTATAATATGTTTCCTGAAACTTTGAGTGCATATCATAAGAAATAAAAATTTTCCCATTGCCAAAGATTATTTTTAGATCCACATAGGGGTAAGCTTGACTGTTTAGTTACAGTTTAATATTGTTCATATCCCAATTATCGAATACTGATCGATCTATTTTTAATTTGTTTTCTCGATTTGTTTGAAAACAAATGACAGCACACATTCCAAATTACTTTTTTTTATGTTCGCAGTGTTGGATAACCTTCTTAAGTCCATTTATTTTATAAAAAGTCCATACATTTTTTTTAAATTTACAGGTTCACAAGTGTTAATTTCAATATGTGGCATCAACCATTCCACACTGCTTAATTCAAATGTTACACCTACCTTCTTATTGGCGTTGTATCATATATATAACTCAAATGTGTATTGCCAAATAGAATAACTAATTCTTGTTTAGTATTTAATATGACGTGTTTGTAGTCTCAGATATAACATCATTGTATTTTCCATCTAGGTTTATTTGTTGTGAGTAATCAATAGTATTGTTCCACCCAGCCGTTAGTCCTGTATAAATGTCGTTTACTGTTCCTGAGAGATATTTCTTTATAGTGGAAGTAATTCCAACATCTCGTGTTTGATCGATATCCACTCCATTTAGCAGATATGCAATTCTGTCGATTAAATGAAGTATTCCATTTCTTACTATTTTTGTAGTTGCTGGATTACTTGCATCTGCTATCTTTTTAATTGTTCTTCTAAACCTTAAACTTGATTACGATGGTAATGTTTAAATATTATGATTTTGTATTGAAATCCTTATTTCCGAAGGAAACGTGTATGGACCTGCTTGGAATGGTTCATATGCATGTATTTCCATATGGGTAATTGCAATTTCATAGCTGATAGGTTCTTCAACATTAAGCAGGTCTTCCATTTCTATTAACAGTATATCTTAATTCTCTTAACTACAATACGTTGCCTCGTGTTAACTGCACAGGTATCTTATGTGTGCTGATCATTTTATGTTGGCGTTCACCTCTTTATATACTTCCTGTTTTTGGGATATGTTCCTTACTCACATAGTTCTTAAAAGAACTGCCTAATTTATGTCGAAATTAACTATTGTACACAAAACCCAATATAATTGCAATGCACAATGGAATGCAGTTGTTTATATGCCTTTTTAAAAATGCAAACAAGCAGTTATTTTTTTGTTTCTAAAATTAATAAGTATTCTGTTTTGACAGACATTTGTAACAACTATTTCATCAACACAATTCACTAATCCTGGAAGATATAGCAATGGATTAGGTTTTTCAATTATTTTATAAATGGAGCAACAGCACACGTGAAGTTATGTAATGTATTTTTTTGGTTTTCCAATCAAATATGAACCACCTACAATATTAACATTTATAAGACATACATTTACCCACAATATATTAACCTGTTTTGATGATTCGTGTAATCTATTAGCTGGATATACTCTTCGTTCATAACCAAACATATTTGTAATTGAATTGTCTTCTGAGAAATCGATGTTACTATTCATTGCACTAGTTAATGTATTTGGATTTCCATGTAATCGGAAATGTACATCTTCAGGTAATGCAACTTTAATGACTGTTTCGAGATCATCCAACACTAATATCCTACCGGTATCACAATCTTGAATGTTTTTCACCAATATTAGCCATAAATAATTGGTTATGCATATCAATGTTCGGTATGCTGTTGTAAGTAATGAATTCTATTAGACTCATTTGCCATTCTCCATCTAACTCCAATGCAGAGAAATATACTGCAAGAAATTGCGACGATTTACCACTTAATATCAACGTAATTGATATATTACTAATAAGTTTTAGTATTACAATGACTTATATAGTCTATTTATAGCCAAAAACCTAACATAAATGTCCACAATTGATTGTATTTGGTAAATGATCCATTCTGTAATTATATCTCAATTGTGTTTTTTTTTTAAATAATCACATATTTCAATTCGAGGACGTAAATCGCCGAAACTGTCGTGATATAATAATTGATCTAAATTTTTTATTAATTCTACCTGATGTGTTCATTTTGTTTCGAATCTAAATTAAGAGTCATGCATTCATGAAGATAGTTTCTCTTTGGTAAATGGTCTCTCATATACATGCCTCGTGAATTGGGAATATCCAGTTTCTATACACATAAATTAATATCTTTGTTTGTTAAAGCACATTTTGGAAGACTATTTAAGTCTTTCTGCATTTTTTCCACATTTGTAGTTTTTTGTCCTTGTCCAACTTTATAGGGTTTTAAATGCATTCCTTTGCCTTTTGATTTAACTACTCTACTAATTGCCGAAATCCATCCGAGAATTGATCCAAGAGTTGTTAATGCTGGAAATAGGAATGGAATTATTCCTCCTTTCTTTATTTTTTTTTTGTTTTGCATTTTTAGCCCAGGCCTCTCTTCGCCTTTGCACGCATAACTTTATCAACAACCCAAGCTCCAAGTTTTTCACCTTTATATGTAGATGGAGACTTCCATATATTTGCTGCATTATGGGTTAGATTTGTATCCTCTATATCTCTTTCTTTCAAATTGTATATACGACCGTAAACTATATTGTGTTCTTTACATTCATTATCCAAAGAGTTTATTCCTTGATCATTCCATGCCAAACTTTTGCAAGTTTAGTACCTGGTCGGCAATAGTTGTATTTCAGTAAATCCAATTCAAATAGTAATTTATTAATCAGTGTGTTCAATACACCGCATCCTGTTTTGATATGTTTAGTACAAGCCATTGGTTTCAACTGAATGCGATTTGATATATAGACCTCGATTTATAGTTTTACGTTAGTATGTTACATAATACTGTGTAATTGTGTAAAATGAAGGTTATAAAACAAAATGTACATCTTCTGGTAATTGTAAATACTAAAGAAATGTAATTGAACAGAAACATAGTATTCCTTTACCATCAAATATACATTGTATAATAAGCGCGGAAAAACAAGTGTTATTATGTCATTGTTGGAGCATCCGAATGGATTTAAATTTTAAATCTTATATGTGTTTTCTAAAATAATAAAACAAGCGAAATATCAACGATTATCGACCATTTTACAGTTAGTTGGAGGAATGTGATCTTGGCCTTTTACAAATAGATACGATATAGGGCCTCCAAATGAAGCATTACCTAATTCCGCATTTATTTTTGACGATGTTTGGTGTGAACCGCAGGGTGAAATACATCAATACTTTAGTTTTGGTTGACATTCAAACGTTGATTGTTTTTATCTATTGCAAAGTTACACATGTATAACATAACATAATTTACATGATAATGCAAATATGGCAATTGTGTTTAAAATGGATAATATGAATCTGCAACATATTTACAATCATGATGTTTTAGGCGATATGACATTTGAAAATGTTAAAAAATATGTGTTTTTACTGTTGGAAAGAAAAATACTGTTTTTTGGTGATTATACTATCACTTCCCTCCTTATAAAGGTAGATATAGGTCTGGTTTTGGCAGTTTTTTACTTCCAGGCAAAGAGCAATGAGTATTTCAAAGTTTGGACATAGCGGTATAAAATGTAATCATTAGAATAGCCATTTAACCAAAAATCGCGATGGGAATTGCGATTTGAGAGGACATATATTACGTAATATGTGTACGGCTGTGAAATATAGCAAGTCAGTAAATAAATGTTATGTGGAAGACTTAAACACTATTAAGCTAAAGGTATTTAAATCACAATCAAATGATGTTCAAAATAAATTAATAGTTGATTTGGATGATAATGCTTAAAAAACACAAGTGTAATTGCAAACATTTTAAGCAATATTAGCACTGATTTCCAGAGTAATGAATATATAATAGAAGAATGTATAAATGGATTTAGTAATGATTTTAACAAAATGACAAACATAGTTTTTACAACACAACTTACAGAAATGCAAGAAAATTTAAGAATTGTAATTAATGTAGTGGTAAACAATATTATTACAAAACAACTTGAAAACAAGAATGGAATAAATAATGCAATATATGAGATGAATTGATTAAGAAATAATTTGGCTTAGTTATGCAAAGAGATTTGAGAAAACAAAATAATGATTTGAAAACACAAATTAACTATTTTATCAATGATTTGAAAGCTAAAACTATAGAAAAATTATATGTTGTTTTAAGTGAAGTCAATAAGATTGAAAAAGCTCAATGTAATCGACCTACTAGATCAGTTAGAAAAGCAATTATTTAATTCATGTATAAAAAGTTTGAATTTAATGTAATATGATAAAATCATGTCTGACTCTGCTTCGGAATTACAATGTTATATCTGCTGTGAAAGAGAAATATTTACAAGTCAAATGAGCCAGTATGGAAAGGGATGTTTTAAACAAAGACATATTAAAACCTGTTACCATTAGAATCAATACATTGCATTCTATGTTGAATAAACCTAAAGAAGCATCTTTGGAAATTTGAATATAATATGAAGCTTTCATAAAAAAAGCAATCCCTTTCTCAATTAACACAATATTATTTAGCTTTAAAATTATCTACTTCTATGCGTGATACATTTGGTGTTTATCGACATGAAAACAGCTGATTCCTGGAGATTAGTTAGTTAAATTTTTGCCTGAGAATAAAATTAAAATAGGGGATTACATAACTGATTAAAGTGAAGGATTATTTGAATTATTGTTTATAAACTTTCCAAATGGATAATTGTGACACAGATGTGCAGAAATATAAATATCTTATTCGTCGAACGAATGTTAATATTCGTTCAGGAGGTGAGAACCATCCGAAAAGACATTTAATAGGAAATATAGTGGGGAGTGGAATATATAAAGCTGAAATTGACAACTGCTTTTCACCTGTATTTTGGAATATTCCTAATGAATTGGTTGATAGAGTAAAACTTCCCATCGCTTCGAGAGAGTCTGGGAGTAATTCACATATGAACGAAATTGTTTCTATTATTGAAGAGTTAACAGAAGACAGTTATATTACAAATGAAGATTAGTATGATTGCTCAAGAGCTTCGTGCTCCTGCATGGATAAGATATCCTAGAAGATAATGGTTTACATGGTCTTTTTCAATCTGATTTGTGTGAAATGGCATTGCTTTTAAAATAAAATAAGGGGTACAAGTATATTTTAACCGTAATAGATGTTTGTTCGAAATATGGATGGGGTATACCTTTGAAAAATAAAACTGGGAAACAGGTTACCAATGCAATGAAGATCTTTTTGAAAGAGAGAACCCCAAATTCGCTCCAAACCGACAGAGGATCTGAATTTTTTCTGTACCATTCCGGAAACTAATGACCGAATATGGTATTAATAACTACCCAACATGTTCTGAGTTTAAAGTGAGTTTTGGGGAACATTACAACAAATCTATTAAGAAATTAATATATAAAAATCTCAAATCGAGGGGGACTTACAAAATGGGTTAACATTTTACCTGAGATAGTTCTATGATATCTAGAAGTATATAGTTTAACTATCAAGATTGCTTCTAAAGAAGTTATGTATAATAGTTTGATGAAAACTATTTATAATAATGTTAAAGTCGTCGACGAAAGAAAGCCAAAGTTCAAAGTTGGGGAATTCATCCGTACTATCTTGCAGCAGAAAGTTATCTTTGAAAAAAATTACGTTGGATTGATCTTTTGAAATATTTAAAATTATTTCAATTAGACAAAAACATCCCAGAATGTATTACATATAAACATATGATGGAGAACCAATAAAAGTTGGTTTTTACTAACTTGAATTGCAAAATTCAGTTCTCCAATTGAATATATGTTTGATAAAAACATTAAAAGGAAGAAAGATATGTCCTTGGTTCGATGGAGATGATTCTCAAAAGCACATGGCTCCTGGGTGAAGAATCAAGATCTTAAAGATTGTAATATATGTTTCTAAAAATTCTGATACTTAATAAAATATTTTCTATTATATTTAATGTGTTTTTCATTCAATAAACTTCTGGATGGGGATTGGATTTACAATTTATTGTGTAATCAATCCCCTTATTGGATTATCGTTTCATTGAATTAACATTGGAACAATAATTCAGTGTGTTTAAATCCTTTTAATTGTAACATATTTGATTGTTAATTTATCGGAATACTTTTCTGGGTTTCATAATTGTTTGTGGTAGGTTATATGTCTTTGCTTATATCCATACAGTTCTTGGAAATTGGTTAGTTTAAGAGAGCCAAATACTTGTCCCCATGCTAAAAACATTTTATACAAAAATCGTTATTAAATTTAATGGTGAAAATTATTTCATAAATGTTTTGGCGGTGAGCTCTAGGACAAATTTTCAGATAGTGTTGAGTAACTCACAATATTTAAAATGCGTATTTAGAAGGTAAGGTTTTAATACTAGGGTTAAACTGAAAAGCAAAATTGTTTTTGCTAGTCACAGCCCACGTGCTCCAAATGTGTACTTTGGAAAGACAAGACGACCCTAGTCAAGGAAAATCGTTGTGTAAAGTGTAGGCTAGCTGTAGGCCGGGAACCCATGTCATGGAGTGAAGTTTGTGGGTGCAGTGGAGGGACTTGGGAAGTTCTCCCTCCTAGTCGTATTGTTTAGGAGGCAGCAGCAAGCATCAGACTTTGTGCCAGAAGGGAAAGTTGTTGGGCGGATGGAAGCAGACGGGTATCGATAGTGGTACATGACACGGGCTGAGGCATTTTTCTGAATCATTCCCTGGCCCACTTCATGCCGTACATATTTCCCACCTGGTTGCGAACTGGTTTGGCCTGGCCATGCATATTTCATTCGCTGCTTCAACTCCCATGCATGATTCACCCTCATCGGCTCTCGAGACCTAAGTTTCGCTTGCTCCCGCATACACTCAATTCTCAACTATCCATTAGCTGGTATTGTACACGAGGTTTCAGAAAACTCGTCCCCGTATATTTAAAAGAAAACACATCGCTGTGCCCAACTATCTTTCCCAAATAAACTTTAGCAAAATTATATAATATATTCCTATATGATAGTACTCTCTAAAATTCTGGGCTAGGAAAAACTATATGTGAAATACATTTTTTTTTGTCTGCTAGATGACTAATTTACATTGCATTGAAACTAAAACAACTTTTCCAACATGTTTGTTTAACATGCATTTTCAATGGTTGAAAATAATGTTAAACTTGAGTATTTGCTTACATAATAATAGTTAAAACTTCAAATAATAATATGAGTTTGAAAAACTGTGTTCTTTTAATGTTTAAAATCTTAGCAAGTAAAAATTATGCCTTATAGCTGTGTTGTTATCAATAGTAATCAGTGGTTTGTTAAAAGTTGTTGGAAAATGGAAATAAACTATAAAAAGTCTTGTAAAATTGATGGAAACGGGAATAAAGATTGCTGTAAAATGCGGGGGAGGGGGAGTTTTGTGGAAAACAGTTTATATTTTTAATTGAATTGATTGTGTGTTAAAAACATTTGGAAAATAAAAGTTTGTAGGGAGGAGGGTAAATAGTCCAGGTCAGTTCAAAATCCACTGCTGCCTCCCTAGAGAAACAGTCGCTTTGGCCTTGAAGCAAGCGTCGTTCATAGCAGAGGCAATGCTCTGGAGGTGAAGGGCCGGCGAGCTGAAGCAGGGAAACCAACACTAGAAAAACGCTTTCTGAATACTGAAGTGGGGGGAGGGGTGCGTAGCTGTGGTCTTGGAAAAGAACTCTCTTTTCACACAAAGACAGCTTCTGGAGTAGGGGTGGTGGGGTGCTTGGACAGAGGGCACGTTCCTCTGGACAAGGGCCGGTTCTGAGAGGTGTAGGTGGGCAGGGGTTACTACGAGTAGCCAGCTCCTGATCTTGCCGCTACTAGGCATTTGTCGCCATCTTGACTCAGTTGCGAAAAATGTCAATTATGGGCTGATGGGTGAACGACCCCCAGGACCTCGCAGACACAGCTTGCCAGAGGGGGTGGAGGGTGGTTGGCATAGTGGAGTTGTGCTGGTTCTGAGGGGTAGGAGGAAGGGGGAGGGGGGTAAGTGATGCCTACAAGCGAGCAGGACCCGATATGAATGTAACTAGTTGATGCCATCTTACCTTAGTGCTGAAAAAATTGACAGTTACAGTCAGCCCTGGGTAGTAGTCTGGCAAACGGATCTGGCAGGGTGGTGGGGGCAGAGGAGGGGGGCTGAGGAGGATGGGGAGGTGCGGATCTGGAGCGAAGTGTCATAAGCTATCCACTCTCCGCCATCTTCAGTCGCTCATGAATGTTTGGAGGAGACAGATGTGTACAGCTCTCTCTCTCTCGTCTTCATTGGGCGGGTAGGCAGTTGGTGGCTGACGAGCTTATGATCGGGGGTTACCCAACTAAGGGCCTACCTTCATCTCTAGTGATAGGCGCGATTTTCGTTAAGCGATATTATTTGCTCTGGGGTTCACACCTTGTTCACAGTATTCACAAACTAAAGTGTGAAATATTTTTTTAATATATCGAAAAAATATAAATTTTTGTGTGTTAACTTATTTCCTTTTCGGATCGATATACTCTGTTTGTGATAAGTAATCGATTTATGTGTTCGGTAAACGAAAATACCGATTGTGTTAACAAGTTTGCTCTATTTATGGAAATTTGTAGAACATTAATTTTTTTTTTTTAATAATTTTATCTTCAATGATGTTTGTGCAGTTTTTTCATTACATATATAAAGGGTTGTGAGATTATGCTCTATGCAAGTTGGTTATTTTGAAACAAATCATTTGGGGTAATATTTTTTCTATCATTATACATTTTACTTATCAGAATAGACGCACGTTATCGTGTCTGGTTTAATTCCTATTCAGAGTTTTTTTGCCGCAAGATATCATTCTCCATGCTGAATTGTGTTAATGTGTTAATTATTCATACTGATTAGCTGGATTTCATTTTAAAGACAGTAGTTGTTCAATGTACTTGTCTCTCATGTTATTCATTCATATATAGAACTCGTTTAAAGACTCTGCCTTGTGAAATTTCGTACTGGCTATCTGGATTTCGTTTAGTGAGTTTGCACTTGTCGACACCAGATATTAAAATTCTCTCTCATTGAAATTATATTTCTAAGCTCGAGACTCATGTAATTGCACTTATTATTCACGAAGTCGTTTGTAATTTGCGATTCGATACATGTAATTTATTCATATGTAGAACACTCTGAATCGCTCTAACTTTTGATTGCATTCGGAAAACATGTCGATTAACACTTAAATTTCATATTTCAAAGTCGCCTATCTCCCACCAATGTCTACGAGCAATATCCCCCCCCCCCCAAACATAAAATTTACATTTAGGTCACTCTTAGAACGCATTTAAAATCTCTGAAATTCTCTTGTGTATGAAATATATTCGTAGTAATCGACTATCTACCACCAAAATCCCTACAAACACATAACAATTGGAAAAATTACATATAATTAGCCTTAGCACACTCTTGTACTAAACACTACACCTATATAAGAAATTGCAACCCACCACTTTTTGTCAGTCGCCTTCAGAACACCACACCATCAACACCGCACAGAGCTCCTGCTACCTCCTCCTAAAAGAAATAACTAGGTACAAGAAAAATAATTAACCCTTTCAATAAATTTAACTCTTTCAATAAATGTAACCATTTCCATTTTTATCAGATTATGATCGGATTAAGAAATTTCTAATCGGATTAAGATAGGATTAAGAATTTTTTGATCGAATTAAAATGGGTGTAAGTATAAACCGTTTTTATGAACTCTTTCAATTAAATTGATATCAAATTGATAATCCGGTTAATCAAAAGTGAAATGAAACACACCCGGCCCAACTACTACTATCGCCTACTGCATGTTCACATTGGATATTAATTCACGGAAAATATCCAGAAATCACATCGTCTAATGTAATTTCACCGGCAGTTCTAGATTTGTAGACGAGATACGAAAACACATGTAATGACTAGAGACCCGGAAATTTCGCTGTTTCATCTGAGGACATTTAAACTGCATTCACTTGTACATGTGTTTGTGCTTCAATTTCGCCATAGTTTGTTAGACACTCTACGAAAGATTTTCAACAAATAACGAAACTTCAAGGAAAATAAGAACTAGATACCGAGCTACCAGGTTCGGGGTTCCACTGGAGGAACAGCCAATGAACTACTAACTTATGCTCGAACGCACAAAGGATTGTGGAGTCTTCCTTGTTGCCGAAAGAATCAGCAAAATTTCCGAGTCACTAATAATGACAATTACAAGATTTTCGATTAGTTGAGAATGCTTGCCAAGAGAGTAATTCTGTACTGGAAAACGATTGAAACTTGGTATGAATTCTTGTAAACCTCGCTTTTGAGGAATCTAAACAATGTCTGTCAAATTTGTATATATATTCTTAAATTTGTTACGAGAAATATTTTTTCTTTCATTTAAACTATATGCTGCAAATCAAACCAAAACATGGCAATGGTTATAGGCTGTTCACGGTAAAGTGAGAACTTTTTAAGGCCCTCCCTACATGCATTAACCACAAATAAATATGTCTTATTGCATGCAGCCTCAGGCATTAAATCTTGAGGGTGGTGAAATGTATTCACTTTATTTATCGGTCATATTGCAATGTTTACATTAAAAAGCAGCACGAAGACGGAAATGGAATGAAAGGAAAAATCTAGAAGGGCCTTAAAAAGTGTTCAGTTTACCGTAAATAGCCTATAGCTGAATTCTTGAAAGGTTATAATTCTACCTTTATAGTCGCTCAATCAGAACGTCGCGTCATAGTGGAACGCGACTTTTTGAAACTCGCATAAATCTTTTAAACCCCTTTATTAGAACGCACGGTTATGCTTCCCGCAGATGCAGCATCATTAATGACCTCTAGAAAAGCATTGACACGTTGACTTATGAAAGTAGTGACTTGGTTATAATTACAATCATTTTGCGTCGCATCTTTTTGTCTGGCGTTAATATGCCTAGCTCAGAGACAATGAATTGCTGGTAATTTATTTTTTACAGCTGTGAGATTAAAAGTATTATTCTCATGATGAGTTTGTGTGTTATATTGTAATAAATAAATTTTGTATATTATTAAGTTTGCAAGGTAGACTTATACTCATTCGTAAATTTGTGCTGCATTTGTCCCTGGACAACAGATCATTTGACACCTCCTGAAGGACTCTGTCGATGCCTCGTGAAGGACTCTGTCGACACCTCCTGAAGGACTCTTAGCTAATAGTAGAATGTTGTTGACATTGTTTGAACAACTGAATATAGAAAATATCTCACTGTAGCAGCAGCAAATGAATAAAGGTAGACTGCACAGAAGACTGAAGAATTTCGCGTATTAAAAATTAATGTCTGAAATGTTCCCATTTATACAGATTGTATCAATCAGGATTCACGAATGCATCTGCAACTGTATTATTTTGTTTCCCAAGATTCCGTACAAAGGAAACTTCCCAAGCATAATTTAGATTATATCTTGCGATCCAATTTGGGCGGCTCTTAACAGCGAGGTCTTGAGAGCCGATGAGGATGATAGAGACGAGTATGGAGCAATGCAGGAATGAAAGGGCGGAGGGAACTGGAGATCCACAAGAAATCCCACCAACCAGCGGCATCGTCCGGCACGATTCCCACAAGCGAAAATTCGGGAGTGACTCGACCGGTGATTGAACCCTGTTCGCCTTGGTGGGAGGCGAACCAGCTAACCGTTCAACCACTGCGGGCCCTATTGTCAGTGTTAACTATTAGGAAGATTGGGTGATGGTTTAATGGGCACAAAGTTGGTGTGGCAGAGAGGAGGTTGGAAAGAGTACCTATAATCTGCGTGTGTCATCATTGTTGCATGGTATATTTCAAAATAATCCACATATATATTCACAACATAAACTTGAAAATTCGCTTTTGATATAAATGACATTGACGTAATTAATTATGTTTAGAATTTAATTGTACTGCCTTTGGTGACTACAGAAAAATTGAATATATATATATACACACACACATATGTGTGTGTGTATTATATTCTACAGTTAGGTATAGACAAACATTGCATATGGTAACAAAAATTAACCAAAAATATATTGTCAAACAAAGTAGGTATAAACAGGAAAACATATTGCAAGTATGCTGTTGCTTAAAACCAAATAAATTTCCAGTTTGAAATGAAAAAGTGTTTGTTTGTGGACTTACGCCTTTGTAAAGAAAAAACAACTATGTTACCAAAAGTTACCGTGCATCGCTTTGCTCCCAGTGGATGTCACCAGGGGGACATTATGTGTGTGTGATATATATGTGTGTGTGTTTGTGTGGGGGGGGGGGTGTGTGTGTGTATGTGTTCCTTATAAAGAGCCAAGCTAGTAGAAGCCAATTCATTCGACTTTCCGTCAGATAGATTTTGAAGCAGTTCAACGGGCCTCGGTTTATTACTAGTGATGTCTTTGTCAAGTGGTAACATCATGGAAACACTGGCTCCAAGCATCTCTCTGGTAGGCCCAAGTTTTAATCGTTGAATGGCTAATGTTAACAATGTTTCCCACGTTGACGCAACAGTCTATATTAGGCCTTTTTTTTTTTTTTCATTAGTGCGGTAATTCTCCTGTTCATAAAGCAAGATATATTATGTTCTGTCTGAAGCACGTCAGATGGGACTATTGTCTGTGCTACGTCATACTTCGGACACGAAACAGAAAAAGTCCCGTACACCTATAATAGACTAATATTTACTACCAAAAATTACACTTACGTTGTAGCACACGCAACGATAAATATACACTGTCGTAGGGCGCCACATTATATCTGCAGGGGAGTGGCAAGGTATGAAAATACTATATGCCATCACGTTGGGCAAGCCAAATTAATTTATGTAACACATGACCTGATATTACATAAGATAGCGTAGTTCATACCTATGCAGAACCACACAACTACAAAATCAAGAATCCTTTAAGACTTCAATCGCCTCGGCTAGTTCCTACTGTGTTTGAATTCGAGTTTTAGATTCTCTTTCAATCTATTTTATACCTCCCTTAGTAATATTCTATACCTATTGGTGAAGTTATTTATCACCAATTAATTACACAACCTGGAACATCCCATATAAACTACTACTGAACCTTCGAATATTAACTACTTTGAAATTAATGGAAGACAAAGAATGGCAGCTTTGATTTTACGGAAGTTTAATGTATATTAGACAAGAACTGGTTTCATGGGTTAAAATTAAGCTAATATGCTCAGAATATTCACTACTTGGCTAAGAACAAGGCTAAGAACATTACTAAAAATATTAAGAACAATTAAGAAGAAATTTAGCATTTAACTCTAAATTAAAAGCCGACACCAGTTAGCCAGTCTGACATTAATTCCTTGCCTTTACGTATATCTTAAGCCTTTGGTGTCGAAGCTGCACGCTGTTATCACACTACTTTCACTTGCCAGATTTCGATTCGAAGATGAAAGTGGTTCCCTGTAGCCGAACTCTGTAAGTCCTCCACACCTGAATCACACTCCTGAAACTGGACTTGAATGGATCTCCATCTGGAGTCGAACTCGGAAGACTCTCCTTCGACGATGACGTATTCATTATCCGTAGGCAATCGAAGGTAGCAAAGACTGTTTTCCGACGTCGAACTCACATATCATTTCAGCAGTTATATTCAATATTATTATATTGTATCTCTTCTTATATTCCATTTCAGCTTATATGTACACTGCGGATTCATACTTAATTTAAGTTACTAATCAATTTCACATCAAATCAACATCAGTAGCCAGACCCAGTCCAAGGCGAAGTTCAAAACCTTCCTTCATCCACGTCTGTCCTGGAATGAATTAACATCTGCTACATTATTATTCGAAATTAAAACACTTTGATTGGCTAGCTAGTGTCGCCTGATGCTATATCAAACAAAAGTTAACAGTTTTACTTCTCTAAGAGAAAAAAATCCAACTATTAAAACCAATTAGTGGTTTAGATCGAAAACCTTAATAGCGATACTAGCAACAAACTTAATTTTACATACAACGTAAATGTCAAATGAAATAAACAATTTTTCACATATTAAGCTGAATGTATGCAAAATCGATCAAGCATATTAAACCTCGTAAAGTTCTGACTTGACGTTATATATTCATACTATTCACCACATCATTTGATGAGGTATGCTTAGTGCCTCATCGCTTCTACGCGCAAGGCGTGCAGTGTTTCCGTCCTAAAACTTTACTGTGTAAACTAGATATGTAACACAGGGGTTTTATTACACGCGAAGAAAGTACGCAGATCAAACTACCTGCGTATGATCGTACTTTTCTCTTGACACTTAAAGAAACTTCATAGGGAAGCTTCAAAAATGCGATATTTGACCACTTTCGCGATTTTTTCCCCATTAATACACTTAATATGATAAAAGTAAAAATATAGCGACATATACAATAGTTTTTGATCCTTTTTGGCAAAACCTCGTATTTCCAAAACATTTATTTACCGATACATGCGTTTGAGCGCAAACAACGGTTTCACAGAAAACGTTTCAGTACATAGGACCCTTGTGGGTTCTCTACTATCGCGATGCGCGACTTAAGTTTTTTCGACAGGTAATATGCACACGAGGGGCCGCTTTTGCCCAACCGCTCTCGGCCGCTGTCACTACTTAACTCAGCAACCACATCCCTTCGTGCAGCGGCAGTGGACTCGCCCGACGCGTTTTGGACCTCCGCTCATCACTTTCTCATTTGGATTTCACCATTCCACGCGCCTATTCCGCGAACGGCGTTCCGATACGTCGCCAGCTGGTGACGCCATTTTGTCGGAGTGTACTGCACGAGTCCGGAGGGGAAACAGGCAGTTAGTCCTTGAGCGTTTTGGTCCAAAATTTAAATAACTAAATAACATTTTTAATAATTAGACAAACGCCCAGGCGAATCGCCGCCTTCCCGGATTCGCGGGCTCCCAAATTTCCAAACCCACCGTAGTAATCCTTTAAAACTGTTAACTATCTAGTGCTGTAGTAATATTCACTTAGGAGTGATCACTGTAATTATTTTCCTTATTGAAATGTAATTACTAATCAAAGTAATACCTACCAATCTAATAATTGTTATCAGTGTAATTTCCGAAACTAAATTGATAAATGTGTCTTTTGAGCCCTCACTAACAATACATCACATTTCATTACAAACAATAACATTATCTCGTATATTGATGTCGCCCTACTCACAAATTCATCGATATTACAGATACGCAGAAAAACAAATAAACTACATGTACAACACCTACACTGTACAACACCCTACACAAACAACATTATACTGACACCATCACAACACAGACACAAACATCAAACACACGACGGACACCTCACAAAAACGACGACAACAACCGTCGTCCCTCTGTCTCCGTAGAGGATGGCGTGGTGAGGGTTCAAAGGTGGAGGCAGAGGAATTTTAACTTTTGACATTTTTAAACTATAGCGTAACATTTTTTTAACATCATAAAGAATATAATTTTAAGCCTCTGTAATGTTTAAATTTTACTTGTTTTTAATTTTTATAACGCGGCAAATTTTATGTCTCGACTATTTTCCCAGTTTATTTTAAATTCTGGTAACTAAGGCCGGTTATGGCCTTCAGCTGGGTACTGGTACCATTTTAATATGTTCTGTTCTGTATTATGGAGTGCTCTGTGGCCGGATGGCGTACGGAGCAACGGCGTGCGTGTGTAGATCGCCCGCGCGTGAGGCGCCATGTAAATAAGCCCCCGGGCAGTTCGCGGTGGCCGCACGCGATGGGAAGCGCTCCGGGACACCGTTAGTCCACATTTGTATAACCACGTCGCCTCCCCACACAAACCCACACAACACACACTCCCCTTCCTTCCCCTCCTCCCACCCTCTCCCCCCGACAACAACAACCCCGCAAGCCAGTTTTTCGGCAATTACCGCCGCGGACACTGAAACTCCTTCTCTTATTAATTACTTTTTAAAAGAAGCAGGACCCGCGAAATTAAGAGATAATAACACACAAACCCCCCTTACCCCTCCCATACCCCCCACCGCACGGTGTTTCATCGTTTATGAATTATGAGTGTGACAGTGACTCCGAGAGTGCTGGGAAATTGCGAGACTTCCTTTTTTTTTTAGTATTTAATTATAAGCGCGTTTATCAGGCAGTCACTCTTGCAAATTTTATCGTTCTTATTTTCTTCTTATTCTTCTTTTTTGGTCAGACCAGAGCGTGGAAATTAAATTAATGACTACAATAAGGTAGTTGTTACCAAATTGCTTTCGACTTCCTGTGACAATGTTTCGAGTCTTTTCTACTCCTACCAGTCACCGACCTGCCCGCCTCCTTAAACTTGCGCAGTGCAGACAGTAGTATGTTCCATTCGATTTCATTGCATCTTCCAAAATCCACTAACGCAAGACAATACACGTACTATCTGACGTATTACCTATTTATCCAATAAGAATTCACCCCATGTTTTAATAAATAAATTTTTTTTTTTGGCTTCACCAACTGTCCCAACAACGGCGTCAGTTGCCTGTCCTCCATTGTCTCTCTCAGCACCAGGCGCCATCGTACAGCATTATGGGCGTTGATATGCCAAGAAGTATGTGGCTTTATTCCGATATATGTCTCATCCTCGCCTAAGTCACTCAGTTGTACTTACGGGGCTGCGGTAGGGTAGTGGCTAGATAACTTGCCTCCCACCTAGGCGAACCGGGTTCGACTCCCGGCGAGGTCGACTCCAGATCTTCGCATGTGGGAATCGTGGTCGGCAGGTTTTCTCGGGGATCTTCCGTTTCCCCCGTCCTTTCATTCCAGTGCTGCTCTATTCTCACCTTGCTTGACACTCATCGGCTCTCAAGACCTCGATGTTGAGAGCCGCCCAAATCTCTTCACTCACTCAGTTGTGCTTACACTCAAAGACAACTGGCAAGAGCTTCTCTTATGTTACTGACTACTAGAAAAGTATCCAAAGGCTGTTCACAACAAAGTGAGCACTTTTGAAATCAACCTTAGAAAAAGTCACTGTTCCTGCTTGCATATGTTTCAACGGGTGCAATGAGTGACATACGCCCAGTAAAGTTGGTAACGTTGGATGTGAAGTAGTTCCATATCTTAACGTCGAATAATAAGTGTTAGGTAATAATTTGTGACAACTTATATTATTTCTTTCGCTTTATGTTTTTTTAATGCATCGGAGTGTAAACATGAGAAAATTAAAAAAAAAAAAAAATAGCGCATAGAGATTTGTTATGCCAATTTTTCTCACCACAACATTTTCGAATGTGTAAGTCAGTGTTTGTATAAATAATTTTCGTAATAGACAATTGTAAACGAGTCTTGTTTCCAAATCAAGTATTTCACCTCCAAACATTGTACTTTAAAGGTCATATTGACAGGGAATAGAGTGACATATTAGTTAAACTGACTCATATGGCCGAAGGATCGGAACAACTTTCATTGCGCAGTGCGTTATGAAGGAACGTCCAAATGGCATTGCCAACCATAGTTACTTTCGACAACTGTTTTTTCTTCTTCTACCTGAACTACAGATAAGAAGAGTTGAAAATCTTTTAATGGTACTCAAAAATTACATATGCAGATGTGTGTTTATTCGTATTATCGTTTTAGTTTACATTCCGTGAACTTTAGTGTCTCGTCTCTTCTAACGGAAATATCTAGGCATGGCTATGACTGGCTGCTTGTTCATAATCATGTTTAACCACCTGATGTAATATGACACTACGAAGAGATCATTTATAATATTTACCTGCACTTAGTGAATGATGTGCCTCGCCGATGGAGTGAAATAGACTATCTTCAGAAGCATAATTCGTTTGGGCCAACGTTGGTATGCGCACTAAATGAACAAAATCGTGAAATGCCAATTAAATTTTTAGATTATGATGTGTCTTGAAAACATGCACGTTAAATTATTCTCTTCCTGTAAAGTATTTCCCAATATGTATCACAGATCACTATATTGTTGCCATAAATAATATCATAGATTTAAAATGTTTTCTTATACACAAGTAATTTCAGCAAACACGAACTCTCGATCTTTTTCGAAGATCTATTACTGCACGTATTTATGACAGCAGCACTATGTTGATGACAAATAAGTTGGCTAAATTGACGTATTGGGGGCCTTATTCATAGTTGTTTTTAGTCCTGAATAAGAAAAGGGCATCCTCCGACCAAATTTATTCGTAGTTGTCGTTTTTTCCACATTTTCGTGCTTCAGTACTGACTAACTTTTAGCCCGGGCTCAGGGAAGTACTAAGGTTGTATTAATAGAGAAAGGAAATATGACGAACTTCAAATAAGACAGGTTTACTAGTAATGCATACAAGTAAGATTTGCGATCCACAAACAAATACGTTTAAGACCGATTCTGTCAATATGTTGAAGTAAATATGAAAAGTTCCGCGGATATTATTTCAAAGGAAATATAATCATAATACGTCAATGAAAAGCTACGGAAAGGCTGGTACAGCCTTTAGAATTTATATGCCAAACAAATGTCTCCTCGGAAAACAAATTCTAACCATACATGATGTGAAAACAATGTAAACAGAAGTTTAGTACAAGCCCTATTTCATATCAAATATTTATAAAAGTATCTCAGTTCACTATCTATACTGGTAGCACAGTGGCAACAGTTTGGTTTTACTACGCAAATGAGTGCGGGTTCAAATATGTTCTCAGAGAGTAAAAATTCTTGAATTTTTTTTTGTATTTAGCACTAAAATACTATTATATTATTATAAAAGCAGTATCGGCATAAAAATGAATCTAGATCGTACCGCCAGTAAATAGGTGTGCGCAATTCACTATCATGTCGTACGGAACATTAAAAAATCAACATCGAAGTCTAAAATTAAACAGTTCATTAATTTTTTCTCGTCTTCCAACCAGCAGGTTTACAATACAGGATCAAGAGTCAGATGTATAAAAAATTTTTTTTATAGAAAAGAGTTTTTTTTTTGCAAACATGGAAAATGATGTTAGAGAAAATGCTTAATTTCGTCAATATCTAACTGCTAACAAAACAAATACTAAAAAAATAAATAAATAAAGAAAAATTGAGATTCGAATCCACAGTTCACTTGTGTAAGGTAAAGTAACAAATTCTGCTTTAAATTATTGGAATCACATTTGTGTGTGTTATCTCAAACGTGACATTCCTTTCTTTGCGAAGCCTTAATGTACATGCGTAGGACATCTAGCAGATGGATATTTCCATGATCTCTTGACTAGAGCTAACCCTACTGTAGTCGGGGTTTATGATTAAAATATATTTCTTCCACACTTAGTTTGGACTAACCTCTGATCAACTGAGGCAGATTATCTCTGGATCATCTTAGAACTACGATCTGACTATGCGTAAGGCCGTAAATGCCTAAATTGGGGTGAGAGGAGAAGGGGTAATAATGACCCACCGGGCTCACCCTGTGCGCCTGACTATGCGACCAGTACGTGCGAGGAGATAGTAATGTTCAACTGGCTATACTAAAGAGTATAATTTAGTTCAGTAATAATCCTCATAGTGTGCTGGCTGTTCAGGAGACTTGATAGAAAACAGTGTATATAAAGTTTGTGTTTGTACCGTGACGGTTTTAGCCGAAACATGCAAATAGTACTTTCGTCTCTGTTTCCGCAGGAAGATGTTCGTTTTTGAAGAAATATAGATTCCCCATTAGTGTGGCATCAATGGGTATCATAAATCTTACTTTGGGTTTGCACAGGAAAAGAAATAGTTACAAAACTCTGATGCATTTTCCCCCTTTTTGAAATACGAAATGCCAATTCTCAGTATGGGATTACAAAACCTCCTAAAACTTTTTAATATAATTCTATGACTGTAAATCCCTTACAAAGACGTCATAATTAATTTAGTTTATACAAAATAATAAAAAATAGAAATTACATATCTTCTAATAAACCCCCTCCCCCCCCCCAACCCCGCGAAGCACTTTTTAAAACTGAGGAACAGCAGTTCCTTCCCTAATAAAGTCCCTGGCCTGTCTCCCCGAGCAGGGGAGAACGCAAGTCTTTTATAAAGATTTGTCTTCTCGAACATTTTCCGACGTTCACGGAGCGGGAACGCCCCCTGGTGGCGTCGTGGCTGGCCGGTATCACTTTGTCATTATAGTGACTCGGGGGGGGGGGGCAGCAGGCGAAGCTTCGAAACAACACGCTAGCGCCATTTGCCGTTCAGCACTCACGCAGGCTGCAACAGTAGCATAGAGATGGCCTGTTAAGCCGGTCCCATCGCACCAAAGGTAAGCCATTGTCCGCGACCCTCACGTATAAACAGCAATCCAAGTCGAGTTAAACTTAGGCGAATTCTTGATGTGCGTGAGCCGTCACAGCACGTATACATGTCTCTCAGTAAGTAAATGTTCTGGGGATAGAATTTTTTTCCCGAGGAAAAATAAAATAAATGATCTACCAGCAGCACATTTTGCTTTCATACTGTGAAATATACTCTCGCGAGCAACCAAATCGACTCGCCCACTAAGCGTGCATGCCGATACGGACGATGGACTGATCAGCACTCAGTCCAGACATGGATCCGATCGAACATATATGAGACGAACTTAAACGAAGGGTCCGTGCCGGAAATCCAGTTCGTTCGACTATCGACGAGTTCATAACGGCGTTGTTAGAGGAGTGGGACGGAATTTCTGAAGACCACGTAAGTACGTTGGTTAGAACGATTTAAAATCGATTGCAAGCTGCCATCAGTATTGTTTCAATAAATTGTCTTTGTTATTGTGTGTTTCATTTGAAGAATACGTGACCATACTTCCTTTACCTGAATTCCCAATTGTCCTACACTTTGACGTAAATGGCATGATTGCAAAACGCACTGAAGTGAGTTTTATGTGAACGGTGTCGACGTAAAGCTAAAGTGTCGGGCTTTAAAACAACATATTTTTTTCATGAATCTGTATGTCCTTTCAGTGGGAAACTTGTCTGCATACGCGCGTTATGGGTGGGTCGATTTGGTAGCTCGCGAGTATATTACATGAGAAAAATTAGTGAAGAAGGTTAAATATGGCTTTCCTGCGCAGGTATCTTATGGGAAAATAGAAAAGTGCAATTTGCATTGCGTGTCACAATTTTCTGAAGTCCTGATAAAGTTCTATTTCTGGAAATTTCTCCGCCTCATACAAACAAAGCTTATTTAAGTCTAGAAAATCACACCAAAAGACAGTGCACAGAATTCGTGTGTACTCAGTTGTATTTATCATTAATGAATTATTGAAATTTATAAAGAAAATACAGATAAAACTTCAATGTGACGAAAAATAAGATACTTTCATGTTTAAAAAATGTATAAAACGTTTATGATACATGGCATATTTATGAAATAACTAAACATGCAATAAATGGGGTGATTTTTGAAAGGTTTCATTACACAAGTGTGAAAAACCCAAAAATAGACTGTGAATGTATCCCAATTCCCTTGAAGTATATACATGTCCATACTTCGCCCCGTCTGTGACGTCACTAACTATATATACTAGAACCAACACAATTCCTAGTATAGTATACAAGGCGTCTGTACTTGCCAAGTACACGACGTTGCTTACTTGCTGGTTGAATTTGCGTACTTGCGGCGGTTGCCATGTTTGTTTTCAAATGTCACGTACATGATCTATGATGGAAATTTTTGTGATTCTACTTACCCGCTGTCTTTTTGCTCTATGAAGCAACCAATGTGCATAATTATTTCTGCGTTTATAATAACCTAAATGTTACACATGACAAGTGCATTATTATTTTTTGCAACACCAAACAACACTATATATAAACGTAACCAAAGACGACCAATATAGAATAAAAAATGTTTATTTCCAAAAATACCATAGAGTTGTTAGTTCAAAATGACAAAACACGTGTTTACATTCTAGTAGTTCATGTTACTTACGTCAGGTTGTGCGATGAGTCAAGCATAGCCAAAAACAACCCCTCCCAATGGTCAGGGTAAGTACACACAACAGCAAGTACGAATACGTACATACGTAACATGCATGTACTAACAATTGGGATACTGCCTACAGTTTGCGAGAAATTCAGCTTCCTGGGAGTGCATATCGGCGTCATGTGAGGGATTCACCGCATTGGAGTGGAGTGGAGAGATTTGGGGCGGCTCTTTAACAGCGAGATCTTCAGAACCTATGAGGGTGATTGAGGTGAGTATGGAACAGCGCCGGAACTACATTCCGGTGGGCGAAACAGGAGAACCAACCCCGAGAAAATCCGCCGACCAACGGCATCGTCCGGCATGATTCCCACATGCGAGAATCCGGAGTGGCACGTCCGGGGATTGAACCAATAGCATTGGTGGGAGGCGAGCCGGCTGTCCACTCAGCCACCGTGGCCCCTCGCAGCAATGCTTGCGTGTGGCTAGACGTGATCTTAAAGCATTAAAAAAAAAAAAATGATTTAGGAATTCTCCTTAAGCCATACCGGAGCACGGTAAACAGCTGAAACAATCTGTGTAGGATTTTGTTTCTACTTCTCAACAGACATTCCTTATAGGGTAACCTTTCGATATTTAAGGGGCATAATAAGCACTAAAATAATGATGATGATAAATTATTTAGTGAGTATCCCTCAGAGTGGATTTTAAGCATGTTTGGCACTAAGACAGTAGAATAAACCTGCCGTTCTTCATAATGCCGTTTAGCGAGAAGTATTCAAATGTAAATTTTTTACTTTAATTATAGTTGATGCACAATGATAATATTTTATCGCAGTCACTACAATTATCCGGGTTAAACTGTCACAACATAGGTCTAAATTTCACCACCTGGAAACTTGAAGTTAACTATGTTAGCTGATACATACGGCAGCGTTAGTGGTTGGCCACGAACTGCAAGAAGTTAGTAGCCACAACGACTCAGGATAAACAACATTTTATACAGTCAGAATTAATTTAAATTGTCGATGCGTGCGTGGGAGCTACTCGCGTAGCCGCTAGCGACTGCCAAACAGTTCATCTTGTACCAGCGCCATCATTCAACACCTGCTTACTCCGAGCACGCCGGCATTATAAATTCTGACCGCTGTATGAACACTTCCGGCTCAAGTTTTATGTCGATCTCGATCGTCCCATCATGCATATTCAGAAAACCTTTACCTTCGAAAGATGTGTTTAAGTCGATCTCCTCGTGTTGCAGGACGCAATAAAACGTGTACTGACAAGGCTGTTTCTGGAAGCGGCCGTATCTCGGATATCATCTTCTCGCCTCAGCTCCCCCCCCCCCCCCCCCTTGCTGTCCACGAAAATTTATGCTAACTACAAAGCTGATGGGGTTCGTGTCATGTCTGCTCTTTACCAAAATAGCACTCGGCTAAGAGCATTCATTAGGCATAACTTAATTGGCGTTTTAATATGGCTAGTAATTATGTGCGGAACGGTGTGAGAATGCGAATGTTTCTTAACGCCATGTCTAAGTTTCGCCAAAAGCGGCCAGCTAGAAACACTCTCGGGACATGCCGAATAGAATCTGCGGCGGGTGTTATATCACTCTTGGTTTAGATGTAGTATGGAGTGACAATATATATATTTTTTTGTGATTTTCAGAAATAGTTACAGAAATATTCCATGAGCTGCATCGAGGAAATCGTAAGACAATTTAAGATTCGGTCAAAATAGTAAATTTAGATTAAACATAAGCAGCATTGACTTTCTTCACTCTGAGCATTCAACCTTAGCTAGCAAGAGCTACCAAAATTCCTAGAAAGGTTAGGTTGTAAAACATTCAGTCGTTGTTAGGTCATGTATATCGGTTAACTTTCGCCATCCCTCGGAATTGAATTGATTCCGTTCTTAAGTGGTTAACGTGTGATGCATATTTATAACAACACAAAAATCTCATTTGACATACAATTGCTGCTCCTGAAAGTAGATGAATACTACTGAGCGTGAATATTTGACGCGACAGAGTACTGTAAGTATACAAACTAATTTACAAGTACAAGAAAATAATTTTAACGCGAAATCTACACGTTGGTATATATTACGACACAGCCCCTTAAAAGTTGGAGGAATATTACCCGCAGGAGCGGTTCATTAATAAACAACACCCATTAAAGGCTTTTCGCGATTAAGTGAGCACATTCGAAATCAGCTTTAAAAATAAGTCACTGTGTCTACCTGCATACTATATTTTAACTGGCGCAGTAAGTGACATGCGCCCAGTAAAATTGGTAATGATGGAGCGGAAGTAGTTACATGCATATCTTAACGTCGAGTAAAAAGTGTTAGTTATCCATTCGGTAGCTAAAATTATTTCTTTAATTTTCTGTTATTTTTTTTAATGCATGGAAGTGTTCAACTGAACAGACTTGTTAATTATTTACGTTTGTAATAATTTCACAGTTTCACTCGGCCGATTCATGAATAAAGCGATGAGGCCCATGGCAATGTCAATGTTACGTAACGCAGAATAATAAGCAACTTGCATACAAGTAGATCTTAAGCAGGGCTTTCAAAATTGCTCAGTTTACCGTGAACATCTCATAATATTGTTGCGACCCAGCTCTCCGTTCGCCTTTCCCCTTCTCTGCCGACTGCCGCCTGCCAGCAGATTGCGTGACTCATCCGAGTGCAAAAAGACGAGTCCAGAATGAAACGATGTGGTGCGGAATGTAGAGAGATGTCACATCTGCAAGGCGCTTGTGATCGACAGCTCACATCTGGCAGCGACTAACACCTTCCAGAAGATGGGGTGGAATGGAGTGAAGATATTTGGGCGGCTCTTAACAGCGAGGTCTTGAGAGCCGATGAAGGTGATTGAAGTGAACATGGAGCGGCGCTGGAATGAAAGGTCGGGGGAAACGGGAGATCCCCGAGAAAACCCGCCGACCAACAGCATCGTCCGGCACGATTCCCACTTGCGAAAACCCGGTAACCGGGCTGGGGATTGAACCCGGTTCGCCTTGGTAGGAGGTGAGGGTGCTAACGTTCAGCCACAGTGGTCCCACGAGGGTGATACGAGGTGAGTATGGAGCGGCGCCGGAATGCAAGGACGGGGGAACTGGGAGATCCCCGAGAAAACCCGCCGACCACAGGTACCGTCCAGCACGATTCCCACATGTGAGAGTCCGGGAGTAACCCCGCCGGTAATCGAACCCGGTTCGCCTTGGTGGTAGGTGAGTAGTCTGACCACTGTACCACCTCGGCCTCCTTCCTGAAGGTCATGGATTAACTCGACTCTCGATATTGGACGGGGTCAGCTCATGGCGTTATTAAATGTGGGATAATCAAGAAAGTATTAGTGCAAGTACAAATAGAGGCCTTGACCCCGCAGAGGGCGTTCTTACGAGGGTGTCTGGCGAGTGCTCGTGTAGGGTCGGTGAGCGACGGTGATAACTGACAGCGCTGAGACGACGACCTGAGTGCCCTAGTAAGTGCTGAGTGTCAGCAGGTGCTCCTAGACGATTGCTGCTGTGTCTGTGATCCACCGAGGCGTTGGAGGGGAGGTAGGATGGATTCACGAGAAACTGACAAATTGGTGCACTCTGGCTGATTTAGGACAACAGAGCGACGTGATTTTTTGCACAGGTGTAGTTGGAGGGTCGGAGAGTGACATACGCTACTTTTTATCCAGGAAAAATATCTCAATTCCTTAAGAGAAATTCTTGTTGTAATTTTATCTCGTTCCTCCAGGAAAATTCTTATTGTAATTTTACTGCATGAAAAACGCATTGTTAAAAAAAGTTCCGTCATTTATCCTTTATTTTTTGTCTATGGGCTGCCTTCTATTCCTTCTCAAGAGCCGCAGTAGCTCAGTGGGTAGAGAACCCAATAGTGGGGCCGCAGTAGCCCAGTGTCTAGAGAACACAATAGTGGGGACGCAGTAGATAGATGTATATCAAGTGGGGCGGCAGTACTAGATGTCATGCGAACAAAGTCGCACGGGTCATCTAGTATAAAATAAATGGGATTGAATGAACCTGAGCGTCATTTCTGTTAATATGACTGATTGAATTATTTTATTTGATTACATAAATAGATATTGAGTAGTGTTTTATTACTCGCACTGACGACTGTAAAATAGTGAGTGACAGTACATTGTGATATATAAAGCTGTATATGCATATTTTTGTAGTGTTGTAAAAAAATAGGAAATGTAATTCACGTGTTTACTAAATTAACACCACCATCCAACCGGAATGTGGCCACGCCCAGGAACATGTAGCAATATTAAATAACGAACCAAAAATAGCAGTTACATTTCACTTACGACTGTTCATGACCATTGTACCATTATGTACAGCATGTTTGTAGGTTTTACGACACTGAAAAGATCGTCTGCAGAAATTGTTGCGTTCGTTGACATTATGAAAAAATGGGACATGTTTTATCGCCCTGCACACTTTTGTTAACTGTAACCAAATGGAATATATTAAGGATTCTAACTCACAGGTTATGAAACCATTTTTTTATGATTAGGCATTTGTTTATACATATTCATATAGCATAATATCTTGCCTGAAATAATATAAGAAGATTTCGGCTTTGAGAATTTACTCAATAGACACGCGTCATCGCTCTGTCAAAATACACTATCTACGAAAAAGTAATTGGGCACCTGTCCATAATGTTTGCTCGGTGGTTGTCACCGCGTTAGAATCTCGTAGTGTCACCTCTTGCGGTTATAACAGCAGCCACCCTGTCTGGCATGCTCTCTACGAGTGTTTGCAGGACATCCACGGGGATTCGTCGCCATTCCTATTGCAACCATTTCATGAGTTGCGCAATGGATTTTGGCCGCGCCTGACCAGCCCTCATTCGGCGATCCAATTCGTCCCAAAGACGTTCTATAGGGTTGAGGTCGGGGCTCTGGGCTGGCCTGTCCAATCGACGAACATTGTTGTCGGCATATCACTGCATAGTAGCAGTTGAAACATGGCACCTGGCATTGTCATCTTGGAAGTAACACGGGTCCATTCCGTAAGAACGCCACAATGTTGGGAGCATTTCATTATCCACAATGTTACAATAGGCCTCTGTGTTCATGCTACCACGGACAAACACCAGTGGTCCTACGCCGAAGACCGTGAAACACAAGTCAACTGACGTACTAATTATCTATCTTCATGGGTGCCCAATTACTTTTTGGTGGATAGTGTATATGCTCTTTCTTCATAGCTGGCGAAGAAAAAACTAACGGAGGATTGCCGTTTCATGGCTTTCCTATATTTACTGCTAAATATAAGTACTGCAAGATTCAATTTCAGCATTCAGCGTTAATTTACGTTCCACGCATTGTCAACTGGTTTTATCAATAAAGTTTTGAGCCTACGTATACCGGCGCGTCAGTGAGAACTCTGGTGTAGTTACTCCTACGTACACTTATTCATAGCTAAAGTTCGGTAATAAAACTAAGAGGGTACACGTTTCCCAGGTTTAAGTCTCATTCACTTACGCACATCGCGTTTCGTATACGCGCACCTGCGGAATACAGACACACTGTGGAAAAAATTTTGAGGTTAAGTTCCCTTACATTTAAGGGAAACTAATACCTCTACATCTAAGGTAAAATTACCTCTTAAATGTAGAGTAAATTTCCATTACAAGTAAAGTAATAATCCCTAATCGTACGGAGAAAGTCCCTGACAAAAGTGGGGGGAATTCCCATACAAGTAAGGGAAAATACCATACAAGTAAGTTATTTACTGTATTGTATAATACAGTTGTATTTAATATAAGTATCCCAGATTATTAGTACATTTAATTCTTATATTAATTTTATTCTCTGACGAGTAGTAACCAAAACCTCAACTCTAAAATCCTCGGCGCTTGCTGGTGGGTGGGCGCGAACCATTGTCTCCTGTCACGACAGGCCGATGAGTTAACCATTACACGACGATGACAGCGTGATAGCGTTAGTGAATATTAGTGTGTTAAATGATTGTTTTCATGCCCGTCCTCCCTCTTAGCTGTTCAGACAATGCTGAAGAGATGCACGCGTCGTAAATAATTTTCCCATTCATTTATGGGATTTTCCACCTCTGTGTACTAGAATTTTACTCTACATATAAAGAGCAATATTGGACAGTTTGCGCGACTAAACATTAAAAATTCATTTTAATGTAAAAAGTATATAAAATACGGTTATCAAATAGTTACAAATAGACGAGGTGATTCACACAACATAAGGTTATTTTCCCTTCCATGTATGGGATTTTCCACTACCATGTACGTGAACTTTACTCCAGAGTGCGGTAATTTTACCTTACCCGTAAGGAAAACTATGATTCCCACATAAGTTTGAGAATATTATCTTGCACTTGTCAGGTAATTTTACCATTATTTTTTTACAGCAACCTGAAGTTTTTCTAAAATAATTTTTACAAAATTTCTCCTCTATCCTTCGTGTAAGGATTTTAACGGAAACACTGGATTCACATTATTCATGTTGGCAGCCAATTCCAGAAATTGGTTCCAGATTGTCGTTAACTCAGTGGAAGGGTAATTTTTTTAATTTGTGGTTAGCGAAGTTATTTTCTTTTTACGTCATACTGATTTGAGTGAGCGTTGATGCATTTGTACCATACCTACGTTCCTCAAGATTTCACGGTTGCACCGTGTGATTGCAGTTGAAAAGATGTTTAGGAATTACGATCTCGTGGCGAAAAACCGTTCCTGGTTTACATCCAACTATCCACCCCTTAAACGCGGCTGGTTTTGAAGCGCGTTGATGTTGTGTTTGCCGACAGCCGTTATTTGCATTTCGAAAGGCGAACTGCAGTGAGGGGGGGGGGGGGGACATGTTCGATGAACCGAAGGCAGTAGCCCAATTGCAGCAAAAAACACAGTCATCGCTGGTGTATGTGTGCGTGGCGCGAGGTTGATTGTGCACTTTTTAAACACTCACCAATACTCTCCTTTCAACCCACTGTGAAGCCTTCCACCGCATTGTCACATACCTAGGGAAATAGTAGTACGCATGGACCGAAAAAATGTAAACTGACTCCGTTTCTATCTCGGGCAGGGCAATGACCTGGACGTTTGAAAGATTAATTTGAACTGCCTATTAATGCTTTTAAAAATAACTTCAACATACGCGGGAGAAAAAACGAAGTTGAAGGCGGTTCATGACAAACTGGGCCCTTTTTAAAGCCCTGCTGAAGATCTACTTGTATGCACATCGTGCATTCTTCCACCTTATGTAAAATTAACATTGCCATGGGCCTTATTATTTTATTCATGCGTCGGCCATTCATAACTGTGAAATTCTTATTAGAAAAGTAATACTCTACAAATCTGCAAATTAAAAAAAAAACGCGAAAGTAATAATGTTCGTTATCACACATAGTTATATAGTATTTTTAATTCGGCATTAAGACATGGAATTACTTTTCCTCCATCGTTACCAACTTTACTGAGCTCATATCACTCAGTGCGCCCGTTACAATATACGGAGGATGGATAAGTGACATTTATCTAAGGTTGATTTCAGAAGTGCTAACTTCATCGCGAACAGTCTTTACACCTCCTCACTATAATCGCCGTCTTTCCCACTTCCAATGCGTAACCGTGCGACATAAATATCGAATCTTGACATTCTGCCTGTCGCAGAGGACGTCGTGAAATTACATAGTTGGTGTTGCACAATGTGCGATGGCGGAGATAGGGCTGGCGTGGAAGCAAGTGTTAATGGCGTTGTTCGCCGGCTGGCGTGTATGGACAGCCCATTACCGCCACGGAGCGATAGGCGCCTGTACGTGACGTCGTCACAGATGGTCTGTGAAGGCAGCCACCGACACCTCGTACAAGGTCCGCGCGCTGCTGTAATTGGGCGCCACGCAGCAGACGACGCGCCGAGATGAGCGCCAAACTGCGTTCTTTTCCCGCGTAATAACTACTAACCTCGCTCGATGGGTTGTGGAGTGGAGAAATTGTGTGGTTCTTAACATCGAGGTCCTGAGAGCCGATGAGGGTGAAACGAATACGGTTCGCCTAGGTCTGATGCGTGTAGTCTTACGAATAAACCACCGTGGCCAAGGATGCACTCCCTTCCCCCAATCTCACTAGGTGGCGCCAAAGACTTTACCATGAGACGCCACAAGAATGGAGTGGCGAGATTTGGGCGGCTCTTAACATCGAGGGCTTCAGAACCGATGAGAGTGATTGAGGCGTGTATGGAGCAGCGCCGGAACGAAGGGGCGGTGGGAACGGGATATCCCCGAGAAAACCCGCCGACCAACGGCATCGTCCGACACGATTCCCACATGAGAAAATCCGGAGTGACCCGGCTGGGGATTGAACCCGGATCGCCGTGGTGGGAGGCGAGCAGGCTAACCGCTCAGCCACTGTGACCCCGATACCAGTGGCAGATGGTGACTTTTGAAACTGGGAGGGCTGTAGATATCCTAACTCATATCATTACAAATATCATTTTTAAATAGGCACAGTGATAAATATATTGCTTACGACAGGTTTAAGTAAGTGCAGCTTATGTAGCTAAATACAAATAATATAAGTGTGGTTGCTTGAAGAAAAATGTATCATCGCCCGATTTGTAATGGTCAACATATTGTGGCCGCTGGTTCAGATCTAATCACTACAACAGGTATGTATTTGTTTTAAGTTTGTTTAGGTTGTATGCCTTCGAACAAGTACCTACATGGTGTGGTACATTACACGAGATGACGAGAGATAACATAATAATACCAATTCTACCATACTAATGATGATAATAACTTAAATATACTAAAACAAATATTTTTAAAACCAAATACTAATTTACATAGCCTACAGTACATACAAAATTCATGTCAAATTTAAATTAGATGATGAAAGTGGCATATCTTAATTAATATATATGCAAAGAAAATCCATTCGTCAACCTGTACGCGATATCTAACTGACAATGTATATTCACCTTACCAAGCAATAAAAATTTTATGGCATTTTTTATATGTTGCGAACATGATTTATGTCTTTTAACTTTGTCTCCCAAATGTTTTAAATCTTTTACCCCACTGACAGTCCACGCAAGATCATTAGGTTTCATTAGCAAAAAAAAAAAAAATTAAACAAAACAACATATTTCCAACTTCACACCCGCATAGCCAGTCCGCGAAATTGTATGTAATTACGTCGAATTTTCTCGTATACGAATCATTTACTACCTTGACTTTGCTGTTAAATTATATTTAATTGTGGCCTTGCTGGTCCCAGATTCTGTAGCTCTAGTTTATTCTCGTAATTGAAAATCATTGTCGTAATAAGGTTTAAAATGTTACTCGCCGAATTAACAATTATTTACAAGTTTACACAACATGACATTAACAACAATTCAACCCTGCTTCTGACCGATGTTCATAGCTCATCATTAATTAACAGTAAACTTATTCTGAGTATTACACTATATATTTGAAGCTCACGCGAGTTTGAACGACATATATAAATAAACAATATTGGAAATAAATACAAGCATAGTTAATAAATGTGCTTAACAACTGTAAAGGAGTGGAGCGCGAAAGTGTGCGTACAAACCATGTAGTTTTGGTAACTTTGTCAATTTCCAGGAAACCATTTTTTTGTTTGAGCAGGGGCGCGCCCAGCTCTCTCCGATTTACAGCATTCGATTGGCTGAAAAGGGCCGAGCCCCTGAAGTCTTCCCTCCCTCCCGTAGCATACATAGTCAAATGTTACGGTTATCTCTCTCTCTCTACTAGCTCTACCCACTTCGGGGCGAAGAATCTGCAGCCCCACCACTCGACATTTCCAAAAACATTTCTCTCGTGATAAGAGTCTCGTCCATCTCAAAAACATTGGTTGCGAAATAACCTCCGTATTCGTACGCAGTATTATTTACTGAGTAGCCGATAATTAGAGGTATGCGTTCTGAGATTTTATCAGGAGGGCTGCGCCCCGCAGGCCTATCCCAGCAGCCGCCACTGCCTAAGACGCGACAATAAAGTAACGTATATCAAAATTCATACTTTACGAATATAGTTAAAAACTGAGAGAAAGGTTTGTTTGTATATGACCAAACAAATATGTACAGTTTGTTGAACTAAATGTTTCGTTGACACTGAAATTTCGTCAGCGTCACACAGAGGTCTTGTCAACGCAAGTGTGTAGGTATTTCATTAAATTAACAAAATAATCGTTGTTGCTCTAATAATCGGGGCTTACCACAACAAAATATTTTTTGAAGCATCAACATCTTTGTTTGGCCATTCACGCTGACATGTCAAAAGTGATGGGATACGGGTCTATACTGCTCACGGTAAAGTGTGTACTTTTTAAGGCCCTTCTAAATTTTCCCTTTCATAAAATTCCCACTTTCCTATTGCTTTTTTTATATAAACATTGCAATGTGGCCGATAAACATAGTGTATTCATATCACCGCCCTCAAAATTTAATGCCTGAAGCTGCAATAAGATATATTTATTAGTGGTTAATACCTGTGGGGAGGGCCTTAAAGAGTGCTCACTATACCGTGAACAGCCTATAGTATCGTGTAGACCGTCCTCTAGCCCGGCGAAGCACAACAACTCGTCGTGGAATCTATTACACAAGTGGAAGAATCAGCTCTAGAGAGATGCTGACCCATGCCGTGTGGATAGCTACCCACAGCTCCCTGATACTTGTAGGGGTGCGGAATGGACCTACCCACCACGTCCAATAAATGCTCGATGGGGTGAACATCGGGCGAACGATTTGGCCACGGCAGTCGTTGAAACTCTCCACGAATGCTCCTCGAACCAATTCTGGATAATTCGGGGCCGTTGAAACTGTGCATTATCCTGCGGGAATATCCCCATCGTTGTGGGAGCACGTGAACTTCACGAAGGGCTGCAATGCAGTGCCGTGGCCAGCACACGCTCGCTCATGCGGTGCCAGACCGCAATAATACAAGTTTGGGCACTTTCAAGACGCAAGGGTACGACAGCGTCAACGACTATTAAACGCTGTTCACGATAAAGTGAGCACTTTTGAAGTCAACCTTAGAAAAAGTCACTGCTCCTACCTGCAAATATTTTAACGTGCGCCCTGAGTGACATGCGCCCAGTAAAGTTGGTAACGATAGATGGGAAGTAGTTCCGTATCTTATCATTGAGTAAAAAGTGATAGGTATATCCATTTGCGATAAAATAAAATAATATCTTTCTCTTTCGGTTTTATTTATGCATCGAGGTGTAGAAATGAGCGTATTTGTAAAGTATTTACTTTCTTATATTTCACAGTTTCATTTGACCGACGCATGAATAAACTGACGAGGCCCATGGCAATGTTAACTTTGCATAAGGTGGAAGAATACACATCGTGTTTACAAGTAGCTCTTAAGCAGGGGTGTCAAAAGTACTAATTTTACCGTGAACAACCTATATCTTATATTAGTGTACAAACAAGAATACAGTTGGGTTCGATAACTCGACAGAAATGCGCACATCTTGCCGCTTCTTCGGGAAAGCGACAGACGGTAAACCGCACACGTCTGAAATACCACTTAGGCAAAGCTCCTGTCAGTAGAAGTTTATATTTTAAAGAAAGCACTGACTCACACATCATAGTAATTGCTAGAAATAAGTTGGTTTCGTTTTACTTTTCTGCACATACGAGTACCGATTAGCTTCGTAGTGACATGTTTGTGATTTCAAGAGCTCCTCCATTGTCACACGCATAGGTAACTAAACGTTGATAAAAATTTCGGCGGCATAGATACGGTTATTCACTTCTTAATTTCAAACTGTCGTCAATTACTTCCAAAAATTGATTAGGCCTTAAAAGATCGAAATTTTTGTTATACCGTCTAGGACACGATTTTACATGACAAAATTCTACAGTGATACGAGTTTTAATTGTAACGTATTAAGGTTAAGAACAAACACGGCTAAAAAGCTCGGTGCCAACATCATCTGTGAACGTTCCATAAAATATATTCTGACATTTTTAGTAAGTGAAGTAATGCCACTAAAGCATCGCTGGTCTTATGCCCGGTTGCACCATCGTGGTTCGAAACTCGATCCGAGATCGGACTTAAGATCAACACAGAAAACTGTTGCACAATTCGAGTTCAGAACTGGACTTGAGATCGAGATGAAGTTCATTTCGAACCGCCGAAATTTGCGGTTCGAAATCTCGATCTGAGATCAGCAGCCATCGTCGACAAATGTAGTTTGGAAATACGTCAACAGATAAAACTACTTTCGATTGTTTTCTTGGGAAATTAAAACAACATTATACGCACTTGAATATTATTCAGTAGAATTCGTACAACAATAATTCACTCAAAACAGATAAAACATCGCACATCTAGTTCTATACATATTAAAAAATACGCCTACATCCATGACGTCATATATATTACGAACCAATAGCAAAATTTGTCTCATACATAATATCGATCTCTCACTTTCGAACCAAGATCGACAAAACGGAGATCCAGAATCATGATATTTCGTTTGTGCAACACTTTTACATTGGAACCAAGATCAAGCTGGATCCTGGTTTGCAACTAGGATCACTGAATCTCGGATTGGGGAATATGTTGGTGTAACTGGGCACTAGAGGTTTTTAAAGAAAGCGGCTGGGCTACATGAGCAGTTCACTGATCTCTTGCGCGTAATGGTAAACCATAAATTACCCGCCGTGCTAGTTTTTTTTCTCGAGAAATCCCAAGACAATAGCTCGCGTGAGGCTAATAGTGTAGGCGCATGCGTGATGCGCCCAGGCATACCGGAAGCGTCATCCTCCGAAAACTGGAGGGAAATCAACGCACAAATTAATTTGGTCACGCAGGATATGGAGATGTTAGAACCATTTTTATCTCGTGAAATTTCACGTGTAGCGCTCCTGCCGTCAGTATCTGGACAGGAAAATCTTCCTCGTGACAATTTCGCGTTAATTATCATCGTTTTCAGCGTGCGTGCGGCTGGGGCCGTGATTCTATCTGCGGAGCCTATTAAATGTAATGGATAACGAATTAAGATGCGCGAGTTTCGTAGCAAGCGTTATTTATTGGTTGTGGCACGTTTATAATGTGGTTAGCGTGCGGGTATCCGAGCGTGACAAAACCACGGTGGGTGCTGCTACTCGCCATTGCACCCATACAAACCTTGTAAAGCCTACAACATAGATTAGAGATGAGGTGGACACAATTGTTGTCATCCGCGCATGTCCCCAACTGCCAAAGCCATATGGTTAATAGTGAATGAGTGAAGAGATTTCGGCAGCGGCTCTTAGCATCGAGGTCTTCAGAGCCGATGACTGCTAAGCGAGGTTGAATATGGAGTATCAGGATTTGACCGACTTGAATACAACGGCGTCGGCGTTCGAATTCTGATTATGAGGAGCCACCATGTTGTTTGTTACGTCACTGACCGCCATATTGGATGTTATTGACCTTTTACCCCTGACCTTGACCTTGACCCTAAACATCCCAGAAAAATTCTAACAAGGTGGCTCCTCCTAATCCGAACGCCGAGGCCGTTGTCCCCAAGTCGGTGAAATACTACTACTCACTGGAATGAAACGGTGGGGGAAACGGGAGATCCCTGAGAAAACCCGCCGACAAGCAGAATCGTCCGGCACGATTCCCACATGCGAAAATCCGGGAGCCAACCCGCTGGAAATCGAACCAGGCTCGCCTAGGTGAGAGGCGAGTAGTCTAATCACTACACCACCGCGGCCCCATAAAAAGTTCAAAGCACATGTTTGCATCAGCAGTGTTGACCTCAGAAATAATCCACGTTGTTGTTGATAGCGCTGCCGGCAGAAAAACAGTTCAGTGTTGGAATTTGGAATGTCAGTTTTAGACATGCCAATTTCCCCATGGTAACGTTTAGCCTTGGGAGGTGCTCAACAACTGAGGTCATCTACTACAAAGCCACTAAACAGACGTCCACAAAACAGACGTGGTGGCTGTTTTTTCCTTCATCGTGCTGCCTTTAACATAATTAAAGACGACTGTTTACTGTGGGAACAGTTGGCTATTTTCCTCGGTTTCATCGTACTGTGTACATGTCAGAAAATTCCCTTCCGTTCAGCGGAAAGGGCACTCCCGGATTTTCGCAAGTGGGATTCGTGCCAGACGATGCCGCTGGTCGACGGATTTTCTCGCGGATTTCCCGTTTCCCCCGGCCTTTGCACTCCGGCGCTGCTCCATCCTCACCTCGTTTCACCCCCATCGGCTCTCAAACCTTGTTGTTAAGAGCCGCACAAATCTCTCAACTCTTTAGGAACACCCAGTACCTCCTTCCTGCTGCGAGGGAATTTCGTGTCGGCGTCAGCCCAACAAGGACGCCCTCGTCCTCTCACACGTCGGAGAGATACGAAGATGGAATGGAGTATCATGGTGAACTTGTCGTGTTGAACTGAAAAATATTTGGTGGGAGGGGGTAGTCGGAACAGTGGCGTGCGGCTGTAGAGCACGTTCAGGAAGGTAGCGGGGAGAGTTTGGGATGGAAGTGACATGAATGCGCGAGGCAGGAAGCCGACTGGTGTGGGGCTCAGCGGGGCCTCCGACCAGGAGAACAGACAACACTCCCCTGCGCTGCGCCTCACCACACCACCCCCCTCCTTTCACTTACCCCCCACGAACAACGCGTTGTCCAACTCCTCTTCCCTCCTCTACACAGTTGTTACCACTAGGGGTCTGCTTTCCTTTTGTAAGGATAACGGTTGGCTCCCTCCGGATTCTTCCGAGTTCCTGGTTCGAGTCCCAACCCTGGTACATGGCCTGGAAGGTCCTCGTGACGCTGGACGCAATGAAGTTTCTGCCGTCGTGTCCTGTATCACTGTGTAGTATATAGACCTCTGGTTAAGTGTCTTGTACCGCTGGTTGTAAGTAGTATATAGACCGCTATTTACGGGGTAGGATTTTTGATAGCGTGCAACAAGAAAAATCATAGGAAAACATACAAAAAAACTTCAGACAAACTTTTATATTAACTGCATTTCAAACTGTTTTCAAACTTACGGGATTTTGGTTCCATTCCTATGACTTTTGCTCGTTTGACTCCATTAAAAAATCTGTGCTGAGAAACAGTAGTCTATATAAAACTGTGACAAATCGACCACGCCCCCTTCAGTAAGGTACAGTACCAAATGTTGCTCCGGATAGTTCATCACACACGTTACCAAGGGGAATGTTAGCTCTTGAATTGACCCAGGTAGCAAAATATTATTTGTTTTAGACACGCAACAGATGGGTGTAAGCTTTTCAATATTCGCATCGTTGTCAGGTGGAGCTATTTTAACGCTGTTACGTATACATTCTGTTTTGTGGATGTCGTGTTAAGGTCTACGTGTAATTGCCTCAGTTCAATAGTCTCACAGATACTATGTTACATGAGTGATACGCCTGTGATAATAATACGCAAACACTCCTTTCCTCTCTGTAACTTCAGCTGCTCCACTAACTTACAGGAACCCCGTTTTTATTACGGGCGGTGTTTAGTATTTAACAAAATTTGCAGACCAGCTAGCTGAAGATAGTTCTGTCTTGCAGAGATATTGTTAGCAGAACTGTAATTACTTTGTCAAGTAAACCTGTAGCAGCGAAATAAAATAAAAATTACTGACAGTATTTATACTGTTACGCGCTGCATCTGACGCCGGGTAGGCTATATGGCCATGTGGGGGGGGGGGGAGATACCTCGACCCTCCTCGTCCCTCCCCTCTTCCTGGAACCACGCGTTCGCTGCCCTGTTGGCTCCCTTCTGGGAAGTTCGTGAATAACTGACAGTGGAGAGACTTGTTTACGTCACAGCCCTCCCCCCACTCCGCCGAAGAAACTGACAGGAGGCGCAAGAATATTCTGGTGAGACTGGCGGGCGTCACAGACCCTTCTCCTCCCCCTTCCGAAGAGGCTAACACCTGTAGGAGGCGCACGAATATTCTGGGAATTACAACACTCGACGCAGCGCGTGAGTTACAGAAAATTCTGGGCGACGACCTTCGACACTATATATGCTACCGCGGTCCAGCGGCCAGCAGTCTTTGGCGAAGGCCATCTAGCTGAGTGCGGGTGTGAAGACTAATGCGGTGCGACGTGGAAGAGGTGTTCGTGGTGTGAATGGACGAGAGGGCGTAAACTGACGAGTGAAGCCTACTGTACGCGAGGGCGCTCGGATGACTCTAGAACATTGCGTGCTGGCGGGATATGGACTGAACTGTGATGGGACTGAATTGACATGTAATACGGATTTTATTGTAAATATTAGAGCTGTAAAATATGGACGCATGATTTATAAAATAATTGTATAGGTCGATACACTGTCTATTGGAACTGATTTTTAATTATTCAATTTTATTGATTTTTTGTGGTAATTAGACTGTAAATTGTATTAATTTGAGTCATTAATTGTAAACAGTAAGTGATATCAATTTATTGTGAGATGTCGAGTTGAGAGATTTTTGTTTCGCATTGTAAATAAAATTATGAAATTATAATGAACTCTTTTGTTTAATTAGGACCTCCATCCCTTAACGAATCAGATTAAGCCCAATGAATTTCGAGAGAGAAATTGTAACAATGATCTCCAAGGCGGGATTGGTTACAGTACGTAAATTTCAAAAGAGTTTTAAAATTGCAAATATTAATTACTTTTTCTTATCAGAAACATTCTTTTAAAAACCTGAATTCTTCAAACAGTCCACCATTGCCATTAAAACAGTTCCAAAGATATCCATCCCCCACTGGAAGCAGTACTGCCACGTCGCTCGGAGTCGAGAACCATTGTGGCGACATCGGCGTGGAAGGCAGTCGCTCCGCTGGTAACTGAGGATTCGGATTACGGGGACGGCGCTCGCATCGTGTGCCGACACAACTGCAATATCAACCACAGCAACATTTATTACATGGTGTTCACGATAAAGTAAAATCTTTTCAAATGACCCGTAGAAAAAAAGTCACTACCCCTGCCTCCATATGCTTTAACCGTTGCACTGAGTGAAATGCTCCCAGAAAAGTTGGTAACGAAGGATGGAAAGTAGTTCCATAGCTTAACGTCGAATTAAAAGTGTTAGGAAACCATTTGTGATAATTTAAATTATGTCTTCCTCTTTCTGTTTTTTTTTATGCATCGAAGTGTAAAAATTAGCAGATCTGTAAAATACTTACTTTTCGAATAATTTCACAGTTTCACTTGACCGACGCATGGATAAAGTGATGAGGCCCATGGCAATGTTAATTTTACATAAGATGGAACAATACACAACGTACATATAAGTAGATCTTAATCAAAAGTGCTCATTTTACAGTGAACAGCCTATAACTGTTTATTAGCCATTGTTACTCACGGCCAGGTAATCGCGGCATCAATAAAAAGTCTACCTGACACAGACTTAAACAGCAGACGTAGAGACACTCCAAATTTCATCTAAACTAAGAAGTGCCGCAGTACGTTTTGCCCGACAAGTGCATGCAGGTCCCCAGCCATCTATTGCTAAGGAGATTGGGAAAGCTGGGTAGATCAGCTTCGCAAACTAGCGTTCGAGACGGTTGCATCTTTAGCCGGCTGCACGTGACTGACACAAATGCAGCATCTGAACTAACCCAGAAGCAGTCTGGTCGTAAAGCTGCTTAAACTCTGAACACAATGTCACTGTCCATAACCGTTTATATTTTACACTGAACAGTGGTTGGCATGCTACCCTGTAAACTTGACATCACTCAAGGCAAGCAGCTGTATCAAGCTCTGATTTTCGTATTTCTATAAACGCTGGTTGAATGGAATCAATGTATGTGGTGACATTGTGAGAAGGCAACCTTATTACTTTCTCCGATTATTAAAAAAAAAAAAAAAATCCATATTCACTACGTTACTTAGCAGGTAAGGGTTTATGTCTATAATCATCTCACCCGACAGAATAGTCATTATTTTAAAACGATATATATGTTGGAATCGTGCCGGACGATGCCGTTGGTCGGCGGGTTTTCTAGGTGATCTCCCGTTTCCCCCGACCCTTCATTCCGGCGCTGCTCCATACTCACCTCAATCACCCACATCGGCTCTCAAGACCTCGCCTAAATCTCCCCACTCGCTTACTCACCCTTACCGTTCTACTTTTTAACCCTTCTTAAAAATGTTATTCTACATTTCAAGTTTGCAAAGGCAGGGCTTTCAACGTATTTTCGAGCAGCGTGTCCCGAACAGCGACGGCACACCGTCACGTGAACGAATCAAGCTGCAGTGTCCACTGGGCTCAGCTTGGAATAAGTATATTGTGGCAGGACCCTTACTGTGCGCATATTGTCAAGCCGATTCAAATATGAATTATCCTGACATGAAAGGATTAAGACGCTTTAGTGTTTTGGAAAACGTGTTGCCTATAAAACTTTTCGCAAATCTTCCATATCTCTAGAGTAGCGCCTGGCTGTATGACGTATATATGGCTACTTACTATAGCAAGGCCCCACGCAAGGGCACCAAATTAATAAATTTATGTGTCAGAAATGGCAAAACTTCTCACTGGGTGGTTATGAGGGCATACCATATAGTGGAATTGGTGTGAGCTAAATGGTGTAGCAGGTGTTCTGGGCAAGTGTGTGACATACGCTTCCAACAGAAACCAATTATAAATGTTCTGGTTCGACACACTTGTCGTATGAGGTAGACACCTATTCATTAATTGTACTACCACAGCACTTATATCCTGGAAAACTACCAGGATTCCGGAACATAGCTGCAGGAGGATAACACGCCAGGTCTCTCTCTGTATCACACTTACCATGAGAGACACAGCCTGTCGTATGATGACAGCTAGAAGACATAATACAAGACAAAATTATCTGTTCCAATAACTAAAATGACTGAACTACGGTACAATAAAGAAATCTTTCAATATAAATGTCATGCACCAGAGATGTATTGCAAATAGTAAAACTACTCTGAAATAGTGGCTCTAATATATTACATGATGTCATCATCCTTAGATTTAACATTATTTGCAATAGCAAAATATTATGGAGAGTTGTAAAATTATGCATGAAAGTGGCAGTAACTGAAATAGTGTAGAGCTGTGATTGACGCCTTTTAAAATTATATATTCCTTTAAAATTATTATTTCACCATATTCTTTTAGGCTTACATCAATTCTGATTGGGAGTAAGAACTAAAAAACAATTGGGGATTGCAGGTTAAACTGATAATTAAATTAGCTTGGCGTCTGTTCAAAATGGCGTACTTAGTTAACTGCTATGAAAAATAAATCGTTGGCCACCTTAATAAAATCTTTCCTCGTTGAAACTAAAATCGTTTAGACTCACTCTCCAGTCTAAGATGCAGCAGGACGTCGTATTTCTGCAGTGTGAGCCTCACGAGGCAGTTTCTTCAACCTTCCCTAATTTAGGCTCACGGGCCTTGGTGCACGAATATACAGTCCTTGTAGTACCACACGCTAAGTCGCGGAGGCGAAATATACTTAACTATATCTCGGGTGTGCAGGCCGAGCAGACCGCCTTCTTCTCTTCTAAAAGTCCCGGGTTCTCTTCTTGTTGGTCTGCTATAATATAAAAGGCATTCGCGCCACATTCCCTATTCTGCAATTAATAATCCTACCGGGCCTGTGACACACGTCATGACCCGCCTGATGGTAGGAGAAGACGACATGACCTCTCAAAGCTTAGCTATAGATTAAAATGACATTAATTAGCGACCAATCACTGGGCGGCTACTTCGATAAATTAACAACAAACTCTGTTGCCTATAGCCTCCAATATCTCGGCCGTGTAATTATATCTGGCACATTAACGGTTAAATAAATATTACGAATATATGTAAATCAAGAAACTGTGTCAAACTATAAAACATATCATATTTAATAAATTACCATTTAACCTTGTGCCAGGATTTGCATTTCAAAATTGTAAGTCTTTGGGCGCATAAATTAAGTGGGGAAAATTAACCGTTGCATTTGTGATAAATAGATCTACGAGTATTTCGCGAATTCATTCGGAGGCGAGCTAGACTTCAAACACTTGTTATTTTCTCCTACCGTTGTGATTGGATGACAGTTCTTTAGACACGCCCCATTCAACTGTGTGCCAGTAATAAGCAGGAAGCAATAGTGTGAGTGAGTGTTTAACAGCCCTGCACAGAGGCCTCACTTGATCACAGCAACCAATAAGCAAACGGTAATGTCTCGAGTGCATAGAGTTCAGCCTAGCTTGCTGACAATTCCATCCGCGAAATACTCGGGGCTCTAGTGATAGGTTAATGATATTTTTCTACTTCAGCCAAGGGATCGTCAAGGGCCATAAATAACATAAGAGGGTCTCCCAGAATGTTCATTTGACAATGAACCAAACATAACGAGGCGGGAAGGTCGCTGCTGCTGTTTGGTGTCTAGGACCCTGGTCGTGAGGTCCCCATTTCGAATCCGGTCGCCCTGCCGAGTCCGCGGTAACAGTTCTCCAACGGCAACTCTCAGTTTCGCACCAGTTCGCCCGTTTTCTGGTCACCGTTACGCCCGCGTGCTTCAGATAACATCGGGCCCGTGATTCGCAGCGTATTTTTGGCCACGCCCACCCCATACGCCCACTTCGGGGTTCTTATAACTGTGGCCAGCACACGCTCAGTAATTTTCGGCTAGCCGCTCGGCAATTTGGCTTGTAATTATAACAGTATACGTCGTAGGCTATGTAGAAAAAATCTGAAAGTTACTTGTACATCGTGAAAAAAGTCCACTTTTTTAATAAGGAGTTTAGGCAACACTTGGAGCCCCTTACTAACTCCTCATCCGATAATGAACACAAATTTAATTATTTTATTTTATTTTGTTACGGTTTCGTTTCGTTAAATTATCTATTATTAAATAATCATTTTTAGGGCATTCCGAACACAACTGTTAAGTGTATTTATTCCTTTTAGGAATAGAGATTTTTAAAGCCCTTTATATATATATATATGCAGTGATACAATTTTATAAAATGATTCATTTTAACAATAGGGGATAGTACAAATGTTTGCTATCATATTTTTTTTTTGTAAATTTCTTATATTAGTATATTTACAATATTAGCAGTTCAAACAAAATGGGTAATTGTTGACATTAATATTGAAATTTATTAAAGAGTGAACAGCGTTACAGTTCAGGCCAGATTTTTGCTGATAGTAGGCGAATTTCGCCTGAAATAATTTCTCATTACTTATGCGGAAGGTCCTTTATGGCATGCGACATTAGAAAGACTATTTTGACACCGTTCAAATTGATAACGCTACCTAAGAGAGAGACCGTGATCGAACTGGTCGCACTCTAAACATGAATCAGTGAGAATTTTACTGTTTCAATGAGTCAACAGTACGTGACTGAATCCAGTCACTTCAGCGAATTTAACTGATGAATCGGTGAAAAAATGCCAGCTTTCCTACACTGATTGATTCAGTGACATTTGCCACTGATTCATCAGTCATTAATTTTTTTCACTGTTTTTCATTGGTTAATTTTTGACTGATGGTCAAACATAAACGCGTAAAAACGGTCGTCAAACAACGTTAAAAATGGCCGTTAAACAACTTGTATCAAGCAAAATAACAACGAGTGAACTAATAAAACCAATACAAAATACTTTATAAAATGGGTTTCGTCTTTCAAAACACCATTTTACTAGGTAATGTGAACATTTAGCCTTTCATTCCGTTTTTATGTCTTTCATTTCGTTTTCATGTAATCATCACAGCGCTCTGTTTGAAGGTTTAAACTGTATATAAAGTGGCGAACAGAGTGCACCATATATAAGTACTATTCGTTTTAACAATCCTAAGGGTGCCTATTAAACCAAAAATGAAAAGTAAGGGCATACAATTTAATTTTTTGTACGATTTTGTTAAAAACTATAGCAAATAACATGTTTTCCTCCCGCCCCTTGAACTTGGCTTGGTAGCGCAGATGGTAAGGTAAACAGCTTTAATATCTTTGAGAAGAGGGTATGTAAGTTCAATCCTTGCCACCTCCATACAGATTTTTTACTTTTTTTAATTACTGTAAATTGCGCAGTATAAGTAGTACACTATCGTTAATATGTTTATTTCACGTAATTGTTTGGCTACATTCAATAAAAACAATATTTAGTTCGCTGCTGCAGTCAGCCGTCACATATTCAATTAGTGAAATTGTTTCACGTCACTATTCAAAAGGTGAAATTTTTCACTTAAACAATCAGTGGTTTTCCACTGATTCGAATTTAGAGTGCAGTTCGTTATTTAGTAATCTGCAATGTCGTAGTTTCATTTATACGCTATCGGCAGTTACAAGTTCAGTATTCGCAACAACGAATGGAAATGTTTGTGAGAAATACTTTTTTTTTAAATATATTTAAGTAAATTTAATTAATTACATTTAACACCTATTTCCCAAAAAACCAGGATGTAACCGTATTCAAAAATTATAATTATAGCGCTAATATTTTGCAGAAAGGGGATTTATTACGATAGGTATGTATCATATAATCATGTCTGCTGTTTCTTAGAAACCCACTGGCCTTCGAGTTTTACACCATCGCAACTATTTTTCATAATGTGAACATAAATTTTTATCTGTTGAGAAATTCCATTAACTCCTACAGTTACACAATATTGAACATTACCAATATGACACATCCTATATTACTAATGGTATAGGTATGATGTTACCAACCATATGTGCAGTCTTTTTAAGCAACGTCGTTCAACAAACTGGCATACTGCGGATACCGTCTGTATATACTTTCGTCATGACTTTATGGACGGAACAGCTAAATTAGACGGTTATTTCATACAGCAGTGGTCTTCTAACCACTCGGTAAGAAACGCTTTGCTCATAAATCACGAGTAATGTGACATGGCAATGTGTTCAGTCATCGCCGGTCCGGCCTGCTTGTTACATAAACGCGCATGTCACCGCCGACTGAAGCATTGCGCACACAACTGGAAAGTCACTTCCAACTATTCGTTCCATGTAGCATGATGTCAAACTATTGTATAACCACAATACATCTTATCGTCTGTCCCCTGAATGCATGTTAAACCTCAGGCAACCTATACAGTTTTTGGTCAACTGTAACGAATCCGTTTACGTTTGGATGGATGGTATTTACTTGGACGCTGGAATTTTCATATTGATTTCGTTGCGTATTTTTCATGATTTGCTTTCGGATTGTGACTGTGGACTCTCAACACGTAGGCCGCACATCTATAAACAGCGGTTTCAGTAAAAAGAGAAAGGGTTTTGAACATTTTATTAACAGCGTCATGTATATATAAAGTTGTACAGAAAGTAGCTTTGATTATCTACACTGTTCTTGGCAGAAGACCGTTTCAAATAAGTGATTACCTCATGTATGAGATATCATTCGTTGTTGAAGCGTGAAACATACAACTCAAGCAGTGATTGCTAAAAGTCTCATCGAGGTTGTTAGACGACGGAAATATTGCATTCACGCCAGTTCAGTGTCGTGCTGGTAGAGGTTGTAATGAGGCACGTGATGTGTGCCTGGTTTTCCCTTAATGCTCCCACGCACCATAGTCTTGGTCACCCCGAAATTTCCTCCACCAGGACTTATATTTTTATATTTACGAATGCATTAACGTCTCGCAGACAGCACGTTCTAGACGGAGCCAAGCGCTCGTATAGTCAGCAGTGGTGAAGGAATTGGCCATGAGTACGGACATGCGAATATACGCATTATTAATTGCCACGAGGACCGCACCACAACGCCGAACGTACAATTACACCGAAAACCACAATGCCGAAAAATCCCACTGCACGAGTACCGCAAGAATAGACGTACAAGACTGTCACTAGTTTCAAAACTAAAACTTCATCTGTACTACAACGCCGAATTACCGCAGAGCCAAATGCCCTTACGCCGAAACCCGTATTGACAAAATGCCAAAATATGAATTGACCTCAACGCTGAAACATGAGTTGACCAAAACGCCGGGATTTTTTGCATGTTGCATACCTTCTAGGCATTAAAACACCACTTTGAAATGTAAATGTGCCGCTTTTGTGCGTGCACGAGTAGCGTTAGCAGTATTACTGCACTGAGGCACTGACACACAATTAGATCGATAAAATACAGCCTATACTATAAGATAATATCAAATTACCACCAAAATTGCCACCAAGATATATTCATCAGAGCTGTATGTACTCCAGCCGGCGCCGCATTGTGATTGACCGCTGTCTCGGCAATAAACAATTTTACTTTTGACTGTCTGGCATATGCTTCGGGCACGCCTTTACGAATTGCTTGTTCACCGGTGCTGGTTTACCCAGGGCATGTAAAATAAAGAAAAGTCCAGTGATAAAAGTAGCGCAAACGTACTCGTACTGAAAATACAACCTCACACCAAACAACATAGCGACAGGTGTCTAGCCATGACGTGTATCGAGTAACCATCCCGGTATTCGATTATAGTAATTTCGGGAAATCACGTAAAACCGATCTCAGTATGGCTAGAAACAGTATATCGAACCCCGGATTCTCCCGTACGCGTGTCCATCGTGTTATAGGCTGTTCACTGTAAAGTGAGCACTTTTGAGGCCCTAGTTAATTTTTTCTTTCAGCCATTGTTTATCCTTTAAGCATCTTTTAAAATAAATTTTGCCATGTAAGTATTAAACACAGTGTGCATATTACACCGCACTCGGAAGTTAACGTCTAAGGCTGAAATAAAATTGATTTATTGACTATTGATCCAAATGAGAGAGCTTTCAAAAGTGCTCACTTTACTGCCGTGAATAGCCTATACCACAGAGCCTTCTTTCCCGATTTCAGCCCGTCTTGAAGTTAAGAAGCGCACAGCGATAAGGGCTACGTTGACACCAATTTCAAAACTTCAAGTGCTCAATCGCCGCTATGCGCAGAGCTCTGGCCCGGTGTGCAGTGTTCTCGTCGAACTGCGTATTTCTATGGGACTAAAACGGCAACCTCATCAATTCACGGATAGAAATTTTCTATCTGAGTTCAGTACAGGCACCTGCCGTAGTTTCGATCGTGCCCGAGTAGTATATATTATAAAACCGCAGTCTGGAAAAGCCATTTTTAACGATTCTGGAGGGTTGTGAAATTATATTTATAGCGTGCGCTATTCTTGAAATTCCTATTTCGTCCGCGTCTGTGGAATATTATATTTTCGTAGGTGGACGTATTGGGTATTAATAATTTCCATCATTCTGCGACGCAGTTAAATCTTCAGGTAAGCGGCTGCCTTTAACCCATTCAGACCCAGTGTACACAGTTGTTTACATTACGCACGTTTAGGTAATTTTTGGTCTGTAACTGCACACTGCAAACTCAGTAACCAAAGATCTGACTTGTGGCCAAATGATTCGCGGACCGTCGTACTGGTCTATATCATAGTTGGTTCATATTACTGTAGCCGAACATATAGCCTACAGCTCATTGGCCGTGACAACGAAACAAGTATTGTGTTGACTTAGGCTGTTGAATGGTTGAGAATTTGGTGTAAGGAAATACATGTTAATGAAATTCATCTTTTTAAAGCCAATTTTAAAGATATAATTTTAAAACAAATACCTAACTGTGAGAAATGATACTCTCAAACTCTGCATGGAAGCAAATATAGCAACGTTTTCAGTAATTTTTAATTTAATTATTACCTACGTATTCTGATGTTCCCACTAAACAGGCTATGGGCTACATTAATGCTACAAATCTTCGATAGCAAAGAATCATATGTTTTCTGCTCAAAAAATTGCCAAAAAATCGAATTTCACGAGCACGTATTTCCGTATACCAAATTCTCAACCAGGCAGCAGCCATAAGTACAACACACATAATATTTTTTGTGTTCGCAACACCTGAAACCTTAAATTAAAGTGGGTCTGGAATGGGTTCAGTTACTGAATAATGGGAGGGGAGATGTTAGCTTGTTGTACGTGCGCGGTGGATTGTAAAGGTCGACGATGGCTGGAGGGGGTCTGGGCCGGTATTTATTCAGTGGCTCTCGTCCTGCACACGGCTATCGCACAGTCCGTGAAACGCGCTGATGGGACAAGGACTCGAGAGGGGGGGGGGGGTGAGGAGGTCCTTGTTATGACGGGTCCTGCTAGGACTTTTTGTTTGCATCGTCTTCCCGTCGTACATATTGTGGTCGAGTGTTTCCCGCCTATTGCGCTCTCCCCATCTCTTCCTGACAGACCCGCGAACTTGTGCGTCTGCTCGGACACAAAGACACTTCGTTATCGGCTGAGGAAGGAGAATGCTGGCGCGATCGTTTATCTCGTTCCACAGGCCTCAAGCACCTCGCCGTGTCGATGGAAGGAGACAGGATGTGTTCACTTAACGTCACAACCAGCCTGCAAATGGAATCATCGTGGAGATCTTTCACCATGATGTACGTGACAACTATACTACAATACAAATCATTTCCAAAATTTAAGTTTGCTTGTCGCGGGTATGAGCGACATAACCTGCGATAAACACATTCTCTGCATAACGTGCATTTTCTCTTGTACGGGGGCCGCGGTGGTGTAATGGTTAGACTACTCGCCTCCCACATAGGTGAACCAAGCTCGATCCCCGGCGAGATCGCTCCCGGATTTTCGCACGTGGGAATCGTGCCGAACGATTCAGCTGGTCGGTGGGTTTTCTCGCGGATCACCCGCTTCCCCCACTCATGCATTCCTGCGCTGCTCCATACTCACCTTGCGTCATCCTCATCGGCTCTCAAGACCTCGATGTTAAGAGCCGCCCAAATGTCTTCACTCACTCACTCATTCTCTTGTACGACCGGGTAAAGGCGGGATTTATTTTCTCCTGCTTTTTACAGGGAGATTCGTTGAATCTAGCAAGTAAACAGTTGCTGTTTTCGAATCCCTATCATGGACGTAAAACAAATTGCTCTGTCAACTCTACATTCATCTACCATTATAAGAACTCACATGAATGCATGTAAGAGATTTATAATTATATTTGTTACCAGAATATTATCTTATCGACTTTGAAATATGTCTTTTCTTGTTTTTTCTTAAGATTTGTTAAAAAAAAATTAAAATAACAAAGAAAATTATTGAAAGTAGTATATTTACCCGAATTTTGTCATAAGTGGATTTTCGGAAGGTTTATCAAAATTTCTGGCTCCAGACATAAATATAATTTTATTCACCTTCATGCATTGTCAGATATCCACTGTGTTTATTCTTCTCGGAACACTGGCGGAAGATAGTAAATAATATATTATTTCTTCGTAACATCTGTTCTCCGTTAACATCTAACAGCGCAAGGAGGTGTTCAACATTTTTATTTATGTCACTTTGTGCCAACAATTTCTGAAAAATACTCTGAAAAGCAATTTGTGACAGAGACTAGGTAAATAAACTGCTTTCGTGCACCATTCCCCAAAAGGCATGCCTTTACGCAAATTGAATTAGGAATTTTCGGGAGACTCACAAAATACTATCGTTTTCGTTCAAGAAACAGTTAATGCAGGTGTAATTAACCATCCAACCAAGCTTTAAATTGCTGTATCTAACTTTAATTATGTCCACGAGACTCTGATACCAACACATTTGTAAGTTTTATGGTTAAATAACGGAAGGTTCGATCGAAACACATATTTTTGGTCTATAGTAAATTATCGGCGAAGAGTACGGTCAGTTATCGACTGTCTCCTGTGATCTTTGAGTCCCATAGGCTTACACTAAAAATTTTAATGAAAAAAAAAAAAAAAACGAAGAAGTTTCTGAGATGAAATTTCTGTAATCAATTCTGTGATAAGGCGAAGGCCAAGATAAGTTCGCAATGCAATTAGTTTGTTCGTTTGTGCTGCCAAAGTATTTTTTAAATTCCAAAACTGGCACGTGTTTATTTTTTCATAGTTTCCCAAAAATCTAGATGCGAAACTTCAGTAGACAACTGCGGCAACAGGTGTTTTGTTTGTGGTAAATACAAGCGCTGCTGGCCTTTCTACGTCAACTCATTCATTCTGCTGGAGTGTTAATTAATGACTGGCTGTCTCCAGCGTGGCGCCTGGAGTTACAAGTGTTTCCCCTAATGGAAATTAAAGAGCTGGTTGCTTCGTGTACCGTAGTTTTTTTTTATTTCACCGAATAATTTCTGCTTCGTTATCTAGCACAATTTTTTTCACGCACTGCTTTCATAGCCATTAATAAAAATCTAATTAACACACAGTGGTCGGCGCACATCTACACTGAGAAAAAGGTTTTGTTGACTCAAACAAGATTTGTGTGATTCAACCAAAATATTTGTTTGTATATGAGCAAATAAATATTTTGTTGCTGAAGCCAAATTATTTAGTTGTTCTCATTTTGTTTCCTCCAGACAAAAATTTGGTTCGTGCAACTAAAGATTTGTTTGGCTTCACGTACATTAAATAGTTCGGGCTGATACAAAAAGAAGCTTATAAGTTCGACCGAGCTTCGAGCCTGGACCACCCGGGCCCGAGCGCTACGCCTTAGCATCCTCAGCTAACGTGACAGCTTATAAACGTAACGCTTTTAAACTGATATGTTACAAATGCTGGGCAAAGTTTGCAAACAAATATTTCAAGTTTTACAGCTTTATTTTTCAGTTTCCTGCTGAATTGTTTTATTGATGTGTTTACATGAATATTAAGCATCAATAGATGCACTAATAAACACAGTTACTATCCTAATTGTCACAAAAATACAAACAAACTGTCGAGCTGTATTTTCGAACGAAGGAAATCAAATGGACTGGCCAAACAAATACATACAGTTGATTCAACAAAATATTTAGTCAACAGTCTTAATTTTTTTTTTTTTTTTTGCCCAACAGAGAGATTTTGTTTATTCAAACATATATTTTGCTAGACGAACAAAAGCAATTTTGTAGCTTTTTAAATTTGGTTTTCTCAACACTATATGTTGTTGGGGCAACTGAATATATTTTTTTCTCCTGTACAAACAAATATTTTGTTCGATTTTCTCTCAGTGTACGTGCATTCGTGACAATCTAGAAGAAAAAGTCGTTCCTGTCTATGGCTGTAGGAGTTCTCTTTGTCTCATTAATTTCTGCTTATTACCGTCCTATCGGTGCATAGTACAACGCTTGTTATTAGTTGGCCGTAGCGAGTTGTATGTTTCAATGAGTGTATCCGTAACTATCTAATATGGTTTATAATACAATGTGCTAGAGGTAAATCATACTTATTATTTACGAAAATTGCTAGTGACGAAACTGTAATGTTCTTTTAACGAAACTCAACGAACTGCAATGCAGACAACGCTAAGTGTTTTGTGCGGGATAAGCAAGTTTGATTCTCTTCATCGGTAATTTCATCCCACTGCAAAGCTCTCGTTTGTGCTGTGATATCACCGTACGTATACTTGACAAGTTGGGAAAGTGTACAATTTTTGCAATATTATGGTCATATTTTTTAGCCTTTCCGATGGTTTTATGTTGACGTGCTCGTTATGGCGTTACGCTGGTGTGGCGACAGTATCTAATCAGTAGAGGCATTTAAAATTCGCGTTATTATGTGGCATCAGACTGAACTTCTCAGTACTGTATATGTTTGAGCCGGCGTGGTTTTTCCGTTGGCTGCTGCATACATGTGAATTCACTCCCCCCCCCCTTTTTTTTTTTAACTGAACTGCATGTGATTGTTAAGTGTTAATTTACTGGCTGAGGGTTATCCACGGCGTGTTAAATAAAGTTTGGTGCAAATGACAAACATATTGCAAAGGTGCACTCCGGAAATAAATATGACAAGTAGGCCTATAGTTGTCTTATTTTTTTTGGCGATAAAATTTAAACTCAAGTTGTCGTTTTAAATTTATCGTTTTATATACCTCTATCTGTGATCTAGCGTTTTCGAATTTTTTTTTTCCGCGGATTATTTTTTCCCTACTTTTCGGGTGAAAAATAAATTTAATGTCTCTGAGCGATTATTATTCCTTGGACAAGTTTATCAGACGTGTGTAATTTTGAGAACGACAGTACCCTCGTTTTGAGGGAAATAACTAACGTCAATTTAAATACTGTACACTAAATTTCAATAAGATAGTGTTATTTTCCGACATATGAGAGCCAGTGCGTTCGCGTACAAAAGTTAACTTGCCTTAATTTTCGGTAAAATCACAAATAAAAAGCCAGCATTGAAGGAAACATAGATTAACACACTACACACTAACAAGTACTTTTCAACCAGTTATAACATGTTCCGTATCAGTATTTTTTTAAATGATTCTACGCAGATAGTAACTAGCGCTTAGCATGCAGTTGAGAGAAAATTATTTTTTTTTTTATGGGTTGATAAAATGAGGGGGGGGGGGGGTTAACCGTTACACAAAATCGCACAATTTCCCTGAAATTTGTGCAGTATATATCTGTATAGAGGAAAGTAGTCTAATGCGTACCGCCTCCTAAATCGTACCATCTCCGTATTTCAGGACATGTGAATACCACTGCGCTCTTGTGGCTACAAGATGTACTTGTAGTTCCCGGCCAGTCCGAAAAATAACGTAAGTGTGGAACCACGTTTAGCGATGTTATTGGAGTTTATGATTATTTGCACTTCTGGATGTATCTGAACCTCAGTTGTAAGCCTGTATGAAATTGAAAAGTAAGTAATTATTGTTTAAATATATTTATAATTGTAAAGACAACTCTTCTTCACATCTTGAACTAATTTATATCTGACGACAAACAATTTGAGGTTATGTTTCATATGTTTGTTTTGTTTGATGACGAGTTGCCTAAGTCGTACCACGTCACAGTTTCACAAATCGTACCGGTACGATTTAGGATACTACTACAAGGCAAGTTACAATGAAACCCGTTTATTGCTGACTGTATGTGTAAACACTTTGAACAATCTAAATAACCTTTTATGCAGTGATCTCATTTTATTACAATCTTCAGTATAGGTTCCGCATTAAAACTGTGCATTGTTCACGGAATATTTTTCTTAATGGTCGTACATCAACATCCGAGGACAATGGGTTTCAGTTGAACACGCCTTACATTTTCCAAGTTCCATATTTACCATGTGCAAAAGTATTTAATTATCGCCGTAAATAAAAGATTACTAAAACACATGTCCGTTTTGTGTTACAGAATGACGAAAAGGAAATATAGAGCTTGCACTGAAATGGAGATGGCAAGGGCTCTTGCGTCGTATAGAAACGGGGACATGGGTTTTAATGAATGCTATCGACAATACAACATTCCAAAGCCAACATTGAAAAGGCACTTAGACAGGAAGAATGTTGTAGCTAAAGAATCCGTAAAAGCCATAGACCGTACCACCACCCTTCCACCCGAAGTAGAGCAACAACTCGTTGATCATATTTTAAGATTAGAAGAGCTTCTGTATGGGGTAACAATCACTGATGTCAGGAATATATCTACAAAAGTGAAGGGACGTACTGCATGTGCAAACAAGCGTTTAAGAACAACTCCAGACAACAATACACCTTCTACTTGGTTCGCATCCAATGTAACCATAGAACTTGTGCAAGACAATTGGTTTTGTTCAATATGCGAGGAAAATGCCGTAAAAAATATGGTGCAATGTTTACAGTGTCACACCTGGGTACATGAAACCTGCGCAGGGGTTAAATCAGGCCTGAAAAGTTTTATTTGTGTTGCATCTAAATTATTTGTTTGTTTGTTTTATTTAGGATTAAATATGTACTTGTATACACTTAAAACATCATTGTAGCTGTTTCCATGGACAACATTTAGTATTAGACTATTTCTGTTTGTAGCGGTACGATTTACGATACTGGAGGTACGATTTTGGATATTAGTTTCCCATATCGTACCGAGTGCAGTCTTACATTAAGAAATTTTTTCTGGGTCACTATTTCAGCTAACTAAACATGTTAATGTAGATATGTATGCATATATGTGTACTGCTTCGTACTAAATCAATATTCGAGCAGTACATTGAAGATTGGCCCAAATTAATGCAATAATGTAAAAGATTTTACGCCTTAGGCAACCTTCCCCTAATATTAAAATAGAACCATTTTTTTTGTATAATGGGTTTAGTAACTGAATTTTTTGTACACTACGTGTAACAACTGCAAAAAATGAGCAGACGTCAGTTGAAGACTATGTGTAATTTGTAAACCATTATATTTGAACAAAATTTATATAGATGTAAGAAGCTCATTGGTAGGAATCTGCAACATTCGCGTTATTTTGTGGTATCAAGCTAAAATTCAAAATACTGTATTAACCCGATCCGGCGTCGTTCCTCAATCGGCCGCTGCCAAGATATGAATTCGCGGCCTTTCTGAGTGAATTGTACGTGATTGGAGCACACTATTGTGAAGTTTTCATCTATTTTTGCAGAAATACCCGGGACTTGTCAAATAAAGTATGGTCCAATGAAAAACGTGTTGCAAGGGTAAGAGTGCTTGAAAGTTTAAACTATCCTCAAATAATAACGCGAATTTTGCAGGTCTCTACTCATTGGTAACTTTCAGCCATGATCAAAGTTTTGCTGACATTAGCTCGTCCCACAATACTTAAAACCATTTACTGCTTAAAATATAACTCGCCTATATTCAGATTTCTCGGGGTAATAAGGCGTGGAATCTTACTAATGAGTAAAAACTGAAGCCTGCGAAACTTTCTCAGAAGCTGTTCCCACAATTTCTCGTTCCGGGTAAAACAATTTTTCTCTCACTAAACTTATCATCCGTTTGGTGAAATACTAAAATGTGGTATTCGTTGTTCAGTTCCAGGCGAAATGTTCTTTGACTGGAATTCCCTGGCGCCGCGGTGGTATGATGGTCAAAACCGCTAGCCACTCACCACCAAGAACCGGGTTCGATTCACATGTGGGAGATGTTGGGGACATTGCTGTTTGCCGGGTTTTCTGTTGGTGCTTCCATTTTCTTCACCGTTGCTTTTCAGCTTTCGCACAATCCTCACCTCGCTTTACTCATTCTTTCTCTTGGGCAGCAACCGATCTGATTGACGTTTGGAGTAAATTGTTTACTGTGCTGGAAACTGCAACAATCTTCCAGCATATTGACAATACTGGAATGTCCTTGGCTGGATCCCACGTGCTGGCAAACAGTAACGTATTGTACACACTAACAATATTTTTAATTTTTACTGAGGAATTGTGTGTAATTTTACAAATGCTTGTAACAGTACAAATATGTCTCTTGTAAAACTACAAGGACCGTGTTTGTATTAGACCTCAAGAAATGTTTATGCTATACTGACCCGTATTCACGGGTATGGGTTCTAGTCCATTTGCTGGCAAAGTGTCACTTTTTATTTCGTAAATTATATTTTGAAATATTATTTATTACTCTCTATTATTAATTCGCCGCCTTTGTTTTCTAGAAAAAAAAATTCTCTACACTTTTCAATAATGTAAATTTTAATACAAGGCTATCATTTGTAATATTACAAGTTTATGTTTTGCAGACTTTACAAGAAAACTGTATGCAATTTTACAAAGAATTTTCTTGGCAACTGAGTTCCCAAGGATTTTTCTTTTAAAAGTACAAAAAAATCATTAGAGTGTACGCATAATCGTCAGTGGTAGCAAGTAGCAGTTCACGGTAAAGAGAGCACTTTTTAAATCAACCGTTGAAAAAGGTCACTGCCCCTACCTGCGTATATTTAAACTGGCAAACTCACTGACATGTGTTCAGTAATGTTGGAAACGTCGGAGAGAAAGTAGCATCATGTCTAAACGTTAAATTTAAAGTGCTAGGTAACATTTGTGAATACAAAAATATTTTCTTTTAACTTTTTTAAATTCATATAAATATTGTTATAAGAAAACTTGTAAAATATTTGCTTCTATAATAATTTTACAATTGTCTTTGACCCACTCACGAATAAAGTGATCAGGCCCTTGCCAATGTTATATTTATTTACATATGGTGTAATAGTACGCAATGTGAATACAATTATATCTTAAGCAGAGATTATATAGTGCTCACTTTACCGTGAACGGCCTATACCTGTAAGAATAGAGTGTGGCGAGAGGTGTACAGAGTTCAAACGCTGAGGAACAGAGGTCATGGTTTTTACCTGTCTCTTAAGGAAGTTGTTCATTGCTATGTCTGCCGTAATGCGAATCAGCATTCCGTCGTTACGGCAGGATGGTTTAGTCGTCTTCCTTTATAATACATTTCTGGGTTCATTGGAATCATGTGTATTTCTTATGAAAACAAAATGCCAAAATAGAAAGAACAGTGAAATCGTCACCTAATCCTTTGATGATATAGGATAGTCAGTATTGTCGCTAATTTTAGAATCAACGATATAGATATGTGCAGTAGACGAAAATACGTGTACCTCATTTTAATCTATTTTTAAAAAATTGCAACACTTGCGTTAGACGGACACCTGATGTAGTTAATGTAAATACATTCAAGATCCGACATTAAAATACTTTTAATGTAATAGTTACAAAAGTGAACTAGTTCAAATGTTTTCATAAGGCAGAGTTCTGTCGTCGAAATAGATAGAAACTTCTACATGTTGCTTATTAGATTATATTCATCTGCTTAAGGTTTGGCTTCACCCCTTTTGTAGAAATGCTTCGTTTTCGGGTCGTAATTTCGGATTCATAGTAATTACTAGAGCCGCGAGTATTTCGCGAATTCATTCGGAGAAGAGGTAGACTCCGAACACTTGTTCCTTTCTCCTACTGTTGTGATTGGACGACAGTTCGTTAGACACGCCCCGTTCAACTGCGAGAGTCAGCAATAAGCAGGAAGCAGTAGTGTGAGTGGGTGTGAACAGTCGTGTACAGAAGCCTCACTTGATCACAGCAACCAATAAGCAAACGATAATGTCTCGGGTGTACAGAGGGCTTTCCAGCCTAACTTGCTGCCAACTCAATCCGTGAAACACTCGGGGTTCTAGTAATTACATACTGTCAATGTACGACTATAGAAAATTTAAATTTTACGAGTTGTTTAACACTTTTGTGCGTAATTTTAATGGTTTGTTCTGTTTTCCATGGTTTACCGAAATCGCTTCAGGCGAATGCTGGTACGGGTCCCTAACAAAGGTCGTGGCTAGGGACCTGTAAAATTCGCGTTATTGCTTGGCATCAAGCTAAACTTCACAGTAGTGTATATACTGGAGCCAGTGTCGTTGCTCCATTGGCTGCTCACTACTTGTGCAGTCACTCCTTTCACGACTGAACTACACGTGATTGGAACACCCGATTGTGAAGTGTTCATTTACTGGCGCAGTGTTACTCAGGACGTGTCAAAAAAAATATTGCCCAATGACAACCGTATAGTAAATGTACACATATTTTAAGTTTAACGTGTCCCTAAATAATAACGTGAATTTTGCAGGCCTCTAGTCATGGCCAATTCTTTCCCATTCCTTCCCCAATCCCACTTCCTTGTGGAACTTGCACCATATCTAATGACCTTGAAGTTGACGAGACGTTAAGCCAACTACGTACCTACCTCCGAAGTAATAACATATTTCAAAGTTATTAATTTTGACTCAGGGATGTATGGTACGAGGTGAGAGATGCGCCTCTCCCAGTAAGACGAGATGATGGCCAGAACAGTTTCACAGCGCGTGTAACTATCCGCACAGCTAAGTACATTCTGAATAGAGAAGCTGCTTGAGTAATTGAAGACGCATCCCATGGCGATGTCTGTCGCGTGGGAGTGTAAAAACCCGCCTGCGCTGCAAATGCGTCGCACACACAGGAAGTGGCCGAAGCAAGCTGGCATGCTGATAAGGTCGAGTTCCGGGCCGTCATTCCATGTCTCGTCGATGTTTACGAATCGCTTGTGCATCGTAGATAGGCTGTGTGACTACAGCAATGGCAAGCCTAGTCGCATGCGAGAGCGCTCTGTCTTATGGAAGTAAACATGTAAATAAAGTTGGTTCTGTGTTAATTCAAGCAGTGTCTGGTTTCCTCTTTCTTTGTCATTGTCTATGCTTCCACCTCCTGAGCATACATCTGTTGAATGCCATGGACCTAATAACATATTCCTGTGTTTATCAAATGGCACCTCGCCCTAAGTAATATGATATCATTCTTATGAAAACCAACACAGAAAACTAATAATTCCAAATGTTACTTTTTTCCGCCGCGAAAGCCCAATATAAAATTAATTTAAAAATCGTACATATATTTAAGGCAATATCTTAAGATATATCTACCCATTTCGGATTTTTTTTTAAATTTTAAAGGTTTAGTTCTGATACATAAAAATATATAATTGTAACAATAAATTCTCTCGCTGTCTTTTTTTAAGGACTGGGCATGGCATTATATCTAACACTCCCGTAAAATCTGAACTACTGTGTCTCAAAGTAGACAATTCAATGCAAGAATGTCTGCCGGAGACGTTTTAGCATATCTATAATATATTATTAGTGTTTCATATACAACAGCAGGTTTAAAGATTCCTGTGCCTGGAATCGCTGCTTCAATACTAAAGCTTAAATCAGTATCTCAATTTAGTACTGTCTCAGAATTAAAGATTTTAAAAGCATTTCCGAAAATTGGTTACTAATATAGGCCATGACACTGCGGAATCGTTAAAAACAAACTTGTACTACTATTACACAACGTATTACGTTACGTGTAGGTAAACACAATAAAGTAAATGATTTTTGAAAATTTTTTATATTAACTTTTAACTATACCCAGAGCTGTATAACTACTTGTCCCTAACTCGCTGTCAGAGGTATTGATTATTATCCAATCAATTGTTGCGATATATGTAGTAAATAGCAGAGCATTTTTCTGTAAATTGATCTCAGAAGTGGTCAACCCTGAAAGAAATGTATGAGTTCACTGATTTATTGTTTACTACCAAAGCAGCCGGCGTATTCTAGCGTACGAGTTCCAGTGCGTAGGAGAAAAGGCCAACGAAGCCTCTCGAATTAAATAAAACACTCGATGTTCTAGGAATACTTCAAGGCGCGGACTCGTGAAGTGATACGAAAGTTATGGTGTTCATGTTAAAGTGAGTACTTTTGAGGCCCTAGTTACATTTTCCTTTCAATTCTTGTTTATCCTTTAAAAACCTTTTACAATAAATTTTGCCATGTAAGTGGTAAACACAGTGTGTATATTGCACTGCAGTCAAAAGTTAACGTCTAAGCCTAAAATAAAATATATTTATTAACTATTATTCCAAAGAGAGGGCTTTCAAAAGTGCTCACGTTATTGTGAATAGCCTATATCGAGTTTCACGTATAACATACTTGTAAAACAATAAGAATATAGGTCTACGTAGGCGATTAAATATTTATTTCAGTATTTTCGTAGTAGTTAAGTGAGAAATAGTGATAAGCATCACAGTTTATAATTCTGCGTGACGTCACTGGTGAACGGCCTTTCCATTGAAGGTGTATTTTCATTCTGCCTGTTACGGCCAATCAACGGCTGAAGGAGCTTTTGCGTTCTCTCGGCCGTTAATCGGACCGCGATCAGAGCCGTCAAGACACAAAGGGAAACAGTGGAAGTTAAGCGTCCAGCGTGGCAGCGCTGGAAAATCGACACCTGCCGATCTCTCAACGTGAAGTTGTATTTCGAGGCGAATGCGCATACTTGACGAACAGTAGGTATAGGTTGTTCACTGTAAAATGAGCACTTTTGAAAGCCCTGCTTAGGATCTACTTGTATGCATGTTGTGTATTCTTCCGCCTTATGTAGAATTAACATTGCCATGGACCTCATCACTTTATTCGTGCATCTGTCAAGTGAAACTGTGAAATTATTAGAAAAAGTAAACGTTTTTTTAATCTGCTAATTTTTATACACTGATGCATTAAAAAAAATAGAAAGCGAAATAAATAATTTAAATCATCACAAATGGTTACCTAACACTTTTTATTCGACGTTAAGATATGGAACTACTTTCCCTCTATCGTTACCAAGTTTACCGGGCGCGTCACACAGTGCGCCCGTTGAAGTATATGCAGGTAGTAGCAGTGACTTTTTTCTAAGGTTGATTTCAAAAGTGCTCACTTGATCGTGAACAGCCTTTAGTCGTAGTGCTTCGTCAAGCTCCGAGACGGTGACAGCTGTGTGCAAGGAAAGGGTAGAGGTCGTGTGGCGTTTCGACTAAGGTGGTATCACGAACTCGATGCTCGTGAATTTTGGGACATGACGAAATGCTAGATTCACATGACATACCGACTATACAGAGGCAAAAATTGTCTTGTGTTTTGTGAACTCCTACCACATACCTCGACAAAAGGTTCAACGACTTAGCAACTCGGTGGAGAGTCTTCGCCAATCAGCGAGCAGTTGGACGTTAGCAGAGCCTATAGGAAGCCGTACTCAGTTTGATATAACCCTATAAAACCTGAGCCGGGCGGTCTCAATTTAATACTTTTTTCCTTCTGCGCATTTTCCTACACGAGAGTAAACTGTTTATTTTGAACTTACGTCACGATTGTAATGAACTGTACGCAAAGTTACTTAAATTGGAAAATATATCTCAAAGTTCATCGTTTTTTTTTTTTTTTAACAGTGGTTTTCATTTCATGCAACACGGTATAATCGTACACCAATAAAAAAAATATGTTTGTTGGACTGTGAGTGAGTGTTTCGCCACGTTAAAATAGCAGACTTAATCAAACTATTTCCCGACCTTGGTGTATGAAGTTATTAGTTTCCACGTAAATACAGACTACTTCTATAATAACCACACAAACTTAGAAACCTACAACACTTACTAGTGTTTTTGTGCATTTTGTTGCTCGCCGAGGGATTTTTTCTCCGTCATCCCGTTACCGGCCAGAACACTTCAGCGGCACGTCCGACATGATCATAGTTTCTCAGCCAACTAGATAGGAGAGCTGAAGAACCTGGTGGGGGCGTACCCAGCGCTCTCAAGCGGCGCCTCGCGGAACTGTCTCGGGGGAATGTGCGGACGTCGTAGCAGCGTTGGTGCGGAAGAACCTTCAGCACCTTGTGTAACCATCTGGACGTTTCGGCGGTGTGGAAGAACTTTCAGCCCCTTGCTGTTTCCTGTTGGCTGAGCATGAATGAAACATTTTGAATATTTTCTGTATTTAAGATCGGCGGAGCAGCCAGTCGGGGGAGAATGGCTGTTCCCTGATGGACCGTCTGTATTGGAAGTTAAGTAACAAATTAAAATGATTATAAAATGTGTATGCCCTTAAGGTTGTTTGAGGAAGGACAGTATTTTCGTCCTTATAGGAAACTTTAAAATCATGAAATTTTGGTAATCTGTTATATAACGAATTTCGTTGTTCTTGTCAGAGTTTAAAAAAAAAAAAGAAAAAGTTAAATGTAACATTTAAATGATGATATTTGTATGAATGGCCTTGTACTACTCCAAACGGCCAGAGAAAGAGAAAATACTTCCAAGCAGGTTATAGATTTTCCTTGTAAATATTAATATTAAATTGAAATGTTATTATGTATTGATGGCCTTCGCTCTAGTCAAACAGCCAGTGATATTTAATGTGGCTTTTATAATGTGCTCTTTCTGCCATTTTTGTTGTCTTGTTGATATGAAAGATGGTTTTCGCCATAGTTAAAAGCCGATAATAATAAGTTTTCCAGATGTGGTTTTTCTTACATTGTGCCATTTTTGCCACTAGTGTGAAAATTTTAGGAATATTTAAATCCTTAGAATGATTTCCGTGTATTTTGTTTATGAGTATGCTTAAGTGCAATAAATCACTCATTATTATTCTTTGGTAGCATAATTTCTTTTAGATTAATTTGTTTTTTTTTCCATGGATATATATATATATATATATATATATATATATATATATATATATATATATATATATATATAGCGTAAAACAAGTTTGAGATACTGTGAAAGGTTATGCTGAAAGAGCCATTGCCGAGGTTGATAAAACATTAATAAACTTGGTTCATTTTTGAAAATACATATGCACGTGTCTCTCCTTTATCCATTATGTAATCATATATGTTGGATGTTGATTTGCACTATCCACGTTCGCTCCAAAGTAGGTTTTTTTCTGACTAAAAGGCCGATTAAGGCCACCCTTTGGTGTCCCAGTGGTATAGAGGGCGCCACAAACCCTCTGTACATTAAATATAGCGCGCTACCTATCAGAAACTTAGTTCCCCTATATCAGAGGCACCGACGAGTGTTGTCACTTTTTATACGAGTCTGTTTTGTGTTATGATCATGGAGGCCCGATAGAAGCAGAGCTGCTTTTCACAACGACTCGTCACCAATTCAGATGCGACAAAATACAACCCATCTACTTGTTTGTTACCAGGACCTGCACGTATAAACGGTACGTAGTATGCGATAGAATTCACTCGTGAACGAAATACGCTATCGTTCTAAACAACCACCGTGACAACGTGACGTACACTCTAAGAAATTATTTGTAAATTTGCTATATAAGAGTATACATACAGTGACAGAACGTGAATAGTAAAATATTTTCCCATACATGCATGGTGACATTCGTACAGTTGCTTGGGAAAGAATCAAATGCGAAAGAAAGTTCCCAACTTTTATAGTAGCGATAGTAAACGTTCCCATATTTTCAGCCTGGTGCTTAGCGCTATAACTATAAACTGTATAGGTTAAAAACTTCCATTAACGTTTAGGAAGTTTACCAGAATTTTTTTTTTTGCAGTGCATAGACGGAAGCTGTAGTATGTCATGCCGATTCCCACATATCTGTTGTATATTTCATTTGGATTTTTGAGAAGTTTCGAAACAAAAATTCCTTCCGTAACTGCATACATTTTTACTCAAAGACTGGCAGGAATAGTATTATTCACTGGAAGGCGAATAATACACTTTAAACCCAGATTTGTTGCTGACATGTACAGCATAGTGTAAAAATTGGTTTAGTAGAAACAATTTTTTTCTTCTTTTTAAATAGGTCTTAGTCTCGCTTTATCAGCGCATGTAATCTATTTTTTAGGTCCCTTGGCGTAAGAATAAAGTACTCGCAGATCTAAGTAATTTATGAGGGCTTTCAGGAGTGTTTCATTCAGAGATAACCGCCAATGCCGACCAGTTTCACTGCCGTTTTAGGAAAACTCGGGTCATACGTTGTACAATAATGCACAGAAGTAAGGAAAAAGACGCAGCGTCATGATATTAATGTGCTTGGAACCAAGTGGTAAATAGTTAGTTAAATCGTGCAGTGGGTCTGTGCTTGAACCATCACCAGTCCGGCCTCTTTGTTATAGGCTGTTCACGGTAAACTGAGCACTTTTGAAAGCCCTGCTTAAGATCTACTTCTATGTAAAATTACCATTGCCATGGGTCTCATTACTTTAGTCATGCGTTAGTCAAGTGAAAGTTTGAAATCATTAGAAAAGTAAATACTTTACAAATCTGCTGATTTGTACATTTTGATGGATTAAAAAATATTGAAAGGGAAATAAATAATTTAATATATCACAAATGGTTACCTAATCTTTTTAATTCGAGGCCAAGAGACGGAACTACTTTCCATCCATCGTTACCAACTTTACTGGGCGCATGTCACTCAGTGAGCCCGTTAAAGTACGCGCAGGTAGAAAACGGTGAATGTTTTCTAACGTTCATTTCAAAAGTGCTCACTTTATCGTGAACAGCCTTTACACCAGCGATATGTCGGAGGCAATTTCTTTCTGACAGTGATAGGAAGTGAAGGACTTGATCTATATATATCACATATACTAGTTATGATTTTGAACTACTACATAAGCATAATCTTGGACGCAAGAAGTTTACGAACAGCCTACTGTACCTACGTTAAAAGAAATATGCCAGAAGTAGCTTAAGTTGTTGTTTAGTTTTGCAGGTAATTAATGTGCGCATCGGGTAACGGAACAACACTTCGTGGGTTTGCATGTTACCGCGTTCATGCGTGGGACGAAACGCGATCGAACACACCTCGACCCCAGAGTAGCTAAGTATATCGCGGAGACTAAATGGCGTGGCGGTTCTTTTTCCGTGGACGTATCCATTTTCTGATCGGCTGCACGAGGCTCTGAGAACGGGACTGGTGTCTTACTGGTTACTGCATGCTGCAAAATGTTCCGTATTTACTGGGCTGCCGGGATGACGAGTAGGGTTATCCGGCGCTGATTGGCGAACGGAGCTACGACGTTTTGTTGGCACGTGGAGCTCTTCCACTTCTGTATTTCGAACTACTCTGTGTCTCGGTCGAGGCGGGGACCTTTGAGAAGTGGTACGAAACGTCTGAAGGACTTCGCCCCCAGGTTGCACCCGGCGGCGGGCCCCTAGATATTTTGATACGTGCCGCGGTGGTTTTCAAATGACCCGTATGACATGGTTTTTATTCGAGGGGTGGATACACTCGGTTCCCATAGAGGGTACCCCCCTTCCCCCCCATACACCACCTTTACTGGTCTTCCATGGAGTTGACCCCCCGCTGTTCGGACGGGGACCATTGTGTGTGTGCAGAAAGAACTCTTCTCTCGGCCATGTACACACATTGTGCGGGGCAACTGTGTCGAAGTTTAGCGAATATTTCTTCCCCCCCCCCTCCACACAACCTACCACACACCCCTCCGAAACCCTGCTTCCTCTTTCCCGGGCATTTCTCTGTGGATCCGGGACCTATGTAAAAAAAGGGGGGGGGGGTTACGTGGCCCTTTCACGACGCAAGTCCCTTTTTACCCACCGCAACAACAAACAGAAGCCTTTTGCGGCTCGCTGCTGAGACGAAAACTCTCTCTATCCCCCCTCCCCACTAAAAAAAAACCCCCCACACACCAGCGTACGGTGCTTTGCCGAAGAAAGCGATAGCAAGATGAATGAATGTTAAACACAACAGTGTAACTTTTCCCCCCCGCACTTTTCTGGTCGGCGCGTCTGGAGAGGTGGTGAAAGAAACGTCCCTCACTGAACGTCCTCGCAGCTTTGACAAGTTACTTTATCATGAAGTTCCCTTGGGCACACCTGAGCGGCGTGCGCTCGCTCGCGTCTTGTGTTTTCTCACAGCGCTCCTCAACTTTGAACATGTCCCCCCAAAGGGCAATGCGGTGTGCAACGTTTACAATAGAGTGTTAGCTCATAGTCACGTTTACATTTAACGCACAGTGTAATATTTTCTTGTAAATTTCTTGAGAAATTATTTTCACATTTACAAATATTTGGCTATGTGTATATATATATATATATATATATATATATATATATATATATATATATATATATATATATATATATATATATATATACACACCCTTTGAAAAGTGTTTGCTTTGTAGCTTTATAAAAGCCGTATTTGTAGTGCATCAAGAAAAATGTAATGACCAGGAATCGAGGGCGCTGACCAAGAGGGGGGAAGGGGTCCGTTGTCAACCCCCTCCCCCCACCAACCCAAATACGGACACATTAAAAACGGAAAAATATATAGTTAGTAACAGCAAAATGTTCCTTCATCTGCTGTTGTTCTTCAGCTCAAATATTTTTAATAGGCGCAGTTTTTCCGCCTAAGAAAACTCCTCCAAAATAAATTTCTGCTTACGCCACTTCCAGGAATCGCTTGAAGTTATAAAGTCATAGTTTCAAACTATTGAATTTTGTGATAATTATTTAACTAAAAACATGTGAATGTGTTTACGAATGACGTACTCTTAATAATAATTTAATTTTGAGGGAAGAGGCACAGGAATTTAAGCTGTGTCAACTTATGGATACTGGACAGATGAAAATGTTTATTTTGTATTTGTACTCAGCGTTGTTTAGGTTTTGGTCATTGCATGCGACGTCTTGTCTGGCAAATAAAAAAATAAAACGACACAAGTAACAAAAACACTTTTAATAAGTGTCATGGTCGGTCTCGATGTATAAATGGGAAAAATCGACATATTTACAGTTTTTCAGTAAATGACAGTTTCTTGTCATTTTTGACATGTTCAGGGGCGTAGGAACGTTCCTGAACTAAGGAGATACATGTAGTCATTTTTGCGGTATATTTGAGAAAACACATCGCTGTTAGTGGAAATTATAATGTTTCACACTCTGTAAAATTTTTGCTCAATATGTACTAAATGCGACTGCCAGAAGTGTTGAAGACTATTTTTTTAAATATTGATTTGACTGTAAACATACTTTTTTTTGTCTATTAAACAGTGTTAATTATGTATAGAATAACGTGATTACTTAATGGTGCTTGCATGTGCAAAAGTAAATGCACTAATCACGCTGTGTACAACAACTGCACTCTAAGATTGTTTGAAAATTTACCATACCGGTGCATGTGCTTAGTAAGAAAGCAGGAATGGTAATGTTTTCCCCTATACATTCATCGTAGCGTTCCTACATTTGATCAGGAAACAGTCAAATGCGTAGGGAAGTTCCCAACTTTGTATAGTAGCGCTGCTAAACATTCCTATATCTTCTGGTTGATGTGTGGTATTATTACCATGCAGTGTATAGGTTAAATAATTACATTACAGTGTAGGAAGTTTACCAGAAAAAATTTCACAGTGTTTTTGAAGGACCTAACATGGGCTTTAAGAAAGGAATTGTGTTTTGCGTAGCTCTTAGGCCAGTCTTCTTCTGTTTTGTAATGTTCGCAAAGATTTTTCGAAAACGATTCACCTGAGAGTGTTCAGAGAATACGACCATTTCTGTTAGTTTAGATGTGCTGATGCATAATATTTCTCAATGAGTCATCTGCAGCTTAGTGTTACAAAGTTCAATGCACACGTAGGGTATCAGTCTCCTTTTATGTAATGAGGGGGCGAGGTGTGTAGTATCTACCCTATATAAAACACTCTTCGTCAATTTGTTCCTTAATTGCAAGTTTTTTCTAATATTTTTAGATAAAATAATTTCAAAATTCCATTGTTGGAGACGCGTATCGACACACCTTTGTCAACAACATAACCACAATATTTATGCACGTGTGTTTCGCACAAATAAACATCAGAAAAGGGAAAACGTAATTCTTAATGTACACAGCATTCATACTACACAATTTGCGCAGACGGATGTACCGTATTCTGTATGATCAGATGATAAGAAATTAGTTGAGAGTGAAGTGGAGAGATTTGGGCGGTTCATAACAGCGAGGTGTTGAGAGCCGATGAGAGTGAAGTGAGGTAAGTATGGAGCAGCGCCGGAATGCAAGGACGGGGGGAAGGGAAGATCACAAGAAAACAAGCTGACCAGCGGCATCATCCGAGAGCGACCCCGGTTCGCCTAGGAGGCGACTATTCTACTAATCTAACCACTACGCCACCACGACCCGAGATATAAGTGAATTAAACGTTACCGTACAGACATATTTTGCATTAATTTTGACGTCCAGTTACAATTTATTCGTCTCAATTTCAAAATCGTAGTACTTTTTAAATGACTGTGCATGCACTATAAATGTTCGTGTTAACTATCTTTAAGAAAATGTGTCAAAACTAATTGCTGCTTCATCTAAAATAATGTAGAGCTCGAAATAAAGTACTGATATAAACTTAAGTTGGAATTTGACATGGGCATGTCACTTTGTTCCTGAGTCTTCGCAATTTAATGTAAATGTAGAATACCTGGCTCAGAACAAAAAGATCATGTGTACCAATCTACACACACGGGCAAAAACACCGTATACTTGCTTAGGACATGGGTTTTGCTTAAGATTTATTTCCTCTATAGTTATTTTTTTTACCCCTTTTACCTCTTTCTCTTATAGAGGAAAAAACATTTTAAAAAAATTATATGAATTTTTATTATCTTAAAACTATTAGAATATCTTGACACGCTTGCCATTATAAACTGATTTTCGAAAATATTATAACTACAGCGATCGAAGTATAGAAGCAAAAAAATCGATAATGTCTCATATGCTGTTTTTTACCATAATTTAGAAAATAAATTATTTGGAAATTCAGAATGATTCACTTACTGGCTGGTCTTCTTTCTATAATTCTTGCAGTTTTATACCGCCACAGTCAATACTGGCCAATAGAGTGTAGGCAATTAACCCACCACTTCGATGTACTGGCGCCTGAAAGTTTCCATGCAAGTTTACGTGGCCGCTTGTATGGTTGGTTGTATTGAAGATTTGGCCGACTACTGACTGTTTTCTTGGACGTATTCGAAATTAAACGTGTTCAATTTTGGTGGAAGGTTTCCTACAAGGTTGAAATCTTATCTAATGAGAGAGAGAGAGAGATAGCGAGAGATAGAGAGAGATAGAGAGAGAGAGATAGAGAGAGATAGAGAGATATATAGAGAGAGATATAGATAGAGATATAGAGATATATAGAGAGAGATGTAGAGATAGATATATAGAGAGAGATATAGAGAGAGATATAGAGAGATAGATAGAGAGAGAGAGATAGAGAGAGAGAGATAGATATAGATAGCTATATAGAGATAGATAGAGATAGATAGAGATAGATATATAGAGATAGATAGATAGATAGATAGATAGATAAATAGATAGATAAATAGATAGATAGATATAGAGAGCGTGTGTGTTGAAATACAGTTTGACGGTTGTTTAGATTTAGTTTATTTCGATTTGAGAAACAGCGATAAGACCGTGAAACCAGAATAAATAGTAAATAAAAAACTACGAAAATATTTACGAGTGATATAACAGCATTGTGTGAATTATGTGGTAAACATTAATGTTTATTCAACACAAAACACACATTCTCCTACAAGATTGAAATTTTAGCCAACAGGGATGGCTGGAGCGCGCACTTACCACCAAGGAGAACCTGGTTCGATTCTCGGCGAGGTCACTCGCGGATTTTCTCCCTTGGGAGTCCAGCCAGCGGGTTTTCGAGGGGATCTCCCGTGCTGCTCCATTGACATCTCGCTTCACCCTCATCGGCTCTCAAGACCACGTCGTTAAGAGCCGTCCACTGTGTGAGTTGGCTTGTGGATGCTTGTGGACTGTGACGTGAAGTAGTTGGTCGCTGAACGAGTGTGTGTGTGTGTGGTGTTGCAGGTTGTTCGGGACGAGGCGGTGCGCGCGCTGCCAGGCCGCCATCTCGGCGACGGAGCTAGTGATGCGCGCGCGAGAGCTCGTCTTCCACGTGCACTGCTTCGCCTGCTACGCCTGCCACGCGCCGCTCACCAAGGGCGACCACTTCGGCATGCGCGACGGCGCCGTCTTCTGCCGCCTCCACTACGAGCTGGCGCCCTCCCCTCCCCCACCCCCGCCCCTCCCGCCCTCCGCCGCCTCCTATCAGCCGCCCTTCCCCTCACCCGACTTCCACCCCCTACATCATCACCACCACCACCCCCACCACCCCCACCACCCTCTCTCGGCGCCTCTGCCGCTGCCGGCGCCGGTGGGGGCGGACGGCATCCCCGCCTCCAAGGTGCCCTACTTCAACGGCGCCGCCGCCGTCGCCGCCACGCCCAGGACGAAGGGCCGACCGAGGAAGCGGAAGCCCAAAGACCTCGAGGCGATGACCGCCAACTTAGGTGAGCTGAGATCAGTGTCTTGTGTGATATTGGGCGTGGTTGTCATTCACTTTGACGCTTGTCAGGAGCTGATTGACGTCGTGGAAGCAACAATCAGGACGAAAGTTGCCATGCCACGAGGTATAGTGGTCAGCTACCTGCCTAAAGTGTGCGCGCGGAAATCTGAACACTCCTTAAGATATACTTGTTTGAACCATTGTGTAGTCTTTCACCATGTGTAAAATTAACATTGCCACGGATATCACCACTTTATTCTTGCATTGGGCAAGTCAACCTGTACATTTATTGGCAAAGTAAATAGTCAGCAAATTTACTCATTCTTACACTTTATGAATTGAAAAACAGAAAGTGAAAGAAGCAATTTCAGAATTCACGTGGAACTACTTTCTCTCCGTCATGCCTACGCTATGGGTTCATGTCCGTCAGTCTGCCCGTTAAAACGTACGCTTAGTTATGGGCAGTGACTTTTTTCAATGGTCGACTTCAGAAGTCCTAAATTTATCGTGAACAAGCTTTATCAATTTATCACCATCTCCGCTGTGCCTGGCCTTGCAATGCTCAAGTAATTGAACTGCCGATCAGCGGAAAAGAGACTGAAATTGCGCCCAGGTTTTAAGGTTGTCATATCTCTTCAAAATTAGGCTGTTTCAAAAACCTTCATAATCTATTTAACACTGGCCATTAAAAAGAAAATCTTGACATAATATAGAGGACTGCTTGGCATCATTACAAGCTTTTATTTAACTTGCCTTGTTTGTATGCATGGTAGGTGTCTGTCCGACCTCTTTGCACTGAACTGGTGTACACTCTGCCTGCAGCGCATCACTGTTATTCAGGTTGCAGCCCGAAGTGTGGAAGGGGCCATCAGTATTTAACTTCACATTTTTAGTCTTTTTTAGTCTCACTAATTGTTTTTATTATTAATATATAGGTAGACTATTTATTCATTCACGAGTATGTGAATGTATAAATAGTCCACCTATATGATAATAACAAGAAAAAATTTTCAGACTAAAAAGAGTAAAATAATTATAGTAGTTACAGAGTTTGTAGAACTTGTAAGACCTGGTCGAACAGCCGTAATAAACTTTACTACATATTAATATTTTTGTATAAATTTATATTTAGTATATAAAAGCTTGTCGTTAATAGTTAAGAGCCTTATGCAAGATATTTGCTTACTGCGCTTGCGTAAATTAGGCAAATATTCTATATTGAGGATAGTTCACAGCTATACGCACGCTATCTGCTTACTATGATTACGCAAATGAAGTATACATTCTATATTGTGAATAGTTATGATTTTTACTCAAGGTATGTGCTTACTACGCTTACGCAAATGAGGTATACGTTCTATATTACGCCAAGCTTATATATATAATATAAATTGATACGAATGTATCAATTTTTAGTAAAGTTTTTTACAGCTGTTCAACCACGTCTTACAAGTTCTACGAATTCTGTAACTACTAAAATTATTTTTTCTTTTTACTTCATTTATAAATAAAAGGTTCGTTCAAAAGCGTTTTTACAGTTAATTTATTTTTGAAGTTTGTATGGTTTCAGCTATATCCATGTTTTCCAATGCGGGACTGAAATGATTAAATAATGAGGTAATCTTTGATGATGGTTACATATGTGAAACGAGTTATGTTAAAAAAGAAGTCTAGTTTCGAAGTAACTGTAAGGTGTTTGCTGTACCTTGAGGAGCTTGGTTTTTAAGTACTGGCTCTGGAAATGAAGTTATGGGGGAATAAACGTAATTACAAGATTGCGGGGGTACTTCCCCTTAATGCCCCAACGTCCTCAACATCGGCTCGCAGAGCTGTCAGAATCACATGTTCAACTTATGATGGGGGCGTTTTAAGAGTTTATGCTGGCTGTTATATAGTACATTTTCATCAACATTTGGTCAGAGAAAATGTCCCAGAATTTCCGAACGCGTACTAATGTAAATGTGTGCTAGTCATTAGCCGGAACCCTATGAGTTTGACAATAATTCTAGTTGGGGAAAAAACCGATTTAGTGTTGGAACTCTGAAGTCGTTCCTGGCGCAGGTCACTTGTGCTCTCTACTTATTCTTTCTGCGGTTTATAATGAATAGCCCCACTTTTTATCCGAGCCTAGAGCTCGGTTACATTACGAAGCTAAAATACGAAGAAATTCTGACATATACACTACTGCCAAAACATTATATGAATATGAATTCATATGTTTTTTGTGTCAGTAATCACGCTGTGCGTTTGCAATGAATGGTACAACATTTAAGAGGGAAGAGCGCTTACATTATGTGCCTGTTGGTTATATAGAAAGCAACCATTTCTCAAATTCACAATTTTGGAATTAAGATTGCCGATCGTGAGGGCAACTTTCGTTCACATAAGCTCTCGAGTACTCTCAATCGTTCACTCGCGGTACGTGAGTCGCCACGATTAACTTAGAATAACAAACACCTTAAATGTTACAGTAATGGTAATTTCACGATTTCGAGCTCCATTAAAAAAATCTCGGGTACTCTTCCAGTGGGAAGAAAGTAATGTAATATCAGTCTCACGGTTAGCTGCGAACTTTTGACATTATAATGGTAAACTTACTGTCTGATACTTTCAAATGATCCAGCAAGATTGATACAAACATAACATTGTTAGTGTTACTAATATTTACTTAAGAATGCTTGGAGGAAAATAGTATTTCAGCAACCACCCACTAGAGTAGTTAATTTTATATACGACGTTTAGGCATGGAATTTCTTTCCTACTTCACTGGTAACTTTATTTTATGTTCCCCGTTCGTAGCATACGTTAAAATATGCAATAAAACGCATATATTTTCTTTCTCAAATATTGGTTTCAAAGTATGCAATAAAACTGTCAGCGAGCAATGGTATATATACATTATTTTTTGTGAAAATTTCAACACCCATAAAGAATGGCCCGAATGGATCCAAACTCGGAGGATGTGTAGAATAGTGTACCAGCAATAAGTGATTACGATTGCAGAGAGATGGCGTACACGCAGGCCCAGCAGCGCCCTCTCTTGTATTACCGGAAATGTCAGTGTTACGCCAAGCTCAGTCAGTGAAGAGCCGTCAAACGAAGTGAAAGCAAGTGTCAGTATGCCTCGTCGACGTCAAAGGGAGCCATATCAGCATGTGAGTGAGTTCGAACGGGGCAGAATGATCGGTCTCCGGGAAACGGGTTTGTCAAACCGTGACGTTTTGGCTCGTACAGGGCATGATGCTACGACAGTGATGCATGTGTAGCACCAGTGGATAGAAGAGGGTCGTACGCATAGACGAGCGGGTACTGGACTATGCAATTTGACCAAAGCACGTGATGCCCGCTATCTTGTCCGCATGGCGTAACGGACCGTACAGTCTCGTCCACAGTGTTGGCTCGACAATGGAGCTCTGCAACGGGTGTCGACCTGTCTGCGTCCACGGTTTGACGCCGTCTGCTGCGAGCAGAACTGGTGGCATGCATGCCATTGTGTCAGCTTCCATTATCCAGAAACCACAAACGCCTCAGACTGCAACGGGCACGCGAACGTCGTCGCTGGCGTGCTGAATGGCAACATGTGGTGTTTTCGGACTAGTCCCGCTTCAACCAGTTCCTACATTGATGGCTGCATACGTGTGATACGCTACCGAGGTGACCGCAATCTGGCAGCCTGCATTGTGGAGCGGCATAGCCAAGTGTAATGGTTTGGGGCGCCATTGGATACAACATGCGAAGACAACTCGTACGTATTGAGGGCAATTTGAACAGCAACCGCTACATCAAGAAGGGTTTAGAGTCCGATGTACTGCCCTTCCTTCACGCAGCATATTTCAGCAGGACAATACCCAGCCACATGTGGCGAGGAATGTGCAAGCCTTCTTCAATGAACGACGGGTACATCTGCTCTCCTGGCCTGCACGTTCACCTGACATGTCGCCTACCGAACATGTCTAGGATATGGTTGGTCGGTGACTTGTTCGTCCCGGACCTCCAGCAATCGCTGTTGATGCTTTGTGGACTCGCATGCAGACCGCGTGAATGGAGCTTTTCCAGGAACATATCCAGGCCCTCTTTGATTCCATGCCACGGCGTTTAGTGGCTCTGATTGCAGCACGTGGCAGCTTCACACCATACTGAATGCTCAAGGACAGAGGTCATGTAAAATTCTGTAATCCTAATCAACTGTGTATTTTCATGTACCCAATCTGTGGTATAAAGTTCATTTCAGTCATATGTATCCTTCTTGGTGTTGCATTTTCCACAAACGTTAGAATATACAATGGCAAACGGGTACCATCTAGCAGTGGCCAGTGACCGACAACAGAGTAGCGAGCAGCTCACCCTAGAGACTAATAAGCGAGTTTCAGCAGATAGTTTTGGGGTTCCCGGTGGACAAGCTGTAATAGGCTCTTCACGGTAAAATGAGCACTTTTGAAAGCTCTGCTTAAGACATACTTGTATGCCCGTTGTGTATTCTTCCGCCTTATGTAAAATTAACACTGCCATTGGTCTTATCACTTTATTTATGCGTCTGTCATGTGAAACTGTGAATCTATTAGAAAAGTAAATATTTTACCAATATGATTATTTTTACACTTCGCTGCGTAAAAAAAAAAAACAGAAAGTGAAAGAAATAATTTAAGTTATTACAAATAGTTGCCTAACCTTTTCTATTCGACGTTAAGTTATGGAACTACTTTCTTTCCAACGTTACCAACTTCACTTGGCGCATGCCACACAGTACGCCCGTTAAAATATATACAGGTGGAAGCAGTGACATTTTTCTATAGTTTATTTCAAAAGTGCACACCTTATCGTGAACAGTCTTTAGTTGGCCTGCCTCTCACCACGGCGGTAATATGAAAGCGCCCTGGGGGGGGGGGGGGGGGTTCGACAGCTTGGTTGCTCGCATTTGTCGCGTGAAAGCCGTGTTTTTTCAACATGTAAATACACAGTATTAAAAAAAAAAAAACTCCTAACCTAGTTTTTAGTCATTAGCAGTTCTTTTAAACAAAAATCTCCCACTTCATAACGTTTGAAAACGCATTTTTAAAAAGCAATTCCTTGTAAATATTTTTTTAAGCTTTTATCTTAGATGAGAATTTCATATGTGAAACATATGCGGAAAATAAGGAATAATCGTTAGTGTTTGGAAAATTGTGCCGTCTTCAGTTATCTGCAGGCTCTACTCCACAGTCATGTGTATAGCTGAGACGAAGCTTCTTTTTCTCTGGCTGTTGCCCCAGTGAGAAGCCCATTTTATCGTTAAACCAACTAACAGGGGATTCGGTGCTTGTTTCTCATTATGGTTGTTATTTCACTTAGAGTCCTCTAATAAATTGTGATCAAAATAAAAATGCAACTATATCCTCACGGATTTGCGTAAGTAAGTGATGCCTGATTCGACTATGGGCCTTCAAATTATTTTTTCCTTGTGTGTAGAGGCGATGAAGCATATGATGGTGGTGATTTATTCGCCCTTAGCGCTCCTTCGTATCTTGCTCTGTTCACTTAAAAAATAACCTCCAGGTAAGCGTAAGAGGTGAAGGCACCCTTCTACCTGGAACTATTTTCCGCATTTGAAGTACAGGAGCAGCTGGGGTAAGATTATTTTTACTCGTGTTAGGAACAAAACGACTTTTCTCATGGGAGAGTTTGACAGAGGGAAAATTTTCACCGCTAGGTAAGCGCTAGTGTTCCAAAGAGGTAATTTTTAATGAAAATTTTAAGCTACGTGAATAATAAAACAGAAAGTTTTCACCTAATGAAGTAGATATTTTATATTTTATTTATGATTATTGAAATTATTTGGTTTTTTAACGTAGAAAGTAGAAAAAGTTTGGTACGTATACAATACAACACTAGCGCTTACCTCGTGGCGAAAAATGTTAGTTGCCAAACTGAAAGCATTGCGTCTCCCAACAATGGAGGTATTTGTCTATGGAGTGGAAGCCGAGACACGAAAGTGAAGCCAGGCAGCAGACGATAATGAAAGACAAGGACAGGGCTAGAAGTGGCAAAAAGGTGCATGTTTAAATGTAGTTAAATGGGCTTGTTTTTCATTTAATTAATTCCGGATAGAGGCAAAATATTGTATAGCATTTAGATGCACATGCTTATTTAGGCCACGTACATTTGAAAACATCCCGCAGGAACAAAACGCAATAAATACGTCACTGGTAATGCCGATGTACAATGTAAATTTTACCACTCATAATATGGCGAATGACATTAAAAAATCGGTCTGCGCATGCGCAGTTGAAAGAAGTCGAACAAGAAATCGTCTTCACTTGATAATAGTGGAGCAGATAGGCTGTTGCCACTCCATCATCTGTTACCTCAATGCTCCCAACCTGAGTAGGATAAACGTCAGCACTGTAATGACGTTAAAGGCTACCGTCCTACTGCGTGTAAACTTCCGGACCTAAAGTTTGAAACTCTGCAGCAATTTTCAACGCGTTCTCCTCATACAAGTTTCGCAGATAATAACGTTGTTTCATTTAATGTATGGCTGAGTGAGAACATTCGTTTTGGCTAGCTAAAATCTTTGTAACAATATATTTTCAATAAGTGGGATGTTTTTGGAGAGTGTCTCTTGAAACTAGCCAGGAGTGAGATTCCAAACACGTGCAAGTAGTTATTGTGATAAATTGGCGTCTCAGTAATTTTGCAACGCAGTTAGTGAGCAACGTGGGCATGCCTCAGCTAGGTAGTTTATTTTTGCGTGTCGAGTGAGTGGAATCGTGAGAAATACTGTAAGTGCGACACATATACGTACGTTAGAGCCTCGGACACAGTGTTACGCTAGGAAAAATAATAAAAGCCACTGGTCGTCAAGTTTTCTCAGGGATCTCCCGTTTTTCCCACCCTTTCATTCCGGCGCTGCTCCATATTCACCTCACTTCACCCTAATTGGCTCTCAAGACCTCGATGTTGATAGCCGCCCAAATCTCTTCACTCACCCACTCACCGCGGATGGAGGAACTTAAATTAACTTATAACTCACTATATATGCCGCATATCCTTACGGAGCAACATGAAGAGCCCAGCTGCGCAAGTATCATGTCGGTAGGTCTTCATGACACGAACATACCCCGTTCTACGAGATAACAGTACATGTTTTAGCCTCTTCATGGCGCAGTGATGCCTCGATTACAACGCCACATGGAAAGGAGAGTCGCTGGAGCATCGGCTAAAAATACCAACTTTCATAGCCCAGTGTTTCCAAATTCTTTTTGCTGGCCCAAAAACCGCTTATGGGCCACGTTTAGAATGCCTGACCATGCAGTACAACACTAGCCTCGACGAGGAGTAGAGTCGAGAGATTTCACCGGCTCTTAAACACGAGGTATTGAGAGCCAATGAGGGGGAAACGAGGTGGAAATGGAGCAGCGCGAGAATGTGAGGGCAAGGGGAATGGGAACACCTCGAGAAAACCCGCCTACCAGCGGCATCGTCGGGCACGATACGCGCGTGCGAAAATTCGGGAGCGAACCCCGCCGGGAATCGAACCCGGTTTGCCTTGGTCGGAGACGAGTAATTTCCGCTACATCACTGCGCCCCCGCATCGACGAGGAAGGCATTAAACTGCCGTGCAGATTTCCCAATGGTACTTTGATTCGACGAGACATGCAGCAAAGGGCGCGAACGGAGGTGAAGATAGAGGAACGAGGGATTATGGGGAAGAAAGGGGATAACGAGAAGGAAAATCACCGGTCATTGGAAACGTCCGCCACGTTTCTTACACGGCTAGATTCAGGGTTTTCGGCACAGGCGGAAATGTAGGTCGATCCGCCTTTGTGGCAGGCGGGTCGTCTGACCGCTATACCAACGTCGCCTTGCTCTGTGGTGTCCACTTCACTCTACGGCGTGATGACAAAGATAAAGATGTACTGCACGGAATTTTAATATAAAGCTGTTAGCTGTTTATTGAACAAGCCCTACGTGGGATCTAATTTTCTGCTCATTTGGTATTTTTTTTCCATCACACTCATAGCTAAAGGCTGTTCAAAGTAAAATGAGCACTGTTGAAAGCCCTGCTTACGGTCTACTTGTATGAACGTTGTGTATTCGTCCGCCTTATATAAGATTAACATTGTCATGGGCGTCATCACTTTATTCATGCGTTGGTCAGATGGAACTGTGAACTTATTAGAAAAGTAAATAATTTACAAATCTGCTAATTTTCACACTTTGATGCATAAAAAAAAAAAAAAAAAAAAAGTAGAATTCGAAAGAAATAATATAAGTTAACAGAAATAGTTACCTAACACTTTTTATTCGACGATAAGATACGGAACTACTTTCCCATCCATCGTTGCCAACTTAACTGGCCGCATGTTATTCAGGGCGCCCGTTAAAATATATGCACGTAGAGAAGTGACTTTTTTTTGTAAGGTTGATTTCAGAAATTCCCACTTTATCGCGAACAGCCTTTATGTATGTGACACGTAGACTTTGAGATACAGCGTTCTGAAAAAGCCGTTCCTAGCCATTTCTGGCATGCTCTGAAATGGCATTTCTAACATGCGTGGCGTCTTGAAAGCACTCAACAGCCCTCTTATGACATGTTTCTTTTCGTGGATCAGCACAGTGCATGCACGTTTAATAGTTTAATAGAAAAACAAGTGTTTGGAACACACTGCAGTGCATTTCAAGCACCCGGTAACCTTCCTGTGGAAATGTGGCCCTCCCTATATTTCCACTCGGCAGGTCCCGCGTCGAGAAGTGTTTTGAGTTGAGGTTTTCTTTTTTCCCCGTACTGAAGCTTTGCTTGCCGTTTGTCAGTCTAGGTAGGGGCTTGCGCCGTAACGCGTAACGGTTAGTTATGGTCGGGCGCTCTTGCTCCAGAAGACTCACCCGGCGGCAAGTAGGCCCAAGCAGCGGTGTTTTATTTTTTCTTGTAGCCCGGTCGGTGCGGGCTTGCTCCGGCGTCGATCCGACACGCTCCTGCGAGCGGCGCTGTTTTTGCCACGTGGTGGTTCGTCACGCGGCAAGCCACCATGCTACGTGCCCCCCCCCCCTCCGGGCATTGTACAATGAAGGATGGGGGGGGGGGGATATAGTCGAAACCAAACATTGCGCGCCCGCGGTCGCCACAAAAACCGCCCAGCCGCCGCGGGCCGACCTAACCTCAAAGAACTACGCTCCAGCGGCACAGAGCACCTGACAAGACAGAAGTCGATCCGTTCACTCACTGTGTCCACGATCGCCGACCTGTCGCGCGTGAAGAATGTGTATGGCTTGTACGTGCAAAAGGAACTGGTGAACGGTGTTTTAAGCGACTAGAGTTGAGTTGAGTGATTCGGGCTGCTCTTAACAAGAAGTTCCTGGGAGCTGATGTAACGTGATAATTAGAGACCCGGAAATTCCGCCATTTCATTTGAGGACAAGCTAGACTTCAAACACGTCTATATTTAATTTTCTGTCTCAATTGAATTGCAGTTTGTAAGACGCGCCCTGGATGAATTCGGACTAATAACTGATCTTCAAGGTAACTGGCACCGAATACCGTTCTCCCTGGTCTGAGATGGCACCGGGGCATCAACCAATGAACGACTAACAGAGGCCCCAGTACATAAAGAGTTATGTAGTCTAGCTTGTGGCCAAATGAATCCGCGAAATTTCCGGGTATCTAGTGATAATGGAGCAGCGCCGGAATGTGAAGGCGAGGAAAACGGGAGATCCACGCGAGAAAACCCTCTGATCAGTGGCATCGTCCGGTACGATTCCCACTTGCGGAAATCCGGGAGCGACTCGGCCGGGGATTGAACCCGGTGAGCAGCTAGACCGCTCGCTCCCCACCAAGGCGACCCGGATTTTCGCATGTGGTAATCGTTCCAGACGATGCCGCTCGCTGGCGGATTTTCTTGGGGATCTCCAGTTTCCCCCGCACTTGCATTCCGGTGCTACTCCATACTCACCTCGTTTCACCCTCGTCGGCTCCCAGTGCCACGATGTTAAAAGCCGCCAAAATTTCTTCTCTCACTTCACTGGCCAGAAAAATGATGGATAGAGACCTGAAAAATTCGCGAGGTCAATGACCTGCAGTCTAGACTCTACATTCTTATGTACACATATGCCGATGTCAACTGTGCGTTGGTTGTCGACTGTCACAGTGGAAGGCGACGATTGGGCCAGCGTTCTCCAGGAGGCGTCAAACACTGTGTGGACCAATGGCCAAAGTAATATGAACAGAGGTTCTTTTTTAAATTCTAACTTGTCCCAAAATAAATGCGCAATTTCTTCAGGTATCTAATAATGGAACATCGTTCGCCACTCAGCACACGGGTAATATAATCGCCAGCCGGCAGTCAAGCAAATAGGGAACCTTTGGCAGCATGCAGCAGCCAATCAGACTCACGTCAAAAGAACCGCCTCACCATTTCGTTTCTGTATACTTAGCTGCTCTGTGGCGAGACTATAAGGCTGGCCGTCATCGGCGACCCACCTGCACCTGGCTTTCCTCCCGCTCCGTCAATCCACATCGCCGCGGGAGAAGCGACGTTTTTACAACGTCCACGTTGGCCTGCGCCTCGTGCTCTCTCTTCACTATATATCCCCAACCTAATAAAACACGCGTTAAGGGGTGGGCGGTGTGTGGGGGTGTTTTATTACGGGGGGGGGGGGGTTTGTACGGAATGGGAACGTGTTTTTACACCCTCGCACCACGACCGGCGCTCCGAGGTCACTATAAAGCCGAGGCGCTGCCCCGCCTCGGACGATAGTCATCGGGGACACAATGTAACACCTGGGGGCACTGTAGGGCTCGGCGCCAATAAACCTCGCGTACACCCCCCCCCCCCCCGTCCGTCTATTTCACCCATCCTAGACCTCATCTTACTTGTGTAAGAGCTTGTAAAACCACGCTCTCGACCTGTTGCCGGAGAGGTGCGTTTGAGTTATGGTGTCCCGCGAGGGCGTGCGTTTTGCTTCGATCCCTCGCACCCCTTCGTCGGGGACCGCGGCGTTCAGTTCGTTCCGGTCGCCACTCGCGGCATTGTCGGACATCTCCGCCGGCCGGACAGCTGCAGCAAGCGATCCGGCTTCCGCGAGTTCGACAGTTTTATTTATTTCACGTTTCTGTGCAGACATGACGAAAACCATGGGTGTTGAACCCTTTCATTCCAGTGTGTAATCCATTCACGGTTACTCCGCACTTTTCTGAAGCCCCCTGCTAAAGTTCTACTTCCAGGATATTCCTCCGCCTCATGCGGACTAAGCTCAACTAAATCTGGAAAAATACACCAGAGGACAACGCACAGCATTCCTACGCACTCAGCTGTAATAACATTTTGCACGAGAACTATTTCTTACTAGACGCTACCAGCACACACGTTTTCTTACAGTTTTAAATAAATATTAATTATAAATTTAATATTATAATTTATAGCGCGAATATAAAAAACATTAAAATTGAACCAAAAATATTTTTACTTTTATGAACACAACTATAACACGCTTGTGATACATGGTATATGTAGGAAATAACTAAACACGTCATACTTGGGGTGATTTTTCAAAGGTTTGATTCAAAAAGGGCGAAGTAACCGTGAATATACTACAGACAGACATGTTGCACGGGAAGGTTATATTTCATCGCTACTGTACACTGCGAGTCTCAGTGCTTAAAGGCTGTTCACGATAAAATGAGCACTTAAGAAATGAACCTTATAAAAAAGACACTGCCCCTGTATGCATATATTTTAATGGGCGCACTGAGGCACATTCGCCTGGTAAAGTCGGTAACGATGGATGGAAAGTAGTTATCTTAACATTACGTAACAAGTGTTACGTAACCATTTGTGAAAACTTAAAATTATTTCATTCGTTTTTTTTTTAAGTGTTTAAAAAAGAGCAGCTTTTTAATGTATTTTCTTTCTTAATAATTTCACAGTTTCATTTGACCGACGCGTAAATAAAGTTATGAGACCCTAGCCAGTGTTAATTTGATATGTGGTGGAAGAATAGACAACAGGTATACAAGCAGATCTAAAGCAGGGTTTTCGAAAGTGCTCATTATGACCTGAACATACTATACTGATCTTCACTGTGGGTAACTAATCCGTAAACCATGTGACTGCTTGCTGTACGTTATGATTGGTTCATATCTCCGACCACTAAACACAGCGTCTGCAGTTTTCACCGGTTCTGTTAACGAAACAAGTTCTCTGTTATTTTAAATACAGTTCTCATCAAATAACTTCTCTTTTGAAACATCAGAAATATGAAATCAATGTGGTAATCAAAAGGTTAAGCACTTTTGAAACCAAACTCTGAAATATATCACTTTACCCTCACTCTAAGAAATTATTTACAAATCTGCCACACTAGTGTATGGGTACAGTGGGAAAGCGCATATGGTAAAGAGTTATTCCCCATACACCCATGGTAACGTTCCTACGTTTGCTCACGAAACAGTCAAATGCGTAGAGAAGTTCCCAACTTTGTATAGTAGTCGTATTGTAAACAAAACGACATTTGAAGTTTTAAGTGTGGTAATATTTCCATGCAATGTATAGGTAAAAAACTCCCAATACAGTTTAGGAAGTTTACCAGGATTTTTTTGCAGTGTACCGACATAAAGTAGCTCCATATCTTAACGTCGAATGAAAAGTCTAGGTAAACCTTCGTGAATTTTGTTTAACTTTCCGTTTTAAGTGTAAAATTGAGCAAATCTGTAAAATATGTACAACATCTCTAATACTAGTTTTGCTTGACCGACGCACGGACAACGTAATCAGGCCTATAGCAATGTTAAATTTACATAAGTAGATGGTAAACAGAAATTTAATAAAATCTCTGTTTACCGTGAACAGCATATACTATCCCGTAATGCAGGTTTATGGAAAAACGCTCACATTAATCTTATTCCCTGTCGTGTCGTGCTGTTTATTTTAATGGGCTTTTTAAGCCAGAAATATTTCTTTTGGGTTTAGCGCGGAGAAAATAAACGATATTTTAAAGTACCAGTTAGAAGGGCACCTTAAATACAATTAATGTAGAATTTTATGCATTTTTTTTTAATACATACATATATATATACTTTTAAGACTGTCTCTCAGCACACTTGCCATATGGATTTGTTTCCCCGATAACCGATGCATTTGAAGGACAATTTAGAAAAGCTATTATAGTACTGCCTCTGTTTATTTAATCCTGGAAACAAATCACAAAAATTTCAATAAAGTCAAGTGAGACCGGGCATCAAATCATAGAAAAGTCACCAAGAGATTTATTTGAAATGATTCTCTTGATTCTGCGTTTGTTAGATTTACATTCCTTCCGCCGTCATCTTCGAATAATTTGGGAGCGGGTGGGAGGGGGGAAATTCTGTGAATGAAACACAAGTTACATCCCAAAGAAAGCTTTTATGCAATTTTACATCCTATGCCACAGAATTACTTATTTGCCAAATATGATAGGAATAGGAGAATTGTTTCCTGAGATATAACATAAAGTATTTACTTATTCGCATGGCACTAGCTAACAAAATGGCGGAGAAAATATTATCCATGTAGATCCAGTTGATTGATATAATATCAACTGCCAAAACACAAAGATATGTTGGAATTTATTACATAATTTCGACGATATAGCATTCTAATTTTAACAAAATATATGGCCGCCATTTAGAAAACAACTGTCTGCAATGCTTAATCCATATAACGTAGCATAATCTGCATCAATACTACTTTCTTGCCAAATGTGATCGGAATCGGTAATTATTTACCGGGATATGACATAATAACTTTATTTCTAATATGGCGCTATCTTCCAAAATGATCGACTAAGGTTGTTTGTGTTGGCATGTAATATGATGCTTCTAACATATACTTTCAGTATACGAAATTTGGTTGGAATTGTTCAAATGGTATGGCAGATATATTAAATATACTTTAAAACATTTATATGGACGCCATTTTGAAAAGAAGTACCTAATCAAGTTAAATTACATACGGTTACTTGTCCTATCATAGTATTGATTACCTGCCAAATTGGGAGAGAATTGATTAAATAGTTTACCCAGATATAATAAAAAATCTTAATTTTTTTCATTTGGTGCTATTTTCCAAAATAGTGAACCAACAAAAATATTCGTCTCAAAACTTAATGCTTACAAGATGCTCTTCCAGCATACCAAATTTGGTTTAAATCGGGTAAATGGCTCCCGACATGATATACCATACCAAATATTAAAATAGCCGCCATTTTGAAAGTAAGTAGCAGACGTGGTTGAGAACTGTAGTGCCAGGTGTCCTTTGTAAGTACTACCTATAAGTGTACCCAGTTTGGTGTAATTCGGTCCATGCGTTCAAAAATTGAAAGGGGGAAACACACGAGTACAGACACACAGGCATTCAATTACACACACACACACACACATACACACGCAGGAAAATGATCTCATAAGTCTTTTTTTCCTTCGTGAAGTAGGCTAAAGATGTTGCGAAATATCGTTTGCCGCACCAGTAGACTTCGAGTTACATACTCTGCTAAGCTCTGTAAGAGATGATAAAAAAAATACCAATTTTCACCGAGAGCTAATGATCACCCTTGACGCGCGTGTAATCATGTTATTTTCCACTGTTGCGGTGGCGTAGATAAAAAGAAGAAAGAGAGGCGGGCCGGGGGGGGGGGGGTGATTTGAGTCACCGGCTGCTTCGGAAAGCAGCAATTCGCGATGCTCAACCTTCAGCGCGTTTTTCTATAGCCACTCAAATATCTCTCTTGTTGCCTCTCAGACTCAACATGCGCAACAAATATGACCTCACTAAACTATATGAGTTACTATTTTACGACTATAATGTGTATTAACAAACCATATAGAAATGAACGATTAAGGAAATTGGAGAAAGATGAAATGCGTGGTTGGTGGTCTCGTAGTAATCTTTCACTAAGTAACTTAAAATTACTGATATAAATTATGTGTTCATTATTGTAAATGTATTTAGATATACTAAATTTCCGTTCAGTGTTTTAATCTTAGGGAACCATATTTGACTTCGTTTAACATTTAGCTTAGGGTTGTTGGGACTTTTTTTGTATTATATAAATTACATTATTATTGGAAAGGCTAGTAAATAGATTACAAAAAATATATAATGTATACGAATTCCGGGATTTTGAATTTGAATATCGATGCTTCCAATCAGATTTAATTTGTTCAGGAAAATAGTAAATATTTGAACGTAAACGAGTTCTTTATAAGTTTTTCTGAGTAACTGTAGTGTCGTATATTTTCGACAAGCAAACTGTTTTGTAGTTGAGATATCAGAAATACCGGTTAGGTGAATTACAGGACTGTGCACCAAGATACATGTACGAATATTACAAAATGTACAGAATAACGTACACATTTCGATACATTGCCAACAGTTACAAATTACGGATATAGTTAGGTCCGCATAGCGGTACGAATGTTTTCCTGTAATATTACAAAATGTACAGAATAACGTACACATTTCGATACAAATTACGGATATAGTTAGGTCCGCATAGCAGTAAGAATGTTTTCCTGTAATATTACAAAATGTACAGAATAACGTACACATTTCGATACATTGCCAACAGTTACAAATTACGGATATAGTTAGGTCCGCATAGTAGTACGAATGTTTTCCTGTAATATTACAAAATGTACAGAATAACGTACACATTTCGATACATTGCCAACAGTTACAAATTACGGATATAGTTCGGTCCGCATAGCAGTACGAATGTTTTCCTGTAATGCGTGAAAATTGCGTATGTTCGTCTCTGTCTATCTTTTTAAGGCAGGTTGACACATGCTGCATTCGGTTTTGAGATTTTTTTGCCACAATCTGAATCTTAGGCATTATATTGTGTTGTGTGGATTCACAGGACCTAGGAAATTACTTATTGTTTTATCTGAATTCTGTAGATTCTTATTGAATCTGCAGATGCTGTTTTCTTTCATATAGTCCCGTAGAGTAGTGAGTTGCTAATCAGAAAATTATTAATATAGTGAAGCTATAGCAATTTAAGAGAGATCATCTTCCTCAAAGCTTCGACATAGTATTGCTTATAATAATTCATAAAGTTAGACGCTGTTCTCCTTTCCGATAGCCACACAGGAAATGGTTAGGTGTCGACAGGATTGAGGAACGTCTAGTATAGAAATTTTTTTTGAACGTTCATATATCTGAAAGCGTTTCGCAAATTCTGACTAGCTCCGATCTAATCACACTCTATAAGACGTGTAACGGTTTTGAAATCTGGCTCCCATTATTTGCACGTTTGTATGGTATCATAGACAGAATCGCCAGCAGGATAGTGGAAGGAATAAACCTGGGCGTTTGCTAATGAACTCGTGATCGCTTTTCGGACCAATGGCCAATACCAGGATGGCCGGATCAGGAATCTTACATGGATCCTCTCGAATGCGAGTTCACCATGTTACCATTGCGCCAAGTTCAGACGTTCACTGGAGTGTGCACATACTACAAATCTTATAAGTGGCACACACGCCAATGCTTGAACACCCCACCTCATGGAAAGTATATTTTCTGGAATCATATTGTGTAGCATTTTCTTACTTGTAATAATGGGACCGTGTAATCGGTCGTGGGCAGACCAAAAGTTGGCCACCTTCAATACGTCAGAGTTCATGCAGAATAAAGCGGATGTAGTTTCGCAGTCTCAGCAAAATGTTTTATGCTGAGTGAATTCACCAAGATATGGGCAGAGGCGTGTATATTTTGCTTTATTCTTATAAGGCATGTTATACTTCCAGGATACACACAATCGTCCTACTATTGTCGTTTGATCATTCTTTTTTTTTTTTTTTACAAGCCCAGAATGAATCTACACGAAATAAAAAAAACTTCATATCGGTAATGCCGAATCACGTGCCGTACAGTCAGAAGTGAAATTGCTTGTCACCTCGGCAATAACCAATTAGCATTCGTCGCGGCTCGAGTACATACACGACCCTGAAGTCTGTCTTAATTGCAAAAATTAATGCGAATTTTGCAGGTCCCTAGACATTGGTATTAGATAGTAAACCACTGCAAATGCTGTTTTTAATGTGAAAAGAGCATGCGCATTGGAAGGAAAAAGAAACTAAGTAATGCTTTAAGAAGCGTGTACTAGACTGACAATAATTCGTTTTTCAGACCATGAATAGATTAGTTCCGCCCTCCTTGCATCTGCTAGTGTAACAACACGAGGTACCGTGGCCTTAAGTATTTCAAATACGTCGCCATTGTAAAGAATATATCTGAAATAAACTGGTGACTTCCGTGGCTAAGGTCACGTCACCTCACCTTCGTAGCACAAGGTTCTGGGTTTGAATCCTGTGAATGCCATAACATTGTGTACTGTTGGCCTAAATTACCATCAGATCATTTTTCACAAATCAGTGTTTACGTGGATATTAACCCTTTGATTACAGTGCTCAAATGCATCTAGAGCAGCACTCGTAGAAAATTTGTTTCACAAGGAATCTGCATATCTTCAGCAAATAGTTACAACAATAAAGATTTATTTTCAAATTAATTTTTGAAAAGAATATAATGAAATATACGTATATCGTGTTACACGTAAAAGAAAATTTGGTTGAATCCTCGTCAAATCGGCACTCCATTGGTTGACATTAAGACAATAATTAGCGTTGTACGATACTATGAGATTGTCCGGTGTAGCATGAACCAATAGCAGAGACGTGCAGAGACCAACTTATATAAAGGTACCGTTTTAAGAAACGACATATCGAAAGAAAAATATCGATTTTTGTTAGGTATGAGTTAAAGGACTTAGTAAATATAAAATTTCTTGAAATATTACATATTGAGGTCACGAAGAATTGCAGAAAGATGTGGCGACTGTTTATGGTGCATGTTTCCAAAGTAAATTTGGCAAGTTTTTAATTCAATTATTGTATTCAAAACAAAGCTCATTGAAAGATTATATTAAAAATGATTATATCCGATACATGAAAAAATTGATTGATTTTGATTTAATATCGTTGAAACGTATCGACTGTTTTACCGATATATCGTCATTTAGATATATAAATATTTTTTTAACATCCCTACAACATAACTAGTGTTTCAGTAGTGGCAGACGCAGGTGACTCATATTCTAGACTCTCTTCAATATTCCTAAATAAGTACAGGCCTTGAAGACTTATGAAACAGATGTTTAAAAGATATCAAATTGTGGGGTATTTTGAAAATTAACAACCGATTTTTAAGAGAAGTATTTTTTAACTCGTAAAGCCGTATTCTGCGTGCAGCACTGACACCGCGCCCTACATTTCCACGCTGCGTTCAAATGCGTTGCGTGTTAACAACTTGGAACTACAAACACGCAAGCTCCGAGACTGTTCTAGCTGCTGCCTTCCGGCAGAACCTTGTTTGCCATGAGCGCTATTTTTTTTAACCTGGTCGTTCTAGATATTCTCCTAGATACGATCTTTCCTGTCATTTCTTGAAAACTATACTCGCCGTAAATGAAGGAATTTTTATATGATGGCTCGAGTTCCATTATTGTTATTTTCCACTGATGTAGGTCTTGCATACAGAAGTTTCGTTGAAAACTGCGATCAGCATTCTGTAAAAATATTTCTTTAGCACTACACTAGTGTTAAAAGTAGCAACAGGAATTCATTTTTTCCCAACATACTACTATTCCAGGTATATGCTATGTAGCGACTGCTGGAACTTTCTTGCAACTAAAATGTATTAAAATGTTGCCTTCGTACACTTTTTGACATCAGACTAACCAACTTCGCCCCTTCTTAAACTAGAGAGCCTGCCAACAATTGTACTTAAGGCGTAACGTACATATTCTGTAGTGCAATAGTTTAGGGTGTTCTACTTGAATTATCAGAGATGCATAACGATGCTCGTAACTTAGACGCTGGTGTGCCAGATGTTTTAAGAGAATTAGATTCACTCTACGCACTAATTATAAATGAAACAGTTGGACACAATAACCAATAACCGACAATTTAGAAAAAAAAATTTTAGACAGTAAATTTTTGACATGGTCTATGACTAGAGCCACGAGTAATTCGCGAATTCATTCGGAGGTCAGGTAGACACCGAACACTTGTTATTTTCTCCTACTGTTGTGATTGGACAACAGTTATTTAGACACGCCCCGTTCAACTGTGAGCCAGTAATAAGCAAGAAGCAGTAGTGTGAGTGAGTGTTTAACAGCAACCAATAAGCTTGATCTTGATCACAGCAACCAATAAGCAAACGATCATGTCTGGAATGTATAGATGGCTGTCCAGCGTAGCTTGCTGCCAACTCAATCCGCGAAATACTCGGGGCTCTATCTATGACATAACTAAGATAAAAAAAAGGTTACCGCTATAAATAATGAGCCTATATTTCTCTACATAAATTTAGGTATTTTTGAAGTTATTAAAAGCGTAGATGGTAGGTACGCCGTGACATCTTGACAGAGATATCATTAGAGATAGAACCAACAACATATGCAACGCTAGTGAGACTATTACAAATACAAATGTGCCTTATCGGGGACTCGAACCTAGAACTCTTCGTTACTTAAGTCGTCATGCTACCAACTTTATTACGAAGGTAGGATTAGGAACATCAACTTCGGCTGTAACAAGTTTTTTTGTAGTCAGGGTTTACTAACCTGAAATATTTACATGGTCGTCATTTTTAAAACAAGTATGTGAGTCACTTAAATAATATAAGTGTTTATGGGCTGCTAGGGCACTACTTGTGTGCAGAATTAGGTATGAATTACGTGATTGTTTCCGAAAATTGGGCAATTTTCTTATCTCAGTTACTTATATTGCCACCATTTAATGCCTTACCCACTTAAAACCTTTAAGTTTAGATGGCATACTGTTGCAATACTTGTGTGCAGGCTTTTGGAGGGAATTTGTTGATAGTTCCTCGAGATATGGCATAAAATATCAATTTTCTCATGTAGCGCTATCTTCATAAATGGCAGACAAAATGGTTATGTGTTAGTCTATGCGATGTTTGTCACCGATACTGCCAACATATAAAGTTTGGTTGAAATTATTGTGGACACACGACATACTAATATAAAATATATACCTGCCCACTATGTTTAGAATATGTGACTATGCCATTAAGAAATACAAATTTAGATTGGCATAACTGGTCACCTAAAATTTGTTGGAATAGGTTATCTTACAAAACTGCGCACAAAAGATACTTTGCAAACATATGTGATGACTGTAATGGACGCTGCCAGCATACAAAGTTATGTTGGAATTCGCTACATAGTTTCGCAGGTATAGCGTAATAAAATAAAATGTTTGTATGGCCTCCTTTTTTAAAATAAGTGTCTGACCCACTTAAAACACATCACTTTACATAGCCTGTCGTAGTAGACCTACGACTTTTTTTTTTGCCAAATTTGGTAGGAATCAGTTGATTGTTTCCCAAGATATTACATAAAATAAAAAAAAATTAAGTAGAGAAAAAAAAATAATTTTTACTGTTTGTAATTATAAACACCATAAGAGTGCGTGCACCCTAAATTAGAATCAGTAGAAAATCACTGATTCACATTAAATGTAACTATTCGAATCAGTGAAAATGGCTCCATTTAGAATCGGCAGAAAAACTTTGGTTGTTTCAAGGAAACAGTTTCACTCCACGTGCGGTGAATTAAGTAACTATTGTTTTTTATTGAATTTAGCTAAAGCATTGGAATAATGAACATATTTCCGACAGTCCTGTTGAGGTACTTAACGTACTTTAAAAAAAAAAAAAAGGAAAAAAGAATTGCTTTACTCATAATTCGATTTTCAGTATTCTGCTTGCAGACTGTCATCCTACCAACTGAGTTACCAAGGCGACGTTAATTTTAACTGGGAAAATATATGTATGAAAAAGTTTTATCGAAAATACATACCCATAGATTATATGTACTTTTTCCTTCGTTTTTGTAGTTTAATCGGTAACATCAGGATTGTTTATACTAATAGTACTTATAAATGCATTCATTTTACCACGTGTAGACCTATTGCAATTTTAACGTCCAAACTGAGCGCTATGATTAGAGACCTGCAAAATTCGCGTTATTATTTGATACCATACTGGACTTCAATGCCATTTATCTGTCTGAGTGCAATTCATGCTTCCATTGGCTACTAGGAACTATACAGCGTCATTAATGTCTGTGAGCGCTTCGGTGCTGATTGGTTGCTCAGCAGTTCAGCTTTAGCTATTGGCTAAAAACGTTTCTTGAGACGTACCACACAAGTTGTCGGCCAATGGCTGAAGAGAAACGGGCACACATCATCTTGGAGTTAAGTCTACAGTCACAAAATAAAGCGAATTTTGCAGGTCTCTAGCTATGATGATTACGTGAAAATAAAATCAAAGATCGAATATCCATGTTACTTCATAAGATGGTATTATTAAAGACGAAAATCATATTTTAAGATGTATATTTTGTGGGATTCATTAGTACATGTCTTGTTTAAGTTTTTATCTGTTTATAGAAATATTTAATTTTGACATTATTACATACACGACCACTAAAAGAGCAGTCGAAAACTATTGCGTGTCACTGAGGGATCAGTTACACAGTTGATTGACAAGTCCGTGAAAAATGTCACGTGTTCAACGAGCGAAGAAATACGAGCATATTTTAACAGGAATTACAGATAAAGTCTTTGGACGAAGGCCCCTTGTCTGGCCGGTCGGACGTTCTTCGAGGACTGAAAAAGAAATATTCGTACTGATTCAGGTTTAATGTGTATTTTCCCAATTTAAGAGTGGGCTGGACCCTTGTGGGAACCCCGCCTCCAAGGTCAAGAAGCGAGAGAACGATTACACGCACTTCTAGCGACTCATCGCTCCTAAGCGCAGGGCGTGCAGTGTTTCCGTCGTAATGCTGCACTGTGCAAATTAGACGCGTAACATACACGCGATGGAAGACCACAGATTAAACTACGCCCGTATCTTTGTACTTTTCTTTGCCGCTCAAGGAAACTGCATAGGCAAGCTTTAAAAAAGCGAATTTTAACCATTTCCGCAATATTTTTTCTCCAAAAATACACTTAAATAGGAGCATAGATAATTGTTTAATATATATATATATATATATACTGACAAGAAGTCGTATTTTCAGAACATTTATTTACCGAGATAGCCGTATTCGCGCAATCAACTATTACACAAAAAATTGCGGGGGTCCAGCCTACTTGTAAAATGGTACTTATTTAACTTGATGCACCTTGTTTAACTGATCCATGAGTCAAAAAGCAAATCACTGAAACACGGATAGTGAAATTGTTGGTTCATCAGTGGAAAATGTTACCGAATAAATAAGTGAAGGAAAAAGGGTACTTATTTCACTGAGTCATCCGAGGATTCGTCAATCTTATGGGTCAGACGCTGTTAACTGACATAAACAGTGTAATTCTCACTGGTTCAAATTTAAACTATATTTAATAGCTAGGGACAGGTGTTTTTCGCGAAAATATTTGTGGTCATGCTAGACTTCAATATCCTACGTCCACAACCACAACTTCCTTTGGTTATCGGCCGCGTGTCTACGTGAGAAGACATGTTCCTATTTGACTGGGCCAATCGTAATAAAGTACTCCGATACTGATTCGTGTACAGTCACTTGAGGCACGTGACATTAAAAATAATCCAACCACGAAAGTACATATGAACAAAAGTGTCTTGCAGTACAATTTGTAATGAAATCTTTTCGCGAAAAACACCTGTCCCTATTAATAGCTAAAAAATGAAATTTTAGCTTAATATTTTGGATATGGCAATATTGTGTATAAATATCATAATTCCGGAGCAAACATGAACTTTTACACACAAATAAACACAGTGATTTGTTTACCGCCAGCTTTACAGCGGTTATCTGGAACACCAGCACGCCTTGCAACGGACTTTTTCCCTTCGTAAAACAGTGCCATAAGGAACCTCGTTTTCTTCCGACGTGAGTAGAATGAAGTTTACTTCAGGTAAGGCAGCTGGCTTCCGTTGGCGCCAGCCTCTGTCCATCCCTGCCCGAGGGCAGGAAAAAAAATTAGTTGTGCGTTCACAGCTACAGGAGAGGAGCAGTTATCAAGAACTGGTGACGAAGGAACAGAAGTTGGTGTTGATGGTAGTGATAGTGTTGACCATACAGTGAAGATCAGGTAGATCGCTTATTCGTCTTCTGCGCATGTACCCAACATTGACCTACCCCGAAAGAACACAAATGTCAAAGTCATGTGGTATGAAAGAGCCTGTTTATATCTTAATTTTTAAATTACAAGCAATATTATATAAACAAAATACTTTTGCCAATTTGAATTTAATCAAGCTGCATTACAAATTGGTAGGGATGGGAAAAATTCGCGAGTTCAATGACCTGTAGGCTAGACTCCTCAGTCGTGTGTATACTCGAGCCTCAGATGTTTTTTCATTGGCTGCTGCCCCATAGAGTAGCCAGTGCTACTTCATAACTGTCAGTATGACACTCGCTACTTGTTTCTCTGCATGTCTGCTAATGTTTCAGAGTCGCCCAGGGGATGTCTTAATAAATTGCGATCCAATAAAAAAAGTCAACTTCAGTGTACACGTGTTGGATCTCTATCTTGTCCAGAAATGAACTCGCGAAATGTTCCTATCTCTACAAATTGGTTTAGATGAAGTATAGAAACATATGGAATCAATTGTTTACAAATCAGTTTTCTAACCTAAAATCCAAACCATGCTTTTTTCGCTAGACGTGTTGGCAGGTGAGTAGTTCAATGTTGGGTCACGGAGACTGGTTGTGCGCGCCAGCGAGATCGGTCTGCCTCATCTTTAGTCTGTGGTGTGGAAGGTGTGCGGCATTTGGCTGAGCAGACAGTTCTGCCAGACGAAGTGTGCCGCCATATAAAGGCTGTTCACGATAAACGGAGCATTTTTGAAAGCCCTGATTAGGATGTATTGTGCTGATTACACTTTAGCTTTCCACCATATGTAAATTTAACGTTGTCGTGGGACTGATCACTTCGTTTATGCGCCGTCTAAGTGAAATCGTAGAATTTTTATATGTAAAATATGTTTCTTTATGTGCCAACTTCTTATTACAATGTGAATAAAACCAGACTAACCTCACTATCAGCCGCGAGGGATTAACTGTTGTAAGGTAAGCTGTGTTTTGTTTACACATCGGCCACTTAAACGCAGTAGTGCAGTTGACGTAAAAGCACGTGTGTAATGGGCGCCTCGCAGCTCTCTCGTGAGTGGCCGCAGCACATTTCAGTTTCTTCCGGCTCCACTCTGGTTACAGGTCCCTGCTGCGTGCGCCAAGTGTGCACAGCACTGAGTGAGCACCATCTTACCTTGCAACACTTCACACGCCACTGCTAACTGTACGCAAATTCTAAAAAGTTACGCTCTCAATACAACGGCGAGTCTTAGGACTATTTTTTTTAAATCTGTCGCTGTCATCTTAACTGAGAGGCCCATGTGCACTGTAAATTATATGCAGTTAAGGGAGAGATTTTTTTTTCAGAGATTGATTTCAAAATTGCTCACTTTATCGTGAACAGCAAGTACACGAGAGACGAAATGGTGTGGCTGTTACTTTGATGTAGAGCGTACCCACTCTCTGATCGGCTGCGCAGGGCTCTGGGAACGTGTTTCCGCGTTTGATTGACTGCTGCGAGCTGCGAAGTGTTCCCTATTGGCTGGATTGCGGGTTGACGAGTAGCTCACCAGAAGGCGGTAGTTCGCGGAGTAAGCGACCCTTTCGCCTTTGTATTCTCGAGTATAGGCTGTTCACGGTAAACTGAGCTCTTTTGAGGCCCTCGTTACTTTTTTTCCTTTCAGCCATTTTTTATCCTCTAACCGCATTTTTAAAATACATATTGCCTTTTAAGTAATAAACACAGTGTGTATATTCCACCACACTCGGAAGTTAACGTCTAAGGCTAAAATAAGATATATTTATTGATTATTGTTCTAAATGAGAGGGCTTTCAAAAGTACTCACTTTACCGTGAATAACCTCTGCTCTGTGACGTCAGCGTGGAGGCGGTAGCGTGGTGTGGTAATCGACGGGCGTTCCACGCGGCCTGCCATCGGCGGCGGCGGCAGCACGGGTGCGGAACTCCGCCTACGTCGCTACCGCGTGTTTTTTGCCACCTGCGGCTCGTCGCGGGGGGTCGTCCGTCGCGCGGTCGCCCCCCCCCCCCTCAAAATTACCCAAATATCTCACGGTGCCGGGGGAGGGGGGCAGCCTCCGCGTCCGCCGCACAGACTCCTTGAAAATACAGAGGCGAAACAGCCGCTTAAGCTGTACTCACAACCATCCGTCACATCCGTCAGTCGCCCGTCCGTCCGGCGGTCGCGTGATCTTCAACCAATCGCAAGGCAACTTATTTTTTTCTTTCCGCCATCCGTCAAACATTTCTCAAACTTTAACTTTTGACGGAGCCACGTATGGGCCACCGCCTTCTGACGACATTTCGTAGACGCAAATGCACACTTTGTGATAAAATGGAAGGCGGTGAATCTGTGCGTCTCTGTTGTAAATTCAGGAATTTAAAATGTTAACGAAAATTTCGTATAGATTCTTATAACGAAAACAAAATATGTTTCCCCAAAATGTTTTGCTCTTTAAAATGTATTTCCAACCAAAATGTACCACCAACTAAAGAAAAATCGCTATGTTAAGTTGTCACACTGAAATTTTGTCGTACAGGTGGGTTGACGGACGACGAATTGTTGTGAGTTGCTTTCAACTAACGGACGAAAACACAGACGGATGGGCGACTAACGGGTGCGACGGATGGTTGTGAGCCCAGCTTTATACCACCAATCCAGTCGGACAAGTCAGAAAAACGTGAGAACTGTGTGTCAATCTTGAGAGGCTGTATCGCCCCTTATACAGTACAGTAATTATTTGTTATAGTGTCATGACAGACGAGTCAGGGTCATTACTAAAATGTTTCATTATAGAAGCATTGCATCTCTCGTTTCTGTACAAATTTTCGAACCCGATTGTTAATATGTGTTCTCTGGTCGCCATTGAAAGCTGAGAATGAATAAATACATAACGTTTTTTATTATGTTAATGGAATGAGATAGAGACAAGACGGAATGACAGAGCATTAAAAAACAACATGAAATGACAGAGCATAAATATGAATTAGTTGTTCATGTATTATGTCTGTAGCGATGGTTAAAGTAATTAGCTAAGCGTCTATTGCCGCATTTGCCAATAAATCCTCCTAAATTTGAACCAAGAATAAATAATCAAATAATTCAATGTGGCGTGTGACACGGGCTATTAATCAGAGCGACGTGGTTCATGGGAGTTACAGCGCATATGTAGGAAGAAAGGCAGTTCAGCGTTGGGACACAGTGCTAGTTAGTACACAGCTGGCATGCGCACTCTATTCTCATGTTGGTGTTTGCGTGAGAGGAAGTGTGACCACGTATTGATTGTCTTCGCGAGAGAAGGAGCGCAGTTTAGCGATAGGTCCTGTCGCAAGTTTGTACGTGAGAGAGTGAGTGAAGTGAGTATGGAGCAGCGCCGGAATTATAAGGGGAAATGGGAGATCCCCGAGAAAACCCGCCGACCAGCGGCATCGTGCGGCACGATTTCCACCTGCGAAAATCCGGGAGTGACCCAGCCGGTTCGCCTTAATGGGAGGCGAGCAGGCTAACCGCTCAGTCACCGTGGTCCCTTGTAAACGTAAGTAATTTCTGAGATAGACAGTATATTGTGCCGATAAAACTTAACCCGCTTCAGTACTTTTGAAGACTTCTTCGTCTTTTTTGTAGCATTCTTTACATTCGAAAACTAAACATGCCCAAGCAAAATCCGGCGTGTGTGTGTGTTTCGCTAATTCCGTCCGCGCAGTGTGTTCAACGCCCTCGCAGCATGTCGGCAAGTCATTCGTCAATCAGTACCTTCCGGTTGAACCAACAGCAAACCGCTCACAGCGCGGCAGACCCAATCAGACACACCGAACAAGCCTAGAGAAACACGTGGCAAGTCAGCGAATAAGCAAGCTAGAACTTTCCTCGTAGCAAAATAGCTGTGTAAATTTTTAGTGTTCCCGCGTATACGATTGTCTTTGTAAGTAAAACAAGTTTAAGTAGACAAAGTTTAAATTAATTTGTCAGGGGTGCAACTTTTTTTTTGTCCTATTAAGTAAATTCCAAAATGACAATATCTACTGAAAACAGCTAAAAAAATTTTACAACGATTTTCCTTAAGAGGAAGGAGAACAAAAAACCGAGTGTTATCTCTGTTCCAAATTTAGTTTTGGACCCGACATATCTTCGGCAACACTATAGCTGGTTTACCATTCTATGATTGGATGACCAAGATTTTGATTCGGCTAAGATCTTTGCAGGCCAATTACAGACATTCTGCTTTAGAGTACCGGAATCCTCATCGGCCCAGTTAAATGGAAATATGTACATTACGTTGATTCCTAGCTAACAGTCGAATTTTCCCGCAATAAACCATTATCTCTAATTACGAAGTAAATTTCCTTAAATTAAACAACTGGCGCACTCTTCCTGTTATGTTACTCGTCCACTGCGAGACTCTCGGGGAGGTACGAAGTCGTCGCCAACCTTATGGGCACGAGAATTTCTTTTCCCACGTTCGAAGCACAGCGATACGGGTGAAAAGTAAATGCGCCCGGCGCGCCCCATTGCCCGTACGCACAAGGTGCTGAACCGGCGTGCAGTGCTTCTGTCATCACAATTTCCTGTGCAAATTACATCTGTAAGAGTGGAATTTTATTACACACGATGAAAGCCTGCAGACTATAAGGTTTTACGTTTCTCCCTCATCTTGAGGAGGCTGCCCAAGCAAACTCTATAGACATAAGATTTCGTTTTACCATTTTTACGAATTTGTCTTTTTCAATTAAATATAAACAGGAAATCCCAGGTTAAGGAAATTTCGCCTTCGTGCGTTAATTTTAAAGATAGGCATTTAAAACAAAACGTATTCATCTCGAATTTTTTAGGAGAAGTGCCGTACAAGGGAGATACTTCCATAACATGTATAGCCTGTTTGCAAATAAATTTTTAAAATTTATGTTTTACAATGACGTGCATACTGCCTATCGATATTTCGCAGCTTCCATCGTGTAGGCGTTCGCAGTAAATGCCATTTAAATAATTTATCTCCGACGTTTGTTTACCCTGAAGGATTTTGATCTAACTTGAACCGCAGAGAACGTGTACCAAGTTTAGTAAGTACATGTGCACCAGGCTCTTCAAACGTGTGGAACAACAATGCTTGAATTAACTTTGCCCAGTTCAAGGTCTAGGTGAACAGCGAAGACAACCAGAAAGAGCAAAAACGTGAACGATTAGAATACTGGACATGCAATAGTCTTGAGTGGCCTGTTGGAACCATGGCTCTCTTTACGTCTATCAGAGCGGCTTTTCCGGCTGAGAGACCCAAATTATCAGCGTAGAAAGAGAAACGAGAGAGAGAGAGAGAGAAGCAAGAGAGCGAGAGAAGAGATACCCAAGCCGGGAGAAAGAAGGGTAAATGATGGGTGACAGTAAGTTGTTGAAGATTGAGTGTCACATCTGGCGGTGATGCGTGGTAACGTTTAAAGCGGCCCAGCATCAATTACGTGTACGTAACGTCTGCATAGAACGTTTTTCAAAAATTAACTTGACTTTAGTGGAAGTAGTGATTAATTAGCAACATTTCATTTCATTTGCATCATTATTCTGTCAGTACTTACTGCACAGGATTTGTCAATAATATAACATTAAACGTAATAAAAACCAGTACAAAAACTAAAATACAATTAATTATTGCATACAATTTAGACCTATTTCTTAAATGAGTAAAGAAAATTAAAAACCTACGTTTTGTTTTATAAATAAGATATTTTATGAAATACAATAAATTACTTTTTCTTCTTTTCTCCTCCAATAATATTGTCTGAAGGCTTTACGAACACGGCACAAAATAAAATATTGACATTTCCTACACGTCTAAACGTCGAGAATGTTCCTACACGACACCAGTGTAAACTATTTCTTACTAGGCATTACCGATACACCTATTTTCTTGCTGATTTTATTCATATCAATATTGTAAATGAAATATAGGCCTACGCAATTTATAGATAAAATATAAGTAACATTTCAATTAAACCAAATATAAGTTTCTATGTTAACACAAATATAAAACGATTGTGATACATGGCGTATTTAGGAAACAAGCACACAAGTCAGACATAGGGTTACCTTTTTTAAAGGTTTGATTCAAAAAGTGTGAAGAAATCTCGGATAGACTATATACAAAGCAGGGAAGTTTCCTCTGCATCTGACTGTTTCCCGGGCAAATTCAGGAACGCTAGCATGAAGGTATGGGAATTAACTTTCCCATTCGCACTTTCTCGCTCTAAGCTTACACTCATAATTTTCGAATAATTTCTTAGTGTGGGAACGGGCTTCGAGTCTGATAGGCTAATGAGTGCTGCGGAAGGTTCCCCATTCGCTGGGCTGCGGGCTGGCGAGTAGGCTACCAGGCGCTGATTGGCGAACGGCGTTCCCTAGCGTGTGCAGCTGGAGTCTACGTCATAAGCGGGTGTCTGATCGGCGTGTGGTCACAGTACAACGCAGTAACCGACATTCAGCCAGTGGTGTAAGGCGTACAATTTCCATGGTACTTGTACCATAATTATACCTTGTGTACCAGAATGTACCATACATGTACCATAATCTGATAATAAAAATATGCCGTTTATGACTCAAAAATTTAATAAAAGATGATAAGTTTGTAGCCTACTTGGTTTAAGCCGAAAGCCGAATTTATATGATTCCACTGCGAGTTTGAACTATTGAAGGTTTCACGAACGAAAATTAAGACAAAACTGTATAAATATTCTTCGGGTTTCTGGCGATTTTCCGTTTTTCGCTTTTAGTTTGTGAGTTCGTCGTTTATTGTTGCCAGTCAAATTGTGTTGTTCTATATTTTTAGCGGGAAATTTGGCTCATTTTAGTTAACAAACACATTCCATTGCTATGCAAGCAGAGATGCTTATCATATTTTATAAAGTTGGAATGATTTTTTTTTTTTGTGATTTAGAAACCAGGTAAACTGCCAATCATTTTTTAAATTTCAAATATTGTATTTGTATTTGATTTTGGTAGTGTAACATTCAAACAGCTGTTTTCTAATGAAAGTAAAACAAACATAAAATTTTAATTAAAAAATTTGTTAGAAACGCACCATAATTTTGTTCGAGTGTACCATTATTTTGGATGCCCCGTACCATGAGAGAGTACTGATGATCTAACATCCCTGTATTCAGCGTGGGTGCTGGATGAGAAAGATACAGTCCATCAAATCCTCATTATTGAAGCTGGCTGAGACTCTACGTTTTTTTTTTGTAGCAATCGTGCCGTAGGTGTATTTGAATTCCCCCTTACCCCCTTTTCAACCTTGTACTAACGTAGACCTATTCGGTCTAACTCACTCGGGGCGAACACGTCTGCTTGAAGGAAGAGCGAGAGGGCACGTAAATTTTTCCCACCCTTTCGGAGTCGTGTTTTAGAAGGCAGTTATTCGATCCTGTTCTTGCTCCGGTTCGTTTAATATTCATGCCCGCGGAGCACACACCATCGCTTTCGACTGCAAGTCGAGAATCCGCCCGTCTTTCAGGTCGCGGCCCTTGAAAGTTAAGAGTCCGGACGTATTTCCTGTACATCCGTTGTTTGCACGTTTACGTGCATCTTAGTAAGTAAATGTACTGGGAATACGACCGTTCACCAGAAGAGATTGAAGGAAGAAAAAAAATTATGTTTGCCCGTCCAGTTTTGTTTTTAAAATACTGTATTAAGTTCGTTCTAAGAGGAAGAAAAATCTTGAAAATTGTTAAAAATCGCATTTTTAGAGAGGGCCTGTGCAGTTGCCTTAGAAGTGAGATGGAACTGCGCGTCCGAGGTCAATAAGCGAAGGAGCGATACGGGCGACACTAACACACACGCCTAGTGCCTCATCGCACCTACGCGCAAGGTGTGCAGTGTTTCCGTCGTAACGCTGTGCTGTGCAAATTAGATCTGTAACAGTGGGGTTTTATCACACGCGATGAAAGCTCGCAGATTAAGCTACGCCCGTATCTTTGTACTTTTCTCTTGCCGCTTAAGGGAACTGCATAGGCAAGCTTTAAAGATGCGATATTTGACCATTTTCGCGGATTTTTCTCCAAGAATATACTTAATATGGCAAAAGTAAAAAATAAAGTCACAGGTGATAGTTTTTTTTAAATATCTTTTCTGACAAAAAGTCGTATTTGCAGAACATTTATTTACTGAGATACGCGTATTCACGCAAACCAATATTCACAGAAAAAGTTTCAGTCCAGCCTATACTCTTAATAGCTAGGAGAAAAGTAAAACAGCGCAGTCTTAACTTGCTCTATGGGCTTTAATGACGTGTGTCCCACCGTTACAGATCTCATTTGCTAAGTAAACCGTAACAGCGAAAGCTCTGCACGCAGGTTCAGCACCTTGCGCGTAGGGGCGACGGGGCGCTGGTCGCACGTATAATTGTCGCCCGTATCGTTGTGCTTCGAACGCGAAAAAAAATATACATATCTCGCGGCAACGTGCTCTTAAGGGCCCAGCCTACCTGGTGCGGTTTTCCACTTCTGAGGCCGAGAAACGCAAGGGCGATAAGAACTACACTGTTACGCGCATAAAGCAAGCCATCGCCTCTAAGCGCAGGGACCCCGTCGTGCTGCCGATACCTATGGTTAGAGAGCTAGGAAATTCGCGATTTCAGTGACCTACAGGCTAGACTCTACTGTCTAATGTACAAATATGCCGATATTAACTGCACGTTGGATGTCTGCTGTCACGGTGGAAAGCGACGATTGGGCCAGCGTTCTCCAGGATGTGTCAAACACCGTGTGTACCAATGGCGAAATTTATATAAGCACACGTGTTTTGAATTCTAGCTTGACCCTAAATGAATCCGTGAATTCTTCAGGTCTCTACCTATGGGACTTCAAGAGGTGACGCTATTATTTACAGGTGGAGAGTTTGTGTCAAGGTTCAGTTCGAGGGCCCTTGAGCATTCTTGTACGTATCTAAAGCGTACATTTCGAGATACATACAGTGTTTTAAAAAAAAGTCGGTTCTAGCTATGTTAAAGCGGTCTGAAATATTGTTTTTTTAATGTGCGTGACGTGACGTCTTGAAAACACTCAACAGGCCTCTTCTGAAGTGTGATTTTTTTTCCCTCGTGGGTTAGCAATGGATATTTAAAACGTTTTGCAACACAGTCCAAGAGTTTTGAAAAGTGTTGAAACTTTTGAGAGACGATTGTGCATTAAACTTTTGTTAGAATATACATGCACGACTTTCGATCTGAAGTATCTCTGTAGGAGTTATTCGCCCTAAAAGGCGGGCGAATGGGCGTTTTTATTGAAAAGTATTTGAAACTACTGGCGATGAAAAAATTGAATATTTTTAAAATGTGTATATCTTAAAAGAAGGTAATTAACGTATGAAAACGCCACTGTGAATATTACTTACTGCCATTAATAGTGTCGCCATTCTCTTGTAGCAGTAAATGTTGCTTGAGTACATCACGAATGAAATATTTCGCTGTCTATTTTTGGCCACGTTTAAATTTTAGCACAAATTCGCATATAATGTCAATTTGAAGAGTTTCACTATGAAAGGCAACACCACATTCTCCACCATTTTGTTCAGTATTTAAAGCTTACGTGCTTATATGATACGTCATAATATGGCTACCAAAAAATGATCACTTTTTAAGTAAACGTGGAAGTGAAAGATGGTACGCCTTACGTTTAACGTCAAGTTGTCGTTATCCCGGCCATTCATCGCTGCCAGTTCAATACGCATTTATGCAGATTACGGGAACGTATTTTTTTTTTCCATGGGTTGATTTTAAAAGTGCTGATCCCACCATACAATTGCTATAATACATTCACGGCTACTTTACACTTTTATGGAGCTCTGCTAAAGTTCTACTTCCAGTATATCCCGCCGCCTCATGCAAACTAAACGTTACTAGGTCTAGAAAATTACTCCAAAGGACAACGCACTGAATTCATGCGCAATCAGCTGTAGCAATATTTTCCATGAGAACTACTTCTTACTAGGCGCCACCCACATGCGTGTTTTCTCACTGCTTTTATTTATATTTATTATAATTAAAAAATAACAATTTATAAGTAAAATGTAGGTAAAACTCTAATTTAACGAGAAATAAGATAGGTACTGTTGTGCTAACAGGGCCATAAAACGCTTGTAATACATTGCACATGTATGTAGGATATAACTAAACACGTCATGCGTGGGGTGATTATATAACCTGTCGTGTGCACTCCTCACGCTTTTCTGCTGCTATCGCGGGTCCTTCAGGTGAGAAGAACAACAACAGGCGTGCATTATTCCGACTCCCAGGAAGTCTTCATCGTCCACTTTCCACGGCGAGGTATAATCTCTCCCCTCGCGCCTTCGACGCCGTAGAAAACCAACCATAATGCCCGAGCTGCCCCATGCCTCTTGTGGGACACGGGAGTGTTTCACAATCTTGACAATGAGAAGAATTTACGTGGCCTTTACCACCGTAGCTAACAAAACTCCTGGAGACTCGGGTTCCCGGTAAAGCATCTCCACGACAATCGACCAACGTGACGTGCATCCTCTTGAATCCGGCTGCCTCCCTTTTGTGTCGCATACTTATCGACGTCACATTAGCGCGTGCTTCACCACCGTCCTCGGGGATGGAAGGTGTGAAATGACCCACGCGTGGAGTATAAAATATGGACTGTTCACGGTAAAATGAGCATTTTTGAAAGCCCTGCTTAAGATCTACTTGTGTGCACGTTGTGTATTCTTCCGCCTCATGTAAAATTAACATTGCCATGGGCCTCATCACGTCATTCATGCGTCGATCAAGCGAAATTATGAAATTACTATAAAAGTAAATATTTTTCCAATGTGCTCATTTTTACAGTCGATGCACCAAAAAAAACAGAAAACGTAAGGAATAAGTTAAGTTTTTACAAATGGTTACCTAACACGTTTGTTATGGAACTATTTATTTTCCACCCATCGTTACCAACTTTACTGGACGAATGTCACTCAGTGTGCCCGCTTAAATACATGCAAGCAGGGGCAGTGACTTTTTTCTTAGTTTGATTGCAAAAGTGCTCACTTTATCGTGAACAGACTATAATTGGATATCCGAGTACGACGATGACGCTAGACCGTGGCGGCTGTACAACATTTTGAGTTAGTAAGTTGTGAATATGGCGGCGTGGTCGCTTCACCCTGGCGGTCGGCGTGACTTAAGCTGGACTCGCGATAGTCCGTCGCATCCATCAGTAGTCCGTCCGGCAGTCATCCGTCTGTCGTTTTTCATCCGTCAGTTGAAATCGATTCACAACAATCCGTCGTCTGTCAATGACATGTATTTTGTATGGCAAAATTTTTCTTTAGTTGGAGGTATATTTTGGTTGTAAATACATTTTCAAGAGAGACACATATCGGGAAAATAATCTTTTTACGTAATAAGGATATAGGCCTATACTGAGTTTTTTTAAAAATATATTTTAAATTACTTAATTTACCACCAAAGATAAATAAACAGGGATCCACCGCCTTGCATTTTATTTCAAAGTGCGTATTCACGTCTGAGGAATGTGGTCAGAAGGCGGTGGTTCATCCGACCGTCCGTCGAAAGTTTAGCTGGACTCACAACCATCCGTCGCATTCGTCAGTAGTCCGTCCGTCCGTCCGGCGGTCACGTGATCTTCAAACAATAGCAGCGAAACTTTTTTTTTTCTTTCCGTCGATCCGTCAAACATTTTCCAAACTTTAACTTTTGACGCACGACATTCCTTAGACGTGAACGCGCACTTTAAAATAAAATGCAAGGCGGTGGACCTATGTTTATTTATCTTAGGTGGTAAATTTAAGACATTTTAATGTAAAATTTTAATATAAAGTTGTATCTCGTGGAAAAATTATTTCCAAAAATATTGCTCTCTTGAAAAGGTATTTCCAACCAAAATATATCTCCAACTAAAGAAAGAGCACGATGTTAAGTTGCCACATTGACATTTTGCCGTACAGAAGGATTGACGGATGACGGATCGTTGTGAATCGATTTCAACCGACAGACGAAAAAACATACGAATTACTGACTGACGGACGCGACGAATGGTTGTGAGTCCAGCTTTGAATTTTAGTATATGCTATACACGTATAAATGAGCACTATTTAAGGCCCACGCAAGAGCCACTAACCACTAATATATTTTATTGCTGCACCACACATTAAATTCTGAGAGCTACATAGCAGTGCTTATATTAAAAAGTGAAAGAAAGATATACATTTGCTGAAAGGGAAAATTTAGCAAGGTCTTAAAAAGTGCTCACTTTACGGTGAACAGCCTATAAATATTATTTGGCTGATGGACGGATAGAAAAAAAAAAATTCTCTCTGAGGTTGGATGCAGATCACTTGACCGCCGGCCGGACGGACGATTGACGGATGCGACAGGACTATTGTGAGTTGAGCCCAAGCCGACTTGGCGTGGCCGCTGAGGGGCGCAAACAAACCGTCCAAGAGATGTCGGCCAGATGCCGAGATACGGCGTCCGCGATGGTGCGTGAGTGCAAAGCCTCGGGCGCTACTCGACGGCTTATGGCCGCCGTAAAACCTAAGTGCTCGGAATACATTCGGGGAAGTTTAAGATCGGCGCTCGGCGCGCGCTCGCGCGATAAATTAAAAACTTCCGCGGCGGGACCGACGCGCCAGTTATTTTCCACTTTTATTTTTATTTTTTTCTTTCTTCCTCCCTCCATTCCACGATTTTAACGCCGGGACATAAACACACACACACACTCTCTCTCTCTCTCTCTCCCGCCCGACTGTTATAAAGCGCTAAGGTATTGACAGTTTCGGAGGGAACCAGGCGTTTAAAAAGTTTTCTGCCGTTGGAGGAGCCGCCGATCCCAAATAAAAACCTGCCCACGCGACGATATTATTTCGATTTTTTTTTCTAATCCACGCATGGAGGGGAATACGATTTAATTAAACGGCTCCTTTCTCGGGCGGCATTAAATAAAACTGGGTACGTAAGTTATTTGACGACGAATGTCTTAGATGCGGCCCCGAGATACGAAATAGTTGTTGCGGTATTTCTACACACAGAATAAGTTTAACAGCCACAGTGTTGCATACAAAGTTTTCATTTCATATTCGTTTAATGGCGTTTACATGATGGCGGCAAACACTTTATCGTGATGGCAGTTGATAATTTTAGAGTTACACTTAGTTATACGTAGTATATAATAATAGCATAGTTATGCACGGATTATTTTTGCGGCAAATTTCCAACATGACTATTTTTTATTTTATTCCTACGTGTTTTGTACATTATAAACTACGCATCATCAAATTATAAAATACACCACAGTTTGTAAAGACTTGTAACTTTTTGTCTACTTTCAAGATAGGTATCACTATGTGTAAAGTACATCGATCGGGTGTTGCCTTAAACGCGCATTGAACAAAAAATAAACCTTTGCTCACGAGCCACTAATCATTCAGGTTTAAATTTTTCATTACATTTCTCGCTAATTTTGTTTACAGAATAACACCGGGGAAAAAAAATTCTGACCCTGATATCCAAATTAACTTTCAACTGAAACTGAGTGTCACTGAAAATTACTTAAATGACTTACGAAACTAGATCGTACGTAACACAACATACTACAGAAATAAATAAAAAAACTAATGAGAAGCTGATACCAGATTCCAACATATGGGAAAGTCAATGAGCTAAAAATACACTGAGTTTAAAAATAATTAGTCGATTTTAAGTGGTTATTTTTTAATAGCGAGAATGTGTTACAGTTACAAAACATATTACAAACCAAGTCCTCAAAGTTCATTCTCTGTATTTTGCCTGTAAATTCTGCATGTGCCCTCCACCTGCTGCACGGAATTTATGTATATTGTACACTTTCTATAAAGGCTCTTCACCTCTTTTGAAAAATAATTCGTCGTTTTCATGTCATAATTTCAGTTTCAAAGGCATTGTTGGAAATGTTTGATTATAGAAAATGTACAACTTACTAGTTGTTTCATACGTGTGTACGCCTATCTAATTTTGTCTGTATTACTTCTGGCTTGCAAAAAGGCAGGAACTTATTGATAAAATACAAATATGTTCTCGACTTTTTACATGTAGATAACACACAAATTACGCACAGAAATACTTAACTCGTATAATTTAAATTTTCTATTATCATACATTGTCAGTAATTACTATGAATCCGGAATTATGACGCGAAAACGAAGCCTTTTTGCAAAAGGGGTGAAACCATGCCTTAACATTAAAATGTTTATAATTAAAGGTTAGTGCATTTTTAAAACCAATTTCACAAGTGCTTGGCTATAATGCACCCAAAACTGACTGCACTCATCAAAAATTAATCGTGAATTGTTGGTAAATACCCGGATTAACATGTTATCATCCAAACTTTCCAATCTACGCGGCTTAGAACTAACTCTAGGATAGAAACAGATGTGAGTTATTGCGGTTGTGCCCATTTAACTCTGAACTTTCTACATCTGACTTTCACGTAATCCTGTAGGTAAGGCGAGTTTACATACTACTCATCTCAGTCTTATAAAATCTGTCTTCTTCCGTGGTCAGTGTTGCTAGATGTACCAGAATTATGGTATTTGTACCAGAACTCCTCTCTTGGTACCATGTACCAGACTTCTCATCCTGGTACGCGTATATACCAGATTTTTGTTGCTTCAAAAATGTGCTAATTTACTTTTATAACTGAAGTTTCGGTTAATTTAAATTATTTTGTAAACTAAAAAAAAATAATTGCACTGCACATCAAAACTGTACAACAGTATTTTATGTTATATTGTTTTGTAGTTTGTAGCGACGCATAGTGTTAAATCAAACCATACTGTCATAAAGACTTCAAAAATGATTTATGTATTTCTAGTCTCGTAAATTTTTCATTTTTTTAAATTATTGCCGCTAAATAATTTCTGTACACGTTGGAAAAAAGCATAGATATAAAACCTAACCAATAACAGTTCGAATTTACAAATAAAATTTTTTAACGTCTGTTTGAAAATTATGCTGATTTTATTTGGGACTCGTTAATTACAATAACTTAGGCTTGATGTTTAGGGGTGGGGGTTACTAATTTTTACTACACTACAAGAATATAATGGATAGTATTAGAATTCTACGACGCATGGTACCAGAATTCCATTTTCCCCACCTTGCAACACTGGGGAAAGCCAACAAGTGACACCTTTCTGCCTTGGCTCAGGCAGGAACTATGTGATTGCCCTAACACGATTTTACCGTTCAGTGTCAGCCATTTTTAACATTATAGCATGTCGCCAGCACACACATAAATATTTCTTATTTCCCGGCATTTGCAATTAAATGGTATCTATAAACATATAATTAACATCACGCACAAAAATATTAAACTACTTGTATAGCGTAAATATTCTAGTATAGTACATTGTCAGTGTTTACTATGAATTCGAAATTATCGTATCGAGGTGAAGCTAACATACAACGGCAAAGAATTAATTCCCTGAGCAGGATTCTATCACACGATCCCTAGCACCTTCTCGCATCGCAACTATGCTATAGACTGTTCACGGTAAAGTGAGAACTTTTGAAAGCCCTGCTTAAGATCTACTTGTATGCACATTGAGTATTTTCCGCGTTATGTAACATTTACGTCGCGTCGGTCAAGTGAAACTGAACTTATTAGAAAATTAAATATTTTACAAATATGCTAATTTCTACACTACGATGCACGAAAAAAAAAACAGAAAGCTAAATAAATAATTTACTTTATCATAAATTGTTACCTAACACTTTTTATTCGATGCTAATATATGGAACTACTTTCCCTCCATCATTACCAACTTTACTAGGAGCATGTTACTCAGTGCACCCGTTAAAATATATGCAGGCAGAGGCAGTGACTTTTTTTAAGGTTGATTTCAAAAGTGCTCACTTTATCGCGAACAGGCTTTAAGTGAAAAAAACTATTTAGCAGTAATATACAGATCAATGGATTAAAAACTGCTTCTTTCAGCCCTGCCTAAGAAAAGAAAAAAAAAAGGGGCATCTCCTACCTTGGTGACTTTTTATGTTCTCAGAGGGTAGATACGATTAATTTTTACATACCATTACATGAGAAAGGCATAATTCACATGCGGTTTTACGAACGAAAGAACACGCAACATAATAAATTAACCATTAATGTAAGATTTGCATAGTGTCATTTACGACATTCCACATGAATTGAAGTTGATAAAAGCGATCGCGACAAAAAGAAAATTATTTCCAGATACTGAAAAGAATATAAATTAAGTACACGAAAGCCAATAACAAAAGTCAGTGCAGCTTTCCTCCTCTGTGGTTCTAGTAAGCACGTGGCTTGTATAGACAATGGAGCATAGACCCACGCAATTAAATCTAAATACTGCGTACAACAATTTATCGTGAACGTGCTTGACACGGGAATGTGACAAGGTGGAATGGTGTTCACAGGAAGTCTCAGCCTATCAGGAGACAGTTCTTGGGTAAGAAAGGCCCTGGTGATGGAAGAGTGAACTAACCAAGTCTACGGCGATAACACAGAGCAAGAAGAGGCGACAATGCATGTATTAGAATCTTTACACAATTGGAAACTTTAACATTTGGCTTTACGTTTGCTTTCCGACATGTTGTTTCTTATGGAGCTTGATACAACGGAACTGTCAAAGGTAAAGTCAAGCACTCTTGACTTTCAAAAAGTTGAAATTTAAAATTAAAGTCAAGCAGCCATTTTGCCGAGAATCTAACAGAGGTTATGTGGAAAGTGCGTTATTTTATTGTAGTACGATTTTAATCTCGGTATATTAAACGAAGTTCATTTTAAATTAAATAGATGGCAAAAGAATATACTGTGAAGAGTAAATATATGAAATGTCATATTTTAATAAAGTAAAAAAATGAGTTTTTTGTTTTGAAATAAACGTCTAATATAAATTTTAAACATATTTTTTAAAAAAGGTACGTAAAATGCATTCGTGGATAATATCATAATTATTCTCATAAAAAGATACATATTTTTATGAAGCTCGCAGAACCGATGTTCATTTGTCTGAAATCTGACTTTACAATTATATTGTGTGTGATGGTTTCGTCAGGGGAAACGAAACATTAAGTCAAATGCTAAAGTTTTCTATTGTGTAAGAGGCTTAAAGCAGGTCGCTGTTATATAGTAAACATAACAAAGCACATCAACACCATGAATTATATGATTAATTCTACTCAGGTTAGGAAAAAACAAACTAGTTATCTTATGGGAGAGTTTGCCGCTAGGTGCGCAGTGCTCCAGAGAGGTCTCTTTTAATTAAAATTATAAGCTACTTGATTAAATAAGAAGGACGATATAGTTACGAAGTTATTTTATATTTGATTTACGATAACTGCAGTTATTATGTTTTTTAACGTAGATAATAGAGAATATCAGGCACACATGCGTCACAAACGCTTACCTAGTGGCGAAAATTTTTAGATGCCAAACTAAAAGCATTGATCTTCCTAACCTTGGTAGAAGTAACCTTATTGAAAAACTCTAAACTCAGATATTGACTACTCTGATGAGACAATCTAGAGAACCCGTCTTCGTCAAGATAAACATCGTTTTGGTGACCCCGCATTTGTGTTACGACTTTTATACCAACTGTTCACCCAGTTGGAAATGGTTATAAATTATTTCGTGGGCTGACTTCCAATTTTTTCTCGAATTAGGGATTGAAGACTGGTGACTTCTCATTTTTTAAAAACAACTTTGTATTTTGAACGTCCTTCTAACAAAACAAATCGAAAATTTTAGATATCGTCTCGGTAAACATAACAAGAGGCCACTCACAAAGTATCTAGAGGAACAACGCAGCAACTGTGGTAACTATTGAGGTCTTGAGATACGATGAGGATGAAGCGAGGTGAGTATGGAGCAGTGCCGGAATGCAAGGGCGAGAGAAACGGGAGATCCCCGAGAAAACTCGACGACCAGTGGCGTCGTCCGTTATAATTCCCACATGCGAAAATCCGCCCCGCCGGGAATCGATCCCGGTTCGCCTTGTTGGGAGGCGAGTAGCTTAACCATTACACCACCGTGGCACCAAACTATCGAGTGAAGTTACAAAATTGTTGTTGTGTACTTTGCTATTTATTAGAATCGAAATTATATTTGCAACCATCTCGTAGTTACAAACTGAGCAAAGGTATCTTGGTTGTTCCTAAGTTTATATTTATTAAACATTAATAAATTCCCATTGTATTTTTTTGGTGTTGGCAACACGGCCGCGACCCGAGTAAATAGTGGATCGAAAAGGCACATTTCATGTCACCCCCACCTGGACAATACTGGGCAGCAAGAGATCTCACGTTCTCTCGACGCCATGGCCCACACTTCTGCTGCGGTGCGTTGAGGAGGTAGCAGCCTGAGCGGCTTTCCAATACGTTACTCTGCGAGTAAACTTTTCTCTTTGGCTGTCCCAAAACACTTTGAGTAAATATTGTTCTCGCTCTCAGCAGCGTCCCAACACTGCAGAGTAGTTACTCTGAGTACCTTGCAAGATTAAAACTTCTACACGTGCTATTTCAACGATTAACGAGGGGTAACCTGGCAATGGCGGGAAGTTTAGTAGAACTAAACAAATTGAAAGGGAATGTGGGTATACTTTTTACGGACTCATGCAGGAAAATTACAAATGACAATTAATATCGTTTGTATTTTTATTTAGTAGTTAACTTTATGAAGATTACATTTTTATACGCAGTGTTTATGGTTAATATACAACTGATATTTTGGGAAAGAAAGAATTTGGGGGATGGGACAAATATAATTTGAAATTTATATTGGTAGCTTAATCAGTACATGTTTGTAAACACAGAATGCTGTTAACACAATGCTCGTTCCAAAAGCAAGTTTACTATGGCTTTCCTCGGCTCTTACGCTCTTGTTACTTTACTTTACTTTCCGAGTGACATTTTGGAACGTCAGCCTGGGTGAAGTACTAGGGAGCGGATTCTGTTGTTGGACCCACTCTGGCAGTTCTCGGAACCCGCAGTTCACGGAATAAGCTCTGGGACCCAGTTAGTTTTTTGTCTCTGCCCGCCATCACGCCCTGAGCGCACAGGATGCTCACTTGTGCCGACAAAAAATGTCGCCGTGAGCGGCGCCATTACACATGTTAAATATAAATAAATAAATAAAAATGTATATGCATTAAGAATTATGCAGTAAGCATTGATCTGACATACGGAAATTGTCTTCTGCATCTGCCCTTTCCAATCAATTTTTTAAATGCTTAATTCCAGACAATGGAAACAAGCGACAAGCCTGTCATGTTTACTTTCGTTCCTAATCTAACCTCGTAAAACACAACCATATTTAATCAGATCATACTTCAAAGCCGACGTTTTCCATCAGAAAAGTTTATTTTTGTGAACAAATACAGTCGTAAACATGTGCACACACACACACACACACATACATACACACCTTTGAAATATTTTTTTATACTTACATGATTGTAAATATCAGTTTCCCGCCAACAACACCGACTGCTCTGTTGTGATTGGTCGCCGCCTCACAAATTTCGCTTAAGATATAAAATATAACTATATATTTTTTAAGGTGGCTGTGTGGTTGAAGGAATTCTGCACGTCTGAGGCCTAAAAGCATGGGAGCTCTAGGGGCGACCGACACATGCGCAACAACTGTCTCATCGCCTCTACGTGCAAACACTGAACTGGCGTCCAGTCTTGCCATCGATGAAGCGCCTCTACGAGACTTTCAGTGGAGACCCCATGCCATTTTATGACGTAATAATAGAAATAAAGGTTTGATGCACGTCCCTATAATTTTTTTAATGTTTTGTACTGGAACGTTCATACCCAAAAATGACCGTGAAAACACCCGTTCGAGCCATTTTCACTATCACGAAAACATTCTGTAGAGAGAAATGGAGCAACTGAAAAATTAAAGACGCATAACGTTTCTTAAACGCTATTTGTAAGCAGACCTCACTCAGACACGTCGGACAGTTTTTTAATAAAGTTTCCTGCTGGATCTCCGCGCGCCGATCGACGGCTTATCCAGGCAGCCACCTTAAGAGTGGGATGGACCCCCACGTTTTTTGTGAAATAGTTTTTTTTTTTGCGCGAATACGCGTATCTCGGTAAATAAATGTTCTACAAATACGACTTTATGTCAGAAAATATTTAGAAAACATTTATCTATAATCCAATTTTTTTTTGTCATTTTAAGTTTATTACTCTTGAAGAAAAAAATTGCTGAAAATGGTCAAATATCGCATTTTTAAAGCTTGCCTATGCAGTTTTCTTAATCGGCAAGAGAAAAGTACAAAGATACGAGCGTAGTTTAATCTATGGTCTTTCATCGCGTGTAATAAAACCCCTATGTTACATCTCTAATTTGCACAGTACAGCGTCACAACGGAAACACTGCACGCCTTGCGAGTAGGAGCGATGAGGCGCTAGAAGTGCGTGTTAGTGTCGCCCGTAACGCTCCCTCGTTTCTTGACCTTGGACCGGCGGAAGGGCGGGGGGGGGGGGAGGGTTAGCCCACTCTTAACTCTTAAAGAAATCCCAACACTCACGACCTGCAAATTTTCATTGGAAACCAGTAAACAGTTCGTACACACACTTTCAGTTCTTCTGCACATGAAATAACGCGTAATTTAACGCTTAATGTTTCTATTGTAGACCCAGCTGTATGAATAAATGGCCCTGATATTTTTCCCCCCCCTTTCGAGGCACAGCGATTCGGACGACAATAACACGCGCGACCAGAGTCCCGTCGCCCCTACACGCAAGGCGCTGAACCTGCGTGCAGAGCTTCCGCTGTTACGCTTCACTGTGCAAATGAGATCTTTAACGGTGACACTTTATTACACGCGATGAAAGCCCATTCATTAAACTACGATTGGACCGTTTTATATTTTCTCCTGCCTATTAAAGAAACTGCGTAGGACAGCTAAAAAAAATGCGTTTTTTTTTGTTGCCATTTTCACATTTTTCTCTTATAATAAACTAAATTTTATCAATTTAAAACTGTATAGGCTAAGATAATAGTGTTTTTTTTTTTTTCTGCCAAAATGTTTTATTCTCAGAATAATTATTTGCTGAAATACCCGTAAACACGCAAGCAAATTACGAATGCACAGAAAATATGCCCGGGAGAAAAATTAGAACTTTTAGACATTATCATTGATTACTCTTTCCATAGCAAAATAAAAATGGAGTTCATAGTTTTAGCACAAATATATTTCAAAATCACAATTTTAGTTTTAGGAATATACAAGTGAAAACTAACTTACCTACAGAACTGAGATAATTCACACTGAAGGGATATGATACCAGCTACTTCAAGAAGTATATTATAGCTTACAAGGAAATGTTTCTGCAATTAAAAAAATTATTACTGAAAATTGTTGCATATTTATGATTTGCGGCTGCCCTTGAGTTTTTTTATAGTAACGTTTGCTAAGCATGCCTCGAAAAGAATCAAAACGAGACCTTCCAGTTACCATGGATAATTTTTTTGCAAATAGGAAATATGTCTGTTAGCCTACATATGAGCTTATTTCTTTTTACTTATATTTACAAATGAATTAGGTTAGAGAGAATAATATAATTTTTCGATATACAAAAATCTGTAACGTCCAGGAATAATATTGTAGTTAGTGATTTTTTTTTTCATGTAGGGCCTATCTCGGAATAACTACAAAATGACATCATATGTCATTTTGTGGTGATTCTGAGATAGGCCCTACATTAAAAAATAACATTGAGCACAGCATTATTCCAGGACATTACAGATTATCTGTATATTGATAATTACGTTTACATTATTCTTGCTAACATATCGCATATTTAATCTCAATATCTCAACGATTTTAGCAAAATTGCAGGTTAAATAATAAATATTTTTGGAGCGAAAATTAATCGAAATATTCCATATTTCCACAGTATCCGTGGGGGAAGTGATTTGTAATGGCCATATAACATAGGTCCTATAAGTAGACATTAAGCTCGCGTTATTATTTAATAACATGCTAGATTTCACCGCACTTAAGCTCTATGAGCGCAAATCGTGATTTAATAAGTTATGGGCAACTATGGTGCGTCATTAACCTGTGAAACTGCTTTATTGGAGATTGGTTGTTCAACCGTTGAGGCTTTACTGTTGGCTATAAGTGACCTTGGGACGTGCCTCACCAGTTTCCGTCCATTTGTAGATGTAAAATGTGCATATCGTATCTTGAAGTTTAGTTTGTACCCACAAAATAACGCGAATTTTGCAGGTCCCTACGTATAAGTTATAGTAACAATTATACCTATGGCATCCTCTATGGCATATGTCGTATTCTATGGCTGGATTTCGTAGCACGTTTGGCAACGGAACCTGTCTCATTTTCTGTTTCAGATTCCATACCAGCACTCGTATTTCTTCAGACACATTACAAATTCACAGTGTACGGAGCTCAATGCGACCTATAATAAAAGCTGACTAATGATGAAGGCAAAAGGGTGCTTCCGTCTTAATTTTACGTCCATGAAGATGGCATTTATTGAAATTTCTTTATAAAAGACAAAGGCAAATGATAATGACGAAGATCGTGTTTAGTACTAGTGATTTTTTTCAGATCTTAATGTACTTTATACACTGTAACGAACACATATTGTTGGTTAAGCGCAGTGGTAAAATCTTGGATTATGTACTGGAAACACATTTATAGGGAAGAGTGCTATTAAAATTCCAGCAAATATATTTTATTTTCTTTGTTATTGAATAGAAAGTGAAGATGTAATAACATTGTGCATTCTAATATAAATCACGCAACTAGTTGGAAAGATCGTTTGTAAATACACTGACGTGTATAGAACTGTATTGAATCCCCGTACTGTAAAAACGCAATATTAAGATACGTAATTTATTTAATACACAAATTACTGGCTACCACTTATAGGAGTGGGGTCTAAATTCGCTGTGAATACTCAAATTACTGGCTACCACTTATAGGAGTGGGGTCTACATTCACTGTGCATACACAAATTACTGGTTACCACTTATAGGAGTGGGGTCTACATTCACTGTGAATACACAAATTACTGGTTACCACTTATAGGAGTGGGGTCTACATTCACTGTGCATACACAAATTACTGGTTACCACTTATAGGAGTGGGGTCTACATTCACTGTGCATACATTCGTATGCTCATCTGCGTGCTCACCTAGTGTGACTCACACTAATTCGCTACTTACTGTTACGTAGCAAGAATCTTCCGTGCCAGCATGCATAACGATTTGTAAACTGGCTTGTGGACTAGGACTTACAGAAGCTTGTACATGAACACGTACAGCTTGAACTGCGTTGCAGTGTGTTAGAAACTTTTTTTTTTTTTGAATAAACTGTTAAACGTGCGTCATATATGCTTGTCTACGAAAAGAACACAAATTTCAGACTATACTTGTCGGTTACTTTTCAAGACATCGCAAGCATTAGAAACACTATTTCGGAGCACTCCAACATAGCTAAAAGCAGATTTTTCAAAGCGCTGTATCTCAAAAGGTTTGGATCAGATACACACAAAAGTACTCTAGGTGCCTGCATTGAAACTCGGTACAGACTTTCCACCAATAAAATTATAGGGTTGCAGCTTAAAGTACTATAGTTTTCAGCAGGATGAAGGAAACACTGCACACTAGTTCAGAGCCTTGCGCGTAGAGGCGATGGGGTACTTGATGCGCTTGGCAGTATCTACCTTATCGCTTCCGCGCTCTTCGGCCTCAAATGTGGAAAATAACTGCAAGAAGTGGGCCCCTTAAAGTGTATTAATTAAACTCGTGTGGCGATGAGGCTGGATTGTTTATGTTCGCAGCGAACTCCCGGAATGACTCAAATTACAAGCTCCTACTAGTTAATTAATTTGGAGCACACAATAATGAACAATTCCCTCTTCTTCACTTTGCACAGACGTATGACGTAAAACACAGACTTAAACATTCATTCACGCCAAATTTCTCGAGGCAAAGTTGGTGTAAAATAACACCGTTCTTGTTGACTACTGAGCCTTGAATTTTCTCTGGTTATTAATTGCGTCTAATTGAATGTATACTGTAAGTTTAATAACTCAATACAGTGTTACTGGAAGAGAATGAAACTATCCGAGAAGAACAGTATGAATTTCAAGTAGTGTTGGCATTCCGTGAACTCGTATTATGCTTTCAAGTAAGGAAGCGATATAAATAAAAATCAATGAGACACAAATCCACAGTTACCTCGGGATGACGTCCAATACATTTTCCGCAGGTTTATTTTTATTATTACCTCTGCCGTCATTGTCACGACTGTTAACATTGTCCGAAGCTCTTTCCAGTAGCGTAAATTGCGCGGCAAAAAAAAAAAAAAACACAGGAGGACATCCCGTGAAAGCAGACCTATCCGATCCGAAGAGCAGATAAAAGAACTAAATAGAGTGGGCATGCCCGCGCAAGCAATGTCTCAACTCGGGCGAGCGCAAGGCCCTGAATGAGGAGGGAGGCATGTCTGCACGGAGATAAACATCGGCTCGGCGGAATTCATTAGAATGCTAGCGGATTCTGCTCCCCGCCGGCCACCGCGCCAATTAAGTTTTGATCGGAGTGCTTCCTGCCCACCCCCTCCGTTACTTCCTCGGTGCACACCGTGCGGCATGAAAGTTGTTCCCTTCGTTCGGCCAGGTGCCTGCGAGACGAATGCTTCATGCGGTCACGTTCATCCTAATTGCTGCCGAGAACGTGGCGTTTTACAGGTTAAAATTTTTACACCTCAAGCGAGTGAAGAGATTTGGCCGGCTCTTAACAGCGAGGTCTTGAGAGCCGATGAGGGTGATTGAGGTGAGTATGGAGCAGCGCCGGAATGAAAGGAAGAGGGAAACGAGAGATCCCCGAGAAAACCCGCCGACCAGCACGATTCCCACATGTGACCCGGCCGGGGATTGACCCCGGTTCGCCTTGGTGGAAGGCGAGCGGGCTAACCGTTCTTCCACTGCGGCCCCTTTATAGTGTATAGTGCGTTCTATACACGTGTAAAATGTTACGAACATAACAGTAATCTTAATGAAGTAAGTTCAAGATGTAACATAGTATTGTTCACATTGTATGCGTTCTCCAGATTCGTCAACACGCCGAAATCACATACAAGTGAAATGGCGCTGCGATTTTTTTATGCGGGCGTACAGTAACGGCGATTGGTTGCGCGAAGCTCTTGAGATGGACCTTTCGTCTGACTTGCTACACTGTAAGCTCGAAACAGTGGCATTAATCAGTGAAAAAACACTTACTGAAAGTCAGCTGATAAGCTACTGCCGACTGGAAAAATTAAGGAAATGAACAGGGAATGCGTTACTTAGCAGTGGAATTATGGATACTCTGTGGGAATCGCAAATAAATCAGTGGAATTAAGCCATCATATTAATTAGTTATCAGGCACTGATTACCAGGCGCTCAATTTTCAATGTTTTCGCTGATTTGGCTCGATTCCCACTGTTTCAAATTTAAAAGTGTAATGTGTGCTGCGAAAGTGTTCCTCGGTTGGTTGAACTGCCAATGGAAACTAAGTTACCAGGCGCTGATTGGCTGACAACGTTGAGCCATGCTGCTGGCCACTGACGCCATTTTACTGGCGTGCACGGATGGAGTTCGCGGTAGACAGGGCGATTTCACTTTCGTATTCTTAAGAACCGTGTTCCGAAACCGACGTATACATAGAGTGAAGAGGGTCGAGTACTCATACGAACTGCGCAGTACTTCTTCGTATTCCAATATTGGAATGTTTTTCTGCCAACAGCACTAAAGACTGTTCACGATAAAATGAGTACTTTTGAAAACCCTGTTTAGAATCTACTTGTATGCACGTTGTGTATGCTTCCACGTAATGTAAAATTAACACTGCCATGGACCACATCACTTTATACGTGCGTCGGTCAAGTGTAATAGTGAAAATATTACAAAAGTAAATATTATAAAAATCTGCTCATTTTTACACTTAGATGAATTTAAAAAAAATTGAAAGTGAAAGAAATAATTTAAATTATCAAAAATGTTTACCTAACACTTTTTATTCGACGTTAAGCCACGGAACTGCTTTCGCTCCATCGTTACCCACTTCGCTGGGCGCATGCCTCTCAGGGAGCTCATTGAAATATATGTAGGTAGAGGCAGTGACTTTCTTCTAAGGTTGATTTCAAAAGTGATCACTGTATCGTGAACAGCCTTTATCAAAAAACAAAGTGGGTAGTATATGAGGTTCGTACGCGGTTCGCATGAGTGCGTGTTTTGAGATATTTGTACGCTTGCTCTAACATATTTATAAGGAAACTGCAATATGTTATAACTAGCCTAAGTAGTTTATTCATATAAAAAGGCGAGTCCGATGCAGTTCAAACGTAAACCAACGCGTTCATTACTGCTGACCACATGATTTTGACAGCTTTATGGGTGAGTCACTGTTGGGGAGAATGCATACGCATAAGACCAAAAGTCGCTCTGCCTCATCTTTGAGGTGGGTTCATAATCTAAATACGTATGCATGGACCATAGAACATAATATCATAATTTTTCATACGACCAGAATTCTTGTGCGAAATTGATTCACAATTGAATACATATGTATTATTTCTATATGCCGTTCGCGGTAAAGGGAGCACTTTTTAAGGCCCTTCAAAATTTTTACTTTCTTCCAATTTCCATTTCCCTGCTGATTTTTTATATAAACATTGCAATGCGACCAATAAACACAGTGTATACATTTCATCACCCTCAAACTTCAATACCTGAAGCTGCAATAAGATACATTTATTAGTGATTAATGCGTGTTTGGAGGGCCTTAAAACTTTACCGTGAACAACCCATAGCCAATTAAATTTTGTTAGGAGTCTGGACTTTATTTGGCAGTGTGGGTAAATATTAGATTTTCGTACCAGATTTTGATACTGTGTTGAAATTTGACAATGACTAAATATTTAGCACTTTTGTTTAAAATCTTTGCTTTTACTACAGTAAACATGTGGAAAACCTCTAACTTTTTTTTTTGCTAGTAAACTGCCACCTCTTTTTTCGTCTAAATTTATATCTATGCAACATTTCTTCGTTTCTGCAGCATCACTTTGTTGAAAATTTTATACTCTGCTCTGATTGGCTTGCGCTTCATGCGCCTGCACAAGAAATGAAATATAACAATTTGCTTTGTGAACTATGTCAGGACCTTTCATGCACACGATTTGTTATGCGCGGTTGTGAAATTATAGGTTCGAAAACATGGCAGTAAATTCTTTTTTCACGCGACCCATGTTCTTTGGTTGCTGTTATACTTTAAATTGTGAGCCAAGCTTTAATTTATACTATATTCAAAATCTCTTCACAGATTTTGAATCAAACCTTTGAAAAATCACCCTAAGTGCGACATGTTTGGTTGTTTCCTAAATACGTAGACGTAAGTTATCATACAAGTACCTTATTTTTAGATAAACTGAACTTTTACTTGTGTTGTATCAATGAATCATAAGCATTTCACTTATAACAATTGCCAGCAAAAACAGGGAGAAAACAGATGTGTTGATAACGCCTAGTAAGGAATAGTTCTCATGCAAAGTATTATTACAACTGAGTGCGCAGGAGTGTGGTGCGTTGTAGCAGGGCTTCAGAAAACTGTGAAGTAACTGTGATTGGATTGTACTACACGTTGGGAAGATTAATGTCAAAAGTTCGGCAAGCAAAAATTTTCATCACTAGTTAAGCTCTAGTGTCAGCAATCTACAAGATTTTCTCCATTTATGTGTTTAAAAAACCAGATAATTGTAATAATCATAAATCAAATATAAAAAAATTTCGTAACTAAGTAATTTGATTTTTTGTTATTCACGTAGCTTGACGTTTTTTTTAAAGGTTTTTTTTAACGTCCCCTGGTTTTACACTTGATAGTTCAGCAGGGGAGGGCTTACAGACTAACTTATAACCTAACATATATAACACCCATTCGAATCCAGAGCCTCCAGCACCCCAGATCGGTGGCGCACCAACCGACTGCGCCACGGGAGGTCGGCTTTAATTAAACTTTACTTTTCCGGAACACTGCGCACCTAGCGGTGGAAATTTTCCCTATACCAATCTCTCCCATTAGAAATATCGTTTTGTTCTTAACCTGAGTAGAATTAATCTTAATTTGGTTGAGCTTTGCTTGCGTGAGGTGGAGGAATATACTGCAAATAGAATTTCCGCATAGATTCAGAAAGCTGGAAGTTACCGAGAAAAAAATTTGTAAAACTACAAGGGCCGTGTTTGTAAAGGCTGTTCACGATGAAGTGAGCACTTTTGAAATCAACCTTGGAAAAATTTCACTGCCCGTACCTGCACATATTTTAACGGGCGCACTGAGTGATATGCGCTCTGTTCATTTGGTAACGATGGGTGAAAAGTAGTTGCGTATCTTAAAGTAGAATAAAAAGTGTTTGGCAACCATCAGTTATACGTTAAATTATTTCTTTCGATTTCTGTGTTTTTTTTTATCCAACGAAGTGTAAAAATGAGCAGATTTCATAAATATTTATTTTTCTAATAATTTCATATTTTCACTTGACCGACGCATGAATAAAGTGAGGAGGCCCATGTCAATGTTAATTTTACATAAGGCGGTATAATACACAACTTACATACAAGTAGATCTTAAACAGGCCTTTCAAAAGTGCTCATTTTACCGTGAATACCCTATAATAGACCTCAAGAAATGTTTTTACTACAATGGTCCGTAATCACTAAGTTCAGCAAAATGGCGGACATTCAACAATATAAAACCGTAGTTAGCTGTTTGTGCAAAAACAATGTGTGTATGGTGGAAAGTGTAGCTGCGTGTAAAAAAAAATGCATTGCAAGTTTGATTGACGTAAAACACTAAACGCAACTCAAATAATCAAGACAATTTCAATAAAACGTGATTGTATTACTCATTAACTGTTGTTTCCTCGCTGCACAGAATCTTTAATCGGCTCTCAAGACCTCGTTATTAAGAGATGTCCAAATCTCTCAACTTATTAAACAGAACTGTTAGAATTAAATATTTAAATGTATCCTTCTTAATCGAATAACTTCGTTAGTATTTTGTAGGTACCTGCAGCTATATTCTACTAAAAAAAAATAAGTAGCTCAGTGATAAGTTAAGTTGGTCTTGTGGTTAAAGATGCGGGCTTATAACGGAAGGGGCATGGTTTCTACTCCCCGTGGTCGCAAAGCGCAATTTTTTTTTTAATTCCTTCTTATTAATTCATCACATTTGTTTTCTAGTAGCAAGAAATAATCCTCTTGAGCACTTCTCAATAATGTAAGTTTTGATACAAGGATATAATTTGTAATATCACAAATAAATGTTCCAAAATATTTTCTTGGTAACCGGGTTTCCAAAGATTTTTTTTTTGTAAAAGTACAAAAAAAGAAAATAAATTTAGAGTGTACGTTAGCGAGCTATCGCATGCATGCAAGGAAGGCATCCCGGCCGTCGAGAAAACTCCCCAGGCGCCATGGAACGTCAGCTCGCAGCGATCCCGGCGTGAGGTGTGTGTTTGTGTGTGTGTGTGTAACCGGAGTAAGTGATTGTCGCACGCGTGGTAGCCACTCGTCTGCGGTAATTACGAGCTGCGTATTCGAACAAGATCGCTTGCTTGCGTTTCCAGCGCGAGTTCCCTGTTCCCGGCCGTGCGTCATCTCCGGAGCTAAATTATGGGAACAACGCTTGTGTCGGGAGCGGCAGCGGAACAGCTACAACTTCAACAGACAGTATTTCTCTGTGCTAAAAAAAAAAAAAATCTCCTTGCATCTCAGGCGACTCTTACATTTTACAAAGAACTTAACATATTCTGAACGTGGCCCTGTGTCCTTTCGTGTGTAAAGCAGAGTTTTATCGTATCTACAATACTTGCAAAGGTCATACCTACTACATATTCCTTCGTTTTTATACGCGTGTGTATGCACACAAAACACGCAATATATGTTCTGTAATGGTTATAGGAGTTAAAAATATCAAATTTGTAATTTATTTACTTTTCAAACTGTTTCCCAGTTTCACTTGACCGACGCATGATGAATAAAGTTATCTGGCTCGTGGTAACGCTAATTTCACACATGGCGGAAGAATACACAGTGCGAATACAAGTATGAGCCAAATTATACACGTTAAAGGCTGTTCACGTTAAAGTGAGCCCTTTTGTGCAACTGGGTCGCTCTAGTGTATTTTGGCCTCGGACAAGCAAAAGGCGTCATGGCAGACTGCATCCATAATGCTGCGTATAATTGCACAATGCGTTTATCCTTGTGTTGTTAACGCGCTTGTATCAAATTTTCAAGGTCATGACTTAATTCCCAGCAAGCTAAATCGCATATATATTTTTTATTACGTGGTACTAATCTTCGTTACAAGAAAATGCGAAGGTGTCTTACACAAGTCCTTTTCCCCCGCCTAATACGTTAAGCAGTCTGGAGAGAGGAAGGCAACATAGACATATTTCCTGAACACCTCTCTGTTATAATGAATAACTAATAAATATTTGCATCAACTTCGATATATTCCCTGACAGTGGATGTTGTTCTGCAAACATCACTTTTTGAATAGTAAGTTTGGCCGGGAATTTTCTTTCCTAGGCGATTAGAAATAACACGCATATAACATGTGCATATTCCTCACAGGTTTCGAGATCAACTTTACATTTGAGTGGTAATGTGTGAACTGCATTTTTTTTTTAATTTTGATTGAGTTAATTAAATCAAATACCGAAAACGCTGGCATCATTTACTTCGCGTGCTAGTGGATGTAATAAGTGTAAATCAGAACTTAAAAATATGACGAAATAGTCTCAAACTAAGAAAATAAAATGTTACAAATTAAAATTATATGAACGAAGTCGAGATGAAAGATACCGAATGCAAAATTTTTCAAAGTAAAATTTAAAATTAAAGTTACGTAAGAAAAATGAATAAAGACGATTAAATTAATTGGCCAGCTGTAAGAGAAGAAATCATAATAATAAAATAGCAAAAGCTATTAAGAAACTAAAAAAATTGCAATAAAAGGAGGACATCATATAGGACTTACTTGAGAAATAGCGAGTAGGTATTTGTGGACTCAGGAAAAATGTAGTGAGTCCCATAAACGATGGATCTGTTCGTGATGATTTGAGACGCTATATGTTGCCAACGCAGTTAATTATTTGGGCACTAGTTGACTTCATTTTATTGAGTATAAACAATTGTAAGATATGTTTATAGAAATTTGCCGTTTGCTGTATCACAAAATGCTAGTAACCTTTTTATTTGCACATTAAATAAGCTGGCCTCAATATTTAAGGCTTGATTTTACCCCTTTTGTAGAAATTTATTGTTTTCGCGTAATAATATTGGATTCGTAGTAATTACTGACAATGTTCGATTGTATAAAAATTACATTTTACGAAGTGTTAAATTTTTTTTGAGTAAATTTAACTGTGTGTAACCTGCTTGTTGAAAAAAAAAGTCGAGACCATATTTATATTGTGTTAATAAGTTCTCGACGTTTTACGACAAGCAGCTAACGCAAATTAAAATTATGCACAAAATATTAAACAACTCCTAAAATATAAATTTTATTTTAGCATTCATTGTACGAAATTATGACGTGAAAACGAAGAATTTCTGCAAACAATCGTCAGTATGCGAACTAGAAAGCGATGAAAAAATTATAATGATTTTAATACGTCGGGGCTGAGAAACTTTTGAACATTCCTCCTTATATTGTAATTATGGAAACACATTTTTCGGACGTTTTTCTCTGGTTTTAAAGCTACAAATAATTAGCAAAGCTCAATTATTGTTTGGATTTTGTGTTATATTAATTAATGCCTCTCCCATCCTTGCGGTGCCTCGCTTGATTTGCAGTACGTCATGAAAAAAACTGAAATATTTTTAAGACTTCGAGTTAAGACCATATTTAAATGACTAATAATTGTTACGTCATAACCCATGATACTAACTTCACCCGTGAGGAGTTCTGATGTAGGTTGAATCGCAGAAATGAACATTTACATTGTGATTGGGTTTTAGGCAGCTCCAACTGAGTTCAAATATAAAAAATATATTTAGTTATATACTGAAAGAAATTATTGTCGTTTAGTTTCTTAAGGCCCATTTATTCCACTGAATATAGATGGGATGGTTGTAAATAATTTTAAGTATGAAAAATCCCGCACAGAATCTCCATTACAGGCATGTGCAGCTCACCTTATGTTGAATAACACGACACGAAAAAAAGGACCGCGGCTTGCAATTCCGTAGATAGTTAAAGAGGAGTTGATATCGAGGCTAAGGATTTACTGTGATTGTTACATACCATTCCACAGCACAAATTAAAATTTTCACGCGTGTAATGACAAATAAATAACTCAAACCTGTCCGTGAAATACATTTCAGAATAAATATTTGCTATTGTGCATTCCTTTCCTATAATGCGCAGAGTATAAATATAAACCGGTAGACACCGATCTCAGTGGACACGTGTTTAAATACAGTGCTTTTAATAACACGTTGACAGAGAAACAGAACTACTTTCGTATTTCCCTGCAAGTTTTAGTTTCGGTAGTCCAGTCGTTTGGATTACAGCATGCACACTTACAGAAAGTGGCATTTTGTTTTTTGAATGCTGACATTTTACACCTGAACCCGGGGTGGAGTTAGTCACTCAGTAGTTAAGACACTGGCCTCCAGGTTCCTGTGGTACGCCGTTCAATCCGAGGTTCCGACGGGCTGGAATTTTTCTGGGAAATGTGACGAGCACTTGCCGTGATCCCCCCCCCCCCCACACACACACACAACCACGGGGCCTCGCCACACCACGCAACCTAGCCATGGACAGAATTGTCCCAGGTAGCACGATGGTGTAGTGATCACTTTGCCACACCACGCAACCTAGCCATGGACAGAATTGTCCCAGGTAGCACGATGGTGTAGTGATCACTTTGCCACACCACGCAACCTAGCCATGGACAGAATTGTCCCAGGTAGCACGATGGTGTAGTGATCACTTTGCCACACCACGCAACCTAGCCATGGACAGAATTGTCCCCGGTAGCACGATGATGTAGTGATCACTTTACTAGCCTCTCGTCGAGGCGAGCCGGGTTCGATTCCTTGCGCGGTCTCTAGGATTTTCGTGTGTGGGGAACGCGGCGCACGTTTCCGCTGACAAGTGGGTTTTCTCGCGGAGCTCCCGTTTCTCCCCGCCTTTGCAATCCGCCGCTGCTTGATCCTCACCGGTGGCGCTCAAGCTCGACCATAACCTCTCAGTCTCCCACGTCTAGCTGGCAGGAACGACAGTTGTGTCGTTTGGTAGGGCGGCCGGTCCTCATAGCGCTGATTGGCGGGAAACAGCGCGCACGTACACGTTTAAAGGTTGTTCACGATAAAGTGAACACTTTTGAAATCAACCTTAGAAAACAGTCACCGTATAAACAGTCTGCGTATATTTCAACGGGCTTACTGTGGGACATGCGGCCAGTAAAGTTGGTAACGATGGATGGAAAGTAGTTCCATATTTAACGTCTAATAAAGAGTGTTAGGTAACCATTTGCAATAACGTAAATTATTTCTTTATCTTTCTGTGTTTTAATCCATCGGACGTGTTAAAATAACCATATTTGTGAAATATGTACTTTTCTAATCATTTCACAGTTTCACTTGACCGACGGATTAATAAAGTGATGAGATCCACGGCAATGTTAATTTTACATAAGGTGTAAGAACACAATGTACATACAAGTAGATCACAAGCGGGGCTTTCAAAAGGGCTCATTTTAGCGTGAAGAGCCTTTTAAGGCAATTCACTACAAAGTGAGTACTTTTGAAATGAACCTTTGTAAACAAAATCACTGTACATAGCCACATGTATACATGTATGCTACAAGTTTACACTATGGCGTGCAGGCCCCCAGTTAAGTTCGTATCGACTTAATAAAAATAGTTCTAACACTTGAGTTGAGTTGAAAGATTTGGACGGCTCTTAACAACGAGGTGTTGAGATCCGATGAAGGAGAGAAGCCGGAATAAAGGGGAGAGGGAAACGGGAGATCCCCGAGAAAACCCTGCCGACCGACGGCATCGTTCGGCGCGATTCCCACTTGCGAAAACGAATGATGGAAAGTAGTTCCGTATCTTAACGTCGAATAAAAAGTGTTGGTAACCATTTGTGATAACATAAGTAATTTCTTTCCCTTTCTGCTTTTTTATTGCATAGAGGTGTAAAAATTAGCAAATTTTTATTATATTTACGTACTTTCCTAATCATTTTACAGTTTCACTTGGTCGACGCATGAATGAAGTGTTGAGGCTCATGGCAATGTTATTTTTACATAAGGCGGAAGAAGACGCAACGTGCATACAAGTAGATCTTAAGCAGGGCTTTCAAAAGAGCTCATTTTACCGTGAATAGCCTATAGAACAGTTTACTGTGTTATATTTTGGTAATAGAGTTGCTTTATTACTATATAAAACTTTTTTTTAATACGTGTTAAACAAATGAATGTATGCAATGGCCACTAGATGTTTACATTTCCCTGTTGATAAAACATTAAAGCATGGAAACACTTTGCTGCCAACGTTACATATTGTACACCATCAATGTTTACTTTAAAATATATATAGTTACCGCAAAGTATATTTTTGTTTTCATTTGAGAAGTGCTTACTTAAACGCGAACCAGATTTAATTGGATTATTAGTGCTAACTATCAAGCCTAGATTTTTTTTTGTGAATCACATGTCGACGTGAACTTAATTTAAGTACAAAAGTACATCAAATAAAACCAATTTTAATAAAAATTTGACAAAAAATTATATTAAAGAAATTACTAGCGTACGTGCAATAACTGTGACCACAGTATGCCCACAGTTGCCCATAGAGGCATGTAGAGAGGATAGAAAATTTGTTGTGTGTTTGTAACACTTGCTAACAAAATTTGATTCCTTTATTGATCATAGTTACGAAGGTCATAATTATTTTCTCGTGGTAGTTTTTGTCGTAATCGTAGTCACCAGTGTAATACAGTACGTTATGTGTAGGCGTGTGTACATATAAGTAGAGTAAAAAAATTTCGAAGCTAAGTTTGGTGAATTCACCAATAAGGAAATACAGCAAGACGAACACAAATGCATTTGCCGGGAGATTTGTAAGATGCATGCTGTTGTTTTTCCTGGTTTAAAAAAAAATATTTTTTGTTCTGTTGATGCTGGTGTCGTCGTGTTCGAAAAAAAAGTCGCCGGTAGTTACGGTTAGTCACGGGTATTCGCAGGTAGTCACAGTCACGGGTAGTCACGGGTAATCGCAGATAGTTACGGGTAGTCGCACGTAGTCACAGGTTGTCGTAGGTATTCACGGGTAGTCACGGGTAGAAGCAGGTAGACACGGATAGCCACGGGTAGTCGCAGGTAGTCACCGTGACGGGTAGTCGCAGACAGTCACGGGTAGTCGCACGTAGTCGCAAGTTGTCGCAGGTATTCACGGGTAGTCACTAATAGCCACGGGTAGTCACAGATACCCACGGGTAGTCATGGGTTGTCGCAGGTAGTCACAGGTATTCACAGGTAGTCACGGGTATTCGCAGGTAGTCACAGTCACGGGTAGTCACGGGTAGTCGCACGTAGTCGCAGGTTGTCGCAGGTATTCACGGGTAGTCACGGGTAGACGCGGGTAGTCACGGGTAGTCGCAGGTAGTCACGGGTGGTGGCAGGTAGTCACGGGTAGTGGCAGGTAGTCACGGATAGTCGCGGGTAGTCGTATATATAGGTCGGTATTTCAATAACTCCATAAAACCTGACCGAAGCGAATGCGAGCTGAGAAGTTCGACACGACCGGCTGCAGGTTGGCATCCATCAAACCAACAACGTTTTCGCGTGACGGAAACGTGAGTGTGCGGTGCGAGATGTAACGATATTTGAAAGGGAAATTAACGAACCACTTAAGTTTTATACGTTTCGACAGCGACAACCAGCCTTCCTAGTTTTACGTCCCCGTAATTCAGAAGGCGTCGTTCAATTATGCAGAAGTCATTCTTTCGAGGAAAAAAAAAAATTACGCTCTTCCGGCGAGACGTTTCTGACCCTAATGCGCGCGCCTGCAAATTGTTTCCGGAAAAGGGAACTTGGCAACGAAATGCATTGCTCAAGAAATTCTCCGAACTGGGCGGAAGCTTCCAGCTGTGCTGGACAATTACCGTGGAGCCGTTATTGCATTTGTCTGTGTTGCGCTACGAGATCTCTGCAGGTGGCAATGTCTTGGAAGATATGAGAACACTTGTTAACTGTTTCCGGCATGATATAATAGATTCTTATCTCCGTTGCACTTAAATTTGTCTTGTAACTTAAACTTTATTTTATTATATTTCATCGCGTTTATTAATGACCGCGCATTTAACCTTTTCATTCACAAATTAATTTGCGGTTTCAGATGTCGCAAGTAAGAAATTTTTGCCACGTGCTGTATTTAAGCTGACAAAAAACTTGCTTCGTTATCATAACCAATGAGCTATAGGCTTTGTGTTCGATGACCAGTGAGACGAATTTACCATAACGGAGGACACTAAAGGCTATTCACGATAAAGTGAGCAATTTGAAATTTGAAATCAACCTTAGAAAAAAGTCACTGCCCTTGTATGTATACATTATAATGGGCGTACTGAGTGACATTCGCCGAGTAAAGTTGGTAACGATGGATGGAAAGTAGTTTCATATATTAACGCCGAACAAAAAGTGTCAGGTGTCAGTTTGTGATAATTTTTTTTTTTTTTTTAAGCTTTCCGTTTTTTTAATGCACCGGAGTGTAAAAATTACCAGATATGTAAAATATTTACTTTTTTAGTACTTTTTCAGTTTCAACTGATCTACGCATAAATAAAGTAATGAGGCCAATGGCAATAAGGCGGAAGAATACATAACGTGCATACCAGTAGATCGTAATCAGGGCTTCAAATGTGCTCACTTTATCGAGAACAGCCTTTAGTACGGTTCACGAATCAGTTAAGCCACAAGAAAGATCATTAGGCGTAGAGTCTTAAAGTTGTACATTACCGGTCGAATATAATATTCATGTGAAACATGTTGATAATTGTCTATAATGGGCATGGTACGGGAAGTTAATCAGGGCGAGGTTTACAAACTGACATATCAAAATGTGTAAATATGCTCATGCTTGCCCGGGTTTCGAACGAAAAATCTCAAGCACAAAACCAAGTTAACAAACTCCGTTACGGAGCTTGCCCATTGCGACCAATTAACAACAACCCAAACAGCGTTAACTATTTGTTTTATGACTGGCCAATACGAGGCGATTGGGCAACTGAAACGATACGAAATTGTATCAATTACAAACGACAGAATTTGCCGCGTGTACTTAACAGGTATACGAAAAACGTTTTATTCGAAACGCCCCGGACGAAGTGAGTATTTCGGCAAGGAGTTAATATTCGCGTGCGTGTGTGTGTAAAAGTAGATTGGGGGTAATATCAAAGGCAACTCATAATGCCATTCCCTGCATGCAAGGTGAACAAGATCGGAAGCACTTGTTAACATTTTCTCTGAATTATTACTCCTCCCCCCTTGCCGCCACCACGCGCCATTTGACATACTTTACATTCTTCCCTTCAAAATTTGAAAATTATTTCTATCCTCAAAATTATAATTTAAAACCAGCTACCGTTCATATAATGCACAGTTAAAAAGAAGGTTTCGAATCGATCTGCTTTTGTATTATCAACAATCGAGAAATTTGCGAATTCAGAAATATATTTTTGAAGCTGGCAAGTTTGCAAATAACAGCAGTTGTGTTGCTACATAGCAATGCTGACGATAATACTAAAATTCTAAACCTCTGGTTGCAACCTCATTAGCACGCATTCCACTAATTGGCAAGGTTGTTTGTTTCTTGGAATAAAAGGCCGAACTCACATTCGGCGTGCTTGAAAAGCACTGTGTTGCATATATTAGACCGTAAAACTCCCGAGAATATTTGGTAATTGCACAGGCCGAAATGTGCAAATGTAATTGTTTAGCACTGTAGTTGTACACAAATGCACATTTGTAAGACATCATAAACAAAAGTAAATAATTATATTACCCCATTTTCAAAGCTCTTTATTTCTTATACCTGGAAAAATTAGGCTGTATATAGTTTCTAGAAATATTTTGAAAATATCGTAAGTACAGGCCTAATATTGGTACACGATTCTGTGTATTCAGCGAAATCGCGATTCAGAATCTAAGATTTCGAGGTGAACAGGGTTTTCCGAATAAGGTCATGTTGGATTATGAACTTAATGTATTTTGATTATCTTCCTGACAGGATTGATAACTTAAGTCGTAGCTTTATAACGTAAGTTCATTGAAAGAGGGGTAAGACAGGTATACACGAAATCACATGCCTCGAGCGTTTTCTATACCGCACGTTCACATATGGGCGTGCCTGAGCGCGAATGGCACACTGAGCTAAGGAAGGATTCACCCAACTTGCGCGATACTCTAATGAAATAATTAGGGTATTCACTTCCACCCAGAGCAAATTCGCGTCGCGTCGCATCGCGTCGGTATGAGTAGGTTTACCCCGAGAAAAAAAAAAACATAACCATAGGAATTACATTTTGATTCCCATAATAACCCTCTAATGCTCGGTTGCACCATCGTGGTTGGTTCGAAACCCGATCCGAGATCGGATCTAAGATCGATACAGAAAACTGTTGCAGCATTCGAGTTCAGAGCTGGACTGGATATCGAACCGCCGAAATTGGCGGTTCGAAATCTCGATACGAGATCAGCAGCCATTGTTGACAAATGCAGTTTGAAAATACGCCAACAGGTATAACTACGTTCGATTGTAGTCTTGGGAAAATAAAACAACGCTATACACACTTGAATATTATTCAGTAAAGGTCGTACAACAATAATTCACTTCATCGCACATCTAGTTCTATTTATATTGAAAAATACGCCGAATTCCATGACGTCATATATTACAAACCAATAGCAAAATTTGTCTCCTACTTAATCTCGATCTCTCACTTTGGAACTAAGATTGACGAATCGGAGATCCAGTATCATGGAATTTCGTTGGTTCAGCACTATTATATTGGAACCAAGATCAAACTGGATCCTGGTTAGGAACTAGGATCGTTCGATCTAGGATCAGGGAAGATGTTGGTGCAACCGGGCCTTAGACATTAACAGCACTCAGGAGTGTTGTTGGTAACATTTGCATTTGGTTGACCTGTATGGTAACACCATCACAGTTGCCTGTGTGCGATTGTGCTTGCAACCACAAGTTTGATTCCGACAGTAGAGTGCGCTTTTACTGCTGTGGATGACTTTAAAAAAATTTTAGATTTCTCGTGCAACATCTATAAATGTGATACACTCTCTGAACATTATGATCTGTAACACTGTGGTTTACTTACCGCTGCCCTGAAAACCAACTACGGAAATGTTATAAAAATATTTTCTGCTGAATTTTTGAGTCTGTGTTTTGTGTGTACGCACTTCCGGTGAAGCTTAAAGTTATTCGAATCCGAAAAAAAAAAAAAAATTGTCATTTTGGAATCCTTGAATATATTGATCTGTTAGGTATGCAATTACCTGAAAATACTTTTTCCTGACCGATGGCATTTTCATTTTGTGAGGAATAAAAACTTAAAATTTTCCTCTGCCTCAAATAAAAACAGTCGTTTGTAACTAAAACATTCCAGAAATATTTTAATTATAGACAACTTTTAGGTGTATAATTTTTTTTCAATACTTGTGCGTGTGTGTGTTTATAGATACTAACGCGTGTAGTCCATTCACCATTACTTCCAAATTTTCTGGAGCCCTGCTAAAGTTCTACTTCCAGGATATCCATCCACCTCATGCAAACAAAGGTTAACTAACCACGTCTAGAACATTACACCAGAGGGACAACGCACCGCATTCGTGCGCACTCGGTGTATTAATATTTTGCGTAAGAACTATTTCTGACTAGGCATTACCGACACATCTATTTTCGGTCTGTGTTTATTAACATTAACTGGAATTGAAATTTTATAATGTATAGATAAAATACAATTAAAAGTTAAATTGAACCAAAAGTAAGGTTTTTTTTTTATGTTAACGCAATTATAAAGCGCTTACGACACATTTCACGTTCAGGAAACGACTAAGCACGTCATAAATTAAATGATTTTTCAAAGGTTAGATTCAAAATGTGTGAGGAAACCGTAAATATACTATTTGTGTGTGTGTGTGTGTATATATATATATATATATATATATATATATATATATATATATATATATATATATATATATGTTCGTGGGCAGCCAGTTTTATTGTATTCTTCTACTATTAATTATTTTATTTCGAAGAATTGTTGTTTTGAATTTTTTGTGTGAAACAACGGACGGAGCATTGTGATTGTGGTGTGTAAATATGTGGGAAAAAGGTCTCGATGCTGAAATACACATTATTTTCAGGAAATAGCTTGTGCGCCATAATAGTGAGTGTAGAAAACGGAACAAAGCGATTGTATTCTGGACAATGCCCTTTAAGGCTCGTCTTCACTACATTTGCAGAAATAATTCTTCGTTCTCGCGTCATAATTTCGGATTCATAATAATTACTGATAATGTACGATAAAAGAACATTTTCCTTTTACGAGTTGCATTATATTTGTATACGTAAGTTTAATTACCTGCTTGCTGTAATAGGTCAGGAACGTATTTATATTTCATCAACAAGTTTGTGATTTTTTGGAAGCAGGAAATAACTCACAGAGAAAATTAGATACAAAAGTACTAAATAACTAGAAAATAGTAGATTTCTATAATCTAGGGGCCACGGTCGCCTCCCACCAAGGCGAACCGGGTTCATTCCCCGGCCGGGTCACCTGATTTTCGCAAGTGGGAATCGTGCCAGACGATGCCGTTGGTCGTTGGGTTTTCTTGGGTATCTCCCGTTTCAATAACCCCTTCATTCCGGCGCCGCTCCATATTCACTTCAATCACCCTTGTCGGTTCTCAAAACCTCGCTGTTAAGAGCCGACCAAATATCTTCAAATAGCTTTGAAACTGAAATTATGACAAGAAAACGAAGAATTTGTGCGTAACAGGTGAAGACCGGCGTATTTGGAGTTGGGTGGTTTTCAAAGGCTTGGCTACGATAACGCATTACAATAACTCATGAATCCATGTAGAGTAATGGCACTGGTTACAATCGACATCAAACGTCGCCAACATTCAAGTCTTAGCGTTTAACGTTAACGCCAGCCAATCACGACTCAAGACATCGCAAACAAGTGAAAACAAAATGGTACATACGAATGGCAACAGATGGCACCACTGTCTTAGTTAGTTTTAATTGTGTTAATGTTATACGAAATCAATACACAAATAACGCAAACTGCATAAAAAAAATAATTGAGGACAACTATTAAGATTGCAGATCTCGTTTTTTTTACAAAAGTTTTTTTTTTTTTAATGACAAGCGCAAACAAAATATTTGTATATACTCCTACATTCTTCCTATTTTTTTTAATGACAAGTGCAAACAAAAATATTTGTATATACTCCTACATTCTTCCTATTTTTTTTAATGACAAGCGCAAACAAAAATATTTGTATATACTCCTACATTCTTCCTATTTTTATTCCGTCTGAGCCTCATCTGCAATTGCCGTATTGTACACAACGTTAGTCACATAAGAAAATGAATACCTGAAAGTTAAATGGCAGCGTCCCATGCTATGACTCGGCTTGACTTACATGGCGTGCATAACGTGAAAGATGGCCATCTCCGAGTATCTTGGGCCACGTTTATAACGCCGGCGAATCAGAATGCAGAACTTCATAATATCCGTAGTAGTCAAATCACATTTGCAAGAAACGAAAGTGGATTGTATTTGACTTCGTATTCCTGCAGTGCAGAAAAGTGTTATCTTTGTTATTGTTTTGATTCTTCCTGTAGAGATACGTGGGAATACGTAATTAAATCTATTAAATACATACCATTCGTAATAAAATCAAACAGCACGGTATAGCTTTCCTTGGCGCCTAGGTACGTATACAATTCTTAACCAGGTTAGCCAACGAATGAATGAAAACTATATCGTGACAATATAAAATATTTCCCGTTTACGTACTCTAACGTGATTGGTCACACAAAAAAAAACCGCAAATTACGCGTCAAGGCCAATTGTGGACAGTCGAGATTCAGTCTAACGCCCTGTAAGTAAGTCTGTGTATAGGCTGTTCACGGTAAAGTGAGCACTTTTTAAGGCCCTCTCAACAGGTATTAGCCAATAATAGATATATCTTATCGCAGCCTGAGGCATTAAATCTTGAGGGTGGGGAAATTTATACATTGTGTGTATTGGTCATATTGCAATGTCTATATTAAAAAGCAGCAGGAAGATGGAAATTTGACAAAAGGAAAAATTTATAAGGGTCTTAAAAAGTGCTCACTTTACCGTGAACAGCCTATAATTCACGGTAATTGTAGATGAGGCTTTAACGTCGATTGTAGACATGTCAGTTTTACTATGGTGACGTTTAGCGTTTTGCATAAAGTTGATTGTAGACAAGCTTTAAACTGGGCGTGTAATTTGAGTGGAACACAAAGTATTTTATGGGTGGAAATTGACAAGGGAAAGTGGGAATCGAAGCTTTGAGCAGAGGGGTTAACTTGCGAAGGGATGTGTACAAGAGCAGGGGGGATACGGCAAGCTCTCTTCACTTTCGTAAATTGGCCGTGCCTCGGCCGTCGTTTATTAGCCGCGGCGATTTGCATAATTGAAGGAGCCGCCTAAACTTGCAGTTTGATCTCGTTACGTGCGCGTCGTTCTTCGGAAGTGGTGGCCGGAACTGGTTTTCGCCCCGGCATTACACGTACGCGCGCATGGCTGATGACTTGATGAGAAATGCGAGCTCCCATTTCGGCACCTGGCTACCGCGCCATGACGTAATGGCTGCAAATAACCGTGTTTAATCCTGGGTAATTATCACCCTACCGACCCCGTACACGCTGTTCGCGGTAAAGTGAGCGTTTTTCAAAGCCTACCCTTATTCCAAGCCTTAGACGTTAACTTCCGAGTCTTGTGGATTATATATACACTGTGTTTATTACTCACATGACAATGTTTATTTGAAAACGTGGTTGAAGGATAAAAAAAAATGGGCAGAAAGGGTAAAAAGTAACTAGAACCTCAAAAGTGCTCACTTTACCGTGAACAGGCTATACACGTATGCGGCCCGTCCTTCCATTGGAAATACTTGCGTCTTGGACACGCGAATCGCCGCCTGGCGATCGTCTCAGTTGGCAATTTCTCGCCGACAAACACGGAGTTCGCGTCGTTTGTATCTGATTATTCACCGCCACGTGAAATGATAACGCGACCATTCGAACTGCCGGACGCGAATATACAGTCGTGGAAGTATTTATCGCTCAGCAACATTTTCCTTTTTATTGCGCACACAAGTTACGTTTCTTCGTGCAAGTGGCTTCTTCGTCCTAGAGATTAACTCTTTTATATAGTACCATTCTTTGGCTTTGGTGACACTGATTCCGCTACGGATTCATATAAATTTAAAATATATTAGCGACAATAAAGAGAGGATAGTGATTTAGAATTTTCGCTTGATTAATAAACTAGCTGAAATTTTTGAAAATTTTCCAAAAAAAAAAAACCTTTTGTACGATTATTAATTTAAATAGAGTTTATTAAATAAGGCCTCCTAGTCAATAATTAATAACAGAGTATTGTCTAGCAAATTTCTCTCTTAATTTTCCTGAATACAAAACCTAGCAGCGGAAATTCGAAAATTAGCAAGAGTTATCACGTGTACATGGTTTGTCACATTCACGTCAATATTAATGAGTAAAAGCCACATTGTGCTGCGAATGATTCTTAAAGTTGACAATATATGGTGATTGATTCAAAATGACTGATACGTAGTACAGATCCAAGATGTGCACATCATATTAGCACAAGAAATATTCTCCTTAATAATAACGTAGTAATAATAATTAGATATTTCGTGTGTGAAATGAATTATAAAATCACTTCTAAACATCATTACTTTGTTATTATTTAGTACTATCAGAGTAATTATTAAGATGATCTTGTTTGATGAAGAGAATAAAAAGGACTGCCTTGCTAACCAAAAGTAGTCAAAAGTGTTTTCTGAATCTTCCAGTATGGAAAAAACACTAACTTTAATTCAAAATACTATCTTTAAATAAATTGTTTCAATATTTAAATATGCAAATTCTGCAAAATTTGCTACCATGTTACAAAATATATGCTTTCTTCTTTCATATACAACATAATTGGTACTTTTCTGACAATTTTCGTAGAGTGTCTACTGAGATTTAATGAGTTCTGCATGTTTCACAGTTGTGTGCATTGCATCATTCGAAGCCATATTCTTCTTCCCTCAGAGCGAGAAATACTTCCGTAACGTATTTGTCCAATGTATTTTCTAAAATTTGTCAGTAAACTTCATTTTAAAGCGTTCTTGATTCATTTTCACGCATATTTCTAATTATTAGTGCGTGTTCGAAGACAAAAAGCTACGGTTTTACACAATTCGATCTTGTCATCTCTCTTAAAGACCAACACTCATCGCCAATAAACAATTTTTTTCATTGCAAAATAACAAACAAGCGTAAATCCTTGTGTCAAAACACTGACACTTACCGTAAATCCTTGTGTCAAAACACTGACACTTACCATGAAGGGTCCGTAGATAATCCCTTGTACTGAGTCGCAGAAACAAATAGTCTGGTATTTCAGTAGCTATAGTAGCGGTGGTAGGTGGTAACTGAACTGCTTGGGCAGTGAGGTTGGAAATGGGGATATTTCCTTACAGTAGCTGTCCGCATTTCTCAGCGGGTCAACCGCTAAGCTAAATGGCGCATTTGGAAATTTACTTATGTGCTATATATAATAATTTATTTTATCTAAAATGTTCCTCGAAATTATAAAAAGTCATAAGTTTCCTTTAAAAACCGACACTTGACTCGCACGAACTTAAGATTTTACTAATTGCTATTTTGATTATTTAATTTTATTGTTATCATTTAGTGAAACTACATGCAAACCACGCAATGAATTTCAAAGAAATTTCTCGACGCTCTTCTGGTATCAAATTTTTTTTTTTTAATTATGTATCTTTTTAACAATAATTTTTTCTTACGCTTGTCTTGTTTTTGTTCTATATGCCACAGAAATACAAAATATGTTTTTAACTGTGTAAAATACATTTCGGCCCTTGAATGGACTTACGGAGACCATTCACTAAATGCAATTTATTTTACACAAATTAAATATTAAAAGACGATTCGAATCTTTTTTAACACTTCAGAGAATAAGTAACAGCGAATTTCTTAAATGATTACACAATCACTTATTTTGTGCCTAGGACAACACAACTGACAAAAGCAACACTGTTTTCACTCTAAATCGGAATCAGTAGATATTTACTGATTGCCAGTTAAAACTGCTCCATCCGGAATCAGTAGAAAAAATACCACTCATTCGTCAGTTAAGATAAATCCATCAATTCAAACAGTAGAAAATTAGTTATTTATAATTGGCTAATAAATAAGTTCCATGGTAATAAAAAGCAGAGCATTCCTATGACAGATAAGTAAGTACGATTGATTTTGTCTCAAAACAAAAATTTTGTGTACACAAAAATAATTCGTGGATGTGGTTGGGATCGAACCCCGCCCAAAAAGTAGACATGCTGTATCTTTCATGGTCAGCCAGATTACCTATACTCTACTTTACCTATGTGTAACGAGCGCTTGTATTATGGGTATTAAATAAAACATTACAATCACAAACGGTTGTTTGTATCATGATGTGAAAGTACTTCATGCTGTCTAAATATATAAATATTCTGCGCACGTGCATGTCTTTGCAAGTTTCGAAAGTCAATCTATGTTAAGTTTGGTTCAGATTTTGTGCCTTATATGATAACGATAGCGGTTTCAATTTACGAGGTTATCGATGTTAATTAGTATCCGCCATTAAAAAATGCAATGAGACAATAGAGATTTAAATTATTATTTTGTGACAGATTGATCAGTAGGCCTACTAATTTAGCTAACTCGACAGTGAAATGATTCAGTAAGATACGCCGGATTTTCACCAACAAAATGTTCGTTTTCTGCCAATTGACTAATCAAATAATAATAAAATGACAGATTTTTTGAAAGAATCAATCGGTTCTGACATTCCGCTGTCGAATTAGGTTATTAGTAGTCAATCTGTCGCTTCAAAACAACAGTTCAATCCTGTAAAATATCTTCGCGTTGTGAAATAGCGGATACAATAAAACAGAGACAAATTCGTTAGTTGAAAGGACTATATATATATATATATATATATATATATATATATATATATATATATATATTAAAGCACAGAATCTGAACGAAGCTTAACTTAGATTGACTTACGATCCTTTTAAAGACACTCACGTGCTCAGGATATGCGTATAGTTCTACCGCATGAAGTACTTCCACGGCCGTTTGCCGTAGTATGTTAATGTTACTATGCAAAATACAAGAGTTACTATCACAGTGGCAAAGTAGTGCAGTTGGTAATACGACAGAAATCAAGACTGGAATTTCTGTTGCATTTTGGGCGGACGTTAGAGCCTAACCACATAAAAAAAAATCCAGGTGATATTTTTGTTTGGCGACAAAATAATTGTACATAATTTATTTCACACCGTATCGCGCGCGCGCTTTTTTTTTTTTTTCTGCTGTTTATTAATGAATCAACTATAAATAACTGATTATCTACAGTTTCAATTAGTGGATTTGTTTCAACTGAAGATGATTGTAGTTTTCTTGTTCTACTGATTCCGGATGGAGCAGTTTCAACTGGCTGTCAGAAGATATTGACTGATTCCGATGTTGAGTGTAAACGAACTCAGGTTTCGGCCAAAATTACATAGGTGCAATATTGCAGAGAACGGTTCTCAAACTACTTCACACGTGCACAGTCTGTTTGCACTCAAAATAAATATAACACTTCAGACTAGGGCGGAGCGCAACTTACAGCAAATCACGTCTTTTTGCAAACACTGTTTTGGAGCTCGTCAGCATGGCTGAAAATAGCGTTTTCAGACAGCTGCAGTTTACAACATCCTGGGCGAATCTAGTTTAGGGTCTTGCATCAAATGGTGCTTCAGGCTTGCCATCAATAAAGTGATAGGTTCACCGCTTAAAGTCCCGTAGCTACGCGCAGCGCGACGAGAACGCCTTGCGTGTATAGTCTGTTCGCATTTTCTTCACATTTTTTAAAATCAAACCTTCTAAAAATCACCCCATGTATGACGTGTTTGGTTGTTCCCCAGTTATGTTATGTATCACAAGCGTTTTGTATTTATGTTAACATAAAAGAACACACACACCTTATTTTTTGTTAAATTGAAATTTTATTTATATTTTAACTATATATATATATATATATATTACAATATTTCAATCATCAATAATACTAATAAAACAGTGAGAAAATAGGTGTGTTGGTAAAGCCTAGTAAGAAATAGTTCTCATGCAGAATAGGATCACACTGGGTATAGTTCGTTCACGGTAAAGTTAGCACTTTTTAAGGCCCCGACAACAGGAATAATAAAAAATAAATGTATTTTACTGTAGCCTCAGATGTTAAATTTTGAAAGTGTTGAAATGTATGCACTGTATTTATTAGTTACATGACAATTTTTATACTAACAAGTGGCGGAGAGACAAAATTGGCAGAGAAGTTAAACTGAGAAGGGCTTTAAATAATGCCCACTTTACCGTGAACAGCCTATACACACGAATTCGATGCGTTGTCTTTTTGGAATACTGTAGTTTTCTAGTTTCGGTTAAGCTTTGTTTGCAAGTAGTGCAGAAATATCCCGGAAGTAGAACTGCAGCGGTGCTTCAGAAAAGTAGAAAATAAACCGTAAACGGACTCTAGCGGCGATGGCGCACTTATGTCGCGTGGTATTGTCGTCCTTATATCTCCCCTCTTCAGAGGCAACAAACAGATGAATCAGCATGATGGGGAGAGGGGGGTGGGGGGGCTCAAGTGGTGTATCCCGTACAGGCAATTCTCCACGTCTCATGCGTAGCAACTCCCGAGCCATCAGTAACTTCGGTCTTTTTTTCTACACCCCCTCCCGTGGTAATCGGATTTGATGGCAAGTTAATCCCTGTCGACAAAAAGTAATTCGGCTGGCGGGCGAGATGGTTACAAAGGGGGTGGAAGAGCTGTAGAGCGCCACAGGCCAGGTCTAGCGATGGCGTCCCCACCAACTAGTCACTTGTCAGCTTATCGCTTCCTGCACCTCCACCCCCCCCCCCCCTCCTTTTCACGAGCGCCGTGATAACGAACTTGGGACGTGTTTCGCACCGAGAAAAAAAAAGTTATGTTGAATCAAACACAGTTTGTTTATCGCAACCAAATTAATCGTTTTTATAGGAGCAGTGGAAAATTTTGTTTTGGGACCTAAACTATTTTGTTGCTCTAATTTGGTTACACCAAAAAAAAATCCTGGTTGACGCAATTTAATATATGTTTGGCTCCACGTAGATTAAACGCTTCCGGTTAATATTAAAGAAATCTTTGATCCTGGCCGAGAATCGAAAGTAGATCATCAAAAGCCGACGCCCTACGCTCTACGAAGCTAAGCTAAACTGACTATTGATGAAGCAGGGATGCTTTTGAATACATGCCATTTCAAATACTAGGACACTTGCTTGTTAGTTTCCTGTAGGACTTGTTTTATTGAGAAGTTTACACCAATATTAAGCATCAACATATGCACTAACAAACACTGTTAGTATCCTAATCGTCACTAAGAAATGCTAACAAACACTCAAATATATACAGTTCGAGACCCGAGGGTATCATCTGTCGGCATTTCATGTGCCGACAGCCCGACCGTCCCGAGTCTAATAACCACCAACTCAGCAGTTGGCAAACTGGCATAACAAATATTGATTCTAATTATCTCTCTTAAACAGCTTAAAATCCTCACCCATCCAAAATCAGAATGATTTGAAAGCATAGGGGAAAATCTGGGACACTTTGCCACAGGAATACTTTTACACACACCCAGTGAAATAAGAAAAGTTTCATAATTTCATTTTATATAGTACAAAATTTCAGAGGTACAAGTTTCAGATAATCACAGGCACAATTAAATTTTGAAAACCGGTTTTTTTTTTTAAATATAATTGGGCCTAAAATTATACCATAATAGGAGATTAAATAGTTATGTACTAATTGTGTTTCCAACGTGATATAAATTTGCTCACTCGAGCATAATCAAACCATATGACGATTACATAATATACAAGCCATACGGCTTCTCGCAAGTATATATATATCGTACAGTACATTAAAAACTTCATTCTTTACAAGAAAATGCAATAAAACAAGCAATAATGCCTATAAAATTTGTCATAATGAAACCCTAACACAAAATGCCTATAATAGTATTGACCAAAAGGGCTCCTTAATACAATATCTACTTATCATAAATGCATAATTACATAAACGGGAGCCGAATACATCGTGACAGCCCCAGCCTGGTCATTTTATACATCAGAAATGTACACCCCCTCTCTACCGGGGAAGAAATATCGCAACATTACTACTGTCATAAACAGTTGGCTTATGGCATCATAGCCATTCTAAACTCTTTATTTAATTTAACGCATGCGCAGGAACCAAAAACAGTCGTTTATTTTTTTTTCTTATCTTCGTCATCGTATGTTTTGCAACTCCGCCGACGCTTGGTAAGGAGGAAGAATCAAGGCGCGGTGACGTCACTAATCACGTGATAACCTTGCCGGCAGCGCTAGGTGTGACACTAGTTGCACCCGGCAGTATGAATGTTAACGTGTGCGTAGACGGCAGGCTGCCAGACTGAGATCACTGCTAGAACGGCAGACTCATTTGTCGGCGTCGGTGGTCGGTTTTAGGCAAGTATGCAGAGGTTCACACGTCAGCAGACGAAAACTCCAACTTCAATTTAACCCTTTCAGACCCAATTTAACTTACGGTTTCAGGTGTTGCAAACAAAAAAATTTATGATGCCAGCTGTACTTAAGCCGACACAACACTTGTTTCGTTGGCACAGCCAATGAGCTGTAGGCTGTAAGTTCGGCTACAGTAATATGAACAAATTACGTTCTAGACCAGTACGAAGGCTTGCGAATCATTTACTCGCAGGTAACATAATTGGTTAGTGAGCTTCGCAGAGTGGAGTACAGACCAAAAATTAGTTACACGTGCGTAATGTACACAATTGTGTACACTGGGTCTGAATGGGTTAAGGTAAAGGAACGCCATAGTGTCCCCTTTTCAAGCTGCACGTAATTATTACCACCGGAATGCGGAAATTTTTCGGTCATGGCTCGTAAGGTGCTTAAGGGAGACGCCCCGGCGTCTCAAGTTGATTCAACTAAATATTTTGTTCACAGCCTAATTTATTTTGGCCCAATACCGAGGCGAGCAAAATTATTTTGTTGCTTTTCAAGTTTTCTCTACTCAACAAAATAATTTGTCAACTCCGAAGCTGACAAATTACCAAATACAAAATATCAAATCACCACCGTATGAGCTTTGCTTGTTTGTAACCTATAAATACAAACACAGGTGAGGTTAATGAAATAATGTAATGCGTTTCCTACACACAGTAGTTTTGTCACATTCAAGTTGCTGAAATATTCTTTAAATAGGTATTTCCTCATGAGATAATTTTTGTTTGGCGACAATTTCACGTCATACTTATTATATTTTTTAAATTTAAAGTCTTTATGGAGTTTTAATTTTGTATTCATGAAACAGCGAAATAATAGTAGCATGGTATGCTAGACATTCTAATTCCGCGGTGTTTTGACTGAAACCTTACAAAACGCAAAATACAAGTGACGAAAAAACCAAACTTAAAACGAATTGGAACTTAACATCAGTTCCACTAGTGATTGCGACAGTGAGGCGTTGCAAACAGCGTGTTCAGCATCGCCCTGTCGCGAACATCTGATGCTATCGACGTTTCAACTAAACGTTTTACGTTGCTTGAAAACACTATCACTTTCGACGCATGATGACATTATGCGCAGGAATCATCACTGCCAACCGGCTTGATGCGGAATGTCTACTCTCTATGTGCCCGTGAAGAGATTGAACATTCATTTCGACGGCCGTTACACGTTGCACGGTGTTCTTTCCCGTTCTGAACTCACCAGCTGTGCAAATGGAAGTCTGTTACAGGCTGTTCATGGTAAAGTGAGCACTTTTGAGGCCCTAGTTACTCTTTCCTTTCAGCTATGTTTTATTATTTAACCCCTTTTTAAAATAAATATAGCCATGTAACTAATAAAAAACAGTGTCCATATTCCACTGTACTCGGAGTTAACGTCTAAGGCTAAAAAAAAAATATATTTATGGACTATTATTCCAAACGAGAGGGCTTTCAAAAGTGCTCACTTTACCGTGAATAGCCTATAACGGCCCGCTGTGTTGGAGGGCGTGACCAGCTTTTCTAGCGCCAGTAAGATAAGCTGTACTTGTATCTAGTGCATGTAAGGTTATCATGCTCGTTAGCGTATGTTATTTGGCCGAACAATATCTTACGTTGGACATATATTTCATTTTGTGCTCCTTGCTTACCCAAGTAACGATTAAGTGGCGAGGGAGCGGAGTTTCACTGAGAAAAAGGTTTTGTTGAATCAAACAAGGTTTGTTTGGTGCAACCAAATTATTTGTTTGTGTAGGGGCAGTGAACTATTACGTTGCTGAAACCAAATTTAATTTGTTGTTCGCATTTGGTTGCCCCCAGACAAAGATTTGATTTGGTTCAACTGAAGATTTGTTTGGCTCCACGTACATTAAACAGTTTGGGCTGATATAATAAAAATTACGAGTTCGACCGAGATCCAAACCTAGATCACCTCCGTCCGTGCGCTACGCCTTAGAGACCTCAGCTAACGTGACAACAGATGAAATCGGAATGCTTTAAAACAGATATACTGCAAATACTGGGCAACGTGCGCAAACAAACATTTCAAGTTTTACAGCTTTACTTTACAGTATATTGTCGAATTGTTTTATTAATGTGTTTATACGAATATTAAGCATCGCTAGATGCACTGAGAAATACGGTTACTATCCTAATAGTCACAATAAATACAAACAAACTCTCGAGTTGTATTTTCGAACGAAGGCAATCAAACGGAATGGTAAAAAAAAAAAAATAGGTACAGTTGATTCAAAGATTTATTTAGTTGACAGTCTATTTTGTTTTTGCCCAACACAGAGATTTTGTTTATTAAAACACATAATTTATTAGACGAACAAAATTAATTTTGTTGCTTTTCACATTTTGTTTGCTCAACAATATACTTTGTTAGGGCAACTAAATATATTTTTGGATCTATACGAACAAATACTTTGTTCGATTTTCTCTCAGTGTGGGCGGCTCTCGAGGTCTCGAGGTCCGACGAGGGTGAAGTGAGGCGAGTGCAGAAGAGCGCCGAAATGCAAGAGTGGGGGGAAACAGGAGATCCCAGAGAAAACCGTCGGACCAGCGGCATCGTTCGGCACGAGTCTCACATGCGAAAATCCGGCGGGCGACCACGCCGCGAATCGAACTCTGTTCGCCTTGGCAGGAGGCGAGTAGTATTACCACTACACCACCGTGGCCCCTTCAACGTTAGGAAATGGAACTACTTTTCGTCCGTCGTTACCAACTTAATTGGGCGTATGCCGGTCAGTGTGCCCGCTAAAATGTTTTAAGGCTACGATCCTTCATTTGTACAGCTTTAGCAAAAATTAATCTTTTGAACCCAAATGGGAGCCGATATTGTAAAATCCTCTTACAATTTTGTTACAAATTGTTTTTATTATGTAGCCAAATTTTTTCAACACAAAAAAGTGTATAATTTTATTCAATTAATTAATTAACGAAAATTTGGTTTCTTTAATAATTAGTTAAAATTATAACGTTTTTTGCATTGAAAAAATTAGACTATATAATAAAACAATTTGTAACAAAATTGTCGAAACATTTTACAATATTGGCGCCCATTTGGGTACAAAAATTAATTCTCGCAAAAGCTGTAGAAATGAAGGAACATGGCCTTAAGGCAGGGACAGTGACATTTTTCAAAGGTTCACTTCAAAAGTGTTCGATTAGTCGTGAATGAACCTTAAGTTTGCTAACTGGATTTCAAGATACGATAGAAGACACTAGATTAGGGTAGTTCCGTTGGGTTGGTATTTTCCACTGAAATGGATGTCTCGTCGTCTTTTTGTAGGGGCCTTAGTGGCGTAGTGGCTAGAAAACTCGCCTCATACCAAGGAGAACCAGGTTCACTTCCCGGTGGGGTTACCCTAATTCCCGCTCGTGGAAATGTGGTTGACGCTGCCGTTCGGTGGCAGGTTATCTCGTGGTGCTCCTGTTCCCTTGCATTTCGTCAGTGCTCCATGTTCATCTCATTTCACCCTCACACCGACCAAACCTTTCTACTAAGCCCAACTCGTCTTTTTGGTATAGGCTGTTCACGGTAAACTGAGCACTTTTAAAAGCCCTGCTTATGATCAACTTGCACACACATTGTGTATTCTTCCGCCTTATGTAAAATTAACATTGACATGGACCTCGTCACAGTATTGATGCGTCGGTCAGGTGAAACTGTGAAATTGTTAGAAAAGTTCATATTTTACCAATCTGCTTACTTATACACTTTGATGCATTAAAAAACATAAAGTGGCAGAAATAATTTAAGTTATCACAAATGGTACCTAAAACTTTTTAGTCGACGTAAATATATAAAACTACTTTCACTATCACCGTTACCAACATGACTGAGAGCATGTCACCCAGAGCGCCAGTTAAAATGTATGCAGGTATGAGCAGTAACTTTTTTCCAGGGTTGATTTCGAAAGTGCTCACTTTATCGTGAACTGCCTTTAGATATAATATAGGTAAAATATACATTTAATGAAATATAAGGTATTTTTATGCTAACACGTTTAAAACGTTCGTGATATATGGCATTTTAAGAAAACAAGTAAGCAAGTCATACGTGGGGTGATTTTTCAAAGGTTTAATTAAAAAATCATGAAGAAACCGAGAATAGACAAGACCTCTCTTCAGTGTATGACTATTTTACGTACAGGGAAGAGCATTCGCGGACAATGCGCGGGGACGGAAGAGAGCTTCGGCTCGCCCAATCATTCTCCTCTCACTGGCTGTCGAAGTTAAACCTCATCAGCTGCTCCCCCCCCAGGCTTCGCCAATCACTGGCGTGATTACTGGCCCGTGACATATGCTCGCCGGCTGTTCGCTGTTGTCGGCAAATTAATTGGCCCGCGCGTGGCCGCCCCCTGAGGGATCAAGTGCCTCCCCCCCCCCCGGTCTGTCGCCCTCTGCGCTCAATCGGATTTGGCCCGGCGCAAAGCTGATTGGCCACGCGGGGGGCTTCCGTCCCCCCACCTCCCCTTGTCAAACGACGATGGCATGGGGCAGTTTGCTTGCGTGGGGCGGGGGTGGAGTTTGCAGATTAGTCCCAGTACCACGCCTGGATGGGGTGGGGAGGGGGCTGCACACATACTAGGGGGTGGCTCAGCAGTAATGTAGCGCCTACGAGTAACTTTGTCGGCTCAGCCGTTTTAATTTGCACGTTTTGCAGGATGCCGTGTGTGCGTTGTTTGTGGATTTTTTTCTAACTTTTTTTGCCGCACCGCAGGGATGAAATGGGGTCATCACCCCCCCCCCCTCCCCAAACCTCGCGACCCACCACTGTGGAACGTGGGACCTTTTATTTTTATCCTGCAGCAAGGGAGATGATAATGATGTGGCTTGGCACGGAAACGTGATCTTCAAAAAAAATAATAAAGGTCGTACAAAATGTCGAAAGCAGAGGGGAGATTTTTTTTTTACATTTTTCACCTTCACTCTTAATCATAACAGGGTTCTCGATTTTTTTTTTTCCGCCAGTTTTACAGTACTGTATATTGGGGTTTGCGCTGTTTCAAAAAATATCCCGCACACATTTCACAATACATTTTACTCTAAAAATTAAAACATAAGCCTACGAAATTATATTCTTAGTTAGATTGTAATCGAACAAAATTGTAGGAATTATATGAAAAGCGTATCGCTACATTACCTGCGAATATATCTAAAAATGGGATTCGAAGATACTTTTCCGTATTACTTGGGTGGAAACGGTACGAAAATTTGATCCGCGACTTGCAAACCGTTGAGACACTTCTGAGAATTATGTTTATTCCTACTTTGTCCCACGTCAAAATTAGTATTTCTATGGGTGTAGAAGTAGGCAATAGTAGTATTCACTTGTCCATTAAGACACGCTGAGAAATTATTCTATAACAAATATTTTACACCAAAAGTTATGCACTGTACCACAAAAAGAACGTTTACAAATTTGATAATTTCAAACCTTACACTTTTTACAATAAACTAAGCCACAAAAATAGATTTTGAAGTTCACTGTCAGTTGTAGACCTTAGAACACTACGTCTGAGTGTCACTCTGGCTACAAAAAAAGGGAAAATTTTCTCTGCCAATTCAAACAAAATTCCCATAAATGGAGTTTCATTGTTTTGGTTTTTCAATGCCAGAGAAGAACTATAGCACAGTAATTATCTTGAATAATAATATTTTGTATAACAACTGATGTGAATAATTTAGATTGTAGAATTGGTTACTTGTTCCATATTAAAAGTTGTTTAACTGGAAGACAATCGACTCGGCATTCCATTGGCTGATAGCCAGTGGAGAAGGCGTGTCAAATGTGGTAGTGGACCAACAGGATGGTGACAAGTGGGAAAGCAGAAACCACAAAATTGTCGTTCTTGTAATGGGGAATATAAGAGGAACAATTCTTTTTTGTCTTGAATGTCAACAAACTGTTGAAGAAAATTAACCAAGTAAAACTGTATGCTGTTATGGGTAGAAAAATTTTTCAGTGGTTCATTTCAGAGGCGCTCATATAAACATAGCTGAATTTTCAACGTCCCCTCACACAAATCGTGTTGCTTCAACTATCATCCAGAATTCCCTTGAGCTACCGTCGTATGAACATGTGCCGACGTTCGCTTTAATAATTGCACATGTTAGACCCCTATCGCAATTTTTGTTGCGTGAAGTGTATTTGTGTACTTGAGGTTCGAGAGAGTGAGTTGAAAGGAAGTATGCTTGCCATCTTGGATTTACGTTTTTCCTCCATAGCTTAATTTTCGGAGTCAATATTTAAAAACCAAGCTAGTCGAGACATAAGGACCACCTTAAATAACTGCTTGACTTTGACATCAAATTTCTACTTTTCGAAATCCGTAAAGTCAAATGTGCTTGACTTTACTTTTGACAGTTCCATTGCGTCAAGTTCCATAAGAAACTGCATTTCGGAAAGCAAACGTAAAGTCAATTGTTGAAGTTTTCAATTGTGTAATGGACTTAAAACTGATGGTCGGCACTGTACGAAACGGGTGGCCAGTGTTCCAACTCGCCGTATCCAGTTCATGGACATACTGCACGTGGACGGAACTCTTGACCAATACTATCAACATCGAGGAATCAGTGCCTAACGTATTCACCACCTCCCAATTGACAGTATGACTTGTGTGATTTTTTGCTCTTCTGGTTCAAACGTTGGAAGTTGTCTTGCTTAGGGAATTAAATACTGTACTCTGCTGTTGGAACTATAAACATAGTTTCATATATTTTTACAGACAAAACTACAACTGAGGTTTCTGTTTGTATCGCTATAATATTACTGATATTCGGCCAGTAACGAACACCCATCTAATTGCAATCCATTAATTAATAATTTACTTTTTTTCGCATTGGGAACTAGCACGGGCCTTGCTTCCCAAAGAGCATTTTCTCACATCTTCGACATAAAATATATACTATACTGTTTATTGCGAACCATAATGTCTGCGAGACTGAATTGTGGTTACTAAGTAAGAACCCTATGTAGGCCAAACATGCTCGAGAGCAGTTTATGGAGGAGGAGAATTAGAGAAGTAAAGCGCATAATTCTTCATACTGTCTGCTCGAAATAAAATATTGTCTTCTTCAAGTTCAGAACAAAGTTCAAAGTCTCTGGGTGAGCGCGTGAACGCAAGGTTTCAATAACAGTTTCAAATTTTAAAACATACCTTTAATTAAATAGAAAAAATGTACTAAAGGAAATGATATAGTCTATTGGTGGTTCCTTCACACTTTTTGAATATAACCTTTGAAAAATCACCCCTAGTAACACGTGTTTGGTTATTTCCTAAATATGCCATGTAGATATTTCATAAATATGCCATGTATAACAAGCGTTTTATGTTTCTGTTAACGTGAAAGTGCTAATTTTTGGTTTAGTTGGAATATTACCTGTACTGTATCTATAAATTCTAATATTTAATTTATAATAAATATGAGGGAAAACAGTGAGAAAACACGTGCGTTGGTAACGCCTAGTAAGATATAGTTTTCCTGCAAAATATTATTGCAACTGAGTGCGCACGAATTCGGTCCGTTGTCCTTAGGTGTAATTTTCTAGACCTACTTAAGCTAAGTTTGTACGAGGCGGAGGAATATCGTGGAAGCAGAACTCAAGCAGGGTTTCAGAAAAGGTTGAAGATACAGCGAATGGATTATAACCAGCTCGTCTCACATACTGCGGTTGGTGACGTTGTCTTGTTACACATAAAAGACACATACAACATGCTGAATCTCAGTGCGAAATGAAAGACTCTGGTATGTGCGGGAGGGAGCGGGTGGGGAAGGAGGGCTAGAGAGAGAGAGATAGAGAGATAGAGGCCATCCCTCTCCGGAAGAACGACAGGAAATGCTCAACTCGTCAGATAACACGCACATAACGAGTGTTGCGATATCCCGAATATCAACACCGATTGTTTCCAACTCGCCGCCGCACCAAGTAAAAATATTTTTGTTGTTCTGCCAACCACACGTCGTAGGATACGACTGAGAAAAAACCGCAGAAGAAAGTCTGCCTAGCGCGGAACTGGCTGAACGAAAGTATAAGGTTTTGGATGTTAAATTATTGAAGTCGTATGTTAGATATCTTTCTCGCGACATCGCTTGCAAACAAACAGCACTTCGTGCATCTTTGCGCGGGCTCCAACGCTGTACAAAACGTTTCTTGTCAAATTCTCGAATTAGTCTATTCGCGATTTCTTCACACACTTTGAATTAAACCTTCAAAAAAATCACCCCATGTATGACGTTTAGTTGTTTCCTAAATATGCCATGTAACACAGACTTTTATACCTGTGGTAACATAAAAGTACCATATTTTGCTTACATTAAATTTTTTATCTATATTTAATTTAGAAAGTATATTATTTTATTTATAGTTAATATTCATAAATACAGTGGGAATATATGCGTGTTGGTAATGCTTAGTAACAAATAGTTCTTATGAAAAATATTATTACGCTGAGTGCGCACGAGTGCGGTGTGCTGTCCCTCTGGTGCAATTCTCTCTAGACCCGGTTAAGCTTCGTTTGCATGAGGCGGAGGAATATCCTGGAAGTAGAACTTCAGCTGGGCTTCAGAAAAGTGTGAAGTAACCGCGAACGGATTGTACCCTGAAATTTGCCGGTGAATTAAGATGTATAGATTCTAAACGAGCACAAATACAAACTCTTATTAACTGACCCCTAATTTCTCTGTTATAGCATTGTTGTTCCTTTCAAAAGACAAAAAGTGTTTTTAGTTTCAAATTGATACCGTGAAAGGTGGTTGTGATACGCCAAAAATCACTTGACATGTAAAACGCTATCGTTTTGCTCGGTCGGTTCCGCACATGTATATCGCGATACAAGCAACACTAATTCCATGGAATGTTGTATAGTCCAGTCATTGTTGTTTCAGGAACACGCTTAAACATTTCTTACTTCCTTACCTCACCCATTTATTCTACATTTTATGTTCTTCCACAGAGACTTTTTTTTTTTTCAAGTACTCCTAAATATCGTATAATAACTAACGAGTGTTAACTACGAGACGATTTTCTGCTATTAAAATTTCATAGGCTGCAAGGGGCAATGTCATTTTTAAAGCAGCGACTAACAACATAACCGCAGAGATGGTTTGGATGTATTGGTGCTGGCGTCTAACAGTTTCGCATTACCAGCCAGACTTTTTTAACGTTCCAATATGAAACAAAATAACAGAGATGTTAAGTTTCATTTGAATGAACTGTCATCTTTGAAGCATAATAAATAAACTGATGTTCTCTAGCAATTTATAAAACGACAACGATAAGACAGTTATATAAAATATCATTACCCCTGTGTTAAAAAGTAATTAGATGGCGTTTATAGAATTCATATTTTATCTATCAATGTGCAGTTGCAAAGAAGTTACGTTTAAAAAAAATGTGGCATCTTTGAGTGTTTACAACTACAAGATGTCTAAGTATTTTTTCTATCATACCATGACATTACACTACACACTTGGTTAGCGCTGCACGCAGCGTTACCCTTAGATCTAAGTTACAATAGTTCGTCATTTCATTCCGCCACATTGTCGAGCGAGCTACAAGATGTCTCATGCCTATCGCCAGATACATTTCGCCAACAAAAATAACCGGAATATTTTAAGTATAGAAAAAGTTTCCCCGATAAAAAAAGAAGTAATTAGCTATACTGTGCGTGTGTAGACACACATATGCGTGAAGTTGAAAATAAACAGTTAATATCGGAATTTGTAAAAATGTTTGGCTATTTATACACATTGCACATGAATTTGTGGTTGCCGTACGTGATTAGGGCCTAATCAGGAAATCTTTTGAAAACTTAAAAGGTAACTTCAACAGGTTAAATCATTAAGTAGACAAATCTATCGTAGGCATATAAAAATGATATGGTTATAGGCAGACTTCGCAAATTTCTAATGAACGGATAGGGGGCCTTAAGATGACTGCCAGTGATACATTAAAGCTTGCAAAGGTTTTAACTGACGGATGGATTTATTAGAGCCACCTGATTGGTTTTTGGTCACGTGAATGAAGGACGCGGATGACGGGCGCATGTGACGTCATGTTGTAAATCCATCTTTATCCTACGAATTTTCCCTCCATCGGTAGAAATGCTCTCACTGCTCGCTCGGATGTGACTGCCATAGATTAGAGTGGCATGTAACAGCTAAATGGTGGGAAGGGGGTGAAGCGGGGTGGAGATACTGCATCGACGGAATGCATTGTCCGGGAAACTGGGAGTGCTCCGAGAAAACACACAGGCCAAAAGCCACTTTCACCACGTTTCCCACTTGCAAAAGTCCGGCAGAGACCCCTTCGTGGATCGAATCCACTTTGCCACGGTGGGTGACGAGTAGTCTGTTAATAGTTCAATGACTTCCTTCTGGGGCTGCGGTGCCGAGTGGTTAGCTCGCTCGCCTCCCACCAAGGCGAACCGGGTTCAATCCCCGGCCGGGTCACCGGATTTTCGCATGTGGGAATCGTGCCGGACGATGTAGAAGGTCATTCCGGCGCTGCTCCATACTCACCTCAATCGCCCTCATCGGCTCTCAAGACCTCGCTGTTAAGAGCCGCCCAAATCTCTTCACTCACTCATTCACCGCCTCTTTTTCTTCAACTCCCATGCTCCGAAAATATAGACTGGTGTAATCGAATAGAAGTGCCAACATTGCACACCTCGGTACTATCACATCACAACCTACTCGACAGGCTCGCAGGATATTGAGACAAAACAGGCTAAGGTAACCTCAAGCATCTACAACACAATGAACAGCAGATTTCACTTCCCAATTTAACAGCAGCCGACGGAAAAATATAAGCGTATCCAGAATGAGCCTACACAAGTCTATGAAGTCCAGCCAAGAAACCACTAAAATTGCAATTTGTAAGATGTTCCCGTCCTTTTAGACGCGTAGTAAAAGTACGTTGATTTTCTATTATTTATATGAAATATTATCACCCGAATAACGAACGTCATTGTCCGCAAACGACTTCTAGAAAATTACACCATTATTTAAAATTATATATATATATAATTTTAAATCCACATCGTTAGCTTTTAATATACTTTTTAATTGCGTAAAAATGCGTTCACATGCAGAGAAACTAATGCAATAAAAATTGTGGTTTCTAATTGTTTTAATCCATGAGGAATGTATGTAGGAACTTCGCCACGCCACTATTCTCCAGACGTACAACAATAAAATGTTATCCCTTTTTACCGATCCAGTAGTAGAACGTTAGCTGCTTTATTGTGCCCTGGTGTTTCTCGCGAGCTCTCACATAAGCGGTGGCATTTGTTTCCGGAGGCTGACTACTCTCTCACTGAAGTTAAACTCTTCGCAGGGGAGCAAAGTGTCGCCTTGTGCAGTAATGCTCTGATGAGCTCGACGACGTCGTAATGCCATGGCTGACACTAGCAACTCGTTATATGCGTGAGTAAAAGTCAGCATTTGTTTATACCGTGTTTACAGAATAAAGAGTAAGCAAACCTACTGGATTTTTTTTTTTTACTAACGGCTAAAATTTTATTTACTTACTCTACCATCTTGACTAATTTCCTTCTCCACCTTATCTTATTGTACTCCGCAATTTGTCTTTGTCTGTTCACCGTTGTATAACAAACTTCGCCGCATTATATAATGTTCGTCATAATATTTGTAGATTTACTCCACTGTATGGCTTGTGTACTGCACTGACGTTCGTAATTCATTAAACCACCTTGGACTGACTAATTCTAAGCTGATATGAATCTACTCAGCCTTCTCTAATAATATATTCTTCCATGCCAGCTTGCTTATTACTTAATTTTTTTTTCTATGCTTCACCTCCTTGACAATTTTGACACGAAAGACAATGCGCTATAGGACCTTTTGCTACATCTCATCACATTGTTCAGCAAAAACTCAACTGGTCATAAAAGAACATTTCCACTACTACGGAGCCAAAAGCTGCACAAACGCTTCTGCGTATTAAAATTACCAAAGTAAATTTCATCATGTGTCTGTTGTGACTGAACCAGTCTCGTAACTAAGTAGGTCTCTCAAGCATTACTGTTCAGTGGAATGGTTCATTTTGTAAATGCAATAACCTTGTCTCTGTTTTACTCTGTACGTTTTGAAAATAAACTGATTTAATTTTTGAGTGATTAGTAAAGCCAGATTTTATTCGATATACGTACTTAACTATAAGGTTTAATTTATTAGTTTTGTACGAATAAATGAATTTTTACTGGAGCCAAAAACAGAATAATTGAAAACTCTTTGCAGTCACAGATATTTTAAAGGAATTCTCTATTAGACATTTATAACTAATTAGTCTAATCTTGATTGGGACTCACTTTTTCACCACAGTGTTTCCTTCTGGTTTCAGATCTGAATAATTTTTCTATACCTTGTTTCACACCTGAACTCCGAATTTTTCTTTACGTGACAGACCTGGCGCCTTGGAGTTGCTGTTTTTTTTTAAAATAAACTCAAGAGTACTGTGTATATTTGAAGCTCTCAATATGAGTGGTATTCCTTGTTGCAGATCTAAATTTCGTTATCTGTGTTGCTATTCTTAGCACCAAGACGCTGCTCCTTGTTTTAAACTGAAAATCAAAGTGCTCGTTGTTGCAGATTTGAACACCAAGTGGTTTTCCTCGTTGCGTACCTGAAATCTGATAGTTGTTTCTCGTTGCACACCTTAATATATGAGCTGCTCTTTGTTACAGATCTTAATATAAGGGTCGCTCTTTGTTATAGTCCCTAATATAAGGGTCAGTCTTTGTTGCATACATTAATGCGAGGGTCGCTCTTTATTACAGACCCTGATGTAAGGGTGTCTTTTTGTTGCCGTCCTTATTACTGTAAAAGGGACGTTCTTTGTTAGAGACCTTAATATTAGCATTGCTCTTTTTTGAAGAACTTAACATAAGTTTCGCTCTTTGTTACAGTCCTTAATATAAGGACCGCTCTTTGTTACATTCCTTAATAATAAGGGTCGCTCTTTGTTGCAGATAAGGGTGACTTTTTCCAACGGAATTTAAAAAAGTGCTGCTGTTTGTTGCAATCTTTAATATAAAAGATGCTGTTTGTTGCTCCTTGCGACAGACCTACATATGAGTGTTGCTGATTGTTGAAGGTGTGTGTGGCTGTTGTTGCCACAGAGGTGAACAGTAGTGTTGGTGATTGTTGCAGACCTGAACGCCGACTTCATGGACGTGGCGTACGGACGCTCGGGCGCCGGCACACCCGGCATGCACGGCTCCAACGGCCAGCAGAGGACAAAGCGCATGCGCACTTCCTTCAAGCACCACCAGCTGCGCACCATGAAGTCCTACTTCGCTATAAACCACAACCCGGACGCCAAAGACCTCAAGCAGCTCTCCCAGAAGACCGGGCTGCCGAAGAGAGTCCTCCAGGTAGATGCCCTTCCACACTCTAACTACACTATTTGCCGCCTTCTCGTTTTGTTTATGCCTCTAAATGGCTGTTAGGAGGAACATTTTTGACGAGTTTTTCATATCATTTCAGTCTCCCAAGTATTTTGGCATATCTTCCTCTCGATAAACTATTTTAGTTTTGTAAAATACAACTTGAAATTATTATTTTTTTGCTCGCTTACTAAATAAACTAGAAAATTAACACTGTACCTCATTACTCGTCAATTTAAAACAGACGATAGCCTAGTAGGATATGTATTGGAGAAATATGACAGTTTCATTCAACCTGCAGTTAAATGTTTCATGTATAAATATACATCAATACAATTAGTAACAAATTAGTTATATCACAGCCATAGAATTAAAATCTAGTAAAATTCTCGTATACAGGATTATTCTGAACTCCGGGCACTAGCTTTGTGAGATGTTTCGTTATGGGAAATGAGGAAGAATACACTAGACCACGACCTACGACTTAACGTGATAATTAATGGAAAGACACGCCCCTGATAACCGGGAATTAAAATCAGTTTGTTACGCGGTGGGTTAAAACAGATTCCCCAAACCTGTATTAAAAACCAGTTTCGTGCTTTGATAGTACTTAAACTTTCCAGTGGCGGCGAAGCAGGGGAGAGCTTTACTTATCCTGTTATTTATCGTTCCTTTATGTCCATATTACAACATTCACAGTTATAAATAATTTGACGAAACGAAAATTTGTGACCACTAATTTAAATATACGCTGCTAATTGTATTTGAATACGCTGGAAGTACTATCTTACTTGTATACCCTTCGATGCATATAAAAAAAAACAGAAAGCGAAAGACATAATTTTAAGTTATCGCAAATGGTTATCTAACACTTCTATTCGATGTTAAGACATGAAACTACTTTCCATTAATCGTTACCAACTTTACTGGGCGAATGTCACTCAGTGGGCCATGCATGCAAGGGCAGTGACTTTTTTCTAAGGTTCATTTCTAAAGTGCTCACTTTATCGTGAACAACCTTTAATTTATTAATGTATTTGACTTCTAAAGTGTTCATTGATATGTAAAACAGTTGTGGTATATTATTTTTGACGTGAAGGTCTTAATAATCGGACCGACACATGGGGTATCAGAAAAGGAACAGCGACGTGACGTTCCCAGGGAGATCCATTCCGTCATTATACTGCATTGACCAATAACTCTATTGAAATTTAGAAAAATGTTATCATGGGCATGCGTGAGGCACAGGTACCCTGGCGACAATTTCGGGCGTGAGCGAATATTTCCGGGCAGTACATCTCGCGACTCCGTTGGGCTGGAGCGCTGATTCTGGCGCCAAACGAAATATCTCGTGCAGGTCTATCGGGAAAAGCCGTAAAAGTTGAGCATACATTTCTCTCGGTCGTGTCCCCGGTATAGCTACACCCCCGTTTTTTTTTTTTGGGTCTCGTGTTATTTACGACAGTCGCGAATATAGAAACTGGATTTATTCCCAGCAGTCGGTAGAGAAGCGCCACTTGGAACAGTCGTCGCCGGTATGGGATAGAAAACAGTTTCTAACACCCCTTTTACTTTCCGTCATCTTTTCTTTTCTAACCTTGCACTCCCCCCCCTGTGTTTTCCTTTCTGGTAATATACTTGAGTACAGGAAATGAGCATTGCCGGGGGGGGGGGGAGGCTGCTGCTGCTTCCTCACGCATTGTCCGTCTTATCTGACTGATATCCTCTGCGTTGTGAAGTGTGAGGGGAGGGGGAAGACAAGAGAACACTAGAGGACGAGCGGAAGCTGTCCCACGTGGGAAGGGGCAGAGTTTTATAAGAGAAGAGGCAAAGCCATGTTTTCGCTTTACGAGGATGTTACCAGACTCAGCCCAGAGCTTTAGAAAATCGATTGTAAACTGCGCCGTACATCTTCTCTTCCCAGCCGAGCAGGGAAAGTGCTGTTCAGATTGCGATGGCCGTAAAATGAAGGGCATTCGGGATAGGGGGAGTGAGCGTGGAATGGGAAATATGCGGTCGCCATCTTGAATTCATTATACAGTTTTTTTCAAAATCAATTTAATGATTTCTCCTTGGGAATTGTTTTTCTAAATCTTCAGGATAACACTTATAGCACCATTAAATCGCTTGAAGCTGGTGCAACATTAGAACTATGATTTTCACGATTTTAAGATTGAAATTACAAGTTCAATGTGTGTGTGTGTGTGTGTGCGCGCGCGCGCACGCGCGCGCGTGTGTATTGTTATTATCTGCTAACATTTACGTTATCTGTAGACATCTCACACTCCTACATTCATATTTCTACTTCATCTATGTACGCTTTTGTTTATATGTATAGCCTATGAATGATTTAAATAATAGCCGGAAAATATTAAGACACTATATTGATAGTCATCCTCAACAAAATGTCTAGTAACAAAATTTACTATTTTCCTTTACTTACGAAATGACGGAAGGAAACGTGAGCACATAAGATGTTCACCACCAAAGTAATTTCGGATATTTATCACACAGGGGTGAAACTTCCCAAGAAACATGTACTACAGTGCTGCTTAGACTTCTTCCATTAGAATTATTTTTGGTTTTCGGTTAGTTGAGAACTTTCCAAATCAGTGTCTGGAAGTATCAACCCCGTAGCTGGGTGGTATTTAACAGAATCAATGATAAATCCTTTACAACAATATTGGCAGTAAATCATTAAAAAATTATCAGTATTTAAATTGGCCTCTGAAAGTGGTTTCCTTCTTTTTTGCACACATTATTTTCGAATTGGTGCAACAGTTGTAGGCTATATAGTGTTTGGGCATTAATCACCGCAGAAATAATGCGTCATGGCCCTGATTTTCATACCATGTAACAAGATCTTGAGCGGTAATTTGACGCGCATGTGCTCTACTGCAAAGTCTTCGGTATGAACGCACGGTTCTGGGTAAACTGGAGATTACTTGTGCTTACAGGTTTTGCCACTCCAGCCGCAAAATTCCAGGCATGTTCCGGACACGCCAGCAGCAATGTGCGATGTACTGGTGAAATGGAGATGTGTGAGTGTTATGGCATGGGTAGAAATGATGGAAAATTCCAGGCACGTTCCGGACACGCCAGCAGCAATGTGCGATGTACTGGTGAAATGGAGATGTGTGAGTGTTATGGCATGGGTAGAAATGATGGAAAATTTCGAAAATTTTTTGAGCCAACATATTTTCTATAACACTCAAACTAGTTTATTCTTTCATGATTGGATGAACAATGTTCTGAGTCAACTAATTTGTTTGCAGACCATTCACGAACGTGTTGCCTTATGTTATCAGAATCCTCGTTAGCACAGTGAACTTGGGTAGTAACTTCATGCATGCATGACAGCAAATAAGGAAAGAAAATTGTCGGAAATGTGTACAGTACGTCGAATCCTGGTAAACAGCCAACTTTTCCCGTGATAAACCATCATCTCTAGGCATGAGACACATATGGTTAGCCCAAACACTGCCATATCGGGACCGTCGATATCTCCTACATACGAAGTCAAACCGTAAGGCCAAAGAATGTCGATCACTAGGGACAGGTGTTTTTCGCGAAATGATTGCAGGACAAGTTGTACTCCAAAACACTTTTGTTTACATGCACATTCGTGATTGGATGATTTTAAATTTCACGTGCCTCAAGTGCCTGTCCACTAATCATGGACGTTCAATATTGGAGTACTTTATTACGATTGGCCCAGTCAAATAAGAACATGTCTTCTCACGTATACACGCGGCCCATATCCAAAGGAAGTTGTGGGTGTGGACGTAGGATGTTGCATTCTAGCATGGCCATAAATATTTTCGCGAAAAACACCTGGCCCCATCGATCACTAATGGATAGAGACCTGAAAAATTCGCATTATTATTTGAAGACATGTTAAACTTAAAACACTTTTACTATGAAATATGTTTGTCATTGGACCATCCTTTATTTGACACGCCCCAGGTAACCCTGCGGCAATAAAATAACACTTCACAATCGTGTGACCCAATCACGTGCAGTTAACTCAGGGAGGGAGTGATTTGGCATATAGTTAGCAGCCTGCTATGGAGAAACGACGCCAACTCGAGTAAGTATATATATAGTACTGTGAATTTGAGCTTATTGCTAAAAAGTAACGCGAATTTTGCAGGTCCCTACTAATGGCGAAATGTGCTGGAGATTACTGTTGGACCTCTGGATGCGTGAAGTATTTTCGCTTTTGTATGCTTAACATGTTCTGTATTTAAGATGTTTCCGCCTATATGGAGATTGTAAGCGGATTTCTGGCGCATTTATAATGGCTGCTTTGGAGATGGATGACTTAATATTGAAACTACTCGGGCCTACGAGTATGGAACTCGTGCTGTTACGCAGGCAACAAATAGTGCGTTTCAGGTTTATTGTTCCAGTTTCACTGCTGTACATGAAGCGATTAAAGCATTGCATTTAAAATCACTACTACTGCGATGAAACCATTACAGAATTTCTCACGGTTTTTCGAGCTAGTTTATTGGTCCGACACAAGGAAGTTGTTTATTGCCGCTCCCATTTCCCTTGAAGCCATCGAGCGTTAAGCCAAGTAATTTAATGCTATAATCCATTCACGGTTACTTCACACTTTTCTGAAGCCCTGCTAAAGTTATTCTTTTAGAATATTCCTCCGACTCGTCCAAACTAAGCTTAACTAAGTATAGAAAATTACACCAACGGACGACGCACCGAGTTCGTGCCTACTCAGTTGTAATAATATTTTGCACGAGAACTATTTCTTACTAGGCGCTACCAACACTTTTTCTCGCTGTATTTATTCATATTTATTAGAATGACATACTATAATTTATAAATAAATATAGGTGAAGCTTCACTTGAACGAAAAATTTGGTACTTTTATGTTAACAGAGGAATAAAACGCTTGTGATACAAGGCATATTTAAGAGATAACTAAATGCGTCATATCTGTGGTTATTTCTCAAAGGTTTGATTAAGAAAGTGTGAATAAACCTGGAATAGACTGTATACATCGCTCTTTATGTTTCGAAGATCGTCAAACATATGCACATTTAACCTATGCCAGTGAGAGTTTAAAGAGAAGCAATGGTTAAATGTCTATGGTCTGTTTCACGAACGAATGCACTTTTTCTGATGGTAATCCTATATATATATATATATATATATATATATATATATATATATATATATATATATATATATATATATATATATATATATATATATATATATATATATATATAGCTATTTCTATAGTAATAGCAGCGTCTACCTGAGCCACAGGTACTGTTCACAAAAACACATTCAGCTGTTCAGCTGACTGTCACCCTGTCCAGTAAGTTAACCCAAAACAGTCTACCATGAAAACATATTGTACACATGGCTAAACCTATAACTGTTGTAAAAGTGCACTCATTCGTGGAATAGATTCTGTAATGTTTCCATTGCAAAGCGGCAACTTGTAGCCTATTACTCCACCTATCCGCGCGTATTCGTTGTGTCTCCAACCACCAACGCATGCGTCATCAGCAGTCAGCTGCCAAGCTTTCACGTTCTAAAAGCAATATTTATCTTAGTTACGTATATGTGGTGAAACGAATTGCTTACATTTATCATTCGGTAATCGTAACCTTCTCCTGTGTATATATGAAGGGGGGTTATTAATTTGCGTTTTCCGACACAAGCTAACACTTTTCGACGCAACGCGTCCGCCAATTTGTACAACACTGGTTACTTGATGCGTTTTCACCTCGAAACAAAATGACAAATATAAATATTTCCAATATGTAACAAGTTTTGACACTCTTGTATGTGTGATCATGTGTTTAAATATTATAAAGCGTTCAACGACGCAGTTGAAAGTCGTATTTACTACGCTTGTTCTTTAAGAATTTGCAAAATACCTTCGGAAATATTTTCTGACGCAGTCGGTCAGACCGTGGACAGACAAGCTGGCCAGCGGCTTTTCCTGTGTCAGTGACAAGATTCCTCTCTGCTGTCACATTGGACTGGCGAAAGTACAGTGCAAGTTAGCCGGCCCACCGCACGATTAAGTCCTGCGTGAACAATACAAGGTGGCCCTCGCGGTCAACTTACCACGCGACCGTGACACTGAGTAGACGAGCGCACAAAGACGAAACGACGCTGTGGTTCTTTTGATGTGGGTGTACCCATTCTCTTGTCGACTTCGCAAGGCTCTGGAAACGAGCCTTACGCCTTATCGGCCATCTCATGTTGAGAAAGTTTCGCTATTGGCTGGGCTGCAGGCTGGCGAGTAGGTTACCAGGCTCTGATTGGCAAGCAGCTTCCTATTGTCTATAGGCTCTTCGCGATTCCTTTGCACTTTTAAAATCAAACCTTTGAAAAATTATATATGACGTGCTTGCTTGTTCCCTAAATATTTCATGTAGTACAAGTGTCTTATACTTCTGTTAACATAAAAATAACTTATTTGTTAGTAAATTGAACTTTTACTTATATTTTGTCCATGAATTATGCTATTTCGTCTATAATTAATGTGAAAAAACAGGGAGGAAGTAGAGGCGTTTGATAATGAGTAGTAAGAAACAGTTCTTATGAAAAAAAACCTATTATTACACAGAGTGCGCACGAATGCGGTGCGCTGTACTACTGGTATCATTTTCTGGAGTCAATTAAGCTTTGTTTGCATGAGGGGGAGGATAACTCCAAAAGTAGAGCTTAAGCAGGGCTTTAGAAAAATTGGAAGAAATAGTGAATGAACTATAGTTTGTCAGCGACGCCATTTTACTAGCGTGCGCAGCTGGAGATCGTTCGTGGTGCAATCAAATGCTTATACAGATATTTAAAGCAAGTTATAACGTGATTTATCTACATCTACCAGTAGTGAGAGCAACCGGTTCCGAGACTGACCTTGTCCTCATGACCTTGTCCTTAAACATTCTGAAGTAGGTCAACAAAAGTAGGCCAAATGCCATATAACTAGGTTACGGGGCATCCGCAAGCAGGTCAGTAGGTCAAAAAGTAGGTCACTAGGTCAAGGTCACTGCAATTTTCATAATCAAGGCCGGTCTCGGAACCGCTCGCTCTCACTACTTCAAGCACTTCAGAGAATACTAGAACTGCTGGTCTTTGTGTTCTGACTTGCAACTATCCCAATGGTCCACAATACAACGGACACATTTGATGTAATGTGCAACTCTCGTTGTCGACCGGATGTCAGCCGATATAACGTCCAGTCGATGGTGACCCAGTGAAATGTTCCTTCCTACGTAAGATAGCATTCAGTCCATTCTTTTCATCGGAGTAATTTTACACCTCGATTGCTACCGACGTGAAATTACGTTGCAGTGAACTTCTTGTGAACTGCTGGCGACGAAATATCACTTCTTCATTGTGTTTAAACGATGTGGGGCGTAGTAATATCACGATATACAGACTACGTACGGTTGACCGAGCACTTTTGAGATCAACCTTCGAAAATTCTAACTGCCCATGCCTGCACATATTTTAACGGCCACACTTGACTGGCCTGCGCCCAGTAAAATTGGCAACGACGGAGGGAAAGTAGTTCCACGTGTTAACGTCGAATAAGACGTTAACCTTTCTGAATATTAAAATTATTTATTATGGTTACCGTTTTTTAATGCATATGAGTGTAAGGATGAGCAAATTTGTAAAATAATAACTTTTCTAATAATCTCGCAGTTTCACTTGACCCGCGCATGAATAAAGTTATCAGGCCCACATCAATGCTAATCGTATGCATGGTGCATACAAGTAGATCTAAAGCAGTCGAAAGTTGCAAGTTCCCTATGACCGTGACATCTGAGCGCGCATGGGCTCCGAGGAGCGCAGCAAGCGTGTTGACCACCCCGTGGACGGCTTATTAATTAAACCTGAGATGCTCAAAGGGAGGCGAACTAATTATTCTTCCAGGATCACGGGCCGCGCCTACGGCGAATCTTTCTCAACGCGGAGTCAAAAGACCAAAGGCCCCAGCGCCGAGTGTACCAAGCACATAAACGCGTCAGTGGGCTTGTTAGGTGGGCGAGGAAGCCGACGGAGGATACACACTGAGTGTTCATGGCGAAGGGGCAGGGGGAACGAAAAAAATAAAAGGAGCGCCAAGACTGTTCTTGTAACAGATGGCAGTTTCTCTTACGCCATGGCAGCGGAGTTTATTTGGATAGCTAAGTGGAGCAAGTGTAGCCCGAGAGAGAGAACATTCCCCGTCTAGCTAACAGATCGCCGGCTGTTTTTCTTTCATCGTCGGACGCACCTGTCGGGGTTACCAATTTTCCAGCAGACTCTAAATTTTTCTGGAAATTACCCCCGTGATTTAAGTCACACACGTCCAGCAATAGACTGCAGAAAAAAGTCAGCTCTGACTAGAATGCTTTCGTAATGATTATGAAATGTGACGAGCCAAGACTGAACACCAGTTGCCAATTTTGTCGCGTTTTGCCAACATGATTGAACCCATTTTGACCCAGTGTACACAATTGGGTACATTACGCACGTGAAGGTAGTTTTTGATCTGTACTGCACACTGCGATGCTCAATGATCAATGATATCACACGTGGGTAAATGATTTGCAAACCGTCTTACTGGTCTAGGTCATCATTGGTTCATATTGCTGTAGCCGAACATATATCCTACAGTTCATTGGCTGTGACAACGAAACAAGTGTTGTGTCGACTTAAGTACAGCTCGCATCGTAAAATTAATTGTTTGCAACATCTAAAACCGTAAATTAAAGTTTGTCTGAAAGGGTTAAAATTTGATTAGTATACATTTAGATGTACTTGATTGTTATAATAAAAACGCTATTTTATTTTTTAAAAAGTAAGCTTCACGCGGTGTGTAATATAATTCTAAATAACAAATGTACACAAATCCTAATTTTTCCTTTGATAAAGGGAAATTTCATTGTCATAAAAACAGTATTTTCTAAGAGATAATAAACTCCTTCGTCACGGAACATGCACTTATTTTTAAAAAGATCGCAAATAATACGCAGTGGGAAATTTTGCCAAATATACTTGGAGAGAATGAACGAGGCAAGAAATTTGGGCGGCTCTTGACATCGAGGTCTTGAGAGTTGATGAGAGTGAAGACAAGTGTGTAGTTGAAAAGTGATACAGGCTATTCACGGTAAAATGAGCACTTCTTAAATCCCTGCTCAAGATCTACTTGTATGCACGTTGTGTATTATTACGCCTTATGTGAAATTAACATTTCCATGGGTCTCATCACTTTATTCATGCGTCTGTCAAGTGAAACTGTGAAATTATTAGAAAAGTAAATATAGGTTACCAAACACTTTTTCTTTGACGCTAATATGTGGAACTACTTCCCATCCATCGTTACCAACTTTACTGGACGCGTGTCACTCAGTGACAGTATACAGGTTGGAGCAATGAAATTTTTCTAAGGTTGATTTCAAAAGTGCTCACTTTATTGTGAACAACCTTTAGTGTGAGATAACTATTCGTGTTATTGGTCTCATAAAATAAACATTGCGTGTTACTGTTAAGTACTATGTGGGTTTGTCTTTTCAGATACTAAAAATTAAATTTTTATTTGAAACATTTACGAAATTGTTGATATACGCTTTTATTGTGTCCTTATCTACCAATCCAAAATCGCGATAAATATAGGCGCCCTGTCCTTCACAGGCTGCCCTTAACTAATTTGTACCGAGGAGCCAATAGTCTAAAAGACGGAAATGTGCAGGGGCAAATAGGTAACGACATGATGGTTGTCTCATTAACCACACTTCACATGATCAAGCGAGCCGGGTAGCATTGCTCGCAGTTGCACTGTGCTTGCCTGTGTACGATAGCGTCCTGTCTATGCCGGTACAGTTCGTCGCAGCAGACGGATATGGCCCTTGTGTGCGGGCAAGCATGTACACAGGTTGTGCAAGTGTGCTTGCCTGTGTACGATAGCGTCCTGTCTATGCCGGTACAGTTCGTCGCAGCAGACGGATATGGTACTTGTGTGCGGGCAAGCATGTAAACAGGTTGTGCAAGTGTGCTTGCCTGTGTACGATAGCGTCCTGTCTATGCCGGTACAGTTCGTCGCAGCAGACGGATATGGTACTTGTGTGCGGGCAAGCATGTAAACAGGTTGTGCAAGTGTGCTTGCCTGTGTACGATAGCGTCCTGTCTATGCCGGTACAGTTCGTCGCAGCAGACGGATATGGCCCTTGTGTGCGGGCAAGCATGTAAACAGGTTGTGCAAGACAAAGTACCCCAGCAGACGGCATCGGGCACAAACGATGTACCCGCGACTAGAGCGGAGACTCTAGTCTATGTGGCACACTCGCAGTTACGAGGCTCGATACTGGAGCTGGACAATGAGTTTTCGCGTGCACGCTCGAAGAGGCTACGTTGGGGCAAAATGGGTGTTTAACAAATCGCTGTGTGGAATATCCTACATGAGCAACTACTCCCCCCCCCCCCATGCAGGTTACAGGGGATGTTGTGAAACGTGTGGGGGTTACGAGACTGGACGTGTAGCAGTAAGCTGATTGACAACTTCCGAGCACGAGTCCTCTTTACAAACGAAGCTACTTTCTCGAGGAACAAAGTTCTTCACCAGCCGTAAGAGTCGTTCATGGTATGCAGAAAATCCACGTACCGAACAGACTGAAAGCCACAAAGTGATTTGTTATTTGTGAATGTTAAAAAGTTACAGTTGTAAACGACCATGAAACTGATCTAAGTTTATTCCCTAGACATATTAGTTAGTAGGGCAGTTCTAAATGGCGATATATGGATCACGAAATTATATTTCTGAAATGTCGCAACTACGATATGGCCCATATTAGTGTAGAGCAATGTGTAACACATTACTAGGGATGGGAAAAATTCGCGATTTCAATGACCTGTAGGCTAGACTCCACAGTAATGTGTATACTCAAGCCTCAGATGTTGGTTCATTGGCTGCTGCCCCATAGAGTAGCCAGTGTTACTTCACACCTGGGAGTATGACACTCGCTACTTGTTTCCCTGCAAGTCTGCTATTGGTTCAGAGCCATCCAAGGCGTGTATAATAAACTGCGATCCAATTACAAAGTCAACTTCAGTGTACACGTGTAGGACCTCTATCTTGTCCTGAAATAAACTCGCGAAATGTTCCTATCCATACACGTGACGATATTGGCGATAAGCTATTTTTGAGATCGATTTACTGTCGATTTTCAACAAACTCTTGGACAAATATCTCGCACTGATATGGATATGGTCAACATGTTTCAGTATGGCATTGAAAGGTGTATACAGCACAGTCCTAAACATTCCGCTACGTAGTTCCATTTTCTGCACACGTCATTGCCTCTCGATTTGCAATATGTTCTTTGGATGTACGTCAGACGACGTAGTTACAGCAGGATTGGACGCACAGTGCGTGAACAGGTGGTTTGGCCAAAGTGGACCATCGCGTGGCCACCACGATCACCCGATCTCGCTGCACCTGTGACTTCTACCCATATTGTCTCTCATTACATCGCTTTTGCGTTTGTTACAATGATAGTGTTAAGTTTACATGTGCTTGCATTGTGTGTTTGATAACTATCCTGCGAGACTACCTGCCTCCGCATATTGCCATCGCCAGTAATGTCTAGTCATCAGAGTATTAACAAAAACGTTCGGTTCGTTAGCGTTGCACTTTCAGGTATTTGTAATTTTGTAATTTGTAATTGATGCATTTGTAATTATACCTTTAGCTGTTACAGTATACCATACTGCTTCAATTACAGAAAAATAATTTTCCTTCAACAAAGAAATGCTAAGCGATTCCAAATTATTCTACAATAGAGAGAATTGTAATAACCCACAAGAAATGTATCATGCTGGTATAGTAGACTGATTTTTGCTACTCTGAAACGTGATAGCATAAATGTTCTGTAAGTTTTTCCAAGCCGATTATTTTCCCGAGTGTATAAATTTGCGTGGTGGTTATACAGAGGGAATGCATATGGGGACACATGTGTGAATGGGAATGAGTACTATCGGCTGATCTCAATTATATCTACACCCCGAACAAAAATACCCTTAATTTAGAACATCTCACCACTTGCAGTACCTCGTACCACATTAAATTTAACAGATAAGTAGAAACAAAAAATAATTTGGGTTTGTTTTAGGACAAGCTGGAATTCAAAATCTCGTAAAATTGTGTTCCATTCTCAAATTTTCATCCCGCCTATTTTATACGCCCTAGAATACTTTTACCCTATATTTCTTATTCCAAGAAGTAGTAAGAAAACATATTACGCGAAACCCGCCAAAGTTTTGTGCAAAAGTTCCAAAATGTTGCCACTTGCATGCTATTATTTGTACTCCTCGCTTTCGTTTGTATCTAAAAACCATATTTTGTATTAAATGAAACTGTTCACAACCATTGTACAATAAGTAAAGAAGTTATACCTACGCTGGACCTTGTCAGTACAAATGCTTTTACAAAAACGGTTTTCTTATTTTTTAAACGTTTTAAAGAACAGCTAAGGGAATTTGAGCCATGTAGCTGTCTGTAGTATGCTGACGAATATTTATTTCATAAATATTAAGTAAATGAATACTTATATAATGTAAGTGAACTGCGATTTTTTTTTTACTCGTGATGATCGCAGACATGTTAGGAATACTTCAGCGTGGCAAAAGAATCACAACACGATGTGCCATTCATAACTTGACTTGCCGAACATTTTTACTGTACGTTTATTTTCGAAATATCTTAAGGATGCAATAAATCAAAATAAATAACAAAACAAGCAACAAAATGTAGCCTCAATTATGGCTTCTAGATGTAGTAGCAAACAGCCAATGAAAGTTTCACATCTGCTTGATTATGCAAACACCTTGCAAATCCAGCTTACATGTCGCTGAAATCTACAAATTTTCGGTCTGTGTCGATAATTCGTAATCGGAAGGGTTTTCATAGCACGTTAGCGGTATACGTTAATCAGTAGGTCAATAAAGTACAATGGACCTAATAGTGAATTTAATTTAAATATTCATCTACTGCGACGAATTAAAGGTTTCGCCTGCCTGGCATCTATTTTGTGCGTTCGAGACCTCAGAACGCGTAAGCTCTAAGGCTGAATATGGTTCACTGACAACTTAGTTCATCGTCTCTGCGCGCAAAGACAACTCTGAAGTTTTTATGTAGAAAATCAAGCAGCTAAAACTGACTCTTAAACCACCCTTTCTAGCCATTTTCACGTGCATGAGATTAACCTTAGGAATCTAATAAGATTTTGAAATTTGTATTTGCGAATGAAACAATTCTTAAATGCTTATCGTAAGTAGACACCCCTACAAAATGTCCAGCCGTTTTTTAATCACGTGTTTCCTACCAAACCTCTGCGGTACCCTTAAATAAGGGGCACCTGTTTTTTGCGAAATTATTTCAGGACAAGTTGTGTTCCAACGCACTATAGCTTCGAACCACTTTCGTGAGTGGATCATTTGAATTGTCACGCGTCATATCTGCCTGTCCGCGACTCACGGACGTTCAGGATAGTAGAAACTTAATTCTGATTGGCTCACTCATGTAACAGACTGTCTTCACACATAGACAAGCGGACAGTAGTCGAATGAAGCCTGTAAGTGCACGGAAATAATATTTTATAGAGAGAGCACCCTGCCAAATTATCTTGTATTTTCTAATTACTGCAAAACAATTTTGTATTGGTCACAAAAGTTTGGTGATGACAAGTAAATAATTTTGTGTTCAGCACAAAACTTATTTGGCAGGGTTGCCACGATATATTGACGTGAGTACGTCTTTAAATTTGCAACCATATCGGTAGGCAATCCAGAAAATCCGATGATAACAAAATCAGTGATACAGTTTGGCATTACAGCTACGAATCTATCGTCGTCTACGTTCAAAATTCAATTAATCCACTTGATTGTCAAAGGATCAAATAATATGTTATGTTGTGTGAGGACTGGGAAGCATCACGTGCGGAGGGGTGAATAAAAAGGGGGGGGGGGGGGCACAATTTTGAGTTCGTTTCGCCGCGTCTTATAACATCCGCGTAGTATAACTTTTGACTAAGAAAAGCTACGATTCTCATTTGAGTTTCAGTCGACAGCTCTCGTCAAGATCAATCGATTGCGTGTATAAAATCATTTGTTTGGCGTGGTTATGGTGAAATTGTACGCGTTTAATGTAAACAATTAAGAAAACTTAACACAATTTCGGCCTGTACTCGTCAAAAAGGCAAGTCCAAATACAGAAATCGTAAACGGTTGGAAAGAGCATCTCCCATAAAACCCCATAATGATCGAGTGAAGCGGTGCTGGGAACGTAACATAAACATCAAGGCGTCCGAGCGAGTCAACGTATACGTATTTACGCAAAACAAACGGCCGTGTCCTCAGCAGAGCCAACCCCAGTTTTTTTTTGAACAGGCGGCCCTATGAATAATTTTTCGTGGGCGTTTAGTACGGCATAGCGACCGCAATTCGCGATACCAGCGCACGGGAATGTTTATCAGGCGACTCGACACATGCGCTTAAATTAGCGCAGATAATACATAACCGGCTCCAGTCAAGATTACTGCAAGGTCCCTTATCGCAACTAGTTTGCCGGGTGCCATTATTTCAGGTTTGACCTGCGCGCTATCGTTTCTCTAACAGTACGTTCAGTTCCAAACTTTTCTCTTCCCGAGCCGGCATTTACCTTCCATGTGAAATAAACCTACAATAGATTTTTTTTCGGAGATGTGCCAGTTGCTGAGTTCATTTAGAGTATTTCAAGGCCTGTAACGAGTGGGATGGACCCCTGCTTCCAAGGTCGAGAAGCGTGGGAGCGATACGGGCGACACACTAACACGCACGCCTAGTGTCTCATCGCTCCTACGCGCAAGGCGTGCAGTGTTTCCGTCGTAACTCTGCACTGTGTAAATTAGTTCTGTAACAGTGGGGTTTTATTACACGCGATGAAAGTCCACAGATTAATCTATGTCCGTATCTTTGTAATTTTCTTCTGCCGCTTAAGGAGATTGCATTGACAAGGTTAAAAAAATGTGATATTAGACCATTTTGATGAATTTTTTTTACCAAGATACGCGTATTCGCCTAAACAACTATCCCCTCCCCCCCAAAAAAAAATCGCTTCGGTCCATCCAACTCTTAAAACGTATTTACAAGCCCTGTAATAGAAAACGACTACTGTATGCTATCGTGAGTCACGTGACACTACGGCTAAAAGGAAGCGATAACAGAGTTATTGGCTGTTCACGGCAAACTGGGTACTTGTGGAAGTCCTGCCTAAGACCTCCTTGAATGCACATTGTGTATTCTTCCGCCATATATAAAATAAATATTGTCACGGGCCTGATCACGTTGTTCGTTTGTCGGTTAAGTAGTGAAACTGCGACATTATCCAGTAAGCAAATATTCTTCAAATTTGCTGTTAACAAGCCGAAATAAGTCATTTCAGTATTCACAAATATTAACCTAACACTTTTAATTCGACATTAATACAGGCTGTTCACGTTAAAGTGAGCACTTTTGAGAGCCTAGTTACTTATTCCTTTCAGCGATTTTTTTATCTTTTAACCACGTTTTCGAATATATATTGCCATGTAAACAATACACACAGTGTGTATAATCCACCGCACTTGGAAGTTAACGTCTAAGGCTAAAATAAAACATATTTACTAACTATTATTTCATATGAGAGGGCTTTCAGAAGTGCTTACTTAACCGTGAACAACCTATACATGGAACTACTTCCCCTCCCTCGTTGCCAACTTTACAGAGTGGATGCCGGTCAGTGTGCTTGTTAAGATAGTGTGCATGCAAGGGCAGTGACATTTTTCAAATGTTGATTTCAAAATTGCTGAATCAACCGTGTCACGTCAAGTAACAAGCTCTAAGATCGCTGAGGAAACTTTCTTACAGATTTCTATGGATTCGTTCACTCCGCACTATTTATATTCAGCGTACGAAGGAAGCCGCAAGGCCGGGCGCACATCTGGGACGTAGTTTCGTAAATCAACGAAAGCGCAGCGCAGTGCAGGAAAATGCAAACATTTCTTAGGGGTTAAAAGTCTCGTTTTGGGGCGTAGTCACAGAGTAGACAAATACACAGATACGAAATGGCGTGGCGGTACCTTTGATGTGTTTGTACTCATTACCTTATTGGTTGCGCGAGGGCATGGGAACGGCCCTCGTGTCTGATTGGCTATCGCATTCTGCGAACTGTACGCTATTGGCCGGGCTTCTGTGGCTGGCTGGCGACGCCATTTTGGTGGCGTGCGCGACGGGAGTTGGCGGAATAAGAGTCTAAATCACCCATAGAATAAAGGTGAAGTATACCGCTTGTTTGACTTCTGCACATGGCCATTCACGGTTACTCACACTTTTCTAAGGCCCTGCCAAAGTTATACTTCCAGGATATTCCTCCGCCTCAAGCAAATAGAGATTACTCTAGTCTAGAAAATTACACCAAAGAGACAGCGCACCGCATTGATAAGCACACAGCGTAATAAATTTTTGCACGAGAACAGTTTTTTTTTCTGTAGTAACGCAACTATAACTGAGGATTTGTGAGATCTGCCAATGACGGGCCACTTCTCCCCGGGAAAGGAAACAATTGGGATATGGTGGTACAGCAGGTGGGAGGGAGTATCTGTAGATTCTCCTGCCCGCCTGCCAACCACCTGTCGTGGTTTATAGATAAAACATAAGTAAAAGTTCAATTCAACCAAAACTAATGTACGTTTATAACACAAGTGTAAAACACTTGCGAAACATGGCACATTTAAGAAACAACATAACACGTCATATATGGGGTGATTTTTTAAAGGTTTGATTCAAAAGTTGTGAAGAAACCGCGAACATACTATAGTATGACGACAGTTTCTTGCCGTTGATGATACACATATTAGGACAATCTCTCCGTGGCTCTTTCTTCTTATGTGGGCCTCCCACCAAGGCGAACCGGGTTCAATCCCCGGCCGGTTCACTCCGGAAGTGATATTCGCACGTGGGAATCGTGCCGGACGATGCCGCTGGTTGGCAGGTTTTTACGGGTATCCCATTTCCCCCGTCCCTTCATTCCGGCGCTGCTCCATACTCACCTCGTTCACCCCCATCGGCTCTCAAGACCTCGATGTTAAGGGCCGCCCAAATCTCTTCACTCACTTTCTTATGCGGATGTCATACAGTAGCTGCAAATGTTCTACTTCTACGCCAGAATTTTATCCAGAACGTGCCTTCGGTATGCTGATTGCATCTACACTATAGGTAGGAGCAGTGATTTCTCGCGAAAAAACCTGAGCACATAGTAGACTTGAATACTATGTATCCACCTCAATTGTTGTCAAATGTCCATTGGCTGCTGGTACCGTTCCCGCATTTGACCGAGCCACTCAGGATTACGTTATTCTGACACTGAACATTTATAATTCGTACGCAAACAGTTAACACGGACTTTAACATGTTTCAGCCAATCAGAAAAGCTGGAAGACCCTACAGTGCTTCAAACTGTATCGTTTCTCGAAATATTTTAGCGAAATATCAGTGCCCCTAACTATAGGCCGTTTACGGTAAGCTGATCACTTTTGAAATCCCTGCTTCAGGTGTATTCGTATGCACATAATGTATTATTCCGCCATATGCAAAGTAACATTGCCGTGGGCCTGATCACTTAATTCACACGTCGGCCAAGTAAAACTGAAATTATTGGAAAATCAAATGTTTTGAAAATTTGCTCATTCTTAAACGTGCATGAATAAAAAAATACAGAGTGCAAATAAATGATGTCATTATTCACAGATGTTTACATAATGTTATTAATTCAAGGGTTGTATATATAACTACTCTCTCTCTCTCTCTCTCTCTCTCTCTCTCTCTCTCTCTCTCTCTCTCTCTCTCCCCCTCTGTCGTTGCCAACTTCACTGGGCGAATGTCAGTCAGTGAGCCTGTTAAATTACATTCAAGTAGGGGTAGTGGCATTTTTCAAAGGTTGATTTCAGTGTACGCATACGTTCGTGCGGAGTAAGCATGAACTATTCTGCACTGCGAGAGGATTTCCGCATGACGCAGATTCAGCGTTCTCAATGTGAATCCACCCCGCCAGTATGTCGCCTGTGTGCACTTATCTAACTATAAGCTATTCAATGTATAAAGGTAGCACTTTTTAAAGTACTCTCATTTGACATAATAGTCATTAAATATAGTTTATTTTATCCATATACGTTAAATTCCGAGGGCGGTGGAATATACACTTTCTTAATTAATTACATGACAATATTTATTTAAAAGGGTTATTATAGGATAAAAAATGGCTGGCTGGAAAAAAAAATTGGTTGTGGCTCTGTTGGAGACAGACTCTGTTCGAGTATAGGCCGACATTGTGTTAAGTTTTCTTAGTTTTTTACGTTAATCTCATACATTTTCTCCATAACTACGCCACACAAATGTGTTTATATACGCAATCGATTTAACTTGATGAGAGCTGTCGATTGAAACCCAAACGAGCGTCGTAGCTATTCCTAGTCAAAAGTTATAGGCTACTACGCGGAAGTTACGAGACGCGGCGAAACGAACTCAAAATTGCGCCCCCCCCCCCCCACATCTTTTTCGACGCGCGCGATGCTTGATGCTTCGCAGTCCTCACTCAACGTAACATATTTGGATCCTTTGGGAATCGAGTGGTGAAATTGAATTTTGGATCTAGACGTCGATAGATTTGGAGCGGCAATGCCAAACTGTATCCCCCCGATTTTGTTATCATCGGATTTTCTAGATTGCCGCCCACTATGGTTGGAAATTTAAAGACGCATTTACGTAAAAAGTAACCGGGGCTTCAAAATTGCTCACCTCACTGTAAACAGCCTATAGTTTTCGGGAAGAGAGAAGCTGGCGACCAGTTTCCCCAGTATGGACCGTGGTACAGAGTTCTTAAGTATACAGAGGTTAAATGGCGGCGTGTACTGTGAAATACAGCGACAATGCCAGCATGAGTGACTTCACCGGCCAGTATCATGGCCGAACGTCGTTCACCAATCGTATCCTAGAGAATAACGGCCCAACCAATAGGGGATAGCTAGCAGAACTGATATTTCGCGAAAAGATACAGTTCAAAGCACTGTAGGGTCTTCCATCTGTTCTGATTGGCTGAAACACGTTATAGTCCGTGTTAACTGTTTGTGCACAAATCACAAATGTTCAGTGTCAGAGTAATGTAATCCTGAGTGGCTCGGCCAAATGCGGAAAAGGCACCAGCAGCCAATAGACGCACGACAACAGTTGTGGTGGATACATAGTATTGAAGTCTGCTATGCGCTGCGATCTTCTCGCAGAAAATCACTGGCCCTAGGGATAACCTATTTCTAGAGACCTGCAAAATTCGGTGACAGACTAGACTTCACTGCCGTATAAACAAGCGCACGCAGTCCGTGGTTTCATTGGTCGCTGCACTTTGATCAACGTCACCTACCTGCTTGATCTCATTAAAATATATTGGCCACTCCAACGCTTATATTGTCTTGTTGACTCAAGAGTTATCCGGAGCATGACAAACATATTTTCGGCCAATGGCCGCAGTCGGTCAAACGCACAGTAACTTAAAGTTCAGTCTGTCCTTAAATAACAACGCGAATTTTTTTCACAAAATGCAATAGCTAGAGACCTGAATAATTCGCGGATTCATTTTGAGACAAGCTAGAATTCAAAGCACGTGTGTTTATATAACTTTAGCCATTGGTCCACACTGTGTTTGACACATCCTGGAGAACGCTGGTACAATCGTCTCCTTCCACTGTGATAGCAGACCACCAATGTGCAGTTAATATCGACATATTTGTACATAAGACTGCACAATCTAACTTGCCGGTCATTGAACTCGCGAATTTTTCAGGACTCTAGCAATAGCCATTCAGACGCAAGACCTGTTCCACAGCTTCCAGCGCCCAATGAGCGATCGAGCTCGTTTACGTCAGAGGAATCACCCCGCAACTTTGTTCTGTATACTTACCTACTCTGCGACTGCATGCTGACCCACCGACGAGCGCAAGGCGCATTTCTCGCCTGGACTGAGGCGCGAAACGGCCCGTCCCAGACCGCCTGCTTTTGAGCCGACAGCCGGTCCTAATTAATTCCAACCCGACCCCCGCTCCTGTAGCCAGCTCCCTTGATTGATTGCCACCCCTCCTCCCCCTGGCAGCGCACGGGGTTGTTTTTATTTAGAATCGGAGTGTCTCCGCGCGACGTAAGAAATGGGGTGTGCGAGGATGAAAGCGGAAGGTGCGAGTGGGGAAGGAGGTGCCAAGGAAGGGGGGGGGAGAAGGGGGGTTTAATTCTATTTCCGCTAATTGCCGGTGCTTGGCTGCGGCGCCGGAACTGGAAAGGAGGCGCGCGCTTGCGCGATGAGATATAGCGCGCCGGGGTGAAGTATAGGGGCGCGAGGGGGAGAAAATACCAGCTCGCTTACCCTCGCGAGACGCGTACAAGCCTCATATACTACGCACTATACGCCAACAAATTTATATCCTTCCACTACTTGTTAGTGAAAACCCTGCCATGTGAGTAATAAACTTACAGTAGGCTTGTACATTCACCATACCCGAAAACCAAAAGTCTGAGGCCACAATGAAATGTATTTTATTGGTTATTATGTGTGATAGAAAAGCTTCAAAAGTGCTCACTTTACCGTGAACGGTCTATACAGTCAATAAGTTAGTTGACTGAGCATAGGCATTCACGTATCACGGCTTCCACGAACTTATTGACTACTATAGACCGTTAACGGTAAAATGAGCACTTTTTGAAAATCCTGTATCCACATTGTGTATTATTCCACCATATATAAACTTCGCATTGTCATGAGCCTCGTCACTTTATTTTGCGTCAAGTGAAAGAGTGAACATGTTAGAGAATGTGCTAATTCTTACATCTTTATGTATCAAAATAACATTAAGCAAAATAAAGTGCCGATCAGTGTGCCTGCCAGCGCCTCTTAACAGCGTGGTCTTGAGAGCCGACACGGGTGATTGAGGTAAGCATGGAGCAGCGCCGCAATTAAAGGGGCGGGGGAAACGGGAGATCCCCGAGAAAACCCGCCGACCAGCGGCATCGTCCGGTACGATTGCCGCATGCGAAAATCGCGGGAATGAGCCGGCAGCGGATTGAGCCTGGTTCGCCTTGTTGAGAGGCGAGCAGGCTAACCGCTCAGCCACCGCGGCCCCTATATGCAGGTAGGGTCTGGTGACATTTTCCAAACGTTGATTTTAAAAGTGCTCATATTACCGTGAACAGCATTAACGTACATTACGAGCTTCATAACAACACTGCTTACCCTCCCGTATAGACAGTTCACGGTAAAATGAGCACTTTTGAAATCCCTTCTTAAGTTCTACTTCTATGTACGTTGTGTATTCTTCCACCATATGCAAAATTAACTTTGCTATGGGCCTCATCACTTTATTCATGCATCGGTCAAGTAAAACGGTGAAAATATTAGGTAAGTAAATATTATACAAATCTGCTCATTTTTTCTCTTCGATGTATAAAAAAAACAACAGAAAGCGAAATAAATAATTTAAAGTTATCACAAATGGTTAACTAACAATAACTGCATATTGCACAGATATATTCAATTTATGGTTACTTAGAACCTTTTCTGTAGCCCTCCTAAAGATCTACTTTCAGGCCATTCCAGTACTCGCGCAAATAAAGCTTAAATGAGTCTAGAAAATTACATCAAAGGTACAATACGCCACTTTCGTACGCACTCATTTTAATATCAGTTTGCGTAAGAAATATTTCTTGCGAAAGGCTGTTCACATCAAAGTGAACACTTTTGAAATCAATCTTAAAAAAATGTCACTGCCCCTGCCTGCATATATTTCATTGGGCGCACTGAGTGACATGAGCCCATCAAAGTTGGTAACGATGGAGGGGAAAGTAGTTCCATATCTTAACGTCGAATAAAAAGTGTTAGGTGTCAATTAGTGATAACTTAATTTTTTTTTTCGCTTCCCGTTTTGTTAATGCATGGGACTGTAAAAATACCATATTTATAAAATTATTACTTTTTAGAAAATTTCACAGTTTCACCTGACCGACGCATGAATAGAGAGATGAGGGCCAAGGTAATGTTAATTTTACGTAAGGCGGAAGAATACATAACGTGCATACAAGTATATCTTAAACAGGGCTTCCAAAAGTGCTCATTTTACCTTGAACTGCCTATACCCAATACCAGCACACAAATTTCCTCCCAATGTTTTCCATATTAATATTATAGATTAAATGTTATAATTTATAGATAAAATGAACGTAAAGAATTAATTTAACAAAAATTCATATACTTTTATGTTAACATAAATAGGTATAAACGCCTGTGGTACAGGGAATATTTAAGAAACAGCAGAACACGTCATGAGGTGATTTTTCGAAGGTTTGATCCAAACAGTGTTGTAGCTAGTGCGAATAGACTATAGTCGAGTATTTTCAAAAATTTTAAACAATTTTGTCTTGTAGCTGCACATTTGTTAACACAAAAGCCTTGTCAGTGAGTTGTGTAACGATATATGAAAAGTAGTTCAAAGACTAGATACCGTATTTAAAGTGCAGTTTTCATATTGGAGAACCCAGGAATCGGCTTACTTCCGCTTCGCCGTTAACATAGGATACTTAATTAGTAGCCATTTCACATTGTCGGTTTGTAGATACTTTCTAGACAACTTGCCGAAGGAAAGAAAGGATTATGAGTTCACTTTCTTGTCTGTGCGTGTGTCCTTCCTCTTCCCCCCCCCCCCCTGTCACGGCATTAACAAAAAATTCAGTTTTTGAAAGCGTTAACCAAATTTCACTAAAGTCGGTGCACATATATAACTAAGTAAGAACACCTGCATTTTATAGTTTTCGACCACGCAGGCCACTTACTTTCAAAATGGCGGCAATTAAAAGATTTGTGTATGCTGACAGCGCAATATGTAAGCATTAAATTCAGAGGTATATATTATTGTTGGTTCATCATTTTGGAAGATATCCTTACATGAAAAAATAAAGCTTTTACTTTATATCTCGAAAACTACTCAACCTTTTTTCGCCGAATTTGGTACTTAAGTAAAACTATGATTGACTGGATAAATGTTGGTAATTGAACTTGATTAGATTTATTATCAAAATGGTGGCCATACAAATATTTAGGGTTTATTTGGTATTAGGCTACTACCATACAGTTTGACCTATTGTAACATTTTATACGCCGACATTATCTACTACAAGCATATAAGAAAACGACAAACACTCTTGCCCACCATTTTGAAAAATAGCGACACTTGAAAAAAAAATTATGTTACATCTCTAAAACTAAGCAATTAATTGTCTTCAAATTTGGCGAATAAGTAATACTATGGTAGTCCCGGTAAATATAAATAAATAATTGTTATTATGCACTTATTTTCAAAATGGTCGTCATTCAAATATTTTAGGTTTATTTGGTATAACTGCCACACAATTGGCCAATTTAAACCAAATTTTGCACACTGACGTTACGTATTACAAGCATCAAATAAGCCAAAAAACAACAACTTTTGTCCGCTATTTTGTAAGATAGCGCTATATAAATTAATGAAGTTTTTGTGTAATATCTCGGGAAACAATTTACAGATTCCTACTAAATTTAGCAATCAAGAAGTACCACCGCAGTTAATACGTACAAATATGTTTCAATATGTCAGACACTTATTTTCAAAATGGGGGCAGGATATATATTTTAGCAAAGTGGCTATGCTATATCTTCGAAAACATTTAATCAATTTGAACTTAATTATGTATGCTGGGAGTATATATGACAAACATCAAATATATCTAAATGGGAATTTTTGTCCTCCATTTTGTAAGATAGTGCCACTCTAATAAATACATTTTTTATTTCTTATCTCGGGAAACAATTTTCCGATTCCTACCAAATATGGCAAACAAGTAGTACTGCGGTAGATAATGTTAACATTCGTTTTTGCTACGTCAGGCACTTATTTTAGAAAAGCGTCCATATAGCTATTTTAATTTTGTATGTTATATCTTCGAAACCATGTAACTAACGAAACTTGGTATGATGGCTGTATATATTAAAACAATCAAATATGTACACACAAAATCTATTTTGTACGCCAAGCAAACAAATAGCACTTGGCAGTCTTTGTAAACTAATAAATTTTGATTGGGTCAGACAAACATATTTTCAAAATGGCGGCCATATAAACATTCTAGTTCAGAATTTTTTATCTACGAAACTGGAAAACAAATTTTAACTTAACTTTGTTTTGTTTCCTTAAAAATTGTCAATTCAAAGCCTCATTTCTCCGCCAGGTTGTAAGATAGCCCCACATGAAATAATATAGTTTTTATGCCGTATTTCTGGAAACAGTCAGCCTTTTTCTTTAAAATTTTGCGAAGAAGTGGTATTTTGGTAGGCTATATTATTTAATTTGTTTTACGTGTAAGTCTCATATTTTCGGAATGTCGCGTATACAGACATTTTACCTTAGTGTGCTATCTACATAACTATGTAACAGAATGACGTTTAACTTTGTATATTTTATCTATGACAATAATGGAATGTGAAAATATATAAACTTTTTTCCCTCCAATTATAAAGATCTTCACATGATCAATGGAGGTTTTATGCCATATCTCGAGGAGCAATAAATCGATATGCATACAGAGATCCACCTTTGCGAGATTTGTTTTGCAAATTAGTGTCAGGCGAGTAAACTGAACATTTTCTTCATATTTGCGGAATAATTCGACTAATTTTCACAACAGTTTGCACACCTACAGAAGGCCAAGTAGGCCTATAGTTACACGATTTAAATGGGGTCAGGCAATGATTTAAAAAATGGCGGCCATATAATTATTTATATATATTTTGGTATATCTATTTAAAAATTTAAGAATTTCAACCAAACTTTTTATGCTGACATTATCCATTACACACATCGTGTACAGAGCCTCTTTTGAAGAACTTTGGTAAGATAACCCCATATAAGAAAATAAGGAATTTATGCCATATCTCGGAGACCAATGAACCGATTTGCATCAATTTTTTTCACACAAGTAGCGTTATGGTATAACATGCAAACTTATTTGTTTTAGTGGCTCAGGCACTTATTTTCAAAATTATCTCTGAGTAAATATTTCAGTTTAGTTAACCGTATCATTAAATACATAACACTGATTACTTCCGAATTTGATGCTTCGAATCCGGCCTCTGTGATGTAGTTGATTGCAAGCTGGCTTAATTTTACAAGTTTTTCTGAATTCGAATCCCGGGTATGTCACCCGTGTATTTTAATAATATTTGTACTGTTTCACACGTTTCAAGTTTCATCTCTAATGGTATTTCTAACAATGAAACGTCAATACCCACCTACCATCTCGGCTTTTAAGAACTTTACTAAAATTAATTTGCACCCATGTAGAAGAAAGTTGGCTCATTAGTTTTCAGTAACTTCTTGTATTGTATATGACGCATGGATACACATACTAAGCAGGGCTAGTTGAAATTACTTAACTGCAAATTAGTAATGTTGAAGTCTTGTCACTTGCTTGACTTAACGATTGATTTTTTTTTTTTTTTAATAGATTGGTGAGCATTAGCAAGGGTACTCGTTTGACTGGCAAACACCTGATGAGAAACTGGAAGATTTTATTCTGACTTGAGACAACATACATGGTGTTTCAAGAGGGGATAGTTGAATAATAATATTATATGATTTTTATAACAAAAAGCAGATAATTTTATGTCTACAGTAACAGCCGTTGAAAACCCTTTTATTTTAAAGTTAATGCACACACGATATAATTTTGTTGCAAGAGATATGATACTTCTAGTTAGTGAATATTTACACTAGGTAAAATGTATGTCCCATATTTGTTCAAAACAAATTTACGCTCAAAACAATAACGCTAAAATCGGAAAATTAAAAGGAAATATTTTAAAGTGTTCCCACCTAATAGGTATTTAAAAAAGGTATAATTAGAAACGCATTTTTTGTTGTCTTAACTCATGCGTGAATTGCGAATATCGTAAACTAAAGGGTGTGGACAAGAGGTGGATCTTACGAAAGTGCACTGCCTCTGGAAATTATGTCGTAGGAAACAGAAGTGTCTAGTTTAAATATTAATGGCACTCACTCAGCGTCAGTATTAGTGAGTTAGTTCCCCGTGGCAGCCGTAGCGATATGGTATCCTACACTGAGAAACAAAATCAGCAGAGAAGTGACAAGAGAACAGTTCTGCAATATGGTAGTAGGGTTCAACGGCCATTTTGTACGTTGTTTGACGACCATTTTTACGCGCTTGTTGACTGATCCATCAGTCAAAAAACTAATCACTGAAACACAGTGAGAAAAATGGCTGATGAATCAGTGGAAAAAGTCACTAAATCAATAAGTGAAGAAAAACTGGCATTTTTCAATGATTCATCAGTAAAATTAATTTAAGTGACTGTTGAATCAGTCAGGAACTGTTAACTGTTTAAACAGTGAAATTCTGACTAGTTTATATTTAGAGTGTATTAATTCGTTGCCAACTTAATTAGGAGCTTGCATGCTGATGTTTATTTCAGTAAAAGTGTAGTAATGGGCAGTGATCTCTTTTAAAAGTTTGATTTTAAAAGTGCTCCCTTTAATGTGAGCCTTTGTTTCTGGTACAACCACAAAAAGAGCCACACCAGAGTACATTGTTGCTATTACTGTCTATGTTAACTATATTTAGTTGGTAACAACAAACCACACTCGATTTATGTCCTTTTATTAAGGTCTGTTGGTTGTGGATACAAAACTGTGGCTCCTACAACAGCATTTTTTTTTTCTGAGTGTATGTTCTGTAAACTTTTCTGCTTATGTACAATTAGGAGCTTTCTATTGCGTCATCTTGGAATATTCTTCTCAATTTTTGGAACAAAATACACCTCGGTAGTTTTTAAGGAGTTAGCGCAAAAGCAACAGATGAACACTATAATTTTCCAAAATAGACAAGGTGTGCTCTAAACTTGTATTGTAAAAGTCCTCGTTATAAATTCGAAATAAGAATAAAGGAATTGATACCTCAATAAATGTAAGATGAAGTCACGAAAACTATGTTGTTTGCCAGTCAAAATAAAGGCAGAAGTGGTGTATTGCATACTATGAATTGTGTATGGAGAGTGTGTTGTGTAGAGTTCTATGCTGTGGTAGTACTGAACAGTACTGGCCAAGGGCAGGCAAGGCCTTTTTCAATTAACACCTCCCTGCGTCTCGATTAGAACTGAGGCCCTCCATTTTAATTGCTGTCTCCTTTGGCCTAAAATATTTGCTCCCAACCAGTGAAATTTGACTTTGGAACAAGTTCAATATTTCTTTCGTTGTAATTATTGAACACTCACTTATTATTCGCTGACAGAATTAGTTTGTTTCACAGTCACTTGTGCAATTCCAAAGCCCTGTTTAGTAACTTATTTTTGCCCATAGTCTATCTTTCTAGCACATTGCCATCAACCTAGGCATGTGTACCCATACATCGATCTCGTGACACTATACAATTTTAAGACACAAAAATATAGTGGCGTTGCTGCAGTTCTTAAAAACGTTGATAATTTTCATTCGCCAATTTTTAAAACTATTAAATTTTTAACAAGGCCCATGTCTGTGAACTACGTTCGTTTTTTTCGCAGCCAACGTTGCAATGAGTTTCGCAGTCTCTCAATGTAAACGTTGAAATACATTTTTAACCAGAGAATATTCATTTAATGTTTCATTTCAAAAACGTAATGCAAATTGTGAACAATTTAAACAATGATGCAACTGTGTATATTTTAGGATACACGGTGTTCCACTTCTTAAACTCGGTTCACTATGAAAATCGTGAACATAACGTACGTGTATGTATCAAATTGAAAGTAGGCATTCTTAATGGAACGGTTCATGGCCATTGTGTACGTAAACAATCCTGAAGCATACGATGACCATGTAACAGGTTATAAATTAGTTCATACTTCAATTTTGAAATGCACATATAAGTTCGTCATGCACACGTTTTTCATCGTGAACCGAGACTCAGAGGTGCTGAACTGAGAGAAGGAAGTGTTTTGCCAAATATGTTCTTGTTTGAATAACGCCAAAAAAAAAAAAGTAAACGTTTGTTGGCTCAAAGAGTAATTAAATAATTAAATCCAATACATAGTTTTCTTTGAATAAACATCTTTATTCCTGCAAAATACTTGTTTGGAACTAAGTGGTAAATGTATGTTTGTAATTATCGAAAACAAAGAACCCCTCTTGGGTTCGATTCCCACATAAGGCACGGTTTTTAGAGTTCTAAGGTTTGTTTATGTCACGTATGTAAAACCCACTCCCCTCCCTCATTATTCAAGCATCTGGCTGCTTAGAGCTATTATCTGCATCTGAGGCGAATAGCAAGGGGGAGGGGGGGGGGATATGGGCGACAGTGGAACACGCACCAAGGGCCCCACCGCCTCTAAATGCAAAGCTCCTAACTGGGGCACAGTCCTTGCATTCGGAAAGGACCCGTTACTTTTAACTTTATAATTTCGCGATAAAATGTCGCGGTGGCCGCCGGGAGGTATGTTGATAGAGAGATGGATACAGAGCAAGGTGTTCTGGAAAGTTAGGAGGGGGTGGGGTGCAATGACTCGGATATGGCATGTATGAAGGAGCCGTCACAACATTCAGGTGAGGAGCGATTTTGGAAAACCTTAGAAAACCGAAAGCATGATGGCTGTACCTGGAATCGAACCCGTGTTTTCTCGAGTGCGAATTCAGTGGTTCGCCATTGAGCCACCTTGCTATGCCACGGGAAGTATCATAAAGGCGTGTTGGCTACCAATGCCTTGCACTTAGGGGCGATGAGACAAATAATGGTAGTACCTGTATCGCCCTTAGAGCGCCCTTGCTTCTATGCCTCAGACAAGAAAATTAGTTTCAACCAGGCGGTTACCTTAGTAAAGGTTATTCATGATACAGTGAGCACTTTTGAAATCAACCTTAGAAAATTGTCACTGCTCCTGCGTGGCATATATTTTAACGTGCTTACTGAGTGACATGAGCCCAGTAAAGTTGGTAGCGATGAAAATAAAGTAGTTCCATATATCTTAACGTCGAATGAAAAGTGCTAAGTAACCATTTGTAATAACTTAAATTATTTATCTTTCTTTCTGTTTTTTTATGCGTCAAAGTGTAAAAATGGGCAGATTTACAAAATATCTACTTTTCTAATAATTTCACAGTTTCTTTTGGCCGACGTATTAATAAAATGATGAGGCCCTTGACAACGGTAATTTTACATGAGGCGGAAGAACACACAATGTGCATACAGGTAGATCTTAAAGCAGGGCTTTCAAAAGTGCTCATTTTACCGTGTACAGCATATATAAAAAAGTGCGCACTCTCAAACACAGTTAAAATCGAGCGTATTTGATGCAGATCTGTTGAAACTGCTCCACTTGAATCAGTAAAATTCTACTTATTCCTAGCGAATTGCACTGGTCTGGCAGTAAAACATCAGTGCATTAAACTGCTATGCTAGTAGATAACGGGGCCGCGGTGGTGTAGTGGTTAGACTAATCGCCTCCCACTAAGGCGAACCGGGTTCGATTCCCGGCGGGATCGCTCCCGGATTTTCGTGTGTGTTATCATGCTGCAGGTGGACGGGTTTTCTCGGGATCTCCCGTTACTCCCGCCCTTGCATTCCGGCGCTCCTCCATACCCACCTCGCTTCACTATCATCGGTTCTCAAGACCTCGATGTTAAGAGCAGCCCAAATCTCTCCACTCCACTCATTAACTGAGGATTCAGTAAAACAATCCTACACTGTAAAAACATTTCTGGCAAACTTCCTAAACTCTAATGGAAGTTTTTAACCTATGCAGTATATGGAAATAACACCACGCATCAAGCTGCAGATATAGGAATCTTTAGCATTGCTACTTATTGAAAGTTTGGAACTTTCCTATGCATTTGACTCTTTCCTGATCAACTGTAGGGACGTTACCATGCATGTTTGGGAAAATAATATACCACACGTGCTTTTTCACTGTAAATATACACTGATACGGTAAATTTACAAATAATTTCTTAGAGTGTACACATTGACATCACTTATTCAAATGAAGAGTGCAATGTAGATGAATGGCGTATGTATAGAGCGCAGAGTGTAAGCAGCGCAGAGAGTGGTGAATGTTGTGCTCGTGTTGCAGGTGTGGTTCCAGAACGCGCGGGCCAAGTGGCGGCGCATGGTGCTGAAGCAGGAGGGCAAAGCTGGGGGTCTGCCGGGCGACAAGTGCGGCGGGCCTGATCCTGGCGGTCCTCTGGACCTGGATGGCTTCTCGCACCACGGGCCGTCCCCGGCCGACTTCCACCACCAGGGCCTGGGCCCCGGCCCGCACAGTCCCGCCTTCATCCTGGGCGGCGCCAGCCCTCCCCCGCTCGAGTGCACCTAGTGCCTGGCCCCCTACGTCCCACCTGCAACTGTTCGCGGCCAAGTGACCCAGCTCGCGACACCGCAGTCCATCCACCATCCACTGTCGTGCGTCCTCAGTCGGGTGCGATGACGCCCAACCTGACAAGCCAACTGCTCGACGTGACGACGCTCAAGTGTCAAGTGATACATCTCGTGCTTTACAGATCATCCATTGGTGTGCGTCCTCCGTTAGGTGCGATGACGCCCCACTTGACAACCCAACTGCTCGACGTGACGACGCTCAATTGTCAAGTGACCAATTTCGCGACTCCACTGTCCATCCGCCATATATCGGCTAGCATTCTCTGTCAGGTGCGTTCACGCTCCATATTGCAACCCAGTTGCTCGACATAACGACGTTCAAGCGACTGAGCTCGCGTCTTCACAATTCATCCACCATCCGTCAGGTGCGATGGCGATCCCCCGAGACTCGATGTGATCACAGCCATGTTACCGAGCTCATAACTACGGAATCTATCTACATATCCCTCGACACTCGGCTCGTCATATCAGAGAGCAGATGAAGATCAACTCAGCTTTTCCGAGTTAGTAGCTCTCGGGCAAGAGTTACACGTTTGCTGTGACTCCCACGAGTGCATCAACCTGAAGAACAGTGGTGGTTGCGAACATCTACACCCACAAATTGGATACATTTAAATTCACAGGAAGGTGGAATTCGACTGTAATACAATTAATTTGAATGATATTTCGTATTTATTTTTGAGCGAAGTCACTGGTTAGGATATAATTTCTTTATTTATTTTTCTCGAATGCTGAAAGAATAAAAGCAATAATTTGTGGCGTTCTTAGTGGTGAGTTCAAAGACACCTTGCTTTATTGTAATTAAAGAAAAATATGTGTAAATATTTAATTAAAAGTGTGTCACTTTTTGGAGCAAGAATACATGACTCATTTCGAAATCGACACTTATTTCGAGCAGTACGATGCATTTCTTGCTAGGAAATCCGTTGAAGTTTTTGCAGTGTGTGTATGTGTTATTTTGGAAAAACAAAGTGTTTCTTATCATTCCATGTCCCAGTGACGCGCCAGAGACTGATATTATCAAGTGCGCCCCAGTAACAGTTCGAGAGTTTAATGAGGTGAATGAACTAACCTACCTGTCAAAGTGCGAATGTTCCAGATTAGGCTACTCATGTGAATATCTCCAGGCAACAGAGCCTGGGACCTGGGTTATCGAATAATGTTTTGCTTAAGAAGTGAAATATCGACCTCGCGTCAATTTTATTTGAGTACACAAATTTTTATAAAAATTAGAACATTGAAGTGTTGAGATATGCTGCAGATTTTCTCATACTTATTAATGTATTTTAGGCAATACCGAAACATTGGTCGTTCTTTTTCACTGGCATAGGCTGATGATAAAGCCTTCAGACTAGCCGGGTAATTCATAAATTGTCAGAGGCTCTGAGATAATCACTGCTTACAATATTTAAACCATTCCGAGTTCGGCATCTCTTATTAATCAATAAAGTTCAGTATTGAAGTCAGCCAGACCGGCAGATAAACCATTTTGACTGATTTTATGTAGGATGAAGTGTTTCATTTTCACAGAAAATTTATTGCAAGATGGATAAATAGTAATGTGTCTACCAGTGTCTATTTTAACTATCACCATTTAGTTCATTTCCACATAATGCTTGGCCACTTTTGACAAATCAGCACAGGAAAGCCGAACTGCAGTAGTGCATAGAACGAGGCGAAAGGTTGGACAAACTATACAATATTGGATCTTCATAGAATCTGAGTTCTGTTTCACCTCTTTATTCGCAAGTATTCTGTGATATTGTTAAAAAAAAATCCATACACAGTGTTTAAGGACAGGCTATATCGACCACACATACCTACACATAATTTGCTCATTCTGCACACTTTGCATGCATAACGATCAAATGCTAGTAATACTGCCAAACATGAGAAAATCAGCAGCATACCTCCTACATAAGATAACCTGATTTTTAATAACAACAGTGTGAGAATTCACGCACCATGAAAGAATATATCACGAATAGTAATCATACTTGGTTCCTAATTTATTCATTTTTTTTTGGTTTGGTAGTATTCAATTTATTTTCACTCACAGGTAGTAAAGAAATGACATTTGTCATCGAAAATGGCTAAGTTGTCTCCTTTTTTCGTATAAGTATTGTAGTGTTTTGTCAGTTTTTTTTTTTTTTTTCGAAATGGTCGGAAATGGAATACTTGTTTATGTTCATAAAATAAATGTTATTGATTTTCAAGTACCCTAGTTTTATTCTTAAACTACACAAACAGATCTGAATGGAAATATTTGTAATAAAGTGACAGCAGAAAAATTACTTCCTTAAGTATTTCTCTTATGGAATAATCAAAACTCTTGCATGTAAGGTCATTATTATTTAAATAACTGACATGCTAAAGTAAATATTTACTTCCAATACAGGAACAAAAATACGAGGGTCATCAAATCACTGGATAATTTTCGATGGTGGTTGCCATGACATACCGATAGTGACTCATGCTTTTAAATTATGGCACCCCCACCTAACAGCATATACTTCTCCCCCATCTATTTACTCCATTTGGCTTATGGTCAAACTGACATATTAAGAATTGTGGATTAGTATGTCCAAACAATTATATGCACTACGGCAAAGCCGCTTCCCAGGTCGCCATGTGGGGAAACTCACCAGACGTCTGCACCCGACTTCCGTAGGAATATAACAGCAATACCAGCGAGCCCCCGTGTTACAAGGATTGAGATACGCCCAAACAGCGCGGAACAGCCATCAGCTATCTCAGTTGGCCAGCTCCAATCCCCGATGTGATACTGCAATGCGCCACCCACGCTGTTAAAATTTTCCGTATATTTACGGAAATTTGTACGAAAATGCACAGTAAATATACGAAAACTCAATCTGTAATGGCGAAAATCGGAGTTAAGTGCGTGAATACAAAAAAAAAAAAAAAATGGAAAATCTCCGTATTTCCTATAACTTCGGGTTTCGGGCACGAACAATGCCGAGCTTACACGAAACTTTCTTTGCGACTGTAACCAGACAATTATCGTTTCTGCGGCAGTTAAGGTTATCGATGTCACTAAGGCCTGTTCTTTCAAACCTTAAAAAGTAGTAACACTTAGCAACACTTAAAATACACTAAAATTTACAGAAACTAAATAGTTTGTTATGTAACTAATTCATAAGTTATACCATATTCACCACGTGAGCCTTGTGGGTAAGTGGCTAGGGTAGTGAACTTGCAACTTTTTTGACTCCGGTTCAAATCTTGCTTAAGTATAAAAAAATTGCAACTTTTATAAACACCTTTTTATACACAATAGAACACCCACATAATGAAAATTAAAATAAAATTAAAATTATTTAAACTAGAAGTACAGAAAACTAACTAGGGAATTAACGGAAGGGTTCCGTGAATTTTACGGAGAGTTTACGGACACCTCTAGATAAACTTTTACCAGCACTTTTCCGTAAACTGAAGGAAATTTTTTTAAACAGTGCACATTCATCTGGGAGTTTCACACCCAGGAACTCGTGGGTCGGCCGAAGCACTATCCGCCCTCTACTCTCTCTCTCTCTCTCTCTCTCTCTCTCTCTCTCTCTCTCTCTCTCTCTCTCTCTCTCTCTCTCTCCTGGACTGTGGGAACCCTCCAGGTCTCCTTCAACTTGTGAAGTTTCATCTAGGTTACAATGCCCGTCGGCTCACCACCCACCTAGTGTCGCGCACAGGTTACCAGACTCCGATACTAGCATACGGCACTGCCCCGACACCTAGACGGGGCCGCGGTGGTCTAGTGGCCAGACTACTCGCTTCCCACCTAGGCGATCCGGGTTCGATTCCCAGCGGCTTTCGCGTGTGGAAATCGTGCAGGACGATGCCGCTGGTCGGTAGGTTTTCTCGGCAATCTCCCGTTTCTCCCGCCCTTGCATTCCGACGCTGCTCCATACCTCACTTCACCCACTTCGGCTCTCAAGACCTCGATGTTAAGAGCCGTCCAAATCTGTCCACTCCGACACAAGCGCCCAGGTGCCTTCCTCTCCAGTTGCCAAAGGAGTCCGTGACACTGTAACTCCAGTCTGTCCAAACAGACACATCTAACTAATTAAATCGAAAACACAGTTTTTGTCCATAATTTAGTTCAATTCTTTATTGTCGTGGTTAAAACATGAAGTGCCATTTCAAAATGTTATTGCTTGAGATCTATTAATAAACTGCTTGAAAAAAACCGAAATTGCTTGAATTTGCCTGGAATTAATAATAACATATAGATTTAACTATTTTGGGGCTATGCATGATCATACATATGAGTGTGTGTGTTCGTGTCTGGCAGTCTGTTCCTGTTTTATTGCGTATTCGCAATGGTCGTGTAGTGGCGAAAGCATACCGTATGTGGATAAGTACTGGATAGCGTACTGTGGCAACAGATAACTGAAGAGTCGAATGGTTAGACTGGTGACCCATTCTACGGCGTCCACTCACCTACCCCCGCTACATTTTTAGCTAGATCGCGCGCAACTTCTCGTCCAAATTTAAACAGTCGTTACGAATTTAACTCACGTTGTACACTGCTTATGGATGCGTGTTGTACTGTTGTATTTAATTGATGTTTGTTGGTTAGAAGATGAGACATCAAAATTTTTGGTGTTATCTTAAAACACATTATTTGTTGTTGAGCACAAGACCGATTTCTTTGGCAGGCACCAAGATTCTCCATGGATATGCCTATATATAGTGCTTATCCACCTTGTACGCTGTTATTATTATTATTGTAAATTCTAAAGTTTTACTTTTGTTTCACGAATCTTAAATTATTTCGAGTCGATGAAAAGTTTTTTATACTATAGGCTATTCACGGTAAAGTGAGCACTTTTTAAGGCCTTTATCAATTTTTAATTTCACCCAATTTATATCTTCCTGCTGCTTTTTAATATAAATATTGCAATTTGGCCAATAAACACCGTGTATACATTTCACTACTCTCAAAATGTAGCTCCTAAGGTTGCAATAAGATATATTTATTATTGGTTAATGCCTGTTGGGAGGGCCTTAAGAACTGCTCACTTTATCGTTAATCACCTATCATTACATTTAGAAGGAAACACCTTCGAGAATTCCGTCCTGTGTGTCTGTGTGTCCAGGGTTTCGAACCATTACACATACTCAAACAAAATGTTTTTTTCACTTGTGCGTACCAGGCACATTAACATTTATAATTTTTAGTTATATGAAATTGTTTCATACTCTCATCCATAACTACGTATACAAACTTTTAGGATATGTGTAACATCTTGTGCATCATCTCAGCTCTGGGAGATGGATTTGAAATGGCGATTGGCAGGACGTTGTGGGTTCTAATTGTACCCCGAGAATGGCGGCTGTGATGCTTTCAGTAGCAAAGATGGTTAGTCCGTCATAACAGCAGCCTAAAATATCTAAGCGTCAATATTCCGCATTATTCTTAATTATGTAATATGTAAGTAATTACGAATGACTACTTAGCTAATATTTATAAACCAAATAATATACATATATGCGTGTATTTCTTAAATGATGACTTTAAGTCGTGAGTTAAAAATAAATTCTAACATGAAATTTTGTTTCAAAGCGTCGGTTAAATTTAGGACTAAATGATAGCATTTTCTTGGCAATATTCATCAAACTTTTGTTCCCCATTAAGTGTTGTTTCACTCAGCAGAGTACTCGGTAAATTATTTTAATGAAATATATTTTCAGTTAAAGGAACTGATTTATTTCTCCTAACCATATATGGAGTCAAAATAACTATTTCTCGTCACAATAAAATTAGCGTTCAGACAATTCATTTGGATGGAGTAGCTATTTTATATATGGCTAGCGCTAGTCAAAGAAATCGTTTCAGCGCATGTCACATATTTTTTTTATTCTTTCGCCTATCAACACGCTGTTAGATAGCATGTATTTACCTGCTAACTGCTAGATTTTATTTCATCCCTAACAGTGTTCTCAGTTTGTCCCTTTGAACTAACCAGAGATTTTCTGCGCCAGCACGCGGTGCTACAACTCACCTGGGAACAATTAAAGGCTTCGCTGAAGTCTCGGAGGGCCAATTGATCACTTTGCATCCTTTCATTGCTGTCTCCACTCTCACCGCCTAGCTGCACATAGACCATCTCTCTTGTTTCATCTCAGTATGTTTTCTTTCGCTTTGTGCTCCTGGCGTGCTTTTAGTTCCTTTTGCAACCTGACGGAGACAAACGCCGCTACCAGCTGTCTCTGCTTTTCTATTTAATAGCTGCTTCATCCGCTTTTCTTGTAGCTGGCTTCTGGGGACATCTCGCTGTAGCTCCGCGCAAAAGAAGGTCAACTACACTGCTCCAGTGGAGAGTAATGCCGGAATCTCACATCCCCGACGCGCACGACACGACGGCAAACAGACCATGAAATACAAGATAGATCGTCGTAAGCCCGACCGATTCTGTCGTCCGACCAGCAGTTTTGGATTAGAAATGATTTCTATTCTTCGTCGTGTCGTGCGGCACGACGCACAGAATGTTCAACCTTGCAAAATGAAATTGTATTGCAAGCTTTCCATACAATGGTAAATACGCAGCATAAAATAAAAATTAATTGAAAACTATTGTATCTAACTCTTAAAAATAATAATTTTAACTTTGTATGCATTAGCGATACCAATTTGTCACCATTATGTTTTACAAATTTCCCTCTTGTTCACCGCCTTTGAGCCTATCAGCGCCTTCTAAATAGTTACGTTAAATGCCGAGAGCGTGGTGTCGGTCGTGCTGTAAACTCAAGTCGTCAAATTGAAATGTGTCGTTCCGTTTTTGGTCGTGTCGTGCTGTGTTGATCGAGGCTATGTGATTCCGGCATAACTAGCATGATATTCACGACCGAGATGTTACTGAGGTGACACGAACGAATAGCAGTCCAGGCACAAGGACGTTTCCCCAGAAACACTGTCTGAAAAAGCACACGGAAGCACTCGGAAAAAACTTCGTGACATTGCTAGAGGCCGCGGTGGTGTAGTGGCCAGGCTGTCCGCACCCCAACCTAGGCGAACCGGGTTCGATTTCCAACGGGTTCGCTCCTGGATTCTCGCATGTGGGAATCGTGACGGACGATGCCGCTTATCGGCGGGTTTTCTCGGGGATATCCCGTTTTCCCCGCCCGTGCATTCCGTTGCTGCTCTACACTCACCTCACTTCAACCTTATTGTCTATCAAGACCTCGAAGTTAAGAGTTTTATGGACCTGCACGTTTACTGTGAAATCGTTGTTTGCGCGTAAACGCATATCTCGGTAAATAAAAGTTCTGGAAATACGACTTTTGTCGGAAAAGATTAAAAAAACAATAAACTATGACCCTATTATTTTACTTTTGCCATGTTTAGTATATTCTTAGAGAAAAAAAATTCGTTGATATGGTTAAATATCGCATTTTTAAAGCTTGCCTTTGCGGTTCCCTGAAACGACAAGAGAAAAGTACAAAGATACGGACGTAGTTTAATGTGTGATCTTTCATTGCGTGTAATAAAACCCCTATGTTACAAATCTAATTTACACAGTACAGCGTTACGAAGGAAACACTGCACGCCTTGCGCGTAGGAGCGATGAGATACTAGGCGTGCATGTTAGTGTCGCCCGTATCGTTCCCTCGCTTTCTTGACCTTGGATGCGCAGCTCCAATTAACTCTTAAGAGCCGCCGAAATCTCTCTTCTCCACGCGTGACAATGCTGAAATAACCATTTTACTCAGAAGAAAAAATTTGAATAAAGCATTGCTGTATTATAAATATTAGTAGATATTTAACATTTTATTAAAATCTGGGGTTTCAAGGAAAGGGAATGAATTGCAATTTTGTTTTCTCGTGTTGTGTTAAGAAACAATTTTAAAATAATTAATAGAAGGCTTGCTGTTCCGTTTTAGAGAGAATAAACTAGAATTAAAAAATAAAACATGTATACGTTGATTAACCATTCGACTTACTGCATGCTTGTTCAAAGTAATGGATTTTATAAAATTGCAGCTACGTGATCATGAACGTCACAAAACTAATCTATAAGGACTGTCCCGATATTTTCCGGTTATTGTTAAAAGGCCTATGAAACACATTAAGAATTTCTGAGTCGTACAACCGATAACCGGAAGGAAAAAAATACATATAAATAAGTTTGAAATGAGTATCAAAATGGGTTTGGCACTTTCGAAATTCCTTAGTCGCTGGCTAGGGGCCGCAGAGATGTAGTGGTCAGACTACTCGCCTCCCGCCTGGACAGACCGGGTTCGATTCCCGGCGGAGTTGCTTCCGGATTCTTGCACGTGCGAATCGTGCTTCACAATGACGCTGGTCGGTGGGTTTTCTCGGGGATCTGCCGTTTTCCTCGCCGTTGCCTGTCCATACTCACCTCACTTCACCTACATCAGCTCTCAAGACCCCGATGTTTAGAGACTCCCAAATTTCTCTGCTCTCCAACTTTCTTCATAGTCGATGCCGATTCCCCCATTTTGTTTTTGGTTTGTAACACTCTCAGTTAATGTCCGTTATCTGGGACGTAGTACAAAAACTGGTTTGAGAGGCCTGCACAATACTCGGAAGAAAACAGCATCAAGTTTAGATGGTTCCTCAAGTGTGGGAGTTATCAGCTGCTGTTGAGACTGTATCTCGTAGTCACATTAACAGCTGCTGACAGGAACACGAGAAACAACCAGAATTTTATTGCTCCCAACAGGTAGGTATATGACAGCTGCCTGGTCCTACTGATATCAATAATGTTACGAATAAAAAACTTGTTTATTGCAACATATAAAGCGATATGTTATACAGTAACTGAAACGTTTATAATGTGAAATAACTTATAAATATTCATACCTCAATATCACTTAGTGAGAGATTGAAAATTCTTGAATATTAATCAAATCTTGCGACCTGTTTATAAGCAAATTTTGGAAACATTTAAAACATTTACTTCAATAGTCCAAGTTTAAGAGGAGATTAAGTCAAATATTGATCTGATTATTACGCTCATATAATTATGATTACGATGCCACATGCATTTATTGTGGCATTTACGAATATAAAGAGATTTGTGATCCTATGAATATTGAGATGGATAACTACACATAAAATAATTTGAAACGAATACTAGGATACAAGCAATTTAATGAAATAGTTCACTGTAATGATATAAGTTGTTTTTGAAATAAGTATACATATTTAAGGCAAGAAGTTCGCCTGCTTTTACTAAGTACTATGATGAATGTGATTTGACAGTAAAACATATTGGTGATGATGCAAAATTGAAAATAGAGTTTTTTTTGCAGAAAAAGCTTGATTATGGCGTAAATGAAACAAACGTAAAGCAATACATATTTATGTTCAGTCAGGTAAAAAGTGAGGAAATTAGGAGCCAGATAAAAGGTAATTATCGGAAGACGACAAATTCGAGTGTCGAGGAAGTATGATGAATAATGCGACAGGATATTAGCCATATACAAAATTTAGGGCATATAAATTTTAATGAATGGTTTTATGGAGCATAAAATATAAACATGTGGCCAAGACTCGGGCAGCTAACATCAATTTTTTTAGAACCATGGTTTGCAAAAAGAGATTATACATGGTTTTTAAAAATCAGCACATAAAATGATAAGTTGGCAGGTTTGTAAGATAAAATAGTTGTACATAGATTCAGTAATATGGTTATCAGCAAATACTGTATTATTTAAAAATAATTTCTTAGGTAAATGTACGAAATGAAACTGGGAATTATAAGACTAAAAGATAAGAGGTAGCGACAGCAATAGAGAGGAAAAAATTGGAAAACTGCGATAGTGGGAGTACGACAGCATCGAATGAGAAAAGAGGCAGAAAGAGAGAGAGAGAGAGAGAGAGAGAGAGAGAGAGAGAGAGAGAGAGAGAGAGAGAGAGAAATCGAAATCGACGGATTCTTCGAGTAGAAAAAATACACGAGATTTGTAATTCAGTGCACGCGCTAGTAACTTCTCTACTACGTATGACCTTGCTCTTGAGTAATACCCTGTAGTAAACTAACTTTACAGTCACCCAGTAGGTCTACTGCTAGATATTACCAGACAAATAATCGTTTTCGAAACACAAAGTTATCGTGTTTGGAAGGATATTGTGATAGGCCTACAGTATTTAGTATTTTATTGCCAGTCTGCCCCTTTCATGGTAATAAACAGTTTTTTTTTTAACAGTTTGGCATAGACTACATAATAACGGCGAAATAAAATTCAAGAATTTTCAACTTAACAAAATTAATAATATATGGAACTGAACAATGCAATAATTCTATTGACTAATCTATAAGAAGACATGGTGTACACCGGTTGTTGTTTTAGAGTTTGAATTTGATTTAATATCGGCAAATAAAAAATACTTATGTCAGAGTTAAACAAACCTGTTTAACAACTACTTTTGGACATCTCCACAATTGTTCAAAATTTCCATTTTCATATTTAACACAAAATAAGTTGAGTTGATTTTGGTGGATAAGCGATGAGTAAAAGGATTAAACCAACGTGCAATTCCGGCCACGGTCACTAACTTAAAAAATGCATCAACACCAGTTGCCAATCATCAGTACATTTTTGCACATACCAGCATATTACTAGAAAAAAAAATGCAGGTGTGGTTGTAGTGGAATCATGTCATGCTGTAAAAAATTCAGCTAGCTTCTAGAATTGTAATGAAAGTTTTTAACCCAAAAATAGCACGGAAAAAGTATTACAATCCATTCACGGTTACTTCAGACTTTTATGAAGCACTGCTGAAGTTATACTTCCTGGATATTCTTCCGCCTCGTGCAAACTAAGCTTAACTAATTCTGGAAAATTACACAAGAGGGACGGGCAACGCACCACATTAGCGCACACTCAGTGTAACAGTATTTTGTATAAGGACTATTTCTCACCACGCGCTACTAACATACGTGTTTTATAACTTTTTAATTCAAATTATTTATAAATGAATAATTATAATTTAAAGATGAAATATAAATAAAATTTCAATTTTACAGGAAAAAAAAAGTAACTTACATGAACACATGCACGACACGCTTGTAGAGATGATGGGAAATCGCGGAAATGTTTTGAGTCAAAGCATATTGTATAACTCTTTAACTGGTTTATTATTTCATGATTGGATGAACAATGTTTTGACTCGGCTAAGTTGTTTGCAGACCAATCACGAATGTTCTGCATTATAGTATCACAATCGTCATAGGACCAGTGAAATGGGGTAGTAGCTTCATACACGCATGAGAGCCATTAAGGAAAGAAAACTGTCGGACATGTGCATTGTATGTTGAATCCTAGCAAAAGTCAACTTTTCCCGCGACAAATCATCATCTCTAGATAAATGGCATACATTGGAAATAACTAAACACGCCATAGTGTACATGGGGAGATTTTTCAAAGGTTTCATACACAAAAAGGGTGAAGAAACCGAGAACAGACTATATACATGCAAATATATCAAAAAAATGTCGATCGTAACAACTGTAGGTAACACTGTAGGGAACTACATTACGCACTTCATTGTTTTCTGAAAAATGTATTGATGCGATAATAGATATCTGGAATAGAAATCATCATTCATATACGTATTGTATGTACGCTTGTATGTACACTGACGTGGTGAATTTGAGAACAATATCATTAGGTGTACATTATATGCTATTGACAAGTATAATAGCATATTATATGGGTGAAGAAATTATGGCACCAGAGAAAATTATGACAAATTCTGGCACCAATGATAACACTATCACATTGGCTTATGGAGGCGTTCGAAATGTTGTCTACACAACGAGCATAAATATGCGTTTATTTAAAATGTTAACTTAAGAATAAATACATTAAAAAAATACTTCAATTTTAAAATAAGACATTCAGGCAAACTTTCATTTGGAAATGAAGTATTATCAAATTACCATCGTGGGGGAGTGAGTTCGAAATAACTTTTGAGTGTACTTGAAATTCAGAGAAAATTTGAGTAGCTTATAACGCCTAGTAAGGAAAGTCGCCTTCCAAAGCGTATCAAAACTTTGGTGTCTAAATTCAGATGTTTTTAAGTTAGTTAGCATAAAATATCGTCTCAACCATATTATATAATTGAATTATATTTGATATGCCGGCAATAAACGTAAGGATTAAAGAATATATTTTGTAGTTTCAGCATTTTGCACATTTTGAACGATTTGCTTTCTGAATAAGTAATCATATGCATACAATTTATATAAAAAATAAGTCAAATAATTACAAAGGAGATCCATTAATATTTATGGAATTTCTATAGATCATATAGCTATTTTCGACAAATCGGCTTTATAAAAATTTAAAGGTGCTCTGCCACAGAACCGTTAGACTAATTTGAAATGGACTTTGCCTATTGGCAATACTTGATAACATAATTTAATTTGGTAGCGTATTGCACTTATTGTCCATAATTTTAGAAGATTTTACAACCTGGATTTTATAGAATGAAACTTATATAAGGGTCTTATGTGCAGATTCCCGCCAAATTTTAAATGCAATCAATGTCGCGAAAAAGCAATTGAACATATGCACATTTTAGAGACGAAGGTGTGTACATTATTTAAGGCGGCTTGCCATATTTATAAAATCATAATGTAATCTTAAACCAAACTTATATGCTCGTGGAAACCAACAAGTGCATTAGATTTACTGATAATTTGTACCCTTTCACATTTGTGTTTCATGAGAAAGCACCTTCTTAACAGTTAAGTTTGTTATATCTTTGGAATCATTAAACAAATTTGGGGTAAAATATACCTAATGAGGGCGAAGCGAGGTGATTATGGAGCAGCGCTGAAACTCAAGGGCGCCGAGAAAGCCCGCCTACCAGCGGCATCGCCCGGCACGATTACCACGCGCGAAAATTCCGGGAGCGAATACGCCGGAAATCGAGCCCGGTTCGCTTGAGTAGGAGGCGATTAGTCTAACCACTATACCACCACGGCCCCTTGCATGAAACACAAATAACGTAGCAGACATCTAATAGAGCATGTGGTCATTTAAAAATGTTGGGCTTCAGGATATTTAGCGTGTATTATGTATTATATTTCTGTAATCACTCAAGTGATATTTTTTTCCTGACAATAACTTCTGGGGAGAAAATAATTAGCAATTTGACTATCTTTAACCAAAATAAAGAAAGTTTTATGTGATTATAATTTTTAGTTCTGGAACTATTTGACCGGTCCCATTTACATACGGAAAAAAAAGTGTGCAGTAGTGAGCAACAAGTAGTTTGGGCATAGTTTAATATATAATGTCATTATTGAAATATGGTTTTTAATTTTTTTTTTGTAGCACATCAATATACCCTTTACCTCCGAAACTCTTAATTTATCTAAACTAACATTTTATAAATTTAGTAAAATGAAATTCTATCACATTTTGTTGGTTTACATTCCTTTGGGGAAATGTGTTTGTAACAGCCATCTGTTTCAGTGGCTCCCTTCCCCTTCCCCTTCCCCGAGAACACGTATTATAGTTTTAAAAAATATATTAAAATAGTATAGCGAATTCACTATGCGTTTGCTTGGATTCTAAAAGACATAATCTGCAATAACCCCCTAATTATACATCTTATTTTGCTTCTGGATTGTTAAGGTACTCAACCTTAGAAGGATTACGGCGTTGACCTAAAAGAAATTGTTTAATATTTGTACCACATGCTGTTCAATATTCTGAGGCTTTGTCGGTGACTACACTTCCCTCGTAAAATTTTTAGCACAATTTTTTTTTGCATAAATACAGATAAGAATAGAATTTTATTGTATTATAAATGTACATTATAATGAAATATGACTTTCATACAGAAATTAGATGATTCACACTGAAAGAAGATAACAAGAGATACACATTTGAAGGTGTCTATAAATATAATATGCAATTTTAAAAAATTGCTGAGAATAAGGAAATTCATGCATAGTTTTGATGTGTGACTGCCGCTGAATTTTCGTAAAATAGATTATGCTAAGCATATAACTTATAATGAATTAAAACGAGACTTTTCAGTTACCCTTGTTAAATTTTCTCACATTTTATATGAGGAAAAGTAGTCAAAATATGTCTACAATTTCAATAGTCTGTGGAACAAATATAAATTAACAAGTTCTTTTCGTGACCAACACCCTTATCTTACAGAACTTACAGACGACCTCATTCACACACACACACTGTTTTAATAAAACTAATTGTTTGGTTAATTCTTCGTAAAATATAAGCGTTTTACAGTAATTTATCACTAGAAGAAAATTAATTTCAACGGGGTTTTACAGAATATAGTGCTATTTAATTCCTAAAAGATTTAATTCACAATAAAGCACGTAAGATTTATTATCAAAACATTGCAATAAACAAAATATAAATTATGGGTAAGTTAAGTAACTGTAAGAATTAAAGGAAATGTTCCTGAAATTTTATTACCGTTGCGTAACGTCGGCAGGGGGAATTTGAATCCCTTACTCCTTAATTGTACTACAATTGCGCACTCCGTATATAAATGCAAATCAGTAACGAACATGAAACAACACCGTGGCCATTGCATGAACAACACAGAACAAAGGCTTTGTAGGTACTGTGGACAGCAGCTTTGATAGCAGCTCAAGTATACAGAGCAATCTGAAGTATAGTCTGCTGCAAAAAAATACGCAAAATTTACACACATTTTAAAATTTATTTTCAAATTTGACTTGATTGGTTTCTGTTGAATAAATTTTTAGAAATACGAATCTCATCTCTCGGAACCAACGAAAGCATTCCACAGTGGAGTTTAAAATTTTTGACATTTTGTACTATAAACATTTAGATTATAATCCGTTCACCGTTGGTTATAACTTTTCTGAAGCCTTGCTCAAGTGTTCCATTTTCATATTATTCACTCGCCTCAGGGACAGAAAGCTTAGCCAAATCTATAAAATTACAACAAAGGGACAATGCACAACATTCGTGCGCACTTTGTTTAATAATATCATGCACAAGACCTATGTATATCTGGGCGTTACCTACACACCTATTTCCTCCCTGTTTTAAATCATACTGGTTTTAAGTAAAATATATAATAAAATATAAATAAAATGTGAATGAAACATCAATTTTTCCGATTATAAGATACTTTTTTTGTTAATATAAGTATAAGATGCGTGTGATACATGGCATATATAGGAAACAACCAAGCACGTCATACATAAGGTGATTTTTCAAAGGTGAAAGAAGTTATAACTATTTTAAATTGCACGTGGTAAGTGTTTTCTCGGTGTACAGAAGAGAAGCGTACACCGTACAAAACATTTAGGTAAATTCGCTTACATGTAAGGGAAGATAATTAGCCTACCTGTGCATGTAAGCTAAAATTACCTCTTAAATGTAGAGTGAATTTACATAACAAGTAAAGTACTATTACCCAATCGTACGGAAGAAGTACCTGACAAAATTGGTGGTGCGGGGGGGGGGGATCCCATACAAGCAAGAAAAATTAATTATATTGTATGATAAAAATATATTTAAAAATATCCCGGAGCATTAGAATTGGTCTTTTTTTTATTACATTCATCTTCTTAAATCTCAACGCTAAATTCTTCGGCACTCACTTGCGGGTGGACGCGAACCATGGTCCACTCTCACGATAGGCCGATGCGCTATCCATTACACCACGAAATAGCATAGCAGTTTCAGTGAATATTAAGCTGTTAAGTATTGTTTCTTCCGCCCGTCGTCCCACTTAGCTGCTGCGACAATGCTGAAGAGATGCACGCGTCGTAAGGTATTTTTCCCATCCATTTATGGATTTTCCACTTCTATGTACGTGAATTCGACTCAAGAGTGAATTTTAACTTACGCGTAAGGAAAATTATGTTTACTCCACAAGTTTGCGAATATTACCTTACACTTGTCAGGTCATTTTCCCATTATTTTTTTTTACAGTGTAAAGACTGGCCCTCGTAAAGGCGGCACGCATCCATATGCTAGGACCATGCCAATGACCATGCATAATAGTAATTATCGATGTGTTAAAAATGACTGTTTGACTGCTTTGCAGGCAATCGATATACTTTGTCCACTTGTCAACATATTCGAGTACATGTCCTGTAGCTGGACACATTTATATAACAGGTTTGTGGTTCTATATTATTGGAATCAACATTTAAAAAGTTCCTGCCCTCAAGGGGAAGCCTTCCCTGCCATATTGAATTATTGGATTTTCCAGCTTGTTTACATTTTGAAAAATATATAATTCGTAAGTACCCCTATACTCAACTAGCTATTGATGTTGCACTGCAATACAGACATGGCAAGGGTTCTACAAACTCATCATTACATCACAATATTAGTTATGCCAAAATTTGGCAAAATTAATATTGTGAGTGGTGACATGTACAAGTTCGTAGTTTGGTCGTTATGTAATCCCATGAAAAGTAGCACAGCGTAGTGTTTGACAGAGCCCATCCCGGGACAGGATTAAGCTTTGTTCTAGCTCCCGCTATAACATAAGGACAAGTGTCAATGTCGTACATTGGCAAGTTTGATATACCGTATGCTCACGGTTTCTATTTTACTTTGGCCCCTCTTGCGAATTTCCACTACTATTGGGGATGGCTCTAAAATATCGTGGATTCTGTAGGGTCCCTATTATTTAAAGGAGAGAGCCTTTTGTCGTGCGTGGTTTTTTATCCAAACGAATTTGCTAACTTTTAGATCACTAGGACGATATTTTATATCAAACAATTCCTTTTGCTTTGTTGAGACGCAATGAGGTTTACACGAGCTCGCTCACGTGTCTGCTGCAAACGTTGGCACCAATCGTCAGTTCGCGGGGAGTATGAGTGGCTAATGACATAGTATGGCTCTACAGCTTCAACCCCCTCGGGAAAGTAAGAAATGGGTAAATTTTATGCTTCGATTAATAGTTGTGTTATAATTAAATAAAATATAAGAAACGTAATGGTCCCAGTGAATGGGATCTTCGCTGGCGCGTGAGGTTAAGTGTTGAGAAAGAATTTTACTGACTTGTTATGTCAAACCGTTGCATGCGGGATTATATACTGTGGTCTGAAGCTTTTTGATCTGTAGTTTATGAAATAGCTCTGCCAAGCTCTGCCATCATTTCGTTGTTAGAGGATGTGCCCCTGTCCATAAGGATAGATTTTGGGCAGCCAAACTGTAAAATAACGTCTTTGACGAAATTGGCACAATTAGTGCATCTATCGTTTTTACAGGGCGGGCGACAGCATAGCAGGTGGAAAATTCCGTCATTATAAGTATGTATCTGTTGCCGAATGCTGATGTTTGTAATGGCCGTTTTGCGTCTAGACCCCAAGAATGATGAAGAGGGTGGGGACGGTATAGGGGCCATCTGTCCAATTAGTTTTTGATTAGGGGTTTTAATGCGTTGGAAAATGGGACAGTTCTTTATGTATTCATTTACATCCTTATTCATAGAGTCCCAATAATACCTTTTTTTAAAATCATTTCAAGAGTTTTGAACTGTCCGAAATGCACCCCCCCCCCTCCTAAGAGGGCGTCGTGATGCGCTGTTATGATTTCGGGGGCATAGTATTTTGGCACTAGTGTTAGTTTCCTTTCCCCATTAGGTGTGTGCTGCTTCATACAAATTTCCCCATTCCCAGAAATTGTGTATCTTCTGGCTAGCCATCGGTATCTAGGGGTAACTTTATCTGGTTCAGTTAATGCTAATTTTAGTTGCTGGATATGGGGGTCATTGGCATACTCAGCGAGAAATGGTGATGTTACCTTGTCGATTATAGGTGCTAAGAAAATATGGGAGTCGTCGTCGACTTTAATATATTCTTGTTCATGAATATAAACTTTCTGGTTGTCGTCATTAAAATGCGACATTGTAATTTGGGGTCAAGGTATGTGGTGTTAATGGTGTTTTCATGGTTTTGCATTATGATTTCTATGTTTACCTGATATACTGTGGTCATGATTTTTGCAATGGCCTGAAGAGGGAGATATTTTTCATTAATAATGATTTTTGCCACACGGGATTTGTCCTTGGTGTAGAGATCGTGTTTCATTAAATGTTTAATATGGGGCAAGTTATTTGTTATATATTTAGAAATTGTGTTCTTTATTTTGTCTTCTTTGTCAGGATTCTGAAGAAGTGATTCTGCTAATGCTTGGTAGAATGAATGGCAATGGAGGTAATTATGTTTCACATTATAAGTCTTATTGCAAGAGTGTCGTGTGTAGTGTCAGCTGCTCCTACTGTGGGAATACGGCTCATCGCATCCGCGAGCATATTTAATTTCCCCTTTACTATTGGCGCTTCAAATTCGTACTCTATTAGTGCGATGGCCATTTTTTGTATGTGCACATTGTGTTCTGCCATTGACTTTAGGTATCTTAAGCTCGCATAATCAGTTTCAATGACGAACTTTTGTCTGTACAGGTACTGCTTAAAATATATTACAAAATATTTAATAGCCAATAATTCTCGTTCGGTTGCTAACCATTTTTTTTGTAAGGACAGTTTTTTTGGAAGCGAAGGCTATAATGGAACAATTTTTAGTGTTCGGTTCTTCTTGCATCAGCACCGCCCCTATCGCTGTTTGAGATGCGTCGTACGCGAGTATGGTTGGGTGGGTTTCATCGAAATTCGCTAAAATGGGTGTTTTACTCAATGCTGATTTTAATTTCTCAAATGCTAGTTGCTCTTGCTGCGACCATTTAAACTGTACTGTATCTTTTGTGAGTTCAGTTAACGGTACTGATATTTGTGTGTAATTCAGTATATATATAAGTAAGTCAGAAGTGAGTCCAAGAAACATGCGAACCTGTTTAACGTTCTTAAGTGGGGGGGGGGGGGGATTTGTTAGATTGTAATAATTTTGTCTGGGTTAGTTTCGATACCCTGTGGTGTAATGTAGTGCCCACGAATTTTCATCTCCTGTTGTGCGAAATTGCATTTTTTTTGCTGTTAATTTTGACGTTATATTTATGGAAGCATTCCATGACTTTTCTGATGTTTTCTAAGTGTTCATTAAGTGTTGCTGTTTATAAATATGTCGTCGATGTATTCTACTGCTGTGTTCCAGTGCAACGGCCTTAACATAATATCAACAAAATTTTGGAAATATTTGGGACTCGTAGCGAGGCCCATTGCCATACGTGTGTACTTGTATAAACCTACTCTATCCACACTAAATGCAAGTTTTTCTCTGTCCTGTCTTACAAGTATAGCATAGAACCCGCTGAACATATCTATTGAGATGATGTGTGTGGAATTTCGCAAAGCGTTAATTATATCCTCCGTTCTTGGGATTGGGTACTGTACATTCTTAAGATGTTGGTTGTTACAGTCGGAAGTCTGTGAGGAGTCGAATACCACCATGGCATTTAGTTATTAATAAGCTGGGTCCAGTGTAAGGAGATTCCGAAGGAGTTATAATGTGTGAGTCTAGAATTTGCTGTATTTGTGTTAATACTTGTTCCCACAATTTGGGGTTGATACGATAGGTGCATGTGTGGATCATCTTATCCTCAGTTAATTCCAATTTAATTTCATACTCTTTGGTTTCCGTAAGTTCATTTATGGAACTAGCGAAACTGTCTCTGTATTGTTCGCGTAAGTGCCGCAATTCTCATTGTTGGGATGTTTTTAAATTTTGAATTTATGTCGCCAACTGCTTCATCTGATGTGTAATTTCTGTGGTAATAATTTTTTGAATGTGATACTACACAGTTTCTCATGTCATATTCAATAGAGTTAGTGTTAATGGGAATGACAAATATTCCATTGTTATCTGAAGCATGAATAAACATTATATCCCTGTTTAGAACTGGAACTACATCATATTGTTGAACAAAATCAACTCCAAGGATGATGTCTAACTTTAAATTGTCTATTAATAAAAATTTTTGAGAATAGTTATGTCCATGGATGTTAATATTAAGTTTGGTTTTAAAGTGAGGTATTTATATCTCTTCAGTGGCACCTACTAGTGAACATATATCTTTAACTGGAGTTCTTTTCTCTTTACTTATTAATGTTGACACCATACAGGAGCAAGAGCATCCTGTGTCCAACAATGTGTTGTATGTTTTCCCGCCAAGCTGCACAAAGACACGTGGTGTTTATGTTTTCTCGTATCCAGCACGACAGTCGTCCTTGTCGACTGGCTTGTCGTCATCGCCAAACAGTTCCTTGTTTATGTTTACAGAATTTTCTGTTCCCGCTCATAGAAACTTTATGTTTGTTTCGCCAATCGCAAAGCGATGTTTGAACCTAGGAAATGTACTGCGAGTTTTTTTTTTTAAATTCGTGTTGTGATTGGGGAATAGTGGGCAAGTCTCGACTCGATGTCCTGTGTACAAACACAGCGCACATGTGGAGGATATATGCGAACGGGATCAGATGAAGGTCGCTTGTGGTGCTCTGACATCACCGCCGCGCTGACTCGTACATTCCTTTGGGCTGGCCTCGATGGACGCTGACGCTGCCGCTTCCGCGGTTTGGGGAGTGTCGTCTTTCATGGGCACTGTGTTTCGTTTTCGTGAATGCTTGGCCTTGTGGTGGGTGTCAGTATTACTGCTAATTTGCCCTGACCCGAATTTTGCTGTGCGAAATGTGATGCCGGGTGGCCTAGTTACAGTATTTACTTGTTACAGAATGATTTATTTAGCCTGACTTGTAGTTTGCTGTGGCATCAGAAAGCTTTCCCTGCGGGAATTAAACCTAGCGATTTGCGCGTATGACCATGTCGGTATACATTTTCTGAACGATGCCTCACAGACGTTAATTATTCGTAGAACCTTGCCTTCTGGCTTCATACTTTTGCTATCTCTAATTTGAGACATATTGTCTCATATATTTGCCTGTTTTAACCTACTTTCTTTTGACGGCCATGTCCGTATTTCTTTCTCATAATAGTGTACTTTATGTATGTCGTGCTGCGGGGGTTGCCTTTAAGGGGCCTGCCTGCTGTGTTGTTGATGTGTGTGCACCATATTCTGTGTTTTATCAATGGGATGGTGCTTATTGCTCTCTCGAATGGTAGTTTTTTTGTTGATATTGTTTGTTTGATTTTGGTAATGTCTAGTTTGCCTTTGGGTTAGGGGGGGGGGGGTGCTGTGGTGTTGTGCGGTGTCATTAAATATGGAATTTTTTTTTTTGAAAATTTGTGTTTGGTGTTGGTGTGCATTTGGATGGATGTGGTTGATAATATTACCCTTGTTGTGGGACATATTCCCTCACGACAACGAAAGACTGGCAGTTGTGATAGTACGTGTTGTTCTGGTATTGATTCGGGGTGGGTGAGTTTTTGTAGTAGTTGTTGTATATCTGGTTATTTAGAGCTAAATTAGCAATTTATTCTTTGGGCTTAACCACTTCTGCTCTTAGTGTATCTGTGTCAGCGTTAATTTGGTGACCCATAATTGCTTGATTGTAGCGGAACAACCCGAGTTCTACTCTTTGGATGTTTGTCTTGAGGTCCTGGATTATATAATTTTTCAGATCTACTATTTTGTCAGCAATGGAGGGTAGGAGAGACCACCATACGATTCCAATGAAATCAGTGCCACTGACGTTTGGATTATACTTACGTCACTATAACAGAAGGTTCTCTATTTGCTTTTGTGGACTTTCATTAAATTTTTGTTAACAGTTGTTTCAGGTATTCCTCTGTGGCAGGTGTGGAGAATGAGTTTTTAAGTTTATTGACTACGTCATTCAATGTGGTTTCCCCTGGGTGTGTTTGTATTTCAATCGTTGGGATTTCTCTGTGTCGTCCCAGTTGTTGTATTCCGCAGTGTGATTATAATTTTCTAGGAACTCTGGCCAATTTTCATTTTCATCCCCTGAACATTTTGGTACTGTTATTGGCTACGATAATGTTAAGGAGTGCTGGGTTTGCCACATTGGGATTTTGTTGTATATTTTTAAGTGGTGAGGCCAAGGGTGAGTTTGAGTTTTCGTAAATATGTTCTCTAGTGGTTGAATGTGTGTAAGATAGTGCGGTATGTGTTGTTCAACGTTTTCGTATGTGGGAGTGGTGTCGTAGGCAGAAAGCCACTGTTGGAAATTTTTGTGATTAGACTATGTGTGATGTGTGTAGAGTTTGTGTTGAATTGATCAACCAATTCCGGGTTTTCTTGTAAAAGTTTTTCTGCTGAGTCGATTAGGTGTTGAAACATGTCGGTTGTGTTCGTATTTCTGGCTAGAAATTTCTTTTGAGTTTCTAACAAGTCTATTGTGGCGTGTTTAAGGATGTTTCTGGCAGTGTTCACAAACAATGATTTCGGTTCATACATCATATATTTTGTGTAATGTTTGACACTGTAACATGTGATCTAAATGACTAGCATTCACACACAAGCTGGTTAGAAAATTTTATTTCCACACTGCGCAGTCCCTCGTGGAAATTTTGTAGTTAGCAAGGTGCAAAATGGTCCAAAAAGCGGCCGTGGTTTTACAAGCATGAACAGTTTAGAAGTGAAAGCACACCCCCCCCCCCCCACACACACACACACACTCACTACTCTACAATGGGCGACTTGTACGACCGAGGTATTTGCAACGCGGCAGTTTCCGCTTGCGCGCTCTGAATCGGCCGCGATATGCTGAGTAGCGCAACACTTCGTGGTTTTGAATGTTTGCTACCAATGTCCCAACTGTTTACTACGAGTGTCGGTAGGTTATCGAACTGAATGGGTTTTGCTACTCTCTGGCAGGGGGTGAAACCCTGTTGGGTGGCGGTGAACGTGAGGCGTCTTCCGTTATGTAACTTTACAGGCTTATAGTTTAGCTGTAATGTTTAAATTGAATAAAATGTAATGATTTGAAATGGGAGGTAGGAAGCGCCGGTGCTTCCACCACTTGCTGTGGCCTGTTCTGATGGGATCAGGTCACCCATTAATCTGGGGTATTAAGGTAGTTAGATAGATAGAGCACTCCGATACACGAAACACTACTTTTATTCAACTTACAACAGTTATTACAAGCTATTACAAGTATCATCTACGGGCCTTACTTTATGAAGAGGAAATATCAATAACTAACTCAATTATGGCAGGAACAGCATTAGGTGCCTTAAGGTGCTCTTTGACTCTGATGAAGTCCAAGTAAACACCACGAATATCCCTAATTCTCGACGACCTATTGTGCCCTACTGGAGGTATATTTACCCTGATAGTCTCGTCGTCGGCTACGTGAAGACCCCCCTCGACGGTCGCTGCAGACAGGGGTCGATCCGGGACCACTGGCCTAGTGGTTCGCTCTCGTAGTCGTCCTTCGGGCGGCTGGATTAAATATGGCCGCGAGCCGCCATCATACCAGACTTATATAGGGGCGACCCCGACCTCATTATCGTTCCCCCGAGGAAATATTTCCATTAACAGCCGGGTTGGCTCGTCGAGGTTGCGCCATCTTGGGCTCTCGCATGTTGCTTGCTAACCCTGGCTACTTGTGATCACACCACGATATGTTAAAAAAGACCCCCTGACTGCCATGGCAATCGATATACTTTGTGCACTTGTCAACATGCTCGAGTACACGTGCTGCAGTTGGACACAGTTATATAACCGGTCTGTGGTTCTGTATTATTAGAATCAACATTCAAAAAATTTCCTGCCCTCGCGGGGAAGCCTTCCCCGCCATGTTGGATTATTGGATCAGCGTGTTAATTAAAAAAAAGAAAAGAAAATTCCGACAGTACCCCTAAACCAAACTATCTATTGATGTTGCACTGCAATACAGACAAGGCAAGGGCTCTGCAAACTCATCATTACATCACAATATTAGTTATGCCAAAATTTGGCAAAATTGATATTGTGAGTTGTGACATACATACGAGTTCGTAGTTTAGTTTTTATGTAAGATTACTGCTTCGTATATAATGCTAAAAATAGTCTAGGGCGTATGCGAGTTAGTGAGAGTTAAACGAAATAACAATTAAATGAAATAATCAAAATTTGTTAGTTTATTTACAATGGTAGGCCTGTAAAAAAACACGCAGCTGTTATATAAAAAGAAAGTGGACAGTCATTTTGTTCGGTAGTGAACTTGTATAATCAAAACGCTCTGTCATATATTGTGATCAATAAAAATGTGTGTTGTGCTTGATGTTAATGGTAGCAGATGTTTATGAGGCTAGTTCCAACAACGAATACTATTTGTAAAACGTGACGGACCTGACGTATCGTAGGTGGTTTTCTGCCATGTAGAGCGCATATGATCAAAGCCACTTCATGTGCAGCGACCCATGTATACAACACTCCAACTGAAAGGATTGACTAGAGGTGGGCCACAGAGTATCAACCTGTTACTTTCTATCTGATACCCACTTGTATCAGGTACTGTAAACGGGTACATGCCGAACTATATGGTAATGTGGGGCAAGAGCCCGCACTTGAGAAAACATAAGTCGATTGTTTCTGTTCCAATGACGCATTTCACATAAAACCACGTTTATATGCTCACACAATGCATTTTGTATGATTATATACAATTGAAATTTTTATTCATTTAAGAACTTACGATACAAATAGAACACATGGATTCGTATGAGGAAACTTTCCCCATGTGTGGGGCAAGAATCCTATTACAGTGGGGCAAGAGTCCTATTGGCATGTATTCCATTAAAAAAACCTTACTGACATAATCAGCACACGGTTTCTCCCACAGTGATCTGCATTAGTTGCACATAATCCAGTCCACAGATGGAGGCTCTTCGTACATTGCACCATATCCAGCATAGAAATAGTTCACCTTACCAGACATTGCAATGTCTTTCTCACCATCTAAAGTCAATTTGCATTTTGCTCTAACGCTTTTGGTCTTCAAGCTCACTGATTTTTATATTACGGTCATTTTATTTAGGTAAATCGACAATCCAGTAGGAGAGGGGTCGTAAAGTGGCCCACAGACCCTCCTCCCAGCTACTGCTTAATGGATGGATGGTTATAAGTAAAAATATAACATAGTGCTATTATACGATAGCTTCGAAGAATAAAGCAGAAGTATATCCATTAGAATATAGAGGATAATCCGCAGGTTGCTAGGATAGCCAGAATGAATGGCAGGATCAGCTTCGCCTCACTCACCCTCCGGGCAGCTTGGCGGTACAATTAAATAATTAGTCATAGGCTATACAACAATAATCAATCAATGGGCGATGGCATTAAAAGTACAAAAACTAAATAAAAAGTAACGATTATGCGGACCGAGATAGTAAAAGGATGGGAAGTCACAAGTTAGCGGCTCCTAACATTGAGGTCTTGAGAGTCGATGAGGGTGAAGTGAGGTGAGTATGGAGCAGCGCCGGATTGTAAGAGCGGATAAAACGGGAGATCCATGAGAAAAGCCAACGACCAGTGGAATATTCCGGCACGATTTCCACATGCTAAAATCCGGGAGGGACCCCGCCGGGAATCGAACCATGTTTGCCTAGGTGGGAGGCGAGTAGTCTAACCACTACACTTACATGACCCTTCAAAGAGTGTGGAAAACAAGGTAGAGGTTTGATGGGAAGGCCGGGGTGGTAATAAAAATTATTTCCCATCGCACGTGTAATAATGAGACTGCGTGGGAGTGTAGGTATAGGTTAATCACGGTAAAATGTGAGCACTTTTGAAGCCCTCTCATTTGGAATAATCATCAATAAATATATTATATTTTAGCCTTCGTTGTTAAGTTTCGACTGCGGAGGAATATACACACTGTGTTTATTACTTACATAGCAATATTTATTTCACAAGGGTGTTAAAGGATAAAATATGGGCGAAAGGAAAAAGTAACTATGGCCTCAAACGTGCTCACTTTACCGTCAACAGTCTTTAGTTAGGGATAGGAAAAATTCGCGAATTCTGTTACCTGTATTCTAGACTCCACAGTAATGTGTATACTAGAGCCTCAATTATTTGTCCATTGGCTGCTGCCACATATAGTAGTCAGTGTTGCTTCACACTTGGCAGTGTGGCAGTCGCTACTTGTTTCCTTGCAAGTCTGCCACTGAATCAGTGTCATACAAGGCGTGTCTAATAAACTGCGATCCAATTGCGAAGTCAACTTCAGTGTACACGTGTTTGACGTCTATCTTGCCCTGAAATAAACTCGCGAAATGTTTTTATCCCTATCTATAGTTAGAGCCACGGGTATTTCGCGAATTCATTCGGAGGTGAGGTAGACTACAAACACTTGTTCTTTGCTCCTACGGTTGTGATTGGACGACAGCTCTTTAGACACGTCCCGTTCAACTGTGAGGCAGGAAGCAGTAATGTGAGTGAATGTTCAACAGTCTTGCACAGAGGTCTCACTTGATCATAGTAACCAACAACGATCAACCACCTAACGGAAATATGGGAAATTCAAGGCTTCATTTCGTGCTGTGTGTTCGATGCTAGCGCTCCAAGTTGTGACTCTTGGAACTAACGAAAAAAATGCCACGACGCTAGTGCTCCAAGTGTTCTCTCATGGAACTAACGAAAAAAACTCACGCGGCGGGAAAATTGTGCTCGTTATGATATTATTTTGAATTACTCAAAATTCTTGTGTACTTTGCAGCAACGTAATGACTCGAATGTTAATCTTGTGTTTATATTTTATCAAAGGCAAGGGAAATCATCACTTCTTGGAATTTAACATACATCACGAGAATACCAAGGGAAAACAATATATAAAAGAATATATACAATTCGAAATAGTACTTTAGTAAGAGCTTGATCGAACGTGAAAATTAATAAATATATAAACATACGTAAGTATTAGTATCACCATTTTGTTCACACAAATACAAATTCAGAAAATTTGTATTATTTAATGTAATTGCAATTGCGTAGGTTATGATTGGGCACTTTCAAGTTACCTCGGTAATAAACTTTCAATTAACATATGGTGGTGTAACATCAGTTATATCCGTTTTTAACAAAGTATTTATTTACTTTAACGTTTTAATCAAAATGGTAAGTAATAACTGGTAATGAAAACGTCAAAATCATATTTCTCCTTATTGTAGTAATGACCATTTATTAAATATTACACACACCACGTGAATATAATTTGCTATAGGCGTATGACAATTTTAATTAAAAATCAGCACTGTAAAGCCTTGTATACAATATCAGTGGCAAGTCGTGGTCGCAGGTTGTAACAGGAGTCGCAGGGTGGTTCGCAGTCTTGTAGAGAGCCAATCATGCAACTAGGATAAAATCCAAGTCCTATGAATACAATTGCTCTGACTAACCAACATTGACTAAATTGTAGATAAGAGACGACAGTAAAACGCATAAAATTATTTGCTCGTTTACAAAAATGCATTAAAATACACAGGACAGTCTTGCTTTATTCGTGAAACAAATTGATTGTGTTGTATGGCGTAATGCATTTATGCACAATGGAACGTGTTTATTGTGTATAAGAAATTGTAATTGTAAACAATGGCCAAACAGAATAAAGCCATAAAAATACACTGTATTGCCAAACTGTAACTGTAGGAGCGTGATTGTCGATTGTCACTTGTTGCAAGCAATTTATACTTGTTGGTTTAATTTACAATGTCTATCATAACTTACAAAATCGAAATGGTAGTGTTTATTAAATTAAAATTCTTCCAATGAATTGAATGCTACAAATAAAAATATCGTAATGAGTAAATATTGTAGTGAACAGGAGAATTTTTGTGCTCGAATTGATTAACAAGCTGCTCACAAGCATTTACAACATCCATTTGCATCGAGAAGCTGGTGTGAAGATGCACACTACTAAAATATACAATCTGCCCGGCCAAAAAGCCATACAAAGTATCAAAATATTCAATTGTACGAAAATAAACATGAGAAAAGCAGCAAATAAATACTTTGCCAAATTGTGTTACCCACATACTGACATTTACATATGACAGATTAACGAGGGCTAAACCACAAAGTTTGCAGATTGCTACCAATTCAACCACGATAGTTTGTTTATTATTTATAACAACAGACTTATTAACATACATTGACTCTCATATGTGTGTCAATTACAATTGCTTAGTTACCTACTTGTTGTATGTGTAATAATAAGTGACAGTTATGATTTTTTTCCATTAATTTGGAATTTTCCATGCAACATATTCTTTGGTGGTTTGTGATTGGTTCTTAAGAAGTTTTACAAACAAGACATTACGTAAACAGTTTTAATACAACACTGAATATCGCTGCGACTTCCACGGCTGTCATGAACCACGAATGCATTGTAGACGAGGCTTATGACTGTAGAACTTACTTTCTAATTATTGTCATAGACTTACCACAGCTATGATAGTGTAAATAGATTTGTTTCACAATGCTTAAACAAAACAATTTCCCATTTGAGTTAAAGCCTATCATTTAAGGAATTTCGAAACATAGTGCAAATAAGTTGTTAATCATTGCGCGTGTAATTTCTATATGTTATGTCCTTAAAAATAAGATGATAAATCCACTGCTACAAAACACTGACTTTAAGATGATTTTATACTTGTGCATTGAAAGCCAAAAAGTAAGGGAGCACCCAGCGCCTCGCTGCAAGGTGTGCAGTGTATTATGCAAAATATACATGTAGGTACTTATTACATGCGATGAAAGTCCATTGATTAAACTACAGATGCATGGTCATACTTTTTTCACCTCGTAAGAAAACTGTGCACGCCAACTGTAAAAATGTTATTCATTACAGTTTTCACAATTTTTCTTTTATTGTATACAATTCAATGATATACGTGAATGCATACAGCATTAGATAACTGGGTTCTTAACATTTCTGCGTTTAAAGCTGAGAAGCAATCAGAGCAATAAGTGTGAGAATGTCATGCTCATCAAGTGCTCCATCACCACAAAGCGCAAGGCTCTTAACTGACGTGCAGTGTTCTCGTTGGGCTGCGTGTACGTATGGGACTTTCTGCGCTGACCCCATTATTTTATTGGTGGAAAGACAGGAGGAAGGTTCAATTCAGGGCTCTTGAATACGTATCTGATGCGTATATTTTGAGATACTGCACTTTGAAAAGCAGTTTTTAGCTATTTTTGGAATACTCATTTGTTTTTATAATGTGTGTGACACCTTGAAAGCACTCAACAGCACTCGTCTGACGTGAGAGTTCTTTTAGTACAGCAGAACACTGGACACATATTTAATAGTTTCATAGAAAAACAAGTATTTCCAACACACTGAAATTCAGTTGATGTGTCAAGGTGGGCAGGAGCCTTAAATGAGAGCTTAATTCATACTTGTTTTCAAAAATCATATGAAAAAATAACTTTTTTTAACGGTTAATAAACTTATTTTCATGTGTGAAATGAATAATGAGACATTTCGTGGTACAGCAGTGCATAATGCTCTCGTCGTATACGCACAATGCCAGTACTTACTTGAACATAGACAGCTGTTCTGATTAAGTTATCTATTTATTGCTCATGTATTGAATTTTCTGTGAACAGTGTAAATTTGATGAACTGAAATTACAAAATTTAAACATTTTGGCAGTTTTAATACAATGACACATCACAAGTGCTTGACCAAGGGTGTGCAGCGAAGGGCAACTACCCCCTAACTTTAGTGAATTAAAAAAAGTATATCCCAAAAACAGACTTTTTTTTGGCATTTGGGTTTCAACAAAGGTGAAACATTTTAAGCCTAATTTGCTGGAAAGAATCAACCAATTATAAATTCTACCTATGGCCCTCTCATCCAATGAAAGCAGTATCTCTGTAACATAAGTCCAGGCTACACCCCTGTTACAGCAAGTCTGGGACTGGTTCTATTTGTGTGATGTGTTCCAATTAAAATAAACACTAACAAATTTTACGTGACGACATTCAAGAAGGGTTAATTGTCATGTCCCCTTGGCTGATGTGGATATTTTGAGGTACATTTATCCTCTTGATGCGAATTTGAAGCGTGACAAAGTCGTGTCTACGTTAAAGCATTTTTGTAGGGTATGAGGCCAGGCCAGGGCAGACACCTGACGAATTTAGAAACATCAAATAAGCGCAGGATAAAAATTTTGTTATACTCAGGCTGCCTTCCAAAAACCAATTTTCTTGTGATTGCTCAGCTCACTGGGAAACAGCAATTTAAACTCCCACAACACAGTACAGCAAACCATTTTACTAAAACAATTTTCAGATGCGTACACTTTTTTGCAAGAAACTCAGTTACTCGATCTCGGCTGTAATTAAGGTTGATAACTAACATTTATGGTTTCATGTGAAAATAAATACTAGAGAATAGGTATATAATTTTTATGTTTTGGACGATTCACAATTCGAATTATTAACTACAGTAGCTAGTTTTAATTCTACATTCAAAGTCAACAGCCAAGTGGTAATGACTGAGAAACCGGGTAAGCAAGGGAATTTTGAGTCAACATGCATGCAGGGATGAAAAATGAATGCATTCTTCTTCAAAATAAAGCTAGTCAGCTTACAACTGTACACCGTATGAATGCCTCTTTCATAAAAATAAACTTTCATAAAAACAGTTAAATTACATCATAGCAAACTAACTAGGGCAATAATTAAATTTATAAAGTACTCTCTCTCTCTCTCTCTCTCTCTCTCTCTCTCTCTCTCTCTCTTTCTCTTGATAGTGCTTTTCGCACTACCTAATGAGAGGTGTTTTTTGTATGTCATGCTCTTGCGCCCTCGAATTGAAACAATGCACATAGGCCAACTTAACGATAAACAAAGCAAACCCAGTTGAAAGTTTTGGGCGATGATAACGACATTTGCCAACAAATGTGTACAAAACCAAAATAACATTTAGCAGCATCTCTGAGTTCTCTGAACAATTTTAACCCGTTACAATTGCATGGAAAACATATTACAGGCCACTACGTAAAAAAGTAAAATGCATATTGATTTGCTGTGAAATAGTGCAGATTTTCAACATTAAGATTATCCGGCATATCCAGTAACCTCAATCTACATTTATAAACAAACACTGCATAGGCCAAAGGGAACGATAGCGCGCTCTCTGAGCCAGTTGAGATACTGCCTATATCACAACTGGGAGAATGTGACTATTTCATGCAGGAAGGCAATTCTAAATTTATAACTGCAATTATGCTGTTGACAAAAGGCCTATTGCAATACACCAACGGTACTAACCTAGAATGTTTGTGATTTGTGTGGGTTTTACATAAACCTAGGAGTTGCAGGGTCAACACAATCTTAAAATTCATAAAGACCGGGCTACAATCATCGTAAGAATAACAATAAAAAATTAGAATTCACGCTTGTATATGGGACCAGCTGCAACACAACTTAACGGCGTAAGATGGCGGCCTGCTCGCGGTAGCCGGCGTAAGAGGATTGAATATTTTCAATTCTCTTACGTCGGATTCTACGCCGGCCAATCACGAGACAACATTTTCAACCACGAGAGTCAGTGCAGTGCAAGCTTATAAGAAGAACATAGTTATTAAATGCATTTTGCGGTACAGTTCATATTTCCGTTTATTTAAATAGTCAACGCAGTTACTAACATGTATACCACTCTTTAAATATCCCGAAACACGATTCCCGCGGAACTATTTCCATCACAAATAGGCAAACAAAAATATATATCAGGTCAGCCGACACACTGAACATATCAGCGATACATGTACAGTCTGTCTTTTTTTTTGTGATCGTTTCTCATTAGTCGGGTAACAGTTTTCTTACTGTGGTTGTAGCCAGTTCATTTTCATACTTACATGGTAACGCCACTGTTATTTTGTTAGAGGAATGCTACTGTGATTGTAGCCTAGCTTAAGTCTAAATAAATTTGTCACAGAAATGTAGAAGTAATGACAGTAAAATTTACTTCCCAGAATTTATTAACTTCCACACCTAGATCATCACTGGAACAATTTACAAAAACCAACTATGTACTTTCAAATAAGAGAAATGCACTCACCATTTGCAACCAGACAATCGATATTTACAGCAACGGTATGGCTTAATACTGGTGCAGCCAATAAAACTTCCATGGTCTTGTAATCTGTAGGATTCAAATGTTCTTCGGTCAAGTAGTGTAGCAGATGGAAGGTCTGCTTACTGTCATTCCCATAAGCGCCCGAGATATGCTACTACTGTGCGGTTCCAATCACTATTTGGCCATCAATAGTCACTTAACATGAATGTTATGTTGAAGCAGCATGTTGGGTAGATAGTGTTCAGCAGATGTAGAGGGTCAAAAATGGTCAAATTTTCAAATCATTAAAAATGAATACCAAAACTTTTTAGTGTTCTGGCATTGGTATTTGCCATATCACAAACTGACACTACAACATTCAGAATAATCTCTTGACATGATGTAAGAACATCTTCATTCAGAACAGGGGCTTTTCCGAAAACCGGGAAAATGATATCTGTAAATTATTTATACGTTTGCTTATTAAGCTACTATTCAAAGTTCATAGGCATTTTTTAGGCTTGGCGTATTTCGCAGTGTATACCATGGAACATAATAGTGAGGAAGGCAATGAAGATGGCGGAGTTATGCAATAAGGCATGTAAAATTTATGTCAAATATATTACTTTCGGCTAGCTGAATCATGTTTAATGCGAAAGCACCTCTGGAAACGAAACTAATTTTACAAAACGTTAGTCACATGGTACGATTTTGCCTACACACTAATGATATACACAGCTATAAACCACAGTAAACAAGCATTGTCGGACTGTCATTTAATTCTGTTTTGGACTTTAGTTTTTTTTTAAAAAGCTCCTATCCTGGATAAATACAAGTATCATCACTGATTTCGCACCTGGCACCCCATTCTAGTTAAACTATCTTGTAGTTTCCAATTACTTCTCAACCCTTTCGACCAAAGCTAACAGTTTCTCCACGTTTATCCAACGTCTGCCCTGTAACACAACATTTGAACACCGCACTTGAGAAGCAAGGAACTGAGCTGTTCTCAATGAAATTTATTTAAAAGAGATTCTACAAGTTTGATACAATCATTGGTCACAGAGAACAGCAGCTGTTCCAAGGAAATTCTCTTGTTCTTGTACTTTCTTCTGAAAAGTTTCAATGTTCTTTCTTTCTTCTGACATCTGCAAAATGAAAGTTGTTCGCTAGTTGTCAGATATTATAATTATTAACAGTTTGTCTCATTCAGTAAGTTTTTCTTCTTTTTGTCAAAAGAAACAGAAACTTTGAATGCGGTATTTCTTCTGTTGCCGCCAAATAACTGTCTATACTTTGCAATGCATCATCTTGAGTTTCACTGCACAATGCGCCACTTCTTGAATTATCCTGAATTTCTTATAGAAACACTGAGGTTTTCTTTGTTCTTTGGTGTAGAGCGCACCAGATGCCCTGATGCAACATTGTCATGTCTAGCTAGAGGTGGTCCTCCTTATTGCTGACCAGAACTTACTTGTGTTACAGGAATTGCACCAAAAATTAAAGTTGTGTTGCTGTTGTCTCGAAACTGATTCCATTCAAAATGATGCCCACAAAGACACGAGGACGTCATTCTGTCAATATCCGGATAGTTTGGGATACTGGGCAGTATCAGCCCATTTCTTGTGCCTAAAAATAAATAAATAATAATAATTAAGTAACCTAAAAAAATGAAAATAACAAATCACAATACCTTGCCACTGCATATAGAGTTTGTTAATGATTTCATTTAGGCTAGGTACTTATATTTTCTGCTCCTAGAGTTTCTCTCCACTTAAGCCAGTGCCTTGTATAATGTTAATGTAGGCCTAGGAAATTATTAATTTTAAACAGTTTATAGATAAGTTTCTCTTATCGGAAAATTATGTGTTCCTTGATCTTATTAAAGGAGGGAGCTGACTTAACAAGCCGAGGGACTCTCTCTTCAGACACGACTAATTAAAAATTTTATTAGATTTTGGTTTGGACCACCCATCATCTTGATAGGGCGATGAAAGAGTCATTGCGAGTGCCTACCATAAATGTGTGCAGGCTGTAGAAGTAACCAAACAGCGCAAGATTATTCATTTTAGTGCCTACAAGAGAGATGTTGCGAGGGACGTGGAGATTACCAAGGTCGTAATACTTGCCTACAGTTAAAACTGTATGTCTGGTAGGAGCAAATGTTTCTACATTATTTCAGCTGGTTTTGGAAATTGAAAATTATTTCTTTCAAGGAACTGAAACACAGAAACTTTAATTTTAAATTTTTTCCGTATATCCAGTGAAGAATAGTCTATTATTCTCGAAGCTAGCCGAAGGAAAAATATAACAGACCATGCATAGCTAACAAAGTGATTAAATTTGTAAATGATTGAATTCCGCTATATATATATATATATATATATATATATATATATATATATATATATATATATATATATATATATATATATAGCGGAATTCAATCATATATATATATGTATATATATATATATACCCCCGGAAAACGCTTATCGTACGATTGAAATGTCTTACCTCTCTTTTTTGAATTCATTGGAAAAAGAAAACATTTCAAATCCTTTGAATTTGATGCACATCTCACCGACGTACATTTTTTCCAGTACAAAGAATTTTTTCCATTCCTGCACATGTTTCAACCCTTCGCGATGTATGCTACTTCATATTTTATGGACTTTAAGTGTGCACAAATATTCAGAGCAAGTAAAATTAATTCTGGATGTTAGGTTAGTTCCTGCCATTAAAAAAAAACATGAAACGACAAAAAATCAATAAAACCATAGATATTGGGAACCACCAAACAGTTCGTTTGTCTTCGACACTAGCTCCTCAAATTGTCACTCACGACAACACAAAGTCTTGCGCGTTCGGCCCATTAGTGTTTCAGCCCCATGGTAACCAATAAGCAATGTCTGGAGTGTATAGAGAGCTGTCTAGCTTAACTCGCTACCAACTCAATCCACGAAATGCTCGGGCTCTATCTATAGTACATATTCGCCGAGGCAGCACGTGTGCCCTTGTTGCAGGCGAGGTACTCTGCCCCCCTCCCCCTTGCACGAGCACGACCGCTCTTACAGCGCTGTAGTTTATCCGGCTTGGTGACAAGACGTGGCACGGATTTATTATTGGTCCGTCCCGTCCCGGCGACAAACCTGAGGGGCGTGGCCTGCTCGGTGTCGGGACGCCGCTCGCAACAAGGGCGCAACTAGCCTGCGTCCTCGCGCGCCTATACTATATTTACCATATTTAATTGTACAATTTTTTTCTATGGTCTATTCGTAGTTTCTTCACACTTTTCGAATCGAACATTTGTATTAATCACCCCACAATTAGGGATAGGAAAATTTCGCGAGTTGAATGAACTGTAAACTAGACTCATCGTCATCAGTCCTCTGCATACGCTGTTGAAGTCGTCTGCAATGGAGATTCCTATGCGCCGCCATATTGGATGCAAACAACTTGTTGCTAGGCAGTTGCTATGGAAGAAGTACCGCGAAATGGCTATCACTCAATTTGCGTTGTTTCATTTGTATTCTGTAGGCTTATGTCCAAGCGTGAATCCCTTATTACTTGTGGTGATTTAATGGCACACATTTTAATAATTTGTTGTGATTCCCCTGAGAATTTAATTGAAACTCAAAGCTGCAGTCTAAAATTCGTGTACCTCCCTTGTATCAGGTTGCCGCGCAAAAATAATGTCGGATAGGCACAGTACTGATGGCACAATTATTGCACTTGTTTCATAATAGGCAGTAGCTGTAGGTATTAACACGATTTTTCTAGTTTTTTATTTGAGTTATACAATTTGAATATAAAATGCAAATTTATTTGCGCCATTGCCACGAAACTCCTATAAGGTTTGTACTGTGCCTAATGAAATTGACAATAACTAAGAACTTCCCTAGAAATAAATGCATAAAGAGAGTATTTCTGTTTAATTGAAACTACTTTCATTTCCTAAATTGTGTCGTTTAACCACAATAAATTCATGAAGACCTGACCTAACCTAACTTCATGATAGTTGAATTTAAGGGGTTGGGTGTGCCTGTGTACTACCACACATTTCACAAAGTACAATAAGGACTAACATGAGTAAGATACGGTCATTAAAATATCTCAAAATAAGAATTAATTCTGCGAGTCATTGTCTGTATTCCGACGCACGATAGCGCATCTGCTCAGACACACTTTGTGATTCACTTATAGTGAAATATTTAGTTAGGTTAGGTCTTATTAGACATAATGCAGTTAAATGACGCAATTTAATTAGTCATTTATTCCTGTTATTCATTATAATTTTTCCGAAAGGTGATTCACTTAGGATTAGCTTAGTTAGGTCCTCTGCATTTCACACAGCTAGGCACGTGCCAGCAGTACGCAAGCCCTTCAACTTCCATGCCGACATGCAACATGACTGAAGCAAAACAAAGTGGGTGTGACAATTACAGTCCCTATAGATCCGCCCATAAAACATTAGGTTATTTATTATTACGTCTATTAATTTACTCTCCAACCCTACACAACATACATTTGTGCTAGAACTACTGACAAAGAATTATATTACACAAATTGTCATTCCATCAAATATATTAAAAGTCCTATAAAATCAGCTGACTGTAGGCTTACTTGTTACGCATTTCCTATCGACTATAATTTTTAAATTTGTCCTAAGTTACTCCACTTTCCTGTGAACTGCCCAGTGCCCACTGTGGACAGTATAAGGCGTGTTCAACTCCATCTTGTTTTGTATTATCATGCTATGACAAAGATGATAAACATTAGTAACCACAGAATATAACCTATAACGTAGGCCTACCTCCTTTTCGACTTCTCTGGGGAAGAAAACAAACTATTTGTTCTGTTTCTTTAAATATTTCTAGGACCGTTCTCTTTCAGGCCTTCTTTAAGTGTCAGCTACAAAGACGCGAGCCTTCGTTTGGATCCCTATCTTGTCTCCCGCAATAATTAGCTCATAAGCCGAGAACGGTAATTTCTAAAGTGAAATACAAGAGATTCATACTAATAGTTTAGTCCACTGTTAATAATCCTGGTAGCCTACCTAGAATGTATATTACTTGTCTTAACCTGTAACATATAGTTTTACTAGCTCCAATTTAGACAATAGTAAAAATACCATGGGCATATTTCAATTTACCATATTTGTGGCATTTAAAAAATATGTATTTTTAGGCCTTTTATAAGGAATTTTACTATTGCACTTGAAATATAATTACTTCAAAGAATCTTAAGTACTTACCGACACATACGAATACACATCGATATTATTCAACTTTGTCTTTCGCGAAACGAAAGAATTTAGACGCCTCTCTGACGTTATTGTAATTGCAACCAAATGCAAAACAATTTACCGTCGCTTGTGCGTGGTTACTGTTACGCAAATATTGCTAAAGACAAGATAACTCTTACTACAGCATAGAAAACTGCTGGATCACAATTTTATTTGCATCTAGCACAACAGTTGCTAGGCAACGGTTCAGGATACGACGTCAACTTCAACAGCTTATAGTGGAACCTCAGCTGTGTGTTCATTGGCTATTGCCTTACACCTGCAGCGGTTATGGGATTCGCCAGGTGTTTCCTTGCAAGTTTGCTATTGGCTCAGAGGCGTGCAGGGCTGATATGTGATCCAATTGAGAAGGTGACGCCTCTGTATATGCGTTTGACGTCTCTGTTGTCCCGAAATGAATTCGCGAAATTTTGTTATCCACCTACCCACAATTACCATCTTGATTCTTTCCGAAACATACCACAAACGTATCACAAACATACCACAAATATACCACAAACATACCACAAACATACCACAAACGTATCACAAACGTTTCTTCTGTTAACGTAAAATTACCTTATTTTTGGGTTATTAAAATTTTTATTTATATTTTATCTATAGACTTGAATATTTGATCAATAATTAATACGAAAGAAATACAGAGAAAACAGGTGTGTTGGTAATACCTAGGGACAGGTGTGTTTCGCGAAAATATTTATGTCATGCTAGAATGCAACATCCTACGCCCACACCCACAACTTCCTTTGGTTATTGGCCGCGTGTATACGTGAGAAGACATGTTCTTATTTGACTGGACCAATCGTGATAAAGTACTGCAATACTGAACGTCAATGATTCGTGGACAGACACTTGAAGCATGTGGCATTAAAAATAATCGAACCACGAAAGTGCATGTGAACAAAAGTGTTCTGGAGTACAACATTTCCTGCGAGAAACAAAGTGCATCCAGGAGTGCTTTAGCGTGGAGCGCCATGCAAAGGTGGACTGCATGAACCTCGGACAGACTTCTCCGTGCAAAACCAAACAACTACTTCTCAACAATGCAAACATGTTGGTGATGTTTCGCATGGACAATATGAATTTGTGGCATGTTTACAATGAACATTTCAATATGGACATTGCATCAGATTTCAAGAGACTGTGGGCCTTGTGCTGTAAAGACAAGTATGGATTTTGGACGATTTTTAAGGGCTAGCCCCATATAATGGGAGGTACTGCCATGGGTAGGATCAGTTCATCGCTGGCCATCGAGAATGAGTTTCAGCATATCGAAATTCGGGCAAAGTAAACTGCATCTTGTCAGAGACGATGATGGAGGTTGTCTCGTACTAAGGAACGATGGGACCTGCTATGATGGTAAAAAAATAATTAGAAATGTTGGCAAACCAGAGCTATCCAAGGATACTGCTACTAAACATTTTGTCCTCGAAACTGGCAATGACATCATATTGGAATTGCACAGTATGTTGACCGAATAAAACACTTTCTTTTGCAGCTCTCTTTCCATGTTCAGAGCGAAGATGGAGCAAGTGAAGACAGATATTGTCTGCGATATAGTGGCCATGGATGAGCACGTGATGAGTGTTCAAAGGCAAATTATCGACAGAGTGAATGTGGCATCTGCACAAAATGAAGACAATCTGAAACACGTGAAAGGATATATGAAACGTACATTCATATCCTCCATTTTCCCACCTCGCCACGAAAACGGATATTCAGAATTACAGCAGGGACATATTGGATGTCTGCAGCGAATGCCTGGACAAGATCGAAAGTATTTTAACGGAGACCAAAAACTAAATCTATAAAAGAGATCAACGATAACAATTTTTAATCAGTGAGATGTCGGACATTACCAGTGACCTGCATCGGCCAATACAGTTGGTTCACTCGAAGTAATTGTTCGGAAAGAATGCCAAAATTTCACACGACCTTATAGACGAAGACATTTTTTAGCCTGTTACTCATCGTATCGAAGTGTTCAGGGAGAACGATGGAGCACCTGTAGTAGTGAAGACCAAAGTCGACGATACTGCTGAGCCTAAAAGAAGCGAAAACATGATGATGTGCTGCAAGATCAGGATGATAAATCGGATGTGAATTTTCCACACAAAAAAAATTATGGAAGAGAGTCTTCGAACCCAATGCTGTGGTTCGCCAGTACCTATGATCGTACACATCGCATACTAATGATACGACATATGGTGTATACAGGCATAATGATAAATGGTTCCTCAGAACTGATGACATAGAGTTTCTCCCAGGTGGAATCATCAGAGTTGGCGATTGCAAGTCACCTGGAACCCTGGGGCTGTATGAATATCTATTTCGCAAGGAGCCCAGGGAGCTCGAACCTGCTTGAATACAAGACATTGCTCGAGCTCACGCATGCGCTTTACCCAGATATCAATCCTGACACTGGCACTTATAAGGACAAAGATTACAAAAATCGACATTCTCGCAGATCTCGTCAGCGGCCTAGCACTGAAAAGTGCCGAAGATTAAAAAAGATAGACGATGGAAAGAACACCAACTATGTATTATAGAACGACATTAATGGGCTGTTCGATAGACTGTGACTACTTCTGGCTTTGCAAATGGTTGGAAATTACTCCTACATTAACGAGATAATTTCTGTCATCGAAGAACTGATGAAGGGAGGCTACATAGAATGCGTAGTTTGGGAATCGCCAATTTACTGCATGCATTTGCGAGAAGCAATTACCGCTGCCACAATGCCGTGATATGTGGGATGAACTGACTTTCTCAAGCCAACCTCGTCGAGATGATACCATATGCTCAGGTCAACAAGGGCTACAAATTCATGTTGACCATCATCGATGCATATAGCAGGGCCTGTCAAGTCGAAGAATGTACACGATGTCACCTAGAAGACGTGGCAGATGTATTGTGCGAAGGATGCATCCCGACTAATAAACAATCTACAAGGCAAGTAATTCTAAAATGCAAAGTTCAAGTCCCTGATGAAGAAAGATAACATAAATCATTATTCTACTTACAGCGATCTAAAAGCTTCTATCGTCGAGAGGTCGAATAGGATTACGAATGGAAAAATGTGGAGGGATTTTGCTGCTAATGGCAACTACAAGTGGTTCGATATACTCCCAAAACTTGTTCGCGAGTAAAGTTCTACTGTTCATTCTACCACTCGCATGAAGCCCGAAGACATGAAAGACGACTCCCTGCTTCGAACCTTGCATACTGATGTGAAAAAGAGGGGCCCACATATACCTAAATTCAAGGTTGGAGACCTGGTGTGCATCTCGAAAAAGAAAGGCATCCTCGAGAAAGAGTGCAATTTGGAACCCCGAATTCTTTCATGTGCGACATATACCCAATTATGATCCGAGGAGCTACTTTATAGAGGAGCTGAATAATGTTTCCATTCATGGTGGTTCAATGAGGAAATCCAGCCTACAAAGTTTCCAGACATGTATTTGGTCAGGAATGTGCTGAAACAACATAACAGAAGGGCATATGTCAAGTGGTGGTGTTTCCCTGCCCTCTTCAAATCTTGAGTCGCTGAAGCGAACATCGAGCGGTAAACACCGAAGATTGCAATTAATTATTATTCTCATGTCATAAACATATATATTTACACAGTAACAAAAATCAAATAATATTGGACCAAAACTTGGCCACTCCCAATCCATTTTCCTAGGTCTGATATAGGTCATCTTTCGTGCAGGAGATTGGACATAGTCGACACTGGAGCATGTGTTGAACAGCCTGATCTTCTACCACAGTTACACTTGATGTTGTCGTCCTTAGCGGCATAGCTCCATCTTGACATATTAACTTTGGATCTGCCCACTCTTGATCTCAGCCTATTCAGAGACTTCCATGTCAGTCATCCCTTGTCATTGCCAGGTGGTAATGTTTCAGACACACTTTTCCAACCTATTGGTGGCGGGGGGGGGGGGGGGTAGCTTTCCACGATTGTAATCTGGCTTTTTCAGTTGTGGATGTAATTTCCTTTGATATTCTAAGGAAACTTCCCTGCTCTTCAGTTTGTGCATGTGCGGTTAGTGCCCATGTAATGGATGAGTACACTTTCTTCCTTTCCTTGTTTACTGCTATTTCTCTTCGAACTGAAAATGGTGCTATTCCTGCGAGATGGTAAAGCCATTCGACTGGAGTGGATTTTAAACAGCCTGTTATGATTTTTCAGGTGTCATTGAGAGCTACATCCACCTGTTTGGCATGAGTTGAATTGTACCATACAGTTCAGTCATACTCTGCAGCCGAATAACACAATGGTAAGGCAGAAGTTCGGATGGTTTTAGGCTGGCTATCCCACTGTGATTCAGCCAGTTTTCTAAGAAGATAGTTCCTGGTGTAAAATTTCAACTTGGAGTTCATGCAATGTTTCTTGAATGTAAGAGATCTGTCATAGGTCACACCTAGATATTTTTAAGTGTCACAGAGTTCCAGTTCGACCCCAGACCAAACTACCTTTAAGTTACAGGTGACTTCCCTGTATCGTAAATGAAAAGCAAATACTTACGTCTTCGAGGGATTTGGTTTAAGCTGGTTTGTGCTGTAGTGTTTTGACAGAACTTCAAGGGCGTTAATGAGGGTGCACTCCACTGATTCAAAGTCTGTGCTCTGTGTTGCTAGAGCGAGATCATCGGCATACAAGAAAATCCTGCTATTGGGGGTTATAGGTTGATCGTTTGTGTATATATTAAACACAATCGCGGCCAGCACACTTCCTTGGGGTAGACTGTTATTCTGTAGTCTACATCGGCTGTGTTGTCCTTGGAAGTCGATGAAGAACCTGTGATTCTGCAGAAGAGTAGCAATGAATCTACTAAGGCTATAATCCCTGGTCATTTTGTAGATTTTAATTAGTAGTAGCTGATGAATGACAGTTTCATACATTGCTGATAAATCAACAAATACCCCTCCTGTCACCTTACGAGCTTCGAATCCATCTTGTATAAACTGCGTGAGACTTAGTACTTGTCCTGTATAGCTTTTACCAGGGCGAAATTAAGCTTTCTGAGGTATATGCATAGGTTCAACAACAGACAAGAGGTGGTTTAAGATCATTCTTTCTAGCAATTTGTAGAGGTGACATAGAAGTACAACTGGTCTAAAATTCTTCAGGTTGTTTCCTTCTTTGCCACGTTTAAACACGGCAATCACTCGGCTCTTCTGCCATACCTTTGGAACTTGACATCTGCTCATACAGTTGTTGAAGAGCTGAAGAATCCATTCCTTTGTTGTTAAGCCAAAGTGCTTAATTTGCTCTGTTCTAATATCATCCGAGCCCGTTGATTTTCTATTTTTAGCATGTCTGATAGCCTTCTCTAATTCTACCATGCTGAATAGTGTTGTGAGGTCGTTACTCTTCTCTTGGTTTTTTCTTTGCAGTTTGGGCGTTTTGGATTTGTGGGTAGCTTTCTATTCAGTAGTAGCTGATGCACTATTTGGTTGGCAGTAATATGTTGATGTTCAGTGGTCTTAGCTGGATCATTGCTTTGATGCTTCAAGAGTCTCCATGCTTTATGGCTGTCTCTTGCAAAATCCAAGTCTTCAACGGTTTTAATCCATTGATAACTTTTTGTCTCTCTTATAGAGGAAATGAGTTTACTTCCAGCTTCCATCGTTGCTTCGCCGAAAGGATTTTCTTCAAATAAGTTGCTGTTTTCTGTGAGTAGGGCAATTTGATCTGATGTGAGACCAGGCATATAACATGTCCTACAACCGCAAGGAATAGGTATTCTGGAACATCTATTTACGGCCTTGATGAAGATGTCATAGGATTCTGGTGTTGGTTCCATAGAAAATACATTGACATCCAGCAATTCTGAAAATTTCGAACAGTCTGCCTTTTTGAAGTTGTATCTTCTACGGAAAGGTACTTTCTGAGGTATAACTGTGGCATATATTTAGCACTTTATTGGTCTATGCTGTGAGTTAGGTATTCGGGAACAAAAGATTTTACACATTGTTGGCCGATACTGCTTCTACTGAATATGAGGTCAGGGTTGAAACCACGCCTCCATCGACCACTGTTGAATGATGCAGGTAACTTTGCTTCATGAAGTAGAGTAAGTTGATTTCTTTCAGCCCATTCTTGTACATTTTTCCTATTCTCATATTTATGATCATAGCCCCAAACGTTGTTATGGCTGTTAAAATCGCCGATGACAATCTGTGTTTGTTTATTATGATAATTGGATGGTTTTTTTATGGTAATTTCATCACTAGGAGGTTTATAAAGGAATGAAATAGTGCACTTAGTCGTTTCTAGAGTGAAAATTTCTATGTAATTTTCCTCCATAAATTCCTTGGACATTACCTGTACGTCTGGATGGACAAAGATAGCATTTCAGTATTTATTATGAGGCCTTTCTATCGCAAGATGCATTCCATTTATTTTTGGGCTGTGCATTTCTTAACTTATGTGTGTCTCCTTTATGCAAAGTATATGGCAGCGATGCTGACTTCATAGGACTCGTAGTAGTTCTTCTTTGGCTGGTGATATGCCTTCTATGTTAACAGAGATAATTGATAACAGTGGCCCTGAAAAGGGCTCTGATATTGATGTTTCTGGTGTGAAAGGATCAGCCGCCAGGTTATTTCGAATCATTCCCTGACGTTGCCCAGGGTATGCCCAATTGTTATTCGTCGCAATCTCCGGGGAGGCTCCTTTCTTGTACCCCATTGCAATTAATGTACCATTGTATATGTGTTTTCTCATTTTGTACATTACCAAAAAAGGTATCTAAAAAAATTTGTTGTGTTTTATTCATTAAAAAAACCTTGCAATTTATACAAAAATATTTTTTAATAAAAATGATTATGTTGAAAAATAAAACAAAACATTAAATAGGCTTATATCAGTTTACATACTTTGTAGGAATGGTCAATGTCACCATTCGGTACAGGCCATACCTATGTGTTGAAAATAGAACCGAACATGGAGGGCTTCGACAGCAGAATCTATAATTTAAAAACAAATAAATATGGCTGCTGCCTGGTGGATAATCGCAACTCTCCTTGTGGCTATATCGATTATTAATACATTAGTGTCTCCTATGGGATGTAAAAGTAAACATATGAAATCCAAGATAGCGTCCTACGAGAATGTATAAACAAACGAAAAACGAAAAAACCAATATGGCTACATACGATAGAATGACTATAGGTGAGGTATTGTTGGTGATGGGGGGACAGTCGTCTGCTGGGCGTGGTGCTCTAGGATGGGGAAGGGGGATTGACTCCGGAAATGTAAGTTTTTAAAACGATTTTTAATAATAATATTATAAAAATATTTTTACTAATTATTAAAATAAATTTTAAAATAATAAAAAAATACTTTCTGAATTGTTTTGTGTTTTCAAGGTAAAATGTCACAGGGGTCAAGGTCAAAGGTCAAGGTCACATATATCCAACATGGTGGACAATATGGCCGCGTGGGTACCGGAATGACAGAGCATGAACAGCTCCGATGCTCCGGTCCCCTGTCACCTTGGTGACAACTCCCCCAAATCCTGCTACTTATGTCCACCATAAAATTATTTTTAGCGGGCACAACAGTATAGAAGTGACAAATAATGCAGCATTCACCACAAAAATGAGTTTACCGAGGTGAATTCTCAAAAAAATTTTGTAGCAACAAAAACTTTGCTTTTTAGTGCTGTTGTACAATACAAAGGATCTTTTGGGTGAAGCAGAGCAGAAAATTACTCAACATTATTAATCAAAGCGATGTCCTCATATTTTAACTACTTTTATTCTTCTTTATTAATTCTCTTAAACTGTGTATTGAAAAATCTCAAGATATTATTTCCAGGTCTGCAGTAGATATTTTCTCATGGTTGTTGATATTGTTCAAAGTTTAACAATGCCAGCATTCTTTAGGATAAAGTGCCATGGAAAATGAACCTGAGAAACACAACAAAGTTTATCGTCAAAAATTAATAAAACAATAATACATTAATACAAATTATTAATTAAATTTACTAATTTTATTAGAAATGTAAGAAACACGTTTCACGCTGGATTGTCTTATCTTCTTAAAATAGACAGGTAATGTATACAAGATAAATTACAAAACCAAGTAGAGTCTACGTTGATTTAAGAAATCTGCATGCAAGTTACACTCAATGTAATGGCAGTGTGGTACGAAACTAAAGAATCTTTTCATAACAGTACTGAAATTATTTACAAAAGTAAAAAATTAGCCATGGTTTTACATTTGACATTCAACAAGTAGGTCCAATGTTTCTGGGAGAGCACCAGAGATGTCAGCCACTCAACTTGTGCAACTAGTACCAGGGAAGTGGATAATTTCAGGGTCTACTCCAGCCTGCAGTGAGAACTAGCAACACCACAACCATTGCCACTTCAACCATTTTCACCACCACTACCAATTCCACCCCCGCGACCAACATCAAACAACACCACTAAAGAAACGACTACCCTCCCCCCCCCCCCCACCCGCATGATCTCCACCAACCCACACAACAATCACAATTGCCAATACCAACACCACAACTGCAAACAAAGCCACTACCAACGAAACTACAGCCAACACAACAGCCAATAAACAACTAAACCAAGCTCAACATCATAACCACTATTACCAACACCACAACCGCAGCCACCACAACAACTACTGCCAACATCAAAGCTATCACCAACACCACAATCTCACCTACCAACACATCCAGAACTACTACCAACCACAAACCACTACCAAAACACAACAACCACTAATATAAAAACACAACCGAAACTACCAACACTACAACCACCACCAACACCACAACAGTACAACTAGCACTACAACTACCAACCGTAAATCATCACCTACACCACAACAACCAACACTACAAGACCCATTAAGACCACAACAATTACCAACACCACAACCACCAACACCACAACTATATAACACAAATACAACCATCAAAATCATCTTCAACACCAAAACCACCACGAAAACCAAAATTACCACCAACCCTAAAACTACCAGCCAAAGCCACAACAAACAAAACCACAATCACTACCAACAACACCACAGCCGCTATCACCAACACCACAACCACTACCATCAACACCACAACCACAACCACCAACACCACTACCACAACCACCAACACCACAACCAGTACCAACAACACCACAATCACTACCACCACCACAAACACCATAACCAACACCATAACCACTGCCAACATCACAATCACTTCCACCACAACCACCTCCAACATCACAACCAGCGACAACACCACAACCTCTTCCACCAACTGAAACATCACAACCACTATCAAAATACCACCAGCAGTCCCGTAACCATTTTCACCGCCAGCAAACACCACAGCCTTCATCAGTGCCATCGTCACCAATAGCCCAGCCCACCTTGACGGACGCACAACAGCCTTCAGTATAGACTGTTTTTCACGCACAGGACAGACTTCCACTTCAGAAGTGTTAGCTTGTAAATTTCCTTCGGCTATTGCACTGTTAGAAATTTCTGTAGATTTACGAAAACCTTTACGGATATGTAGAGTTAATTTACGGAAAGGCACTCCGAAATGACGAACACCGGCATTGAGTACCATAAATATGAAATACGGAAACTCTTCGTATTCTCATCACTTCGATTTTGAGACACGAACAATGCAGATGATACCTGAAGTGTATAAAATCCCATTTTTACAATATTACTTCATGTAAAATAGGTGAGTGACGAACCACTCAAGGAGTGGCAATTCGTTTATTCATGTTCAAATTCCGCTACAAGACACAATTTCTTATATACTCAGTAATACACGCACATAACGAAAAAAAATCGCAACCGCAAATATTACAAGTTCTCTAACACGACATGAAACTAATGCATGCGCGTTTCCTCACTTTAATATAAAACACATATTTACGAAAAACTTTGTGAAAATGTGTGGTAGGTGAGTGGTACGAGTTATTGGTGGATGATTTTTCGATTCGTGTTCAAATCACACTACAGACAAAACATTTTAACTTTTTTAAAATTAAATTTCTCTGTTATACAGCGTGAAAACATTATGAAAATAACATGACTAGAAACTAAGAGGTATATGCATAGTTCAATAGAAATTCCGTATTTACAACAATACGTTCTGTAAAAGCGTGATAGGAGAGTGGCCCTACCCTCATAGCTCAGGGGTAGTGTGGCCGACGTGCAGTCGAGGGGCTGTAGGTTCGCCCCTCCCCCCCGCGCCAGATCATCAGATTGGCCGCCGCACCAGAGATTTGTCAACACGTCGGTCTCTCTAGAGCCTCGCCAACGCCAAATAAATAAAAACTTAATTTAAAAAAAAAGTGGGTAAAAATTTTGGGCCTTTAAAATATTTTTTCGAGTTCAAATCACGCTGCAAGACATTCGTTTTTCCATTTATATACAGTAATTTTTATACACAGTGCATCGCCCACATTCCTAAAGTAAAACTTCTTTCGTTTGCCTTTTTGTAAAGAGCAGATTAAAAAAAAAAAACTTGCAGTATTGTGGACACGTTTCATGAACTCACGGAGATTTTTGTGAAATTTACGGAGAGAATGTTATTGAATAAAAAAACTATGATATCGTAATATAACACATATGACTGAATGATGTGTAACCAGTATTTTCCGTAATTTTAAGGACTTTATTTTTCAACAATGTGGCTGCGTGTCTTCTGCGCCGGACTACATTATGTACTCGACTAGGCCAATCAGATTAAGGTATCCTTGTATAGGGAACACCCGTGATTGGCTCGGCGACACCTAAGACGAGTGCGAGAAAAATTATCCAACCACGATATTGATTCTGAACTTGGAGAGCTAATAGTCGTGAAATCTTTTCGCAAAAAAAAAAAGAAAAAAAAAAGCAGGTGGCTCTAATTATGAAAATTACTTCGTCGGAACTGGGGGCGTGAGCAACAACCGCCTTACACCCTTGGACAGATAATTTGTTCGTGCCTGCGCCACTCTGCAACCAACAGCATTGTGACACCACCTTACCTCTTCCACTCTGTCACGAATTTCTCCGCATCACCCAGCTTTCTCCTTCTACAGCAGGTTATGTAGAGGTGCCGTCGCATCGGGTAGCCAGTTGTTTATAGCATAGGCCTGCAGAGGCTATTTGTCACACATCACGTGTCGTTTCTGTAACAACAAGGCCAACTTACCTCTGGTACTAAAACTTGCAACAGCTCCGATTGTCACTGATGATTTTATCTCCCTCGACGAAATAAACCCGTGACGCGTTTCTGCTGCCCGAACTGGGCTTTACTGCATGCACTGTATTTCACTGTAGAGTTAAGCCAACTCACATCTCACCACGGCGAACCAGATTCATTCCGCGTGATTTGTGGTTTCTTTCATGGGCTCTCTTATTTCACACACATTGAAATTCCATTACTGTTCCATCTCCAGCTCTTCATCCCCATCGGTGCAGGCTCGTCCTAAGGACCAGCCTACATGGCGATTGAATTGGACTGAAAAATGTTTGAAATACCTATCCGTTCAGAGAGTAATTTTTTTTTTTTTTTTAATCAAACAAGATTTGTTTGGTGAAACCAAATAATTATTTTTTGTAAAAGGGCAATGAAATATTTTGTTGCTGAAACCAAACTATTTTGTTGTTCTTATTTGGTTGCCCCAAACATTAAGATTTGGTTGGTGCAACTAAAGATTTGTTTGGTTACACGTGCATTAAACAGTTTCGGCAGATATAAAGTAGTTTTACAAGTTCGACCGAGTTTTCAACCTAGATCACCTGCGTTCGCGTGCTACGCCCTAGTAAGCTCAATTAATGTGACAACCGGTGACGCTGGAAAGCTGTTAAATATATATACTGCAAGTATTGGGCGACGAGTGCAAACAAATATTTCAAGTTTTACAGCTTTACTTATAAGTTTCTTATTTCCCTGCTTTTACTAATGTGTTTATAAGATTGTTAAACATCAATAGATGCACTAACAAACACATTTACTATCCTAATTGTCACAAAAAATACAAACAAACTCTCGAGCTGTATTTTCGAACGAAGGCAGTCAAACGAGTGGCCGAACACGCGCTCGCGCGCGCCCGCTCCACACACACACACACACACACACACACACACACACACACACACACACACACACACACACACACACACACACACACACACACACATACACACATGTATGTATATATATATATATATATATATATATATATATATATATATATATATATATGATTCAACAAAATATTTTAGTTGACAGTCTAATTTTTTTTGGCCCAACACAGAGATTTTGTTTATTCAAACATATATTTTAATAGACCAACAAAAATCATTTTGTTACTTTCAAATTTTGTTTGCTCAACAATATATTTTGTTAGGGCATCTATATATATATACTTGGCCCTATACGAACTAAAAAAATATCTTCTTCGATTTTCTCTCAGTTTTCTTTCACGAAATTACTATAAGCACATCCAATGTGCTGATCTACGAAATTAACACACACTTCAAACAAAGCTTGTTGGTTGCTTTCAAGTCATCACACAATATATACACGATTTCAGATCACTCCGCCATAGCTGAAAGCGGCATTTTCAAGACAATGGATCACAAAAAAAAACGCGTCAGATACATATAAAAATATTCAAGTTCACTGCATTGAACCATGCTACAGACATTCCATCAATAAAATTATAGGTTCACTGGTAAAAGCCGCATAGGTATAGGCTGCTCACAGTTTGATTGATCGAAATATTGGTGGAAAAAAATTAATTAATTATTTCAATTAAATTTTTATTTTATTTTATAAAAGTTTTAGAATTTATTTTCGGGTGCAAAGTTATCCAAGGTTATGGGTACGGGGTCAAGGTCACAGATGTGAGATCAAGGTGAAGGTCATCCAGATCAAACATAATGGTCGGACTCTTCAGTGCCACCTAAGTGTTGAAAATATAAGCAAATTACTAACGGAAACACCAATACGGCGGGTGGAGTACATTCCACGGAATGAGCAAATGCAGGCTGGAAAAAGGGGGGGGGGGAGATGTTAATACAATGGGTTTGGAGGGGTCAGTCTGCTGGATGGGGTGCTGTGGAAACTTCCGGAATTGTAAGTTTTTAAAAATAATTTTAAAAAATCCTAGTAATATTTTTTATAAATTTCTATAAATTCTTAGGAACCTTTCGGGTTTTTTGACGAATTTTCGGATTCAAGGTCAAGGATAACCGAGTTAAGGTCAAAGGTCAAGGTTACCTGGATACCATATGATGGCAGTAGTCAGTAATGTAATAAGTTCGCTGACTTTTATGAATTTATTCGATTCTTACAAATTTTTCTCGAATTTTTGTTTTCAAGGTCATCCAAGCTCACGGTTGTAGGGTCAAGGTCGTGGGTCAAGGTCACTTGGCCCACGCATGGTGATTAGGTGATGTCATAACATGGCGTCTGGTCGGTTTCAGTCCCTCGTCCCCTCTAAACCAAAAAATTCTAAATTTTATTATTTTTTTTAAATTTTTCATTAATTTGTAATTACATTTTATAAATAGTTAATGATTTTTGGAATTTTTAGGATTATTTTTAGAAACTATTGGCTTCAAGGTTAAAGGTCATTGAGGTCAAGGTCACCGATATCTAACATGGTGGTTAAAATGGCTAACAGAACCAATATGGCTGACTGTCGGCTCCTGCTCCGTTACTAGATCCCGTGCATCTATTTGGCGTACCCTATGCCTATAAAATCAATATGGCTGCCACTGATCTGCCCTAGAAAACGATTCCCCCAAATCCTTCCGATGTATCGAAAAGTTCCTTTTCGTGGCATCGTTTTTACAACTGCGGGGGTCTCTGCTATTTGAGGGAAAAACTGGAAATATTGAGGAATTTTTAATGACAAAGGGAAATTTCGAGGGAAAAAAATCCGCCGGAGGACTAAAATGACAGAGCCAGCTCCGGCGCTCTGCGCCCCCACGCCCTTGGACCAAGGACCAAACATACCAAATCATTATACTCGCTGCCGCTTTATGTTGATTCTTAATCTGTACGAAGAAACGAATAACGAATCAAGCACATTAAATCCGCACGTGGTTTGGTAAAAAGCGAAAAGATCGCTTGCTGCCACTCACATTCAATCGAACTATTGTAATGCACGTAAAATTGTGTAGGTCTCAACAAACACTGTTTTCTTTTTGCTTAGAATGATGTGATACCCTGAAACATGGAGCTTTCTAGTGGCTACTTTAGACAATACCACAAAAGGGGTAGCTATCTTTCCCAGTAGGGACAACTCGCAAGGAATAAAAAAAACTGGTCAGAGAAAGTGTGCTAAAATTCCAAAATTCGTGTCTGTGTCGGGGGACCATGGTGGCTGAGCAAGTAGCCTGCTTGCCTCCCCCCGAAGACGAACCGGGTTCAATCCCCGGCCGGGTCACTCCCGGATTTTCCTCATGCGGGAATCGTTACGGGCGATGCCGCTGGTTGGCGGGTTTTTTTTTTCGGGGATCTCCCGTTTCCCCCGCTCTTTAATTCCGGCGCTGCTCCGTACTCACCTCAATCACCCTCATCGGCTCTCAAGACCTTCGCTGTTAAGAGCCGTCCAAATCTCTTCACTTCACTTCGTGTCTGTGTCAATAGTGTTTTGTGGGTAGGTCCAAACCTCGCGGTTTAGGCACGCTGGACGGTCAGTTATGGGTCTTGGAGTTTGCTTGCTGTGCGACCAGCGTGCGCTATCGAACACACATTCCGTGTACGGGTTAAGTAGGCTACATTAGAAGAGTTGTCCATCACACTGATAGATTTACAACTTAGACGTGAAAAAGCTTCAACAATTCCCCTTCCTCTCTTTTTTTTTTTTCAGGATGCCCGCAAAGGCGCTGCGTACCCACGCGGCCTGGGTGGTTGTCGATGCACTCCTAGCAGCTGATGCGGGCTCGAAGCGCAATGCATAATTCACGGCGGTATCCGTTTCTGGGCGTGGTTCGGGCGAGGGTAACGAGTACGTAAAGGCCTTCGCGGACAGCGTGTCGAACACCTGCCATTGCACTCCAAACAAGCGAAGCTCGCCCCGTTCCTCTGCTCGTTAAAGAAAAATGCGGCGATCAACTGCTCCGTTTTCGGTGCCGATTGAACCCGGCCGGCGTTGCGTAAAAGATTTCTCGGTTGTGTAATCGCGACGCTCGATTCGTTGCGAAACAGACCTCGAGTAAAGGGACAAAGTTTTTGAATTAAAATTATTTTTTCTGTTTTTGCTCTCGTGCGCGGAAACTGCCCGAGGTCGCAAAGGCATTCCCGAAGTTCTCGAATACACATCCCTAGAACCTACGACATGAATGCAGACTAAAGGCCGTTCGCTGTAAAATGAGCACTTTTGAAAACCCTGCTTACAATATGATTGTATGCTAGTTGTTGTGTATTCTTTCGCCATATGTAAAATTAACATTGCCATGGGCCTCATCACTTTATTCATACGTCGGTGAAGTGAAACTGTGAAATTATTAGGCAAGTAAATATTTAATAAACCCGCTCATTCTTACACTTTGATGTATTGAAAGCCAAAGAAATAATTTAAGTTATCACAAATGGTTGCCTAACACTTTTTATTCGACGTCAAGATATGGAACTACTTTCCATACATAGTTACCCATTTTACTAGGAAAATTTCACTCGGTGCACCCATTAAAATATGCGCAGGCAGGGGAAGTGACTTTTTTCTAAGGTTCATTTCAAAAGCTCTCACTATATCGTGAACAGCCTTTATGTAAGAAACTGCCGCTTACATATACCGTGAACTCCATTCGCACGTGCCAGCAAAATGGCTTAACTAGCCTCCGGCAAGGTGGAGCACCATTCCCTTTGGAAGCCTGAAAACTAACTCCCATCGGGCAGCTTAGCCAATGATCTTTCACAACACGCAGTAGCCAACCACACGATCCCCATATATCCAATCAGCGCATGGCTACGTTCACATCAAAGACCGCCAGGTTATTAGGTTTCTGTATTCCTCAGTATTCTGTGGTACGACAAAAGAGTGTCCCTTTTTTTGGATGTAACATTGAATTAGACTGGTTTGTGAAGGGCCTAACACTTCCGATTGGCTTTACTGTATAAAAGCATAACGTTAAATTTACCGTGTATTAAAAAAAACTATTTTGAATATTTTGGTTTATAACTGTTTGGCTGGAAGATATATACGCGATGTCAATTCCAGCTAATAAAAATAGTAAAGCTCATAAATGTTTCATGGACACGAGTAAATATTACAAGTTTACTATTTTTCAAGAATTTCATAAATAACTATGTAAACAAAATTCGTCAGAAACATTTCGAATAATACAGATTGCTGAAAATAAAGAAAACCGTAATAAACTAAACCAAGCTACTAAAAAAATGATTGAATGCAGATGCGTTGTCTTATTTCATTTTAACTTTCTGTTAGGTAAAATTTCTTTAAAATCAATTCTCGGAGAGTTATAAAATATATATAATAATTTTGTCCTTAATTTTCTTTATTATAAATGCATAAATGTTTTTTTTTTTTGTAACTACAGTGATGTCACGAGGTAGCTCATGGCAAATTTTTTTGAGTGTAAATTGTTTCACTACTGCAAGTGAACGTTTTTTCTTACTTACTGAAAAACATGAAAACTATTTTATTATACGTTTGAAATGTTATTAAATTAATATTTCTGATCTCCGCAACTTTCGGAATGTATACAAAATCAGTTATTTTAGATATTCAACGTTCTACAAATTAACTGTTTAAAAAAGTGATCACTAGAGGGGTGCGTGATTTAATGACAGGTATGCCTGGTAGCCGGTAGACAAGAAAACACAAGAATTTATTTTTGGATTGTCTTTTAATTGTCTCCTTGGTGAAAGCTGACTGATGGAAATGGGTAGAGACATGCAAAATTCGTGTTATTATTTAGCAACAGGCTGAACTCCACGGTACTATATATACCGGAGTCGGCGTCGTTTTTTCCATCGGTTGATGCAAAGATGTGAAGCCACGTCCTTTCTGACTGTGCTGCGCCTGATTGGGGTAACCAATTGCGAAGTGTTCATTTACTGGCGCAGAGGTTCCCAGAGCGTGTCAGATTACCTATGTCCCAATGACAAAAGTATCGCGAAGGTGCATGTAAGTAGTATAAAAATGATGATTCGAGCACAGCCTCCAGTTCTCAGAAAAAAAAACGGCAAATTAAATGCTCGAGCCATCAGAAAACCATCAGAAAAATTAATCTTAATTTTCTGATCCAAAGCATCAATTGACGATTCGAGCACAACCGCAAAATAGTGGCTAAAAAATTTGCGTTTGGGAGCAGTTGCAAAAAAGTGGCTCAAAAAGTTGGGTTTTATCAGATCGTAGTCTTTAGGAAAAAGGTTGTGTTAAACTTTGCGTTTGAGCGCAACTGCAAAAATGCGCGTATGTGGCTTAAAAAATTAGAAAACCTAAAAAATAAAATATTGTATATGATAAATGAACACAAATAAAAATTAACTGATGTCTAATATGATGACGACCATGGCAATGAAAAAGGCTAACACAACTGCTAATGTTTGGAAAGAATATAAATTTAAGAAAGATGTTTTTGTGAAAAGAAAGAAGAAGAAATCTCAAGAGAAGTACGTCAAGTGTGAAACTTGCGATCACTTTTACAAACCATCTCTCATAAGAAGTCATCTTAGAAGAATATTGCACAAAGGTCTTGCACCAATACATAATAAATCACATGAACCAACAAATGCATGGGAAATTTTTAAAATACCACAACATTTAATACCAAAACAGAAGTTCCCACGAGAGAAACAAGTTAAATGTGAAGCGTGTAGTCACTATTACAAACCGTCTCTCATAAGAAGTCACTTGAGAACTAAACACTCGGATTCAGTGTAGAAGAAATCGAAACAGCATTTCAAAGTAGGATCAAGATTTATGCTGTAAAGAATGTGTATGCATACAAATACCCAAATCATTTCCTAAACTATGTAAAAGAAACTGTCACAAAACTAATTAACAAACATTTAAAATCACTCAAAGTGAACATGAAAATCTTCACTGAGTACAAAAGGGGAATTGGTGGGAATATTGAATATGTAGAAAGTTCCTTTAAAACAAAGAACGAAATTATACTGAAATCGGCTTATCTCGAAGAATATTATGCCAACAGCATATCGAAAATCATAGCTGAGATGAGGACTTTCGAAGCAAAGGGATCTTAGTGGGTACTCAACAGAATATTTAAACTACCATTCAAGTGCAGTTCTTATTTTGATCTCCCAGAAAAAAATCAAAGCTAAGTAGGAGGTAATTAATGTAAAGAACAATGATCAAAAATATTTTTTTGTGGTCTGTTCTATCTGCATTGCATCAAGTACAAAGAAACCCCCAAAGAGTGTATAAATACATTGCTTACGAACATGAGTTTGATTATGCTGTTAAGGGTTTGAAATTTCCAATGAAATTGGATAGCATATCAACCTTTGAGAAGAGAAGTGGAATTTCTATTAATGCATATACATACGAAGAAGAAAATGGTGGTAAGAAATATATAATATGTCCATTAAAAACAAATAAATAAGACGGATAAGCACATAGACCTACTCTATATATCAAAGACGAAAATAACGACCACTACTGCTGGATAAAAATTCTTTCGAGACTTATTGCATCACAAGTAACAAATAATGGTCACAAAATATTTATATGCGATAGATGTTTGCAACATTTCTACTCTGTAAATAAGCTAAAGAGCACAAACAGGACTGCTGCGATCACGATGGTGTTAGTGTTGAACTACCATCTAAAGGAAAAAATGACATATTAAGATTTAAAAACAAAAATCATTCTTTGAGAGTTCCGTTTGTGATATATGCTGATTTTGAATAATTGTTGACTAAAATTGAAACTTGCAACCAAAATCCGACGAATGTTACACGGAACCGTACCAAAAACATGAGCCTATTAGCTTCTGTTACTATGTAAAATTCGAACATTGATACTATAAACCACCAGTAACTTATGAAGGATCTGATGCATCTAGTGTATTCGTTAAAATGCTAATGGAAGAAGCAAAGTCTATTGGTGATATATACATACATGAAAAACCAATGCTTCCACTAACTCAAAAATAACAAATTGTTTATGATGCAGCTACCCATTGTAATATCTGTGATTAGTCTTTGAATGGTGATTCTGTGAGAGATCATGATCATCTTACTGGGAAATTGAGGGGAGCTGCACACAGAGATTGTAACTTATCGTATAGAAATCCAAGTTTTGTCCCAGTGTTTATACACAATCTATCTGGTTATGACACACATTTATTCATAAGCTATCTTGGCATCGATGAAAATAAAATTGATCTAATTCTCAACAACAAAGAAAAATATATTTCTTTTCGAAACATGTATGTGAAAGGGTAAATCTTAGATTTATTGACTCATTTAAATTTATGACTAGTAGTATTGATAAACTCTCTAGAAACCTTTCCAGAAGCCAATTCCGAGAAACATGTAAGCATTTTTCCAGTGATGTTCTTGACTTTGTTATAAGAAAAGGTGTTTATCCATATGACCACATGGATAGTGCTGAAAAATTTTGTGTGACATCACTTCCATCGAAAGATGAATTTTCAAACAAACTCAATAAATGTGACATTACAGGCGAAGATTACGAATTTGCGAGAAAGTTGTGGGAAAAATTCAACATGAAATCTCTAAGAGAGTACACAGAACTCTATAACAAATCTGATGTATTGATATTGTCTGATATAATGGAAAATTTTAGAGATGTATGTCTCAAAACATCTAAGCTAGATCCAGCATGGTATTTCACAGCCCCAAGATTAGTGTGGGATGCTATGCTCAAACCTACTAAAATAGAACAAGAAATATTAACAGATTACGACATGATTTTGATGATAGAAAAAGGTGTTCGTGGTGGGATTTTAGACTGATGTAATCGATATCCTAAAGAAAATAATAAATATATGAATGTTTATAATAGTACAAAGGAAATCTTTATATTACATATCTGGACACCAATAACTTATATGGATGGGCTATGAGCCAGTATTTACCCTATGGTGGGTTTAAGAGGAGAAATACAAATATAGATGTAACAAAAATACGACATGATTCTAGAAAAGGTTATATATTGGAAGTTGATTTGGAATACCCACATGAACTACACGATCTCCGCAAAGATCTGCCATTGGCATCAGAGAATAAAATTCCAGAATGTTAAAAATTCCCAAACTCTTGACTAGTCTGATTGATAAAGAGAAATAAGTATTACACTATGTAAATCTTAAGCAATATCTATCTCTTGGAATGAAGTTGAAAAAGATCCATAGAGTTCTGGAGTTTGATCAATCAGATTGGCTCAAGTCCTATATTGATCTAAACACAAATATGCGAACAAAGTCACAAATAAATTTGCAAAAGATTTCTACAAGCTAATGAACAATTCCATTTTTGAAAAAACAATGGAGAATATTAGAAACAGAATGGATATACGGTTGTGCACAAGTTCTAAGCAAATGGGTAAACTAGTGGCTAAACCAAACTTTAAAGATAGGACTATATTTACTAGCTCTTTGGTTGCAGTTCATATTAATAAAACAAAACTGTGCTTTAACAAACCCATTTATGTTGGGATGGGTATACTCGGTCCATCGAAAGTCTTAATGTATGATTTTCACTATAATATAATGAAGCCAAAGTATGAGGAAAATATTGAACTGTGCTACCAAGATACTGATTCGTACATCTATTATATAAAAACACCAGACTTCTACAGTGACATGAATGAAAAGGTCTACCATTTTGATACTTCTGACTATAGAAAAGATAACCCATATGGTATACCGTTAGTTAACAAAAAGATTATTGGTAAAATGAAAGATGTATGTAATGGAAAAATAATGGAAGAATTTATTGGTTTGAAATCGAAAATGTATGCAATAAATGTGGAGGGTGGTGTAAAGAAAAGAGCTAAGGGTGTGAAAAACACTGTAGTCAGAAATGAGATTAGTTTTGGTGACTACAAAAAGTGTTTGTTGGGTAAAAAAAGTGTTGTACAAAAGTATGAATTTTATTAAAAGTAAGAAACGTGAACTCTAAATGATTGAGTTTAGAAAAAAATCATTAAGTCCCAAAGATGATAAAAGATTTATTCTTAAAGATGGTATTAATACACTACCATGGGCGCACTACAAAATTGAAAAGGATTGATAATATGAAATATTATTTTAATTATTAGAAAATAATTACCTTTATAATTATCATCTCAATTTTGATCACCTCCAGCAGAGGTGAAAATAAAACACTTTCCGCAATAAAATATTTAAATGATTTTGGATACTTAAAAGTATCTGACAAAGATATTACGTATGTAAATTCATCAGTAGTTTCAAAAGCTCTCCAACTTTTCCAAGAGTATCACAACATACCAATTAGTGGCGAAATAAGTAAAGAAACACTGACACTAATCAAAACTCCTAGATGTGGGGTACCAGATGATATATTTGGCTTTTCTACATCGGTTACCAAATGGACAACCAAAGTAATAAAATGGTATTATGTGTTGGCCAATCATGACATACTACAACTAACTCAAGAAGTGTTTCATACATGGGCCAAACATACTGACATTATGTTTAATCACAATACACAAAACCCACACATAATAATATCAAACAAACATAGTATCCATACATTTCAAAAGTCTCGGCATTTATGTAATAGTAAGTTAGATGGGAAAGGGGGAATACTTGGTCATGCTTTTTTTTCCGAAATCAGATAACTCACCAGTTGATATACACAGTGAAACTGAAGAAGATTGGTATCTTAAACATTACGACAAATCTAAAGGAAAAATAAGTCTTTTTGTTTTGCTATTGCATGAAATAGGACATGCATTAGGAGTACATCATTCGAATGTCTACAAGTCTGTTATGTATCCAATTTATGTCTCAGATTGACTAACATTACAAACTGACGATATTTTGGCAATACAGAGTCTATATGGTAAACCTAAAATATATGTGCATTCGTTATCCCCTCCTAAACCAAACATATTATTCCCTACAAAAGAAGTAGATTTGTGTAACTTGAAAAACATCAACACATTTTTGGTAGGCAACCAAGTGATGTATATTTTTTATAAAAAAATATGTTTGGACATATGACATAGTAGATAAAGTAGTAAACCAGAACTTATCACTAACTGGTGGTTTTCTTACCTGCTAATTTTGAAAGCTTTACATCGATTTATGAGACCATTGGGGGAAATTGTAATGTTTATAGTGCCTAATGTATATATATATATATATATATATATATATATATATATATATATATATATATATATATATTTAATATCCTAGCCTGCAACTCATGTCTAGATATCCAAAGATTATTTATGATTTGGGTATACATCAGAATTCCATAATAAAAGCAGTTGTAAACACCTACTCTGGTCGCACTTTTGTATTTTAAGATGAAATGTATTTTATGGAACTGGGCAGTGCTTATTCAGATCTAAATCTTTCGGTTTAATTTCAAAGAAATTTCCGGGCTTACCAACTGGGTTAGATTCTGTTTTTAGATACACCAATGGATTTTTATACTTCTTCAAGGATACAACATACTATGAATTCAGTGAGTTGAAGAACATGTTGACCAGAGCTGACAGATTTGATCTACCAATGTTCAGTGTAAAGTGTTTTACATTACCATTCTCATACTCAGATATTATTTTTCAGTTCAAAAAACTAGTGATGCAAATGGAGACGATTTCCATGCATTAAATTTTACTTAAGTATTATTACGTTTTTAATGGGATACTTCCCATTAAAAAAACACTCTTATAGCACTGTTATATAATTTGAAATTATATAACAGTAAATGTTTTTAATGGATATCCATCCATTAAAAACTAATAACCATACATGTTTGCGCACTATCGGACTTCGGTGATTCATTCACTTTTAACATCACAAATAAGGTTTCTTTGACTTATTAGTAACACATTACAAATAGTTGTAGCCAATATTGAATTATTGAAATTAAATGTAAGTTTCAGATTTGTTCGATATTTTACAATAGCGGTTTTTCTGTAAGAACAATCAATAACATACAATGGTCTTCTTCCAATAAATGATCCAGAGTTGAAGCACAGTTCATTATTATGATAAGGGTTTGTCTTTGAATTTCTAAAATCATTGTAAGCAATATACATTTAATCGAAAATTTTATCATCAATGTTTAAATTCCAACTCTCTTTGGGAAATACTGCATTCCATCCATTATTAATAGAAATATTTTTGACAATACAAGAGTCAAACATTGAACCATGTGTGAATTGCCCAGTATCTTCTTTTCTGTTTTGCTGAAAACCAACAATGATAAAGTCTGGCATATCGAATTGGAGTGAATTGAACTGATCTTTTATATCAAACTGAAATGAGTTTGCATTAGTATGTACTGGTTTTTCAAGACATTGCCAATAATTAAAACCAATTGGAATTTTGGGGTGTTTGTATAATTTTGCTTTAATTTCACCTCCTTAAATAGGATCGTATTCAACAATTGGCAGCAGAATTTCCATTTTCTCAATAACAATTTTACCAGCATCTGGGCTATTGGGCTATTATCTTTATCATCAGATCCATCTGTTCTCTTTGGGGGTCTTCTGTAAACAGAAACATCATCATTAGAATTTCGAATGAATGTGATCTTGTACCCACCTTTCCAGAATACTTAATTACAATCTCTCATAAACCCAAACAAATAGCTTAATGGATAGGTAATTTTGTTATGCTTATCTTTCCTAACATATTTACCTAGTTCTATCCCCGACATTTGGAAGTATGCTGATTCTGATTCCGAACCTAGCAATGTATGCATCATTGTTGGAGTGATGCTCGGGTTGTCAATACTTTCGATTATACAACCAATTTTAGAGATCTCTATTCTTGAGAACTGGAATGGCAAGAAATTCTCACAAAGATCAATTGTTGAAGCTTTTTCATAATATGCATTTGTATCTGTTTTAGTTAGCTTATACTGTTGGTATACATAAGCTTCATTCGGATGTGAAAATGCACCACCAATAGGAATAACAAACTCAATGTGCTTGTTGTATTCATTCAAATTATTTTTTTGTTTGGTGGTTTGGCGGAACCTTCTGACGCTCATAACTTTCAATTTCTTGTTGATTCATTTATTATATAAAAAAAATTTCCTTAACAACTTCACTTTTCTTATCAACCCAAGAATTATGACTACTATCAAAACCTAACCATTTAATTAGCAGCTTATTTCCTTTTTTTTTGCAAAACTTTTACCACTAGTTAATTAATTAATTCTTTATCATATTTGGTCTTAAGCAGTTCTGGCTCATAAAAATACCTTTAATAAGTTCATTTTTAAAAATCTTTTATTCTCTTTGTCATGGGGTTTGTGTGCATTACACACACTTCAGTGGACCAATTTGGTGTATATCCTTTTTCAAAAAAGTTGTTAGTTTAATTTACGAACTTTATCTCCTATTGCAAACTTTGGTTTAACAGTTTTTCTTTCTCCTCCATACATGTTGATTAAAATATAAGTTTCATTCTTTGCACTTACATTAGCAGGTTTCATTCCGGTTGTACTGTGAACAGTGTTATTGTATTCACTTATTAATTTAGGTAATATAGCCACCCATTTATAGCTTTCTGCACAGTACATATCTTCCACATTTTTTCTTTCAATGTTCTATTAAATCTTTCTACAACACTGGCTTTCTTTTCATTGTATGTTGTATAGTGTGTTATGTTGTTATTGGCCATTAATGTCTTAAATGATTTATTGTAAAATTCTTTCCCTTTGTCTGATTGTAAATCATGGGCTTGCGAACATTCAAAATAGTTTTAAATGCTAACATAACATTTTCACCAGTTTTATCTTTGTTTGGTATTGCCCATGAATATTGGAAATACATCTATCACAGTTAACATATACTTAAACCATTTATGGTTTCTGTGTATACCTTTTAAAGATCCAGAATTCATCTCAACTAAACCAGCTTGCCAAAGATTATAGATACCAAAAGATAGAACAGTTCTTCTGGGAAAGTTTTTTCGCATTTGTTTATGAATGTCATTTGCAATATCATTTTTTATTTCCCCACCAGTAAATATCGAGTTATTGGTAACACAACATCAACAAACACATTTAATTCTTACTTTGTTATTATTTGTAAGTTCATATGAAATTTTATCACTTAGTGTATTTTTCATACATTTGAGACAGTATGCATTTAAGTTATCATTGTTCATTTTATTTATTTATATAATAAATGAGAAAACAAAAAATTGTAAATAATATAGAGGAGAATATAGAGAGAAGACAGCTAATTGAAAAGGTTAAAACTTTTAGAAAATTTTGCGATGATGAATGTGATAAAAATAAAAAACACAAACTACCATTGATAGATGCGATAGAAGATTTGGGGCAAAAAATTGGACACATAACAAATGAGAATAAGAACTTAATAAATGAACTTGTTCCATTTGCTGTTAAGAATTTAGACTAACCACAGACACGAACATAAACATCTTTTGAAAGAAAACTGTTTGGTAAAACAGACACCGATGAATGCAATGATGATGGTGTTAAACACATCTACAATGACGAGAATGCCATGATGATGAATGCTATGATGTTAGCATTAAACACATTGACGATGATGATGAACGCTATGACGAAGCATTGGGGTGTTTGAAAACTGATATCTCAAGATTAACCAACTACAAATCAACATTTATTGATAAGAAAGTGGCCGATTTCTTAATTGATTGCAAAGACGATGTTTTTGGACTAAAGGCTGATAATAGGTAGAATGTATATTTGTGATAGCAAAGTAACATTCAACAATGACAAATTTACTGTAAAAGGCCGAACATACACTGGAACTGATGGTTTGATGAATTTAATAACTAGTAAGAAAGTAACAAAAGAGACTACACTGCAACTGACTATGAACACTATAGTTGTATCTAGCAGATACAAACACAGTTTTTCAAAACAATGATCCAAACTTGGGAACGCCAAAATCGAGTAAAGGGAATAAATAGAAAATTATTGTTAAACTTATTTACTATTCGATTAAAAATAAACGTCCTTCACCAAAAAAGGGGAAAGGTATAAAGAAATATACAGACTATCCCAAAGAATACATATGGATGGACGATGTTAGGATGCTTATTGATCGACTTCTTGTTATTTATGGCAAAGAGAATGCTGGAAATGATAACTGTTACAATGAAAAAGTTGGAATAATAAATATGCTCAACAGCAAGTTTAATGACTTTGTTGTGAATAATCCGAAATGTATACCATATCTGATACGTGTGTTGAACACAACAACATTTACTTTTTGGGAGTCGGAGCATCACGGAAAAAGGTTACTCAATGACAAAATAAATTCACTACCTTTTGAGTTGCATGCACCCAGTTATCAGTACTTAGTTCCAGGTCCCAAACTAAAAGAGAGAATTGAGCATGGTGATAAACCCATTAATCCAATAGATGCAGCTACAATTGAACATGATATAGCATATCATCATCATAAAGATCTGGTTGAAAGACATGTAGCTGATAAAGAGCTAGAAAAGAAAGCGTTCAAAAGATTGTTAAGTTCATATGCTGATCTCAATGAGAGATTGTGGGCTGGTGTTACTGGATCTGCGATGCATATTAAACATAAGCTTGGCTGGGGAATTAAAATAAAATGACAAAATATTTGTTATAATAAATTAAAGTAAAAAACATAGTATTTCAGTTCCTAACGAGGAGTTGAAGTGTTGAATATTGATTCTTTTTTCTAACGAACGACCAACTGGAATGTAAAAACAAGAAATTGAAAGAGGGCAAAGCGATGACTATCACAATTTCAGTTCCACAACTTAAGAAAATGTCCAAAGAAATGAAAACAGGAAATGTTCTGACAGTTCTCAAGGGTGGATTTTTATCCTTGATTTTTGCAGCATTGGGAGCTCTAGAAACATTAGCTGGTGGTGCAACATCTACCGCTACATTAATAATTAATGCTAATAAGAAAAACCAAGAATTGGAAGATCAATGCAGACATAATTTAGCTATGGAGGAATACGGCAAGAGATTGAAGAAAGTTAAGTAGGGTAAGAATGTTAAAAAAAAGTAACTCCACTCAGTAACTTTGATAATGATAAAATGGTTAAAAAATTAAACATTACAAATTTTCTGGGAGTATTTATGATCGATGAGCTACTTAACATACCACTCGATAATGAATGTGGGATTTTTAATCTATTTGTTTCAACAAACCCTGTTACACACTGTGTATGCTATTGGAAAAAAGCAAACAACAAATATTATTTTGATTCATTTGGTGGAAATCCTCCCCGACAATTAATAGCATATCTCGGAAGTAATATTTTTATAACGATGATAGAATTCAAAATTTCTATCAAGTAACTTGTGGTCATTTGCATGTAATTGTGCTAAATCATTTTTCACATAATTTTAAATTTCCAAAAATTATTTCATTATTAATAAATAATGGATATATGTGGAAATGCATTAATGAGTTCTTGGATTGAAGATCAAATTAAAGAACACATGGATAATGATACAACTACTGAGAATATCAATTCTAATGATTTTGTTTCCTACAGAGAGTTCAACGACTTTATAGTCACACTGACAAGAAATAAAAGATCATTGGATAAAGGCTAACTTACTTAGTTGGAAGTAGATAATAATATAGATTTTGAACAAAAAAGACTAAGAAACATGGAGATTCCATTGCACCGATGGATGCAGTCAATTTAGAGTACTATCAGAAAAACAGAATTAACATTATTCTTTTAGTTGGGAAATACAGTTCAAAAGAATAAGTGTTTCACTTTGATAATCAATTAAAATATTTTTTTATGAGAGATGGAATTATAGTTGAAATAATAATAAAACCAGATAAATATAAAAGTGTTATCCACTTATACCATTAATGGAAAGGAATTGACATGTATAAAACTATAGAAGTATTCCCTGATGATATGATATTTTTTAAAATACCAAAAACCCACAATGTACCCGAAGGTACAATTGTGTTTATTGAAATAGTAATGGTATATTAATACATTTAAAAAGATCAGATTATGTTAGTTTTTAATGGAAACACTTCCATTAAAAACAAAAAACTTACTTATAATCTAAGAATTTAAAATTCTTTAATTTTATTACGGTTCTTACCATTATTAAACTTACGAATCATATATATTGTAACATAATAATATTCATTATTCCAACATTTTGAACAAGTCTCCCTAAATTTCTCAAACGACATATCACCACAAACAAAATCACTATGAATATGTTTAAGATTTGTATCGTCTTGTCTGAATAAGCAAAGAAAATTGGCATTGTCTCTTATAAGCTGCTTAGGTACTTTTGAGTATGTATGGGCTAAATAGAAACAATCAATATCTTTGTGTCTACTGCGAGTAAAGTAATCCCTTACCATATTTTGGTTTTCAAGTATGATATCATCGAAAACAACTACAGACTCTTTATGAGCTTCTTTTACATCATCCGTTTCTCCATTTGAAGGAAAGAAGTATGCTATCAGGTCATTACATAATTTTGCTGCTACATCTATATCTTTCTTTAAATTGATATATTTTGATTGGTCCAGACTTTATGAATTACATAGAGAGTATCAAAGCCCAACCATTCCTGAGCATATATAAAATTATCTATCAAAAGTGTAGTTTTTCCACAGTTACTAGGGCCCACTATCAAACATCTAATATTATTAGTTAATAATACACCATGACGTTTTGTCAATACAGTCTTGTCTGGTATTCTTATTTTAATATCCCAGTCTACATGTTTCATATTTTTCGTGCTCATTTATTAATAGATTTTTTTAAAAATAATATAATAAATGAGTAAAGTATTCAAACTAACAGATAACAAAACAGTGTTTAAGAAAAGACTACATTACCCTTTAGAAATAGAGGGGCACTCATTGGCTTTAGTTCAGTTCTATACTACTTATCTAACACATAACATTATCTCTGGGAAAACAAGATCTCTGGGAAAATGTATTTTGTGGGCCATAATGTTATGGAATCAGCAGTTGAAATTCCAGTTCGCCAATATAGCATAAAAGATCTTGAAAAAACTATAAAAACAATTTTCTTGAATAGTGTAGATTCAATGGATGGGAAAGAAAATTATATATCTTTCGACCTGGATAAAATAATAAACCGACTGAAAGTAAAATGTACGCTTAAATTTCAGCTTGGAAAATGGGATTCAATAGGAAAAGTTTTGGGTTTTGTAGAAAATAAAACTCTGAAAGCAAATGTGTACCATTATGGCTATACAATTCCAAAAGTCGTTCAATTTGAAACAATAAATATACACTGTAATGTAGTAAATGGTATGATATTAAAGCATGATGAATATAATCATAGACAAACTAGCATAATTGCCACTTTTAAACCTAGAATAACATTTGGATTTGGCGACACGATTAACATAATTTAAAACTTTTTCACTGAAAATCTGAACATATCTGTCTGGTAAGGTTACTTTAAAATGTCCAGAAGTAATTATCACTTTGAATCTATAACATGTATAATTTATTTCAGCATGGTTAATGGGATAGGACTGCCCAATTGTAAGTCCGGAAAGTTTCTTAAGTTATTTGGTTCCGTTTAATACATTTAGCAACTGATTCATCTTTATTATTTACAATATTTTTTTTTTATGTTTTCAAAATTTTTAAGCCAGATTTTTTTGCAACTGCGCCCAAACGCAACTTTTTGAGTCACTTTTTTTGCAACTGATCCGAAATGCAACTTTTTGAGCCACTTTTTTTTTTTTTTGCGATTGTGCCAGAATCGTCATTTGATGTTTTGGATCAAAAAATTAGGAGTAATTTTTTCTGATGGTTTTTCTGATGGCTCAAGTATTTAATTTACCGTTGTTTTTCTGGTAACTGGGGGCTGTGCTCGATTCGTCATTTTTATACAACTCATATGTTTAAAATTTTACATGTCCCTGAAGGGATGTGAGATGTGTTCGACATTCTGTTTGGCTGATGTCTTGTCTCTCAAGACTCCTTCGTGCAGAGAAGCCACTCCCGAGGGTGAACCTACACTGTAAGAAATTATTCACAAATATAACACACCAGTGTATACACGTAGTGAGAAAGAGTAGATGGTAAAGTTTTTTCTGTAGATTCATGGTAGCGTTCCATTTGCTCAGGAAACAGTAAAATAGATAGGGAAGTTACCAATTACGAATTGTAGCAGTGCTAAACATTCATGTATTTTCACTCTTATATATGGTAGTATTGCCATACAATGTATATGTTAAAAACTACCATTGCAGTCTGGGAAGTTTACTAGGAAAATTTCTTACTGTTTACGTATGTCGCTAAATCTGGCTTGCAGGAAGCCGGGTCGCAAAACGTTTTCTGCGATGAAAGAATCTAGTAAATTAACTTTCCTCATCGCCACGAAACTTTTCCTCGTATTATTGATTTACTAACTGTGCTTCTTATGGCCCCGCTTTCAGTCCGGAAGGCTACTCTGGGACAGGCTTCCCATATAAACTAGCATAACATAAAAGGAAAAAAAAAAACACTTTCATGGCTTGCCCGGCATGCGAAACTGGGACCTCGTCAGCAGAATTTAACGCCTTAGTATTCTCGGCCGTAGAAATACCTGGGATAGTTTTAAAAAGGACAGGGAATAAAATATACAGCTGACAAAATTTTTGGATGTTGTGAAATATGGCACTTGGGGTGGTAGGAATTAGGTAGTTTTTTAGTGATCAACACAGAAACACTTCCAGATGTCATAAGAGCTGCCCAGATTGAGTGGGACCTTCTTCCAGATGACATCAACACACCAAGCACAAGCATGTCACTGCGTGTTACGGACCTGCACAAAGTACATGGAGGCCACACACATTACTAAGCTGTATTGGGAAGAAAGAAACTCTCCCTACTTAGATAGACAATTAAGTTACGTTTGTTGTTCTTTGGGGTTTATTTGTCTGTGATATAGAGGAACTTTATTTATTTTTTTGTTAGAAACACATTGAATGTCACGTTTTGTATCGGTACCATTGTTAACTTATAATTGCTATGTTTTCTTTTATGTTCACCTTATTCCAAATTTTTCATTGCATTCCGTATTATGTATATTCCAAACTTTTTGTGACTTTTTAATTTGCTTGCAATGTCATTATGTTTCGCGTCCGCTCGGGCACTTCTTTCGCCAAGGATGTCCTGCAAGATTGTATTACTTGCTCTAGTCCCCTTAGCCCATTCAGGCTCAGTGTACAATTGTGTGTGTATATAACACACAGGAAGGAAATTTCTGGCTTGTACTATGCAGTGCCACATTCAATGGTCAATAATCTTGATTGTCGTCGACTGATTTGTAAAACGTATATGTGTTCTAGATTATATTTCTGTAAATGAACACAAAGCGCCCAACTAATTGGTTGTAAAACAAAACTAGCTCTGTATAGGCTTAAACTACAAACCTATAATGAAATTTCCGATTCGGAACACCTAAAAATCATATGTTACATCAACAACGTAGGCGTAATAATTAGCTTTTTAACCAATCCTTTCCATACCAACATTACAGGTAATCATTGGAGCACCGTGCACATTTTTGGCTTACGATTTCTTAATCACTGCTATATGTTTTACCACCACAAAACTTCAGTGTTCATTGTTTTGACACGTCTAGCTTTCGTTTGCGTACAGACATACTACTTCAAATTTTTATGGTATCCAGGAAGTAAAATGTATAGGCTGTTCACAATAAAGTGAGCACTTTTTAAAATTAACCTTAGAAAAAGTCACTGCTGCTACCTGCATATATTTTGACGTGCACACTGAGTGAAATGACCCAGTAAAGTTGGTAACAATGGAGGGAAATTAGTTCCATATCGTAACGTTAATTAAAACAGTTAGGTAACCATTTGTGATAGTTTAGATAATTTCTTTCAGTTTCTGTTAATTTTATTCTCCGAAGTACAAAAGTGAGCAGATTTGTAAAATATTTACTTTTCTAGTAATTTTACAGTTTCACTTGACCGGGGCATGAATAAAGTGATGAGGCACATTGCAATGTTAATTTTACATAAGGCGGAAGAATACACAATGTTTATACAAGTAGATCGTAAGCAGGGCTTTCAAAAGTGTTCAGTTTATTATAAACAGTCTAAACTCATTTGACTTGTGTAATAAACTTGCAAGTGGTGATAGTAAAGAAGTTGCAGATAATTGTACGTTGTTGAGGGCCTGTACAATCTCCCATCTAATATTCAGATATTACCAGCTGGATGGATGCAGTATTATTTGAAGTTTAAGTGGACTACTCTATCTCGAATGATAAGAGATTTTATTAATGAACTTTCTTTGATATTTTTCCTTCAAAGTGACTGAGAAAGAAAAAATTATTGCTAAGTCTCTTTGTTCAAAACCATTTTTTTTTTTTTAATGAAAAGGAAATGTAATTGATTAATGTCTATGTACCTCACCGGGAACGAATCTAAGGAGGCACTTAAATATTTATTTGAGCCTTGTGTTGAGAGATTGCAAAGGAACTTAAATATATCATATTATATTTGGTAAAGCCAAAACTTAGTAGATGGAAGGACGACCTGCGACAGTCTATAGTGCCCTTTAATGAACAGGCTTCATGTATATAAGAATTATTCTGTAGTCTAATATAACATACAAACATGTTTCCATACCATCGAGCTTTCACATAGAAAGGAATAAAACAACAAAAAATTCCCTCTACATAGTCATAGCAAACTAAAAGTGACTAGAATCTTATTTTTCACAGATGCTGATTAAATATTGGAAAAAACTAAATCAAAAATAAAGGAGCCAAATAATTCCAATCATTAGGTTACATGTTGATGTCGTAACTACTACTGTAACCAACGTTGGATTTTATAAACTTATTTTTCGTATAATTTTTTGATGCGAGACTATCTGAATAAAAAGTTTGTACGTCTTCCATAATTAAAGTTGACTTACATCTAGCACAAGTTATACTTCATTCATTCTTCACAGTTTATATTATTATAATGCCATGGTTTTCAGAACAGGCACTTGGTATAGTTTTCATTATCAGATTTTATTAATCGAAGGTATCTGTCAGAGATAAACATGAACCTCCTGAACATAAAGTACTCCTCCCCCAAGCACACATGCAGGCCTCCTAACAGATATACATTCTGCCAAAACATATATACACACACCAAACAAACCCACACCCACCCAAACACAACCTACACACCCAAGCACAAACACACATCCCAAACACATATACATACACCACAAACACATGTACAATCACCCCTCCCCAAGCACATATACAGGCCTCCAAACACATATGCATGCCTCCAAACACATATATACACACCCCAAACACATATGCATGCCTCAAAACACATATACACATTTACACCCCATACACATACACATGAACCTTAAACACATACACACCCCAAACACAACCTACTCACATACACGATCCCAAAGAGTTCGAAATATTTCAATTGGTCGACTGTCACCAAAATTACACCACCACTACCGCCACCACCACCACCACAACCACCACCGCTAATAACTTGCTAATATTCAATTTAAATTTGGATATCTGTATGCATGAGCAGGTAACTTCGTTCTCGTCTTGTTCATCCATCTTTACGAAGTAGTGGATTACATACAATCAAATACTTATTATATTAAATTTCACTCATCCTAAATAATGCCATATTATTCGAATAACATCCACAGGTGATTCGGGAGGAGAATCGTTATACTCTGTTTTACCTCAGTCAAACATCATTGAGCAAGTAAACATTAATTTTGAGTTTTCCTCTGCAGAGAAAAATGTTGAATTAGATCCATATGTTTTATGCAATTGTTTGAATGAGGGGCAATTGTATTATTTTGGAATATCTACTACTTTCCCGTTCTACACACTTTCGAACATGCAATTTTGCTCAACTCCACCTACATTTTTTCACAATTATTTAGGTATTATTTGCAAATATCTCCAATATTCTCATTTTCTATACTTCCATTTTCCTATTTTAAACAGTGGCGATGCTTAGTAACCCATGTATTAGTTTTCTTGTATTTGGGAGATAGATATTTCCAGTCAAATGGTGAATTGAAACTGAATACAATTGTATGTTCTTCCATATCAGTAATAGCTAATTCTTGAATGATACATTTTTTCTGCAGACTGAAATCCTTGCACACTGCAAAACATCTCATCGTAGCCATGGTTCGGCTTCTACGTACTCAATTCATTATTTTCACCAGCTTATCTCTTACATTGTAACTCACTAATCTATAGTGAATAATAAGAGCACAAGCATGCATATTTGCTGGAATTGGTGTATTTGCAATAACTTTAATTCGTGAATCTATTACAGCATTAGTAATTATATCATCCTGTTTGTTTACATCATCATAAATAATGTTCCTCTGATTTGAAATGATCCTGGTTCTAGGATCGGTAAACTGATTTTGTCATAATATGTTTCCTGAAACTCTGTATACATATCATACCTAATAAGGGATTCTCCATTGGCAAAGTTCATATTTAAATCCATGTAGTAAACTTGACTGTTTGGATACAGTTTAATATTTTCCATATTCAATGATCGAACATTGATCTATCAGATTAAATTGTTTTGTAGATTTGATGAAAAAAAATGAAAACATTTTTTGGTTTTTCCAATGAAAAATTTTATATCACATTCCAAATGACTTTTTGCGATGTTGGCAGTGTTGGAAACATCTCCAAGTCCCACAATCTGATTGCAATGTCTAGATTCTTCCCTTTTTTGATAAATTTTAAAACTTTACACATTCATCATGATGTTATTTAGCTTTAAAACAATCTTCATCTATGTGTGATATGACGTTTGGTGTTTATTGACATGATAATGTCTGGTTCCTGGGAGATTCGGTAATTATATTTTTGCCTGACAATAAAAATAAAAATAGGTGATTACATAACTGATGTGAGTCGATGAATGTTTGAATTATTGTTTAAAAATTTTCCAAATGATTATTTTGATACTGGTTTGAAGAAATATAAAGCACTTATTCGTCGATCGAATGCTTACATTCGTTCAGGAAATGAAAATCACCCAAAAATACATTTAATAGGAGATATAGTCGGAAGTGGAATATATAAAGATGAAATTGACAACTGCTTTACACCTGTATATTGAAATACTCCTAATTAATTTTTCGATAGATTAAAACTTCTCATCGCTTCGAGAGAGTCTGGGAATAATTCACAAACAAACAAAATTGTTTCTATTATTGAAGAGTTGTAAGAAAACGGTTATATTACCAATGAAGTTAAGTAAGATTTCTCAAGAGCTTCACGCTCCTGCAAGGATAAGATATCCTGGAAGAAGAGTTTTAACTCAAGGTTTAAATGATGTTTTACAATCGGATTTGTGTGAAATGGCAATGTTTTCAAATTACAATAAGGGATACAAGTATATTTTAACTGTAATAGGTGTTTATTATAAATATGTTTGGGGTATATATTTTAAAATATACTGGGTAACAGTTTAGCGATACAGTGAAGGTCTTTAAAAGCGAGAATGTCCAATTCGCTCCAAACCAACAGAGCATCTGATTTTTTTCTACATCATTCTGGAAACTACTGACCGAATATGGTAAAAATTACTACACAACGTATTCGTAGCTTAAAGCCAGTGCTGTGGAGCATTACAAATACAATTACAGTTAATATACAAACATTTCACATCGATGGGGACTTACAAATGGGTTTAAGGTCTGTTTGGCCTTAGTTAAATTTTGTTATTCCAGATATCATAGAACTATCAAGATGGCTCCTAAAGAAGTTCTGGATAATATTTTAATGGAAACTATTTATAATAATGTTAAAATCTTCGACGATAGAAAATCGAAGTTAAAAGTTGAGGAATTTATCTGCATCTCGAACCAGAAAAGAATCTTTAAGAAAAAAATACGATGAATTGGTCTTTTGAAATATTTAAAATTATTTTTATTTGACAAACACATCCCCGAATGTATTACCTAGAAACATATGATGGAGAACCAATAAAAGGAGGATTTTATGAACATAAATTGCAAAAAGTTGCTTCTCCAAATGAATTTTTGGTTGATAAAATCATTAAAAGGAAAAAAATTTGTTCTTAGTTCTGAATAGCACACGATTTGTGGGTTAAGAATAAAGACCTTAAAAGATTGTAACACAATGTTTGTGAAATTATAATACTAAACAGAACATATTTTTAAAATTTATATTTGATGTGTTTTTTTTTTCATTTAATAAAACTCTGGATGGGGGTTGGATGTACAATTTATTGTGTAATCAATCCCCTTGTTGATTGATTAGCATTTGAGCGATAATCCAGTGTGATTAAATCCTTTTTAATTGTGACATCATTCACATTTAGGTGATAATCCATTACATTTCATATGTAATTCAATTTGTATCTGTGATATTATCGTTTATTTGTAAATTCGCATTTAGGTGTTAATTTGTTGTCTTTGGTATGTATTGTAATTCATTGTGTTTGGATGGTTTACCGTTGCATTAGATTCCTTTTAAATGTGACGTAGTTGATTTTTTTGATATTAGATTTCTTGGAATGGGGATAAAATTTTGTGCAATTTTACAAGAAGTGATTTGTTTAATCGTTGTTGTAAATTCATAGAATTGACGTATTTTTCGCAGAACTATTCAACTTGAAAGCATTTGGGATACAATTCCATTTTTATGTTATTTAGAAATATCTGTAATGTGATATATTTCTTGGAATTTGGATATTGTTTCCCAGAATTTGTTTCTTTAAGTTAGAGTTCTTGGAGAATGGTTAGTTTTAAGAGAGCAAAATACAATTCCCTACACTAAGAATTTTTTTATACCAAAATCTTAATTAATTTGTTTATGGTGTACAATACTTTGATGGTATAAAAAAAAATTAAAAAAATTTCTTTTACAAAAATAACATTCAAAGTGAGCTTAAACTAAAATACAATATTGTTAACGCAGACCACTTGCTCCAAACTTAAAATGTTGTTGAAAAGCAGACTAGGCAAGGCCAGACAGATCCCATTATACGGCGAGTTGTATAGTGGAGGCGAACTGCAAACAGGTAATTCACGCCGCAGAGAAGTTGTCGCGGACGCGTGGGAAGAGGGACGGGAGAGGTTCTGCCACTGTTGTGCATGCGCGGAGGCGAGCACCAGGCCCTGCTCGTGAAGGGAAGGTTGATGGATGGAAGGAGACTGTTATTGCCAGTGGTGCGAGGCGCGGGCAGCGACAATTTAGTGAAATATTCCCTCCCCTACTCTGCACTGTTTACATCTCCCGCCCACGTGCAACCCAAATTATCAGCCCGCACACTCTAAACTTTCCTTTCCGGCATATTCTTTTCCAACTCCGTGCACGGTCACCCTCATCGGCCCTCGAGACCCAAATTTCGCTCGCTCCTCAATCATACTCGACTCTTGGCTGTCCGTTACCTCGTATTGTCCACGAGGTTTTAGAATGACTCGTTCCTGTATCTTTTCTATAAATACATCGCGGTACTCGACTGCCTTTCCCAAATAAATATGAAACTCATTTTTACATATCATAGAATAATACACTGTAGTGAGATTATATTATATTTTCCTATATAATAGAAGTATCTAAAAATTCTGGGCTAGGAAAAAAACTACGCATGAAACTCGTATTTATTGTCTGCTAAACGAATAAATATGTCTTATTTCAATACTTGGAAAAAAAAAAAACTTTTAAAAAAATGAATAAAAAATGTCTTGTATTTCTGTGTGATTTTTCAAATCATAGTTTGCTTGATTCAAATATATACTTGTTGTTAGAATGTTAAATCTGGGGATTATCTCGGGGATTAAAGAAACTTTCCAGTGATATAAAATTTCATCTGTGGGACTTGTGAAATGTTATTTCGCTGGGAATACACCAGGCTCTTGCGTGACCTTGGATCGGCAGTGAGGGCAGGCCTCCTCTCGAGCTATCCAAAAAACAAGCCCCGGTCTTGGAAAAGTACTGGTTTTTCGGGTGAAGACAGCTTCAGGAGTAGGGGTGGGAGGGATATTCTAGGTTCTTGACCTTGGGACACATTCCTCTGGACAAGGGGTGGAGGGTATAATAAGTGATGGTGGTCTAGAGAGCGATGTAAAACCTTCTTGCCAGATGTCGCCGTCTTGCCTCAGTGGGAAGTGAGAATTCGGGAAGACAGGTGAATGTCCCAAGGACATGTCGCTCTGGTGAGAGGTGAGGTGGGTGGTGGGGGGTGCAGGGATCTCAGAAGCCATCTGAACCCCTGTATCCAGTCATCGCCACCTTGCCTCAGTGCCAAAAAAATTGACAATCGTGGGCAGAGGGGTGAGTAACCACAGGATATGTCGCTCTGGCGAGGGGTGGAGATGGGGGTGTAGGGAGCAGTAGGCCTTGGGCAGGGCAACACGGAGGTTTTTCAAGGGCTTCCGCCATATTTGTACTTCGCCAATCCTCACATTGCATAGACACAACACTGGATCTCTTGACTTTACCGGGCCTGTCGGAGTGTGGTAAGCGCGATTAACATTCTATAATATACGTGTTTTTATATAAAACTATTTTATCTGGAAGCTTTTTGTAATTTATCGGGAATAAATATAAATTTTCGTGTGATAATGCGTTTATCGTGTAAACCCCGTTTTCGTGTTCGGTAGACGAAACTTGATATGATTTTCAACTCGATTTTGTGTTAACAAGTGCTCTCTATTTACCAGACTTTACAGAAAAAAATTTGTAGTACGTACGTTATTTTTTAAATAATTAACTTTTATACATTCACGTTAATAGTAGCTTGGTAGATTTTCTGGCAGTCGTAAATTTCTACTCAGTTGCCTATTGGCCGCAATACATGTATATACGCAGGCGCACCTCATACGATACACCCATTCATCGAGTGACGTCCAAGGTGGATGGATGTGTTGTCGCGGAGCTCCTGCTGCCATTTCATTAGTTGTTTTTTCTATTGCGTCTGTTTAAAATTCAACTTGTCTAATTTATATATTAGTATGTGCGTCATAAACATAATTCTCATCTCTTTCGAGTAGATATAACCTTATTCGCTTGTCAGCCTCCGAATGTGTTCCATGTATATCTTGTCAGGCTCTCGACGTACGTTCGACGCAGTGCTTCACTGAGCTCGCAGCCAGATGTGTTTTGTGAGAGGTGCAATTTTACTATGTGTGTTAGTCAATTAATTTCTTTTTACGTGTGGATTACGTTTCTCCCCGCCAGACTTCAGGCAGACGGGCGTGTAAGGTATGTGCGAGAGACGTCATATATATCTTGTTCGTTTAATTTTTAGGGAAATTTTGTTGTAGATCGTTAATTGTGTTATACTGCTCTCAAATGTAAATTATATTTCTAAGCTCAAGACTCACGTTACATTTAATTCCATAATGGAGTGATTGCAAGGCCCACGTGCGCGCACGCTAACAATGGCGAGGCTCCTGCCAACCTGTCATCACCACGTTTCATAACTACCGCTTGCTCGCATGCATTATTATTCACTTATATGTTTGAAATTTGCGATTCGATGCCTGTAATTTATTCATATGTGCAACACGCTGAAATTCTCTAACGTTAATTGCATTCGGAAACAGTCATCAATCGTTTGTCATTACTAACAAGTAAATCACATCTTTCAATGTCGCCTATCTCCCATCACCATCTACGAGCAATGTCCCAAAAAAAGATAAAATTTACACTTAGGAAACTATTATAAATAGTTTAAACACTCTGAAATTCTCTCGCGTGTAAAATATATTCTTAAAAATCGCATATTTACCACCAACATCCAAAAAACACATAAGAATTAAAAAATAAAGAAAAATGACCCTTAGCTCACTCTTGCACTCAACTCAACAACTATAACACATTACAATCCACCACTCTGGCCAGTCGCCTCCAGGACACCATAAAGAGATCCTGCTACCCCTCCCAAAAAGAAATAAAGAAGTAGAACATCAAGGGAAAAAATTAACTCTTTCAATACATTTAACCCATTTAATAAATTTAACCCTTTCAATTCATTTAACTCTTTGAATACATTTGACATTTTCAATTTGTTGAACCTTTTTTCATTAACACTTTCAAACAATTTAATTGGCCCTTTGATATAAATTTGATATCAAATAAATTAGGTCAATAAAAAAAAGCTGAGTCTTTTTGTATCTAGGATCCCCACGCCCCTACTACTATGGCCTTTGTTAGGGTCCCATCCCAGCATTTGCCTGGAATAATTTCGGAAAACCACGGAAAACCGAAATCAGTATGGTCGGATTGGGAATCGAATCCGTGTCCTCCCGAATGCGAGTTCAATGAAGTAGACTAAAGTTCAAATGATAAAATAATTTTGGCTAACCTTTGAGGGAGGAAAGGTAGGAGAGACAGTGTTAAGAGCATGGCCTACTGAGTTCTCACCACTGGAGAGAGGGAAACCACGCAACACTTCTGGCGCTGTACATCCCAAACTGATAACATTACTCTCTACTACCGTGCTGTTAAATCCCGCCCTGCGTGATGAATGTTTTATCGACAGGTAATATGGGCGCGAGGAACAACTCTCGCCCAATCGCTCTCGGTCGCTGTCGTTACTGAACTGAACAACTACATACCCCTTCATGCAGCGGCATTGGACTCTCCCGATTCGCCCGACCAGTGGCGGCTGGGGACTTTTGAAACTGGGTGGGCTGTAGTAATCGTAAATCATTTCACTACAAATATAATTTTTTAAATAGGCGCAGTGATAAATATATTGCTTACGACAGGCTTAAGTAAGTGTAGCTTATGTAGCTAAATACAAAAAAAATATAGTGTGGTTGTTTAAAGGAAAATGTATCATCGCCTACAGCACATACAAAATTCATGTCAAATTTAAATTAGAGGGTGAAAGTGGCATATCTTAATTAATATATTTGTAAAAAAAAATCCATTCGTCAACCTGTACGCGCTATAACTGGCAATGTATAGTCACCTTACTAAGCAATGAAAATTTTATGGCATTTTTTATATGTTGCGAACATGATTTATGTCTTTTAACTTTGTCTCCCAAATGTTTTAAATCTTTTACCCCATTGACAGTACACGCAAGATCATTAGGTTTGATTAACAAAAAATTAAACAAAACAATACATTTCCAACTTCATACCCGCATAACCAGTCCGCGAAATTGTATGTACTTACGTCGAATTTTCTCGTATACGAACCATTTACTACCTTGGCTTTGTTGTTGAATTATATTTAACTGTGACCTTGCTGGTCCCAGATTCTTTAGCTCTAGTTTATTCTCGTAATTGAAAATCTTTGTCGTAATAAGGTTAAAAATGTTTCTCGCCGAATTAACTATTATTTACAAGTTTACACAATACGACATTAACAACAATTCAACCCTGCTTCTGACCGATGCTCATAGCCCATCATTTATTAACAATAAACTTGTTCAGAGTATTACACACTATATTTGAAGCTCACGCGAGTTTAAACGATATCCATAAAAAAATATTCCAAGTAAATACAAGCATAGATAAGAAATGTGTTTAACAACTGCAAAAGAATGGAGCGCGAAAGTGTGCTTACAAAACATGTAGTTTTGGTAGCTTTGTCAATTTACAGGAAACCATTTTTTGTTTGAGCAGGGGCGCGGAGAGCGCTCTTCGATTTACAGCATGCGATTGGCCGAAAAGGGCCGAGCCTCCGAAGTCTTCCCTCCCTCCCAGCACCCCATGTCCTATGTTACGGTTACCTCTCTCTACTAGCTCTACCCACTTCGGGGCGAAGAATCTTCACCCCACCACTCGACATTTCCAAAAACATTTCTCTCGTATCATGAGTCTCGTCCATCTCAAGCATATTGGTTGCCAAATAACCTCCGTATTAGTACGCTGTATTATTTACGGAGTAGCAGATAAGTAGAGGTATGCGTTCTGAGATTTTATTAGGAGGGCTGCGCCCCGCAGCCCTACCTCAGCAGCCGCCACTGTGCCCGACGAGTTTTCGTCTTCTGCGCGTAATTTTCTTCACTATAGCTTCTGGTAGGCGGCCGCCTTAGCCTCAGTAGGGATTGCCCGGGGGAGTGTGGTGTGTGTGTGTGTACTTACTCGGTTTTGCTTCTGGAGCGCGGGGCCGTGTGACATAGCTGGGGCCTCGGCGGGTGAATAACTGGCGCTGAGGACTGTGGCTTGTGATTTGTCGTGTCGGAGCTACCGTCTTGGCTTCCCCGGGCTACAGAGCGTCTTCCACTCTCCCCTAGCCACGGGACTAACGCACGGAGATGCTGCTGCTGCCGCGGACACTTTTCATTAATATCGTGGCGTGGGGCGGCGGTTGAAATGTGGGGGTCGGCGCCGGCGTAAATTACCAAGATTTACCGCTGCAGCGATCACAGCCGTCCCCGGGGTGCCAAGGGGTACACGTCGCGTTGGCCCCGCGAGTGTTTTATGCGCGCTCCGCGGTCGCGCGGAAGGCACCGGGAAGCCACTGCTCACTCCTCGTCGGAAACAACCATTTGTCACGCCCCTCCCTCCCCCCTCTCCAGGCCTTCTTCTCATAAAAAAAATTTCACCTCCGTTTTAGCCAGTACAATCGGAAATTTTTTAAAATGCATTTTTACTGTCGCGGTCGAGGTTGTTAAGGCTACCACCTAAATTGCTCATTTTCCCGCGTCCGAGGTCAAGAAGCGCGGGAGCGACAAGTACGACAATGCCTCGCACATCAAGTGCGCCATCGCCTCTAAGCGCATGCCTCTCAAGTGGTGCGCAGTGTCCTCGTCGCACTGCGTGTACCTATGGGACAGCGGTGAACCTATTTTTTTTTTTGGCGGAATGTCTGTAGGAAGGTTCAGTGCATGGCCCTTGAGTTGGGAATGTATATTGACGTGTATATTCTGAGATGCAGCCCTTTGAAAATACTGGTTTTCAGCCTTTTTGGAGTGTTATGAAATTGTGTTTCTTGAAACCACCAACAGTTGTCGTCTGAAATTATGTGTTATTTTCGTAGGTCAGCAAATTGGACGCACTTTTGATAGTTTCGTAGGAAAACGAATATTGCAAATACCTTGCTACACGTTTCAAGCGTAAGGAGGCGGCATCATTAAGGGGTCTGAATAGTTAATAATTTAAAAATCTAAACTTTAGGTCCCGCCGTAAACAAGCTTGGCCAGAGAGAGACTTATAAGGATTTTTTTGACCGTTCAATGATGTTTCAATGCCCATATATATAATCCGGGAACAAAATGTCGATTTTCATTTGTGTCCTGAAAAAAAAAGTTATACCGGAAATATTCCATTTTTTTAAATTAGAAGACACAACTACTTAGAATGACACCCATATGACATCTAGCGAGGCTCCTTAATGAGCGTTTATACAACGAGGTGACCGGGTTCGAATCCCACGTAGGTCTTGGATGTGTGTGTTGCTTTAGATGTTCTTCCAGACAAGTCGTCCGCTTAAGGACTAAAAACGGAAATGTTAAATGTTACAAAACATTAATTAGAAATATATAACTCTCGAATCGACCGTGTTTCGTCACTCAATAGAAAGCATCAAGCATGTCTTCATTCTGAAGATCGTGCGGTTACAATGGGTGTGTGGTTTTCTAGCCCCCCCCCCTTTTTATCTTCCTCCTAAACTTAATTTATTTTCTATTTACAGAGAGCAATGTGGTGGTTAAGTACGAGACTCGGTTTGGGGAGGTCCAGGGTTAATATTCCGACCCTCTTGAGCTCTGTATCCCAATATTTCTCAAAATAACTCCTTGGCCGTTCCTGATGTCCGAACTACTGCTTCCGACAGCAATGACCTTGCTGTCGACGAAACCTAAAATAAAACTCATTAAAAAGTTTTTCACATGCTTGCCAATCAAGTGGCGGTACACCTTATAATCAAAGTTTTTAATAGTTTGGGACTGGATTAAAAGAGGAAAACACATCCTGCGGGGTCTAGCATTCTTAGAATACGAAAGGTCCTGGATTCGAATAGCGAGTAAGGCGTTTGAGTGTTTTTATTATGTTTCAAATATGAGCTTAAAATAGTTTTATTATATAATCGAATCATGCTTTCTGCCGAAAGGCTATTTAATGCGGATGACTTCAAGATACTGTTATAGTCTTCACTCTGTGTGTAAGAATTTTGAAGATTAACAAAAATCATTTCAAATATATAACTACAAAAAGGAGCATCAATATAGATTTGATGAAAATTCAGCACGCCTTGGTTAAAAGAAACTTAACTGAAACGTGTTTCAGAGTTTTATGGGCTCCATTACGTTTGTTAAAATACCAATTGCAAGAGTATCGCAACGCAGAAAAGTAATAGATAGAGGTTGAAGTAACTACGGCAGAGAGCCTAGCAACCATGCTAGTATTAACATCTTTATCACACGCAACATAACACTTAAAGGTTGAGTGTAGTAAACACTTCAAGGAACACTTCACTATAAAGTCTGTGGAAAGTTAGTCCAGCACACGTAAAACAGTAATCGTAGTCCCCCCTTAAAACTCATTAACCTCATACGGGCAGAAAGTTACCGCAACGCACGGGTGTGTAGAGGGCACGTGACAAAGTATGTTAGGTTACATACTAACATAAGGGGCTCGTCTACCTGTTGCTTAATTACGTTGCAACATGTATGTTTTAAGTATGTTTACATTTTACGGAAAAATTAAACGCATGCCCTCTATTTTTTATTATTAAAAGGAAATGTAGCCCATAAACGAGTACAAACTGGTAGCAACTAGACAGATATAACGCATTATATAAACAGTATTTACAAGCCCTCCAAATTAATTAAGAAATACTTCTTAAGGTGGGCGCCTGGGTAGGCCGCTGAACAGCGTGCAGAACTCCAGCAGAAAACATTTTTTAAAAGTACTGTCCGACGTTTCTGAATGAGGTCTGCTTACGAATAGCATTTAAGAAACGTTACGCGTCTGTATACGTTTTAAAGTTCCCTCGTTTCTCTCTAAAGCTTGTTTATGTGATAGTGAAAATGGCTCGAACGGGCGTTTTCACGGTAATTTTTAGGAATGAATATTCTTGTGCAGAATATTTAAAAAAAGGAATAGGGGCGTTTATGCTTATTATTACTTCCTAAAATGGCAGTGTCTCCGTTGAGAGTCTCATAAAGACGCGTTATCGACTGCAAGACTGCATGCCTGTTCAGTGCTTTGCACTTAAAGGCGATGAGAGAGTTGATGCGCTTGTCTCGGCCGCTCCTAGCACTCCCACACTTGTAGCCCTCAGAAGCACAACCAGGTGGCCACTACACTGCTGTGTGTTAAGATACACCACATGGACACAAGCGAAACTACAAGAGAGCCTGTATTGAACTTTGCTACACTCTTAACCAATAATACTACTATAGGTGCGATAGGTACACGCAGCACAATGAGAACACTACACGGCAATTCAAAGGTCTGCGAGGAAAAGTTGTTCATGATAACATGAGCACTTTTGAAATTCCTGCTTAACCCTTTCAGACTCACTTTAATTTACGGGTCCAGGTGTTGAAATAAAATAATATTATGATGCGTGCTGTACTTACGTTGACACATCGCTTGTTTCGTCGTCACAGCCAATGAGCTGTAGGCTGTATATTCGGCTAGAGATATTAACCAATTATGCCCAAGACCAGTAGGACAGTTTGCGAATCATTTACCAGCGGGTAAGATCATTAGTCACTGAGCTTTGCAGTGTGCAGTACACACCAAAAATTACCTACAGGTGCGTAATATACACCATTGTGTACACTGGATCTGAATGGGTTGTAGGTACATTGAGTATCCTTCCGCCTTTTGTAAAATTAACACTGCCATGGGCCTTGCCACTTTATTCATGCGCCCGTCAGGTAAAACTTTGAAATTATTAGAATAGTAAATGTTTTACAAATCCGCTAATTGTTACACTTAGATGCATTAAAAAACCAGAAAGCAAAAGAGATAATTTAATTCATCACAAATGGTTACCCAATATTTTAAATTCGATGTTGAAACATGGAACTATATCCCCTCCATCGTTACCAACTTCTTTACTGGGCGCGTGTCACTCAGTGCACCAGTTCATATATATATATATATATATATATATATATATATATATATATATATATATGTGTGTGTGTGTGTGTGTGTGTGTGTGTGTGTGTGTGTGTGTGTGTGCAGTTAGGAGCAGTTATATTTTTCTAAGGTTGATTTCAAAAGTGCTCAATTTATCGTGAACAGCCTTCAGTGGCAATCGCGCACTAGATGTGCGTGGCGCTGTCGCCCTTAATCGCACCCGCGCTTCTAGGCACGAGATGCGGAAAACAGTTCCATGTAGGGGGGTACTTCGTTCTACTCGCCAAAAACTTTTTCCCAGTGCAGATTTACATTAAACTGTAGAACAAATTGTTATAAGCACTTATAATTGCACAAAACTATTAAATGAACTGACACAAACTTTTATCGGTGAATATTTTTCACAGCGCAGAATAACACTCAAAATTAAATGTTTTGTTTGCATCGAGCGTTGTGAATAGTTTCATATTTCATTGATTAAAACTGCAGAAAACAGTTCTACTCTCTGATAATGAAAACTAAACTACAGTAGGAAGTGTCAGTTAAAAATTTAAAAAGAAATGTGAGCCCACATCGACAGGTGGTCATATGAGAAATAGTTAAAATTTTAATGTAATGAATTTGAATTTTATGCACTTGTGACTCAAGCAATAGAAATTACAGTATATTAAATATTCGTCAGTATTCTTTCACACGAGCGGTCTATAAGAGGTAGAACATCACTGCAGATTGGGATTGTATATAACGAGATATTTTTTCAACATGTCGTAAAACTCCATTTATTTATTATTCTACTTCGAAAAAACCGCATAGGTCCATGAAACACAACTTGGCATGTAAAAAATAAAACACTTAAGGAACAATTATACAAAAGCAAGTACCGTCATGAGTATACAGTCCGTTAGCAAGAGTTTTGTGGCCTATTATAACTATGGATGTTCTGCTTTCGTATTTAGTTTTCCTGAGCATAATCGTGTGATATGAAACATTAGCTGTACATTTTTTTGATCAATGACTGTGCAGTAACATTTTCTGAAATAGTCGCGGGAGAGAAGATTGAGATAATATAGGCTTCGAGAGTTGTGAAATGCTAAATAATATTATGATTACGAATATTTGGACAAATAATTTCAATTAAAACGCTTATCGCTTCGGTAAGTTATTGTCAACAAATGTTGAAATGTTTATGCGACTTCTAAAGGAGACAATATTTTTATTTTTATTAGACAGCGTACTTCATGACAACGTAATGTTAACTGATAATACATGATATTTGATGCACAAGTGTTTGGAGATTTTGAAAATAACTCACAATTTTGTGCGAAAAGGATTAAAGCTTACCGTACCTGCAAGGGGAATTCCTAGTACATAGTAAATTTGCTGAGGAGGTGATGCAGAAAAAACATTGCAAATTCATTCAGCAATAATTAAAACTCTCATCGTACGTGACTTTTTTATTCGCTATTACTTTGCAACTGGGTCTCATTTCGAGAAGAAAAACTTCTTCTCGTAATATTTCTCCTAAGTCTGCAGGAATCTAACACCAAATTATGGCAGTGTGCTGAAATTTTCACTTCAACGCAAACCCTCCGTAAGGTATACATGCCCGCCAAGCAGTTGTGTAGACCATATTGTCTAACTGTAACGAGAATATTCACGGAGATATACATTTACCAGCGCTTACAGGCCATAATTTTCAGGTACTATACTCAGGTAACAAGCATAGTACCAAAAAAGTTCTCTACAATCTCGGACAGCGGTCATTTTGTATTGGTTGCAGCTTTCACAACAACGTAGTCTGCCTCATTAAATGTCATGAAATTCGACTATTCGTGCGCAAAAGGAACCAATATTTACGTAGTCTTATAAACGTCTAGCCTGTTACCACATTATAAGGTAAAATAATTAGAGTACATGTTGTTGGTTTGATTGTGTGGGTATTATACAGTAGAGGTCTTATAAGCATTGCCTGGGTTGGTATATATTCGTTTCTTTATTTACTTATCTGTAAGTGAACATGCAAGCTGATGCTCTGTATGATAGAAACACACGGACTTAGTATTTAGTACCTCAACGTAACTTATAAAATTGAACAGTTTTGAAGAATGAAATCTAAATCAACTGCCACGTGGTTCTTAACATTCCGCAATGACTCGGTAGGCGCAAATAAAGATTGGTTTGACTCGACGTGCATGCAAGGGTTATGGTTGTTATAGAAAAGCATAAAAGTCCTTCCGAGTTTCGAACCCAGACTGTTTGTACCCGGGCACTACGCGCTAGCAACCTCAACTAATGTGGCTGCTGATGAAGTACGAATGTTCTTAAAAATATCCAATACTTAGAGAGCCACGAGTATTTCGCGAATTCATTCGGAGACTCCAAATACTTGTTTTTTTTCTCCTACTGTAGTGATTGGACGACAGTTATTTAGAGACGCTCCGTTCAACTGTGAACCAGTAATAAACTCTCGATCTGTGTTTTCGAACGGAGACAATCAACTGAGTGGCCAAGAAAATACATTAAGTTGATTAAACTAAATATTTTGTTGCCAGTCTAATTTTTTGGCCCAAATAAGAGGATTCGTTTATTAAAGCTTGTATTTTGTTGTTTGAACAAACTCTATTTTGTTGCTTTTCAATTAATGTTTACTCAAGTAAATATTTTGTTGGGAGTGATAAAAATATGCTTCGCCCCATACAAGCAAGTATTCTGTTGGTTGGAACAAACTTTTCTCTCATTGCAATAAGAGCAAGCGCATCTGAGCGATAACGCTTTGAGGCTCGTACAATGCGTTGCATTAACAACATCTAGTTGAGTTGAGAGATATGGGCAGCTCTTATCAGCGAGGTTTTGAGAGCTGATAAGGGTGAAATGAGGTTGAGAATGGAGCAGCTCCGGGTTGTAAAGGCGGTGTCAACGGGAGATACCTGAGAAAACTCGCCGACCAGTGGCATCATCCGGCACGATTCCCACTTGCGAAAGGCCAGGAGTGGCCCGGCCGGGGATTGAACCCGGTGCGCCTTGGTGGGAGCTGAGAAGTTTAACCGCTCAGCCAGTATGCATGCGTATACATATACATGTATGTATATCGGTTTATACTTGTGTGAATGAAATTGTTTATTACCGTGTTCTATTTCTTCAAATCGACGAAAAACTTGACGAAGACCAAGACTGAAATAGCTAAGGTGTTAGTTAATACCCGAACTACTATTGTCTCGAGTTCAAATATAAGTCTATGTTACTTTAACATTCAAGCTGTTCTTTCAATAGTCTCCGACGTATTATGAAGGACGTCAATATAACAAGAAAATAAATATGTACAGTGCCTTTTCGATCGTTTGATAATTGTAACAAATTTTCCCTTGAAATATATTGAAAGTAATAGCAATTACAATATTTTATAAATGGTTGTGTCAGGTATAAGAAGTTAACATCAGTTACAAACAACTTTATTTGAGAATGAGGATGTTTTGGATACAATTACCAAAGTCATAAAAATATTTTTATTTTTAAATTTACTACAATAAATTTTTGACGAAAAATATAAAAATTGTGTCACAACGGATAACTAATTTTACTACATTGAACAAATACTTCGTTTCTATTGTAATTTTTGGTTTTCCTGCCTTAATATTACTTTCTTTACAAGAAAGATTAAGATATTTCTAATTTATCGTAAATAATTTTATATTAATGTTGTTTATAACATGGCTCTACATAGTTATTTCATTATATACAGTTTATAACATGGGTCTACATAGTTATTTCATTATATACAGTTTAAACCATCAAACAGAGCGTTGTGATGTTTACATGAAAACCAAATGAAAGACGAAAAAGCCGAATGAAAGGCTGAATGTTAATATTACCTCTTAAAATTGTGTTTGAAAGACGAGACACATTTTAGAAAGTAATTTGTATTAGTTTTATTAGTTTATTCGTTGTTATTTCACTTGATACACGTTGTTTAAAGGTCGTTTACGTAGACTATTGTTTATTTTTTTGTGCTTTATTTTAGTTGCGTGTAATCTGCTTGTTGTAAAAAGTCAGGAATATATTTGCATCTTATAAATAAGTTCCTTTCTTTCTGTAAGCAGGAAATAACACACAATTGAAATTAGACACAACAGTATTAAACAACTAGTATATTGTAAATTTTCTATAATCAAAAACTATCCAAAAATAAACGTGGACCTGATATTATGACACGAGAATGATGAATTTTCGCATAATAGGCCAAGCCGAGCATTAAGGCCCCAATTAATGCAGGTTTTGTTATCTCGGTGCAGAAGTAAACTTAGTTCTAGCGGACACCTGTAAGCCACGCCTTACCCAGGATTCTTACACAGGCTGGCGTTCCTACCATCTACGCCAAGGTCGTCAGTCTTGTCATTCTTTTTTTCGCGATTCTAATTCGACTTGGCTTCGTGAATGGCCCTACCTCAACGAGGACCGGTCGAGCCCGGGTCGTGGCGAGTTGACCAAGGGAGCTGGTGATTGAGAGCGAAGAGGAGTGATAGGATGTTGGGAGGGGGGAGGGGGGGGGGGGTAGGAAATTTAGCGGTCAGAGGCGGGATGTTAATTGGCGTGTGCAAGACGAGCAGGACACTCGGCCGGAGCGAGCATCAATCCCCCAGCGGTGGCCGAGTGTGTCTCTCCCAGCGGACTGTTAGCATCCTCTCCGACTCCACCGGATACATTGCCGGGGCTGCCAACCGCTAATTGCTCCTACTATCCTCTACCCACCTCGCCAACCCCGGAGAACTCCACGCGTGCCCGCGAATAAGTTGGCGGTTCGCGCCATACAGTCTACCGGACCGAGGACAGGCAAGAAATCAACATACCCTCCATCCCAACCGCAGATGAGGTAAAGATTGTTCACGATAAAGTGAGCACTTTTGAAATCAACCTTAGAAAAAAATTTACTGTCCCTACCTGCACAAATATAAACGGGCGCACTGAGTGACACACGCCAAGTAAAGTTGGTATAGTCCATTCACGGTTTCTTCGGCCTTTTTCAATTAAACATGTGAAAAATCTCCCCATGTATGACGTGTTTAGTTATTTCCTAAACACGCCCTGTGTCGCAAACGTTTTATACTTGTGTTCATAAAAGTTACTTTTTTTTCGTGTTAAACTGAAATGTTATTCATATTTTACCTGTACATTATAATGCTTCATTTGTAAATAACTTAAATAAAAAACAGGGAGAAAATAGGTATGTTGGTAGCGCCTAGTAAGAAATAGTTCTTATACAAGGTACTGTTGCACTTAGTGCGCACGAATGTGGTGCGTTGTCCCTCTGGTGTGAATCCCCAAGCTTAATTAAGTTTACTTTGCACGAGGCTGATGAATATCCTGGAAGTAGAACTACAGCAGGGCTTCAGAAAAGGCTGAAGTAACCATGAATAGATTATAACGATGGATGGGAAGTAGTTCCATATATTAACGTCGAATAAAATGTGCTAGTTAACCATTTGTGATCACTTAAATTATTTCTTTCATTTTCTGTTTTTGTAATGCATCGATGTGTAAAAAGAGCAGATTTGTAAAATATTTACCTTCTTAATAATTTTGCAGTTTCACTTGACCGATGCAGGAATTAAGTGATGAGGCCCATGGAAATGTTAATATCATGTAAGGTGGAAGCATACACAACGTACACATAAGTAGATCTTAAGCAGGACTTTCAAAAGTGCAAAATTTTACCGTGAAAAGCCTATAGACCGACTTACTCGTCTTCTGCGCATGTACCAAACGTTGACCTACCTTAAAGGAACACAACCGTCAAAGGCACATGGTCAACGCTGTTCAACGCATTTGTTTATATCTCTATTTTCAAAAGAGACAGGCCTTTATATATATATATATATCCAATTTGAATTTCATCAAACTGCATTACAATTGGTTAAAGGAAGTATCCATATATCTCAAAGCACTGCACGATTCCCAAGTGTGAAAATCGGGGAGCGGCCCTAGGGGCTTATGCTCACTTTCGTCGGTAACTGCTGACACCGTCATGAACCTACTGTCTTGAAGCCGACCTAAATATTGGTCGGATACAAAACGGTATTCAGAGTTATCAATAGTTTAGCACGGGGGCGCAATCGGGCATGTTCGGCTTGCCGACTTTCCCCACTCCAAACCAGACGAGCGTTTGTGTGTCTGCCCAAGATGACAACGTACCAACAAGATATTATTAGAATTACTCGTTTTAAAATTGTATGAATCTGTTGAAAAACCATTACTTAAAGACCCGAATAGTAAGCTTTATAGTTTTTAACTCGTGGATAAATAGTATATGATTAAAAATATGCGTTTTATAAGAAAATAATAATGTTAAGTTTTCGTTGATTTTGTGGCGAGTTTGAGAAACTGTGGTTGGTGGCCATGTTGAACAGTATTCCTTCCTTGATGAGATTGTTTACGTGTAACGGACGAAGCCCGGTGTTTGGAAAATTATTTGTGTATGTTGGAAAGAAAATATGTAGCAGATGATAATTATAGATTCACGTAAAACTGTGCTGAATAACAAAGAAATGTACACTTCTTAAATTGATTATATTAATATTCTTGACTTTTGTGTCCGCCGCAGTGTACTGTAGAGCCATGGAAAAACACGCGTTCAAGAGATTGCGAATTTTACAAACAGTAAGTTTGCGCGTTTTGTAAATGTATTTGTAAACCATTAATATAATTATTGAAATGCTCGTGACCTGGAAAAGCTGCACTTTCCATATTTTTGTAGTGAGTGAATAATATTTGTTTATTTGTCTATATCGTAAATTCAACGAGTCTAAGGTTAACTTCGGTCAAGAGTGTGTGTGTGTATTGCTGCATCTATACGAATATGAACAGCGATGTACATGAATCGCGTTTTGTTTTTCATTAAAGTTAAAATTTCGAAGTTAATCATTTGAATGTTATTTCAATACGAGCTAAATTTTCCACTGCTCCATCAAAATACCTAATATGCAAAACAAAATTCCATACACTCGTAAGAACATCGTCTCACGAAAGACTTGAAACTACCCCCCCCCCCCCCCCCCCCCCGGGCCACCCAAGCATCATGTTTCCTTTTTCCTTCGAATTAAAATAAACAGAACCCCAACATATATAACTTGGTATTTACAAAAATAAAAGGACTATAGAATGCCAACCAAGCTATAGGCCTAATATCCTACATCTATTACTAAAAACGAAGAAAGAGGAACATGCAAATATCCATTGGACTCAAACATTTCTTTACAAACGTCTTTTTCTTCACTGACAAAACAGCTGTGGTGGAAGGATAAATTGTCGCCGTGCTGCTAGAATTGTCGCAATTTACGCCACTTGAATGAAATAAACAATAACAGAGCCAGCCCCAAACATTCCAAACTATAGGCTATTAGGGGCCAAAATACAAATGTACACAACTTATAAGCTTGCTTTTTTAAAAAATGTTGTAACCGCATGTCATCACATAACTGTATTTCACACATTTAATCAAAGTAAATATTAACAGGAGATGAAACTTGACATCGTACTAAAGAGACGCACATGATACGAAGCACGCAACTTAATCACTAGACCACCAAACACGTGCTCATTGATAGACGAATAAATGTTTATTTACGATAAGGTAATATTAATTTATTTAAAAAATACTTACAATTGAGTATATGTACATTTACACGCTTGTAATAACATCCCGCACGTAAAATAGTCTGTATCATATTGTGCACAATGTCTGATACACGTTTGTAATAGCTATAACCAATCTTTGCATGCTTATTCGTGTCGTAAATGTATGCGTAGGAGAATTATAACTCCATACAACACAAACACGTACTGCACTTACTACACAGTTATTTCCGTGTCATTGAAATACACGCCACATTTAATACCGACGCCCGCCATGTTGGGTTACCTACGAAACTATAGCCCGCCAACTGCTCGGGAGAAAATTGAGAAGTTCCAACTCCACTCGTGACGTCACACGACCTTCGTTTCAAGCTTAGAATACCAAACGCTGGTCTAAGCCGACAATTGTAAAGCATCTATTGTTTTTCGTCGGAAGGATAGACTCAGAACAAGCCCCCTGGTAGCAAACCCGGTTCGCCCTGGTTGGACGCAAGCGATCTAGCCGCTGCCGCCCACGGCCCCACCATTAGTTCTGGTTACAACCGTCATACTAGTTCACTCCTGACACAGAATATCACTACTGTACTGTACAATATTCATTACTGGCCTACTTGCTGCCGATTTAATGCCGAGTGGAGTGAAGAGTGTCCCAGTAAAATAAATTTTCCTTCGTAGATATTATACTATCCATCCTGTTTATTCGAGTTATTGCTGACGTGATATTACGCTGTAGAGAACATCGAGATCTTAAGATGCGATGAGTGTGAAGCAAGGTGACTATGGAGCAGTGCCGAAATGCAAGGGCCGGCTAAACGGGAGATCTTTGAGAAAACCCGCTGACGGGTGGCATTGTCTGGTACGGCTCCCTTGTGCCAAAATCTATGAGCGACCCCGCCGGGAATTAAAACTCGAACCGGGTTGGTGGATCGAGCAGTGAAGTGTCCTAACTTCATGTTTGTAACAGCGCCAGTAATTACCGTGTAAAATGGATAGTATATCTTATAGGCTATTCACAGTAATGTGAGCAATTTTGAAAGCCCTGTAATTTGGAATAATGGTCAATATATATATATATATATATATATATATATATATATATATATATATATATATAAATATTTTAGCCTAAGACGTTAATTTCCGAGTGCGGTGGGAATATAAACACTGTGTTTATTACTTACATGGCAATATTATTTTTAAAAGGCGGTTAAAGGATAAACAATTGCAGGATGGAAAAAGTCACTAGTGCCTCAAAAGTGCTCACTTTACCACGAACAGCCTATATATTCGTACACCTTTACTTATATACAGCCATTTGGGGTAACTTTGTAACAATTAAGGGTCACATTGTTCCACACTTTTAAATTTATTACGAAGGATTTACATCCTTCACATTACTATATACTTTATTGTTAACTATTTCATTTGTAAGTAACATGATAGTGTGAAGGTATACTTCGAGTGAGTAAAGAGATTTGCGAGGCCCTTAATAGCGAGGTCTTGAGAGCCTATCGGTTTGATTGGGTATGGAGCAGCGGTAGAATGAAAGGGCAGGCTAAATGGGATATCCCTGAGAAATGCCGCGACCTACGGCATCGTTTGACACGATTCCCACATGCGAAAATACGGGAGTGACCCGGCCGGGGTTTGAACCGCCTTGGTGGGAGGCGAGCAGGCTAACCACTCAGCCACCGCGGCCCCGGTATTCTCCGAGCCTTCATTTAAAACACAATTAGGCAGGTGGTACGGAGTTTCCCTGATGTTACAAAGTTACCCCAAATGACTGTGGTGCTTCCGTCGTTTAAAAGCATAAAAACGGAATGGGATAAATTAACCACCTCCTTTACTTTCGCAATTGCGATCGTCACTGAAGCATCAACCTAGTGAATGACTCCTTGTGATTCTTATCACATTAAATATTCGTATAATCAAGAAGTGTTAGCTTTCCCAGTACCCGATTTCAACTGATTCATTAAAACATTAACTTAACTTCTTGCTCATAAGCAACAAACCAATATTAGAACTGTATTAATTGTACATATGGAATTGTTCTCCTAACATTTTATCCTGTCTGTATCGCTGAGTATTCAAATTTTAAGTTATCGAAACGAAAATAGAATGTCCATGCATATCACTTGCGTTTGAGTGCTAGTCGGCAAGTTACGGAAATGAGTATCTCTAAGTGGAATCAGCTCTCACGGATGAGACGTACGTTACTCTGTGACGTTATTGTCTGGTGCTGTTAAAAAAATCTCATAACATTTACATGGTAGAACATTTACGTTGGATAAACGTTGTTTTGATGTGTGTGTGTTCCTGCTACTGGGCGTGTTACGTATGATTTAAGCTCTTGATCGTTTTAGTAGTTGTTCTGAAATGCGTCTTTTCCTACCTGCCTTTATTGAACACTGTTTTCCTGCTATGTAAAGATGAAACCATACATCGTATTTTTTTTCTGCAACACATCTCTTATATCAGATCGTGAATTTGGAAAAGGGGATAAAACACCAATTTTTTTTCCAGATGTGAGTCTCGTTATAATTTCTACTCCACCCGTAAGAGTAACAAGGTATACAGCACTATTAAAACTCTTTTACTCTTGAACGTTGTAACATCCAGAAATATATTGTTGTGTATTTCTGGTGGGCGCTGCTAAACTCGGCGTATCGCGTGCTAGGGGGAGTAAGATAGGGGTAGATAAATAGTAGCGATAACTCCGCAGAGCGCCGAATGGAATTGTTTTGAATGGCAGTGTGGGCGACACGCTGGTGCCACATATCAGTTTCAAAGCGAGCCGATAAAAATATCTCTTTTTGCGGCGTGCACTGCTGAGCTTGGTTTTAGTGATATCTGCGTTTGTCGGAAGAATTGCTATGGATTACTGACCTAGCCTCCCAGCGCAACTCGGGGGTGTACTGAACCTTCCAGATGGTTAGAACTATACAATAAATTTCACAGCATGCCTCTGGACCGGCAGCTTTGAGTTGGAGTGTCTGAATGGATGACTGGCGGGTTTCCTAGCGATAGAAGACGAGCCGCGGGAGAAGACCAGCGGAAGGGGAGACTGCAACTGCAAGTAGCAAGCAGTAGAGTAGGCGGCTGTTAGGCTGGATTATTGGACTAAGTGCGTGAGTGAAAGACATTATTACTGATGGAAACAGGTAGCTGAACACATGCTAATAATGGGTATGAGTTAATTGACTCTAATCAAGGGAGACATTAAGAATGACATTACTTAAAGATGAAATAAATATTACATATTGTTCTCACTGTTAAATAAAAAGAGCAAAAGTGGATACAGCTAATTCATGTTGTACATAGTAACAGAGTGAATAAATTAGAAGTAACATTTAGTATATTATTATTTTTTTATATTTAAGACCTCCATCCCTTACGAACTCAGATACGCATCTCAGGCATTATTCATCATATAACAATATATTTATTCTCCATAGGCTTATTTTATGCTAGAGTCATACAGTCATATAATAATAATAATCGATAATGGCTTACTTAGCTCGGAAAAAAACACTACTCTAAATTGGCTAGTGTGCGTGAGTGATTGTAAATATTTTTTACATGCGTATCGGTACTTTCTTAAATAAATATCATCTTACTTTTCCAAAATGGGCAACTGACCAGCAGTAAATTTCCAACTTTCAATAATGGAATATGTTTGCATTGTAGACTTATGGTACAAGGGCGACTGAAATATAGAGCTAACAGTACAAACACAGGTCATTCAGTGGTGTGTATGGACGCATATTATTTATATTGCCCTGAATGATAGAAGTTTGGTTTCAGCTTCGTAGAAGTCAACATCTGACCGCTGATTTGGTAGATAGTCAAATCTTCAAGCATCTATGCTAGGCGGGCCTGTATAAATTACAGTCTGTGGTTACTGAAAGTGTCTGTGGTTACTGAAAGTTATTTACACGGTCAAGCGCAGGGGAGTGTTGCAAACATTCTATTCACTAAATGCGGAAGCCTGTGTGACGAAATGTCCTTATTCTAGATTACACAGTATCAAATTAAAACTGAATAGTTGTAACAACGGGCGCTGGTAGACGAAAAAAGTTTGATATATATGCTAGCCACGGTAAAGCGAGCGCCTTTGAAAGTCCTCTCATTTGGAATAATAATCAATAAATATATTTTATTTTAGCCACATACGTTGACTTCTGAGTGCGCTGGAATATATACAATGTGTTTATTACCTTCGTGTAGATATTTATTTAAGAAAGGTAGTTAAAGGATAAAAACTGGCTGAAAGGAAAAATTAACTAGGGCTTCAAAAGGGCTCACTTTATCGTGAAGTGAATAGTCTATAGACACTGTTCCGTATTTTTCAAATCGGAGGAGATAAAATACATGGTTAAGTTCAACAGTTTTAAAATATCCGAAAGCTTAATATTACTTAGAAATATAATTTACAAAGTAATATTTCAACCCTAAAAAATATGCAAATTTTTCGTTAACTGTTCAAAATATTGTGATTAAGCGTAAACGAAGTAAAACTTGAATATTGGCAGTAAGTGTTAACAATAACACTTCAAGACTGGAATTAAGATCATATATAAATATATTTAAGGAAACTGAAATTAAAATATAAATGTAATGAATTAAAAAACTCTGTATTAAATGGCAAAAAAAAAAAAAAAGAAGAAACATGTTAGCCACAAAGGCAAGAGCCACTAAACAATTAACAGAGTGTGGAATGCTTGCAGACCCGAACAGCACTAAAAGTATTGCTAATGATAACGATCCAATTTTCGAATGTATGTTTTCGTAGCAGTCTGAGAGGTGAACATTGTGTCGGCAGATTGTGTAATTTTTATTCAATTTCTTAGCTTCGCAATATTTGTCCTGAAACTGCTGTCGTGGAAATCACTGTCACTTTAAGTTTAAATGCTTGTTGGCGTAAGATGTTTAAAGGTATATCTTTATTGTTATATTTTCTAACATCAGTGTGATCTGTGACCCTTGCATAACAGGACGTAACACAGCTACTTTGTAGTTACAAGAGATAGTTTTCCAAAAATATCCAACTTGTTTTATATGTCTAGGTATATAAACCGTTTCGCTGACATGCTAAGGAAACTCCCAAAACTACTACTGCGTTTCTTTGACGAAGAAACAGACTTGTTAAAATAGATTACGTAATAACTGCACAAAGCAAATATATCGTCGGATTTAACATCTTAATAACAACACGCAAACAGATGCTTTTTAACTGCTAGTGGCAGCCAATGTACCTTTAGATTCGAATTTGAAAAAAAAACTGTAACAACTGTTAATTAAAACTGTATAACGAAAGATCAATTAGAATTACCTGAAAGGAAAATAAATTTCGTGTCCGAAAAAAATCGCTAAAAAAAAATTACTATTAGATTTTTGTTTTATAACAAAATTATGGCCAGTATAAAATATGTTATTAAAAAGATTATGTTCAGAACACTATTAAACCGTCCGCGAGTGCGGTGGAATTGATTCAAATATTCTTTATAAGTTTACAAGGTTTTATGTGAACACTGGGAGAAAGTTTTAATTGAGCTAACTAAAAAATAATTTTATTTCAATTAAAGCAATGTGTAGATGCCCTTAGAAAATGTTTTGCTGCCGAAAATATTAAAATATCAACAAAAAGTATTTTTTCCTCTGACAAAACTATATATTTGAGATGTTCGGCCAAAACAACTTGTATGAAAAAAAAAAAAGAAATAATTGGCTGACTTTTATTATTTCTTTGGCCGTAGCCGAAAGTATAATTTTTGGCTCGAAGATGTTTTTACCTCAGTGGCAGCAGCACGGAAATTTTTGTTCTTCTTAGCTCAGGAAATATGATTTGCTAGTGTAAGTACCCTGAGTCGCCTACCATTACAGGGAGAAACGCAGGTGTGTGTGTGTGTGTGTGTGTGTGTATATATATATATATAATGTAACTTTGCCACATGCATATATGATCTCATAACGCGCATTAAACTTTCTAGAGGTCGACTCTTCTGAAGTTACTTCGTGTTTATTTATTCCCCGTGCTAAAGTCAGGGGGAGGGAAAGAGTGAAAGGTAGTCATGACGGCAACTCGGGTTTAAAGTTCCCCGGCGATTGCCAGTTGCAGGACCCCGATACGCAGGACGAGGGACACCGGATGAGAGAAAGGCGTAACCATGACAACCACTCCCTATTACCCCCTCCCCCCCGCATGGTCCACATACCCGCATCCAACCTCTGCAGCGCGAGCCAACCATCGCGACTCTGAACAAACTCTGCTTAATGGTAAACAAAAAACAAGCGAAGTGCAACGAAATACTCGCATCGCTGAGTTTGACAAGAGCTGTCAGCGGAATTTCCCCGCGCGAATCCGTGCAAGAGCGGGCCAAGAAACAAGAAGGTGGTGTACACGGGCTGTGAGCGGATAAAGTCACTTGTCTCCTTCGCTCCTCCATTTTTGTCGATGGCTGTCGAAGGGCTAGCCCACGGGTAGACACTGACTGCAAACGTTGTCTCGTCTACAATAATTACAACGCCTAGCGATAATTCAAATGTGAACTTGCTGTGGTACACCTTCGAACTTCATTTACTGCAGATGGGTGGGAAAAAATGGTACGCGGGAAGGGGGGGGGGGGGGTGGGCGCAGAGATCCCCGCTCTATATTTTTGGGAAAAATACGAAGGCCATAATATTAAACAATTAAGTCACAAACTTATTTACAACCAACGGGCTTAACACAAAATGCTATAAATAAACTCCATGTTCGAGGAGGATCGCACATTTGTTATATTAAAAAAAATAAAACTTGTAATTTTTTTTTCAAATTTTATTTTTATTTCGGGGGGTTGGGGGAATTTGTCCCAATATCCCTCCCCCTCCTCATCACAGCTACGCATTTACATCAGTTCAAGTTAAAGACGCTTTCTGCCCTGTCCTTGTTGAATTAGGGATTTATACCATCCAGTGAAGATATACCCTAGAGTGACCATGGGATAGGAAAAAGTCTGACCAGTTTTGTTGTTAGTTATTGGACTGATGAAGAGGAGCGCTAGTGTTCCTGTCTGGGACAATAATTCGCCACCCGTGAGGTGTTGCATGTTTCGCAGCTGGCAAAAGTAGGTCAAAACCCTGGCCTTGGCTCACCCACGTGAGAGACTCTGATCCAGTAATAAACAGTGATACAGTTGCCGAATCATGCACAAAATAGTCTGGATAGAAAATGCTTTTGACACAAAAGTCATTCAACTAACGATACTTTCTCGACTATAGAGAATAAGTTCACTATGTTACCAAATCTGTTTGAGACATTTCATGGCCCAGAATAATAGCCAAATTAGAGTTACAATTAAATAAGTCCATAAAACTTTGTATACATGGCATACTTATAAATCCGCCTCTCAAAAAAGTACAGGTGAAAAAGAATACGTCGATGCAGTCTGAAATCTGTCCGCTTTAATTTGTGGCATTTAAAACTAGCTTCGACACTCCTTTGACATAGGTTGATTTTTATTCTTTGCGGGACCAAAATCTTGTACTTCTTTTCTGAAGAGGAGGCACTGCAAAAGACGACGATAGAAATTTACTTCCTCACTACGAGCTAAGGCATAGTACTGTGGGAGTTATCACAAAATAGTGTGGTATCACCACTAGCTGGTGTCAGGCCTAACTCCACAGCCATCTACGTAACCAAGCCGCTGTCACGCTTTTCGTTACTAAGTTATCTAAATGAGAAGACAAGTTTCGGTTCCAACCGTGATTGCACTTCATTCTGCCAAGCCTTGCCGAGTGCTTCCAGTGGTTCGTTATATTCTCGATTAATCAAGCTGAACATGCCTGTGACATGCCATAGTGCCAAATGAACTGTCTAGTGTTATTGGTCTTCCGTTGTCAAGCGACTCTCCGACGTTGCATCGTTCCAGCGCCCTGGCCTGCAATCACGTCATCCGCAAATATAGGCATATTGTGTGATCGGTGTTCAGATAAATGTGTCCGATGAAAGTTAGTGGCCAGAGACCATGTCTCGGGCATATTATACGATGTTTTATACGTAATGCGGGGTCGCGGTGGCTGAGCTGTTACCCTGCTCGCCTCCCATCAAGGCGAGCAGGGCTCAATTCCCGACCTGGCCATCCGGATTTTCGCATGTGGGAATTGTGCCGGACGATGCCGCTGGTCGGCGGGTTTTCTCGGGGATCTCCCGTTTCCCCCGCCCCTTCAGTTCAACGCTGCTGCATGCTCACCTCGTTTCACCCTCGTCGGCTTTCAATACCTCGCTGTTACGAGCCGCCCAAATATCTTCACTCACTTACACATATCTGAGGAAATGTTTTCCACTGCCTATGTGAAGATAATTCATCAAACGACAATATCATCCCAGAAAGCATCTTAAAGAATAATTTTACTACTACAAGTGAAAAAGAAAATTATGTATCGAACATTTTACATTTTATTGATGATGGCATCATACAATCAAAGAAATACGAACATGAAGAGATAATTTTTTGTTAGAAAACAATTAACTTTATAGTTATTACATGATGACACACATTCAAAGTGAAACCATATTTGCATAAAACACACACACACACACACTCTCTCTCTCTCTCTCTCTCTCTCTCTCCTCTCTCTCTCTCTCTCTTTAGCTCCCAACGAAACCAAAAAGTTTTGCAACAGTACAGAGCAAATGGACATTAGTAATGTTATTAGCCTACTGCCTGGGTGCTCTGCGACACATGCACAATTATTCAGCTATGAGCTTGGATGTCAACGACACCTTCCTTAAAGAAAATATACCTCGTTGAAACATTACAACCCGCCGCCTTCGAATTCACAGTCGTGTAAGGTTTCATGGGGCATTATTGGGAACAATGTGCCTGCGCTGTTTACTGTCATTCTGGAATGAACATCTTCAAGGCGTGGAAGAGACGGATGTGATTTTATGAGTGAATGGCATTCTAAAAAACCAACTTGAATAAAGTATGCTAATTATTTTACGATTCCTAATAGTCAGACCAAAAAAACTGCTGCCAGCTACAAAATATCTTGTAAAAATTCACCCTGCCATACAGTAGATGATTCGTATACAGATTTATGGGGGAAAAATTATCGCTTTAATTACCACTTATAATTATTTAGTTATAACAAATTGTGTGCAAATGTTTTCTAATTGCAAAAAGATAGCTTCATGTTTGCTACAAAATAATATGCTGTTCGTCTTAAAAAATTGGCAAGGTAGGTTTCTACATGGCAATACGATGCTGTAGTCATTTGGGCTGCGACGTTAGAAAATTACGATTAAAATAGTGGCACTATCCATCGTTTTAGGAAAAGGGCGAGAGAGAGCCCGCAAATGTGCAATATGATTTAATCAATTGAAAAGAAAATATTAATCCAAATATATTTTAAGGAATTGTTACAAGAAAATTCCCTGATTTCAAAGTAAATTAAAAAAAAAAAAACTATTAATCATAGAATCTTTCGGTTTGCACCATCCTGTAAAGCAACTCAAATTTTTTTTGTATAATTTTGTCTCTAAGTTACTGTAGTGCTTTAAGTTTGTTTCAAGTGCTGAATAATTATCATAATGAATACTTCACAAGAGAAGTGTGGTGCACTCTAAAAATTTCTTGCACTTTTACACGGCAAATCCTTGGAAACCCAGTTGCCAAGGAAATCCTTTGTAAAACTACAAGGAGTTTTCTAGTAAAATCTGCAAAGCATTTCTATGTAATATTACAAATGGCAGCCTTGTATTACAGCTGACATTATTGTGAAGTGTATACAAAATAACTATATTAAAATTTTTTATATTAAAATTTTGATTTACAAGAAAAACTATACCTTACCGGCACAGGGAATAGAGCTCTCACCCCCAGCATTACTAGACCGCACCTTTACCCACAAGACCAACTTAAAGTCTATTTTTACTCTAAATACTTGACAAAATCATACAAAATAATATTTAAGTTATACGGTTAAGAAGAATAGATACATATATTTTTTTTAAAGATTTCAGTTCTTGAGTTAAGAGATTTGGACGCCTCTTAAAGACGGGGGGTTAATAGTCGATTTAAGAGTTATGTTTAGTTAGGAAACATTATCATTTATGAATAATACGGTCACGTTTTATTGAACACGTCGTTTTATTATGATTATTTTAGTTGTTTTAAGTGTTTTACGTAATTCAAATTTGCAATACATATATTTTTGCACCCATATGTTTTTGCACAAACATATTTATACGACTTTACGTTGTTGAGTGTCCGCCATTTTGCTGAAGCTTGTGGATACGGCTCAGTATAGTACAAACATTTCCTAAGGTATATTACAAAAATGGGCCTTGTAGTTTTACAAACGAGTAGTTTTACAAGAAAAATCTTTGTACTGTTACAAACATTTGTAAAATTACAAAGCAATCACTAAGTAAAAATTTCAATTTCTTTTTTAGAGTGTGTGTTATGCGAAAACATCGCCAACAATTGCTGTCCACAGAAATTTCCGATGTGTGTTTGATAAGGTGCCACAAGAGTTAAAGGCAATTAGGGCTTGGTATGACAAGTTTCTAGCCATTGGGAGTGTAAACAGACAGTCAGGTCCTGGTAGGCATAGCACGTCCGATAAAACGGTAAAGGATATCAGAGATGCCTTCCAGAGAAGCCCATCAAAGTCCGTTCGCCGAGCATCCCACGCTCTACAGTTCACAAGGTGCCGCACAAACGACCTCGTTTGTATGCGTACAAAATTCAAATTGTACAAGCGCTGCAGCCAAATGACCACCAACTACGTCAAAGGTTTGCTATTGAAATGCTAGACTGGATCGAGGAGAACACCAACCACCTGGGGATTGTTGTTTTCAGCGACGAGGCAACTTTCCACATAAGTGGGAAGGTTAATTGGCACAATGTTCGCATCTGAGCCACCTCTCAGCGCCCAGGTTAAGTGTCCAAAAGAGATAACAACCAAGGAAATTTCCTTTTGGGAAAAACGCCCCAACTTAAGGACTCTCAACCTAGTGCCAAGGTGCCCCAGAGGAGAACACGGAAATAAAAGTAATTCTCCGCTCAAAAGTAACTCTTTGGTGTTGCACATAATTAAGTTAAATCAAACACAGCACCCAGCACAAAATAAGTTTACTCACATCCTTGCTGCTAAGTCGGGCACTCCTATGTAAACCCAACAACATTGTAGCATGACACAGATAAACTAATAATTGGTTTAGTTATCAAGTGATACTTCAACTCCAAAGATGGCAATTAAGAATGGGGGACGATTACACATCAAATCATAACTTAAGTTAACATTTAAAAGGGCTTATTTTTTTCTTTTATCATTTTTCCCTCACCAGTTGAGTACAAATATGCAACAAGAAATAACAATAATATATAGTTTCCTATCCAGCAAGAGTATTTTGACATTAATATCAACGTTTTTGAAATTTCGTTATATTCATTTGTTTAATTTATATATTTCCCCCCTCCCCCCTAATTCCAGGGAGTCAAGTTATCCAGAGAAATGAGGGTGCGCCCAAACTTTAGTGTTATGAATCACACAAGATTAAATGTTAACAAAGAAGTTAACACACAAATGAAATATTACCTTTTGGATCCAGTCTTGTTCCATTTTTTAAGCATTAAATTTTACTTGGTTACTACCAAAATTATATAAAAATTAACAAATTTAGTGTTACATCTTGTCCAGAACATGCGCACATCAAGCGCAATAAATTTATTCCGTAAGTGCTATGCTTGGAGTTCTAGTCGTCACATCATACACAATGAGCATTCAGAAAATTAGAAAAATCTGACCATGAGGTTTTGGGCGAAAATTCGGTGTGGGCAGCAACACACACAGCTCGGAAATTTAACACATATTGTCCAAGAAAGATGTCGCAAGGGGCAGGTAGGTAAGGTTCAGCTGCACATGGGCTCAGTTGCATTTCCCTGGGGTAGTCTTGGACCGCACTAAGAAATATAATTATTTTTTTTTTAAACATTATAACTTTCCTTACAAACACTAACAGGGGTGAGGCAATACAAATCACTGAGATTCCACTTACCAAGGCGGCAGTGTTGAAACCCTACATACTATAAATTATGAAACTCTTCAGCAGTTAATTTATTTCTACTCACAACATGGTGGAAACTGGATGAAGAAGGAGAAGTCAGCAAATTCCTTTGTGCATGGAGTGGCTTGGACAAAGTTCCAAAAGTCGTGATATGGCTAATCGATAAATATCGAAACACCATACTACGAGTGTTAAATGTACTGGAAAATTCCACGACAATAATTTTAGAATAACCATATTATAAAGGTTATAACAAAAACAATGTCATGAGAAAGCTGACAAGAAAAAAAAAAGAATTACAGAAATACAAGAAACCATAACGGCACAAAAATTAAAATTCAACAACAGTTTTTTGTTAGTTATTGGCCTTATTACAGTACAAGTGCTGCACTCTATCGCAGTGGCAAACAAAATACCACATAAGTTTCAGGCATCACTGAATATTACCAAAATAATAATAACATTTCGTATCAAGGCCGTTTGCGGCATTTACTAATCAATGAAAAAGTAAACAAGATTAATAGGTTTACAAACTTATAGTCTGCCCAGTATTAAGAGGAATAAAGAAATTAAAAATTAGTTTCACACAAATTAAAAATTATCAGTAAACAAAAGTAGTGTCCCGAACAGTAACAAGGACCTTTGCAAGAAGAGCTTAGATAGCTAGAAAAGCAATTTAAGAGGAAAACATAGGAGAGAGAGAGAGAGAGAGAGAGAGAGAGAGAGAGAGAGAGAGAGAGAGAGAGAGAGCGAGAGAGAACATGCCGTAGCATGGCACACATCTGGCGCTCCGAAAACCCCCACAGTTTTTGGGAACATGTCAGGGACAGCGCAAAGTGTTAAATGTGTGGTGTGCGCTAATGAAAGAGAGAATCGTTGGACATTTTTTCTTTATCGAGTGAACAATAACCGGAAGCATTTATCTGAAGATGCTGGAGCAATTTGCTGTCCCTCAGTTGTGATATTCCAGCAGGATTGTGTACCACCGCACTGGAGTTTACATGTTCGTGAGTTCTTGGAAAGAACATTTCCACAGCGCTGAATAGGACGAGATGGACCCACCAAGTGGCCACTGCGACCTCCGGACATAACCCTTCTGGATTTTTTTACTTTGGGCTTATGTGAACGATATTGTGTATGCCTCGCCTGTACGTGATGCTGGCGATCTCCGCAGAAGAATTGTGGATGCAATCGGTTTTTTGGATAATGACTCTAATTATGTCTTCCATGTTAGAAGGGTGATTGGTGTAGGTAATAAGATCGATCTTACCACACACATACAAATCACCGAAATTATAGATGTGATAAATATACTTTTCATCATAACTCATATGTCATCCAAGATGGAAAGATAAGGATAGAAAGAAAAATTCTTAAATAACAAAACAATAAAAAAAATTATCGAAAACATGACTATCTGTTAGGCCGGCAGAAAAATAATTCACAAAATCAAAAACATACCTTACAAAACCTATTTCATCGGTTTGATTTGTGATTTAAATGAAATTAATGGAGTGAAATGAATTCAAATGTTGGTGATCCAGGTTCCATTAAGTAATAAAACATATTTTCCCACGTGAATTATGGACTACAGTGACATTATGGCAGCTGTAAATAGAAGTTATTTTTTTTTTAAACCTTAAGCAGATTTTCCAGTTGATTTCATAAATGCCCTCACTCTATGCCGTAAGGTTGATGGGGGGGGGGGGGGGGGGAGAATCCCATAACTAAATAATGTGAATAATTCCAATGTAAAGAACGACTTACAGATCAGTGGCTTTGTCTGTATCCGACAACACCATGTCACATTCCGAAACCAACACCTTTGCAATTTCGCTCTCGAAGTTGTCAAGGAAAGTACTGTCAATATTTATAAATATCTGAGCAACTCCAGGCTATTTACTGAAAAATTATGCTACAGTATCCATTAAAAGTGACCTGTCAAACTGAGTCATATTTTCGTACATGTGTTATGTAGCAAAAAATCAGACTCACTTCAATCGGTAGCTATCAGCGTTCCATTACATGCACACTGCATTACTTTAATGGAAAACTGCGTGTGTTTGGTGTGTACGGGTATGTATATGTGTGAACGAAAAGTATCCTCAAACGAACCTCGTTAATTAACGCCACTTTTTTTTTTTTACTTCCAGCCTCGTTCCAATTATTTTTCAGCGTAATAATATTCCCCATTGTAACTCAACACCCTCACTTGTCTACACGTATTGATTTTTTTTCCCCTTCTATTATGCTTGACAAGTCCATGTTATGCATCTGAATTAGCCGTCTTGTGTTTTAAATTACGCTGATGGTAAAGTACACTAATCACCCCGAAAAATAATTTTAATAATAAAAATATTCTAGCCAGGGGTGTACAAAAATAGCAGGCGTACTTCTACGAAATAAAAATTTAATTTTGAAAATAACAGTACTTGAACAACGCTGAAGCAAGTTTGGCATTGACTTACGATGATAATAATGAAACCGGAAAGAATATTAATTTAATTGGGTGACGTTTAATGACAATTTTATTAGAAGTACATACATTGTATAAAGTCATTTATAAAAGTTTTGAGTCTTTTGAAATCAGTTTTTGCACACAAATATTTTATATTACTGTATTTTTATGTCTCATGCTATTAACATAGGCCTAATTTACCCTCAAACATGATGTTTTCCTTTATTTATTAAGTATTATGGCTTTGTTTATCAAAATTCTAAAATTACGCAAGTAAGAAATGATTTAGGATATTAAAACATACGTAGATATAAGAAAGAAACTAAAATAATAAATAAACATTTATTAAATTTCTTGTCAGATTTAGCTCGTTATGCACGTCTTGGCTTGGTGACGTAACGTTACTAGATATTAATTTATTCAAAGATTAAGGAAGTTTCTAGATAGTACCTATGTTTCTAGTTTCGGGGTAGTTTAGTATAATTCTATTCGTCGCGTCGTTGTTCTACCGCCACCAAAGTTCATCGCCGCGTTTTCTACGTTTCAAGAGACAGCCACGTACCGTTCACATTGATCGTACTTCAGCTCGAGGGGAATAAAAAGAATTGAAATTGGTATTAGTGGTTTACTAGCTGTGATCATACTGATTAGTTCTACGCGTGGTCTGGTCAACTGAATCGCGAAATAATAATTTAGCGACATCAAGATCTATGAAGTATAGCTGCTAAATGCTGTTTACGATAAAGTGAGCACTTTCGAAATAATCCTTAGAAAAAAGTCACTGCTACTACTTGCATATATTTTAAAGGGTGCCCTGAGTGATAAGCGCGCAGTAAAGTTGGTAACGGGGATGAGAAAGTAGTTCCAGAGCTTAACGTCGAATAAAAAGTGGTAGGTGACCATTTGTGACAACTTAAATTATTTCTTTCGCTTCCTGTTTTTTAATGCATCAAAATGTAAAAATGAGTGCATTTGTAAAATATTTAATTTTATTATAATTTTACAGTTTCACTTGAAATGCGCATGAATAAAGTGATAAGGCCCGTGGCAAAGTCAACTTTACCTATACGGAAGAATACACAACGTGCATACAAATAGACATTAAGCAGGGCTTTCGAAAGTGCTCAGTTTATCGTGAATAGCCTATAATTGTAAAGCCTGCAATGAGAAAATATTACGGTTGTGGCATAAAACTTCTTTGTTAATATATGGATAGTATTAAAGAGGGTTGCTGGCACACACTAAGATAATCCTAAACAGAAATAGTAATAACGATAGAACTTACTACTGTGATCCTGTCTGTAAAGTGCATAAATATTTATTTACTTACAGTAAAAGTACTAAACGTTCTATTTTTTATGTCTAGCTAGCAATTGCAGAACGTCCGACATGCTCAGATAGGTGTCTGTTTCTAGACTGTTTTCTAAAGCGTTTTTTTGGGGAGAGGGTAACACATCTGAAATAAATTATTTAGGGATGGTTTTCATGTACATGAAAATTTCTACATAGTATTTCGAACTAGTGATGAAACATATAAATAATTGTGACATAATTGTACGCAGCACAGCTGCATACCAAGTTCAGTGTTACCACGTACGGAAGAGGTGACAAGACAGATTGACGTGGATGACATAGTCGCCCTCAACGCTTTGTTGCTTCAGTACCCCAGGCCCTTAAAATCATTTCAGTATAGAAATAATGTTTATGCGTTTTGAGATTGTGTATTCACATTACATAATATCGATAACATTCAGTTAAAATATTAATGACATGATAAATGGTTGCCACTTTTTAAAACTAATCATAAAGATTTCCATTACAAATCTTGTGCCAGCAAACATCCAGAAGTTAATTAAAAATGAAGTTTTGATTTAATTTATGATGTTCCTTGCAATGTAAGAAATTCCATAATGCTGTTTTTTTTTTTTAATTGTGTGAGCTGGCTCACCTGCGATTAAGGTTAAAGTTATACTATTTTATACGTTTTTTTTAAATATATACCGAGGACATAGAAGAACCACGTAATGATGTTCCAACAGAATTTCTGTACGTTAGATCTAAATTTATTGCTGTAGATAAAGATATAATTGCGCACATTGCATAAATTTATTCCCCAGGAGTTTTTAAGTTGAAATTCAGTAATGCCGTTTACTTTTATTTTGCAGAATAACTTACCACTCTAGGTTCGCCACGCAGTTTGAGAAGAAGCGCGTGGAAAACTTCATTGTCTTCAGCACTCGCTAGCTGTAGTTGAATTACTCGCATATATTAGATTGACCGAGCGAGGTGGCCCGATGGCAATCCTTCGGGCTCGCGCAGGGAGGACCATGTTTCGAATCTCGGTCCGGCCATCTTGATTTCGGTTTTCCATGGTTTCCCGAAAACACACACCGCGTGAATGCTGGGACGGGTCCCCACCACAGGCATGACCGATTCCTTCACCGTTCTTGCTTCTCTGAGCAACTTGCTTCGTCTCTAATGACCTCGCTGTCGACGAGATAATAAGTCCTATCTAAAACCTACATTACAACCACAGGATTATCTTATTACTACAATACGAAGACTACATTAGGGATTTAAGTTAAATTAAATTAACAACCTTCAAAGTTGTACATAAAGATTGTCTTGAAGCAAATATAAATTTGCAATTTAAAATCACTATATGAATGTAAAGCCATATGGTAAAGAGGTACACACCTGTAAATAAATTTACAATTTATTGCTTATAAACTCAACCACCTTACTATTGAGAAGATTACTCTTTCCAAACAATCATAAAGATATTAGTACTCTATATTTCTTATTAGGAATTTGATCAGGTATAATTGGACTATCTATAAGTATACTAATTCCAATAGAAGCTAGGGAAGCTAGGGACTAAACTGTAGACGCCACTTGTATGCCTCTACTTTCTTTTAAAGGAAATTACTTTCTATTAAAGGAAATGCGCATGCAAGTTCAGAGCATATGGTCTAAAGTCTTTTTCACTAAAGATTATCTTTATATATATATATACATATAACAGGGAAAAATTAACAGTTGCAGCCTGGGATAAGAGACTTCTTCGTTTACTGATAAACATATATTCCATATATTCCTAGAACATTTATTTACTGAGAAACGCGTATATCTTGAATACAAATTTTACAGGCACTGGTTTCGATCGGCTGTCTCCTAGGCCGTTCAAGAAGCTAAAAATTTCTTTGTTATCATCTTATCGCATTCTTATTCTTTGTGTTATGAAATAATGTCCTGATAAAAGTATTATGGAGGATGATTATGACTTTTCGAAAAGAATAAAACGAGTTAGTAAATTTTAAATTTTATATATACTCATATTTTTTGCGTACAGATTTCAAAACGAAACAAGCAAGATAGGTAGTGTTTATAACGACCCATCAGCAGTGACGTCACTAGAGATGAAGTAAGCTGTTCAGCGAATCAAGAACAGGTAGAAGGGATTAACCGTAGAGTGTGGTAAGCAGCCGTCCCAGCATTCGCCTGGAGTGTTCTCGGGAAAGTATAGAAGACCGAGTTGAAGATGGCTGGATCGGAGATCGAACCCAGACACTCCCTAGGTTACCAATGCGTCACCTTGCACGGTAAAAAAAAAAGGAGACAAAACTAATGCGTTGGGCTACTACTTAAAACAGTTGCTCATGATGTTAGGAAGTCATGAAGAATATGTGCTGGAAATTTTGTATGTGATTCTCCTGTATTTCAATATTAACTTTTGAAATTTAAATTTAAAGATGAATTAGCTAGAAGTCACACCCTCATTACATGTGGACCAAATGTCGAAAATTCTCATATTTAGGCATAAAACACGATTGAACTAATTTTTCAAATGATTCGGTAATTTTATCAAGTTATAATTAATAAAAAGTCACGAAATTATGAAATATCTTTAAAATATAGAAAATAACGTCTTCACCATTAAAGAACCGTAAGGACGCCATTCGCAAAAAAATTCATTACATTTTCGACCTGTTAACGATTTGTACGAGATATTGCTCAACTTGTAGACTCTACTTAAAAGTAGGTCCTATTATTTCTTCGCATGGCCTGTCAAAATCACAACTTTAGTGTTGTGAGACGTACAAGTGGTTAAAACTAACTCACTTAACGAAATAAGATAATTCACATTGAAATTAGACACCATTATTTACATCAAGAAATTTTTATAAGAATACTATCAAAATGTGTTTTCGTAATTTTCAAAAATTGTTCTACATAATAAAAGAATGTGATGTTTTTATTTGTAGAACACTGGGATTTTTTAAATTACATATTTATAAGCATGCCTTAAACGAAATTAAGTCATGGACTTCCTGTCTTCCTTGTTAAAAGTTTTAAAAATGATTTCGTGTTTTATATGCGAGGAAACAGTATGTATTAGTAATGTTTGACCAGTTGACGGTGTGACTAGAGATCTTGGGGAATGGTGCACGAAAGCCGCGTGTTTACTTTCATTATTGTCAAAAGTTGTTTTAGAATAATAAAGGTAGTGAATATTTAACAATGCAAGAATTCGTTAGAAATTAATATTTACGCCTTGTCGTGCCAAAAATTTCGATAAACCCTCTGAAGAACCAGTTATAACGATAAACGGAGAAATATACATACTGCTTTCGTGCACCATTTCCCTTAAGGGGGAAGTACATTCATATACTTCATAACTTTATTTCCCGATTAATTACGCTAAAACCAAGCTCGTAAAGGTACAGGTAACATCTTAACAGTTATTTCGAAATCCAACTTACTTTTCTCACATGCTTCGTTTCACATATGTAATCGTAATCGAGATTTCCATCATTATTCAATAATTTGAGTCGACACGGGAACATACTGATATATCTAAAACCGTACAAACTTCAAAAAAAAAAAATTACTACAGTCCATTCACGGTTACTCCCAACATTTCTGAATCTCTGCTAAAGTTCTACTTCCAGGATGTTCCCCCGCCTCATGGAAACAAAGCTTAACTAACTCTGGAAATTTACACCACAGGGACAACGCACCACATTCGTGCGCACTCAGTGTAATAAAACTTTGCATAAGGACTATTTCTTACTAGGCATTACCAACACACCTAGTTTCTCACTGTTTTTATTTTTAGTCATATTAAAGGCTGTTCACGATAAAGTGAGCACTTTTGAAAGCAACCTTAGAAATAAGTCACTGCTACTACCTGCATATATTTTAACGGGCGCACTTAGTGACATACGCCCAGTAAAGTTGGTAGCGAAGGATGGAAAGTAGTTCCATATCTTAACGTCTAATAAAAAGTGTTAGGTAACCATTTCTATTATTTCTTTGACTTTGTGAGTGTTTTTTTTTGTGCATCGAACTGTAAAAATGAGCAGACTTGTAAAATATTTACTTTCATAATAATTCCACACTTCGATTTGACTGACGCTTGAATAAATTGATGAGGACCGTGGCAATATTGATTTCACATGAGGCGGAATAATAGACAACGTGCATACAAGTAGATATTAAGAAGGCCTTTCAAAAGTGCTAATTTTACCGCGAATAGCCTATAATTATAAATGAAACATAATAATTATAAAAGTATAAAACGCTTGTGATACCTGGCATAATTAGGAAACAACCGAACACGTCATACCGTGGGGTGATTTTTCAAAGGTTCGATTCAAAAAGTTGCGAAGAAACCACGAATAGTAGGAACATTTGTAAGAAAAACATATTTGTAAGTTGGGAAGGACAGTACCCGCTTAACACGTTGTAGCGCGGAGCGCGGGTCGGTAAACCATCATGAAAAGTACACGAGCGCCAATATTGGCCGGAAACTCGTACGCGCGGCGCCGAACAACTCGGCGTGTTCTTTTATGAACGCGCCTCTTTTGCGCGGCTGTTTATTCAGCGTGTCAACACGGGGAGCGCGCTGTGCGCGGACTGGTCGGGGGCTGTTGGAAGGGCGGTAAACCTCGTGTTTACACTGGCGGCCTCCAGGGGTGGCCCCTGCACCCCTCACCACTCTTAATTCCAACCCCCTGGCGTTAATGGTCCTGACCGACCAAGCACCAACCACTTCAGACTGTAGACCACGCCACTGACGTGGAATGTAAATAATACTATTGGTCGTTCACGGTAAAGTGAGCACTTTTTGAAGCTGTTTCATCAGACTTAATAACCAATAAATACATTTCATTGTGGCCTCGCACTTTTGGTTTTGGGTATGGTGAATGTACACTCTGTGTTCGTTGCTCACATGGCAGGGTTTACATTAACAAGGGGTGGAAGGATATAAATTGGTTGAAATAAAAAAGTAACCAGGGCTTCAAAAGTGCTCACTTTACCGTGAATAGCCTATACAGGCGGCATAGTTCATTCACGATTACTTCCATGTTGTAGATCTACTTTCAAATCATTCATCCACCTCATCCACAGAAAACTTAAGGCCCCCGTCTAGCTGGTGCTGTCTTCTCGTTCGAGGCCGGCAGGCACAGCAGTAATAAGGCGCGTTCTACAACCTCACTCATGCGGGCGCGGATAACGTGCGGATTCACACAAGGAAAGCTCGGCATCTCCCAAATCTTCCGTGTCCGTGAATCCGTGTAGCCAATAGAAATCGAGTATTTGGTTTGTTGATAATCTTTTTCGGGGCCATTGTGATATACATGGCAACAAGTGCTTCGATTTGCCGTGTCGATTATCTTTATTTGTTTTAATAAATAAGTGCACATGATTCAGCAGTAGTACTTATGCATTTTTAAAAACAAAATATGTGAATTAACATGACGCAGTTGTAAAAGAACATGCGCTGACGGTAAAATTGCTAGTAAAAGAGTGAAAAATGTACAGAAATTGTGTAATTAATATTACAGTGAATCTGCTCTTTTACCTTTTTGTTAGTGGAAAAATACACATATACAGTGGTGCAATTTCAATAGCGATGTCTGTGTAAATTTACTTGCCGTGGAAAGAAAATACACGGATTTTGCACTATATTTTCTGCTACACAGTAACAATAATTTTATACCTTTCTATTTAAAGTCAGTTGTACAAAGTATATATTACTTCCCTAATTTCTAGGATAAATTTACTTGGACGTAGAGTAAAAAATCATTGACATATGTAGGTGAAAAATTACAGCGATGTCAGTGGAGACACGGCTGTCACAAAAATTTGGTGTAAAACTACACAATTTATTTTTACAGTGTTCGTCATGAAGTATGTGTTCGTTTCGTAGGTTAACACTTTAAAGGCACGTTTAATAGTTTCGCAGAAAAAAAAAACGTGAATTACTAACATACTGTAACGCAATTCAAGCTCGAGGGTGGCGGAAACCTTCAAAGGCTATTCCTCAGCCTCGTGAAAACAAAGTTTAACCGAGTCGAGAAAATTAAACCAGAGGTGCAACGCACCGCATTCCTGCACTTTCGCTTTAACAACATTTTGCAAGAGAACTATTTCTTACTAGATATTACCAACACACCTATTTTATCTGTACTTTTTACTCATGTTAATTATAAATTGATAGATAAAATATAAATTAAAATTTGATTTATCCACACATAATATAATTTTATGTTAACACGACTATACAATTCTATGACTAGAGATAGGAATATTTCGCGAGTTCATTTCAGGACAAGATAGAGGTCAAACACGTGTACACTGAAGTTGACTTTGTATTTGTATCGCAGTTTATTATACACGCCTTGGACGATTCTGAGCCAATATAAGACTTGCAAGGAAACAAGTATTGAGTGCCATACTGCCAGGTGTGAAGTAACACTGGCTACTATATGGGGCAGCAGCCGATGAACAATCATCTGAGGCTCGAGTATACACATTACTATGGAGTCTAGCCTACTGGTCATTTAGCACGCGAATTTTTCTCATCCCTACTTTTGACAGAAGACAGCCAATTTAGGAAACAACCAAACGTTTCACACACTGGATGATTTGTCAAAGTTTTGGGTTCGCAAAGTGTGAAGAAAATGCGAATAGGCTATACAAAACTGCCTGTTTTTACCCTACTTTCTAAAGAAAAGAAAGTATCATGAGTACGGACATGTGTTTTTCGCGAAAATATTTCATGACAAGTTGTACTCCAAAACACTTTTGTTCCTATGCACTTTCGTGATTGGATGATTTTAAATATTATGTGCAGTGTCTGTCCACGAATCATGGACGTTCAGTATTGGAGTACTTGATTACGACTAGCTCAGTCAAATAAGAATATGTCTTCTCGCCTAGACACGCGGCCAGTTACAAAAGGAAGTTGTGGGTTTGGACGTAGGATATTGAAGTCTTGCTTCAACATAAATATTTTCGCGAAACTAGGCCTTAATTGGCTATAAGGTGTGTGCATAGTTGGCTGTGCGGCTGTATTTGGTGAGGATGCCTCGACTACGGAAGGGGCATCTCTCTACACCATGTCTTAATTGGCTCTTAATTTTCACTCAGCCTGGCTATGTTGCAGAAACCTGGCTGGTATTTCCTCAACTGGAAGGGGAATCTCGTTCCCAATCTAGGAGGACCAGTTCAGTTCTTTGGTGGTTACTGGGGCGGGGACCTGGGCTGTAATGGCTGTAAGGTGTGTGCTAGCTAGAGACCCGAGAATTTCGCTGGTACATTTCTGGAAAAGTTGGAATCCCCACACATGTACGTTCATGTTATGCTTGTAATTGGTCGGCGTGTTGTTTGACACCTACTGGAGATAAATGAGACAATAACAAACATGCAATAAACTGTGCGCCCAACCACCACCTTTTACTACCACACCAATCAACCAATGAACAGTTGATATCTGTATGAAAATATATAAGACTACGAAGTATAGCCTACAGGTCATTGAACTCGCGAATTTCTCTGGTATCTAGTGCTGGCATAGGGAGGCACAATTCGTGGTGGGGTTGTCCTCGACTACGGGAGGGGCTTCTCCCTTCCACTAACGGAAAGGATCCTTCTGACCGATAATTGTGTCGGGGGTATTGCCACTTCTAGTATCATAGGTTAGCAGGAAACGTAGTTATGCAACGGGTTGGTTATGCCCAAGTTATAACCTCTGCCAACCCAAGGGAACCCACACACCTTGTCATGTCTCTGGGTGATCCCAATGTTGGGATCAGCAAAAGTGGGGAACCTCCAAGGCGTTCCCTATGTCATGTTTTACTGAAAGGGGTATCTTTCACCCAGGCAATACGTATCACGGGCAATTCGTGAGATGGCGCCTGGTGACGGTCAGACCATTGAGGCCCAAGACTAATAATTTACCTGTGAAGAAATTCAATAGTATTGAAAAGGACCTGGTAGGGGTTAGGGGTATTAGCCCACCCTATTAGGAGAACCCACTAGTGTGATGAAAAGTAATGAGTAGCACTGGCTGACCTCGGCCAGTATGAGGTTTCCTCTAGTTTGTGGACCGTTTAGGGTGCGAGTCCTACCTTCAAGGGACATCAAGAGGCTTGCATCTTGAGGGGTCCACTGATGCTAACGTGGTCAAATGACATAGGACTCGTACTGGTAGTGTTTAAATATTATCTATGGGGGTGTATTGCTCTTCTTATAATCAGGAAAATAATTACTTTGAGTGACAAATGGGAAAGGAGAAAAGTCTAAGGTGGAAGCACACATGGTGCCCTGAGGGCCGGGAAACTCACGGGCGGTCCAAGGGGACTTGTGCCTGTGGAAACCACAAAGACAGAACAAGGATATGAGAACTTTTAAACCCTGGATTGCCTAAGGCTCGGTAGGAAAATGAAGCCACACACACACACATACATATATATATGACTGTGTGTAGGTGTGTGTCTGCATGTGTGTCTGTGCGTGTGCATGTCACCCCCTTTCAATTTTTGAACGCATAAATAGAATTTTACCAAACTCGGTACACATATAGTACTTTGTAAGTACACCTGACATTTATGGTTTTAGACCACTCTAAACACTTATTTTTCAAATGGCAGCCAGTTAAATATTTAAGGTGATGTGTCATATCTCGGGAGCCATTTAACTGATATAAACAACATTTTGTATTCTGTGAGTGCATTGTAAATGCATTAAATTGTGAGATGGATATTGTTTTTACTTTGCCATTTTCGAAGACAGCTCCAAATTAAAAATATGACATATTTCGAAAAATATTAAACAAATGCGCACCCAATTTTGCATGTATATAATACTATGACAGGTCAGTTAAACGTTGGCAATTGAATTTGAAGGCCTTTCAAATATTTGAGGTTTATTTGCCATATCTACCATACCATCATACCAATTACAACCACATTTTTTTTGCTGAAAGTATCTATTACAGGCATCATATATGCCAACACACAGCCACTATTGTCACCCTTTTTGTAAGATAGCACTACATGAACGAATATATCGGTAAGCAATCAACAAATTCCTACCAAATTTGGCAAATAAGTACCGTAGCAGATGATGTTAAATAGTATGTTTTAGGTATGTCAGACCCTTATTTTCGAAATACCGGTCTTATAGCAATTTCATCTTTGAATGCTTTATATTCGAACCCCTTTAATAAATTCCCACTTAACTTTGTATGCTAACTAAATATTACAACTATCAATTATATCTATAAAAATCATCTTTTTCTTGTAATTTTTTAAGATAGCACAACATGAATAAATAATTATATTTTTGTAATATCTTGGGAAACAATTGACTTAATTTGGCAAACAAGTAATACTGAAAGGGGTGGTGTTAACAGGTGTATGTTAAGAACGTCAAACACTTATTTTCAAAATGGCGAATTTATAGCCGTTTGAGTTTATATTGCTTTATATCGTCGAAACATCTATCAAAATTGGCAAACAAATAGCACTGTAGCAGATGGTGTAAACCGGTATGTTTTAAGCATGTCATGCTTTAATTTTCAAAATGGTGGCTATATAAAAATTTTAACGTATGAAACTACAACTTAACTTTGTATTATGTAGTATCTATTACAACCATCAAATTTGTTTACACGTAGGCTCATTTTTCTGCCATTTTGTACGTTAGCCACTCTAAAAATTAAGTTTAAAATACGTCGTATCTCGGGAAACCATTAATCCATTCCTACTAAATTTGGAGATGAAGTTGTAATGTGGTAGGTCATGTAAATATATGTATGTTTTAAGTGTGACACACTTTTTTTTATAATGAGAGCTATACAATAATTTTAACTTCGTGTGCTATATCTACGAAACTATGTCATCGATTTTACCTGATTTTACGGTCATCGAATGTGCTAATACATAACTTTTTTCATCCTGCATTTATGAAAATTGTCATGTGAAACATATGGAGGTTTTATGCTATACCTAGGGACCAATCAACAGTTTACCACCAAATTCTTCACACAAATAGCACTACAGTAGGTTATGTAAATTTGCAGGTTTTAAGTGACTCAGTCTGTTATTTTCAAAATGAGAGCAATCTAAATATTTTACGTTAGTAAACTCTACCATTTGAAACATTAGACTGATTACATCCGAAGTTGATGCTCCGAATCCGACGTCCGTAATGCAGTTGATTGCAGGCAGCTTATGGTACGAGGTTTTCTGGGTTCGAGTCCCGGGTAAGGCACATGTGTATTTGTAATTGTCTCACTACTGTTGTATACGTTTCTGGTTTCATCTATAATGATATTGCTTTCAACGAGACGGCAAGTCTTAACTACCAACTCAGTTTTTAAGAACTTATTTGAAAAAATTAATTGCACCCATGTCGAATCAAGTAGAATCATTAGTTATAGGCTGTTCACGGTAAAGTGAGTACTTTTTAAGGCCCTTGTAAATTTTTCCTTGCACGCAATTTCCACCTTCCTGCTTCTTTTTAATATAAACATTGCAATGTTACCAACAAACAGAGTGTATACATTTCACCAGCCTCAAAATTTAATGTCTGAGGCTGCAATAATATATATTTATTAGCGGTTAATGATGGTTGGGAGGGTCTTAAAAGTGCTCACTTTACTGTGAACAGCATATATACCAGTAACTTGTCGTTTAAATCTGAGTTTCCTCGCTCGACGCGCTGTAGATGGGTGATCGTTTCTATTTGTCCGTGGCGCCGTCATACGGTAAGGGGAATGGTGCATGAAAGCGGTATATGTACCCGATTTTCGATATAAGTCGTTTTCCGTAGGGTTTATCGAAATTTTTGGCTCGACAAGACACAAATAATAATTTTCAACACCTTTTTACGTTTTTAGATATTCACTGCCTTAATTATTCTTCGAGTAATGATGCAAGGTAAATTTTTGTCCTTCTTATCTTCAATCAGTGCTCTGAGAATAACGAACGCAGTAAATTTGTAACGATGTAAAAAGTTGTTAAAAATTCTTATTTTCGTCTTGTCGAGCCAAACATCTCGAAAACTCTTCTACAAAACCAGCTGTGGCAAAAATTATATAAATATGCTATGGTTTTCGTGCACCACTACCCTTAAGGACCCCTCCTGTCTAAAACTTTTTTCACGCCTGAGGCCAACAAGTGTGAGAGCGATAAGGGTAACACTGCCACGTGAATCAAGTGCGTCATCGCCACTAAGAGAAAGGCTCTGAACTGGTTCTCAAACATGCTGCGTGTACCTATTGGGACACCAAGCTGTGACCCTATCATTTCATTGCGCGGAAATTCTATAACAAGATTCAATGCAGGGTATTTTTGTATGTATCTGGCGCTTATACTTTGGTATACAGCACTTTATAAAAAGTCTTTCATGTTGGAGTGCTCTGAAACGGCATTGTATAATATCCGTGACCTCTTGAAATCACTCAACAGGCCTCGTTTTTAATGTGTTTTCTTATCGTAGATCAGCACTTTGAAGGCACGTTTCATGTTAAAACGTGCATTTAAAACACTCTGCAAGGGTACTGGTGTATCCGCCATCTTGTTTGCAGTAGTTCGTAGAATAAAAAGTGTTAGGTAACCATTTATGATAACTGAAATTATTTATTTCGCTAGGGTCAATTGGTATCGTATGTTTGAGAAACAATGCATAAATAAATGACATTTACGTGTCGTGAGTCGGGAACTGTTTTAGCCAGAAATCCCCTTAGTGGCACGTCGCGTGCAGTAAGCAATGAAACGCGTGCTTCCATTTCGCAAACTACGGTAATTAATTTTACTATATAACACCGGCATGAAAGACGCAATACGTGACGATGCCAATGCTCATTCGCACGATGGATTTCACTTTTGTGCGACTGCCCATTCGGAAAGAGCGTACGGTGCGTGCGCCGCGGTGAAAAAATTAATTTCCTTTCATCTCCGCCGATGATATGTGTTGTCAAGACCCCGTGGTAATTTACATTTACCATCTCGTCAGGGAAAAACTTCCCGATCATAACACGCGGACGATTGTGAACGCGGGTTTCTTAAAACGGGCCGTGGAATTTCGGCGGTTCGGAGCAGCGAGCATTGTGTCTCGCTTTTACGTGACCGAAGCTACTGCGAGCCCGCATCTTCGGGGAACATGATCCCCTGGACGGGAATGCACTTGAACTCGCGCGGTTATAATCGGCCATAAAGGCCACAAAGGCATGCGCGAGCGTCGTCTGCCCGAACGACAGACCCGCCTGCCATACTGCTGATCTCTGGCTTCGTTATGGCCCCGGTCACTTTGTTGCACTCCTTGTCTGCTCAGACTCTTCACTGCAGCAATATATTCATTTCTGAAGTCACGAAGAATATTTTTTTTGGTCTTTCGAGTACTTATAACTAAGGATAGGAACATTTCGCGAGTTCATTGACCTGTAGGGTAGACTCCAGCCTAAGACGTGTGTTCATTGGCTGTGCCTCCAGAGAGTAGCCAATGTTACTCCACATCTGACAGTATGGGATTAGCCACGTGTTTCCTTGCAAGTCTGCTATTGGCTCATAGGCGTCCTGGGCGTGTCTATTAAACTGTGATTCAATTGCAAATGTGACTTCTCTATGTATATGTGTTTGACTTCTCTCTTGTCCCAAAATGAATTCGCGAAATTTTCCTATCCCTGATTATAAATTCTTGAATTCATATCAGACACGGTGGAACCAGTGCTTGTAGCAACCAATTATAAAATTGACAGGCAAACAAGCACCAATGGTATCAGCCACAGAAATACACTTTTTTCGTTTTGGCTTATTGCCGTGAACAATAACATCGATAATGATGTATGTTAACGGCCTGAAATCGAAGCGTTTGAACTGCTCTGAATAGGTGAATTATGGATTGCAGATCAATGGAGACGAATGGTTGCAGTCTCGTAAATTTACATTTTTCCGTGAACAATTCCATCGATAATTATGTATGCTACGTTCCAAAACCAAACTGACGAAACTACTACAAATATGTGAATTTGATTTCTGACCTCTTGAAACTACTCCACTGGAATGAGTAAAATTCTACTGAATATCTAGTTGTTGGTACACACTAACTAAACAGTGATTTCTACTATCTGCTACTATCATGTCTTGCACTAAAATTGCAAGGCGTTCCAGTGATTCGCCAGCAAGTAACAGCTCATAAATTGAAGTTCCAATAAAAACAACCTTACTGGCTGAAATCACTGATTCATATGTAGAGTGTAGTTGCTTTATGTATTTCCACAATTAAATATACCTATGACAGTTCAGAATATTATATTACGGATATAATTTCCTTTTAATGAATATTTTTGATAATTTTTATCAATTATTATTTTTTAAACAGAGGGACTGGTTTCTCAGGAATCGGAGTTACGTTCTCAACTATACACAGATGGGAAAACAGAATCCGGTGAAATATCTAAACAATGCTCTAACAATGGTCAAGCCAAAGTTTGCTCGTCCATCGCCATCCTACGATTTAGCATTATGGGAGATGCAAAGCAAAGCAAGAAAAACACCATCGCGTCTATGAGACGACTCGAATAGTGAAAAAAAAAGACCTTTTTATAATGGAAAAAGGGCTGTTGGTCTTTTTTTCAGTGCCTGTTGTATTTTATTATGTACGTATTATGGATATGGAGTAAATATTAAAGGAGAAAAAATCATTAAAGGCTGTTCACGATCAAATGAGCACTTTTGAAATCAAACTCAGAAAAAAAGTCACTGAATATATTTTTACGGGCACACTGAGTGGCATGCGACCAGTAAAGTTGGTAATGGTGGAGGGGAAGTAGTCCCATATCTTAACGGCGAATAAAAAGTGTTAGGTAACTATTTATGACTATTTAACTTATTTATTTTGGTTTCTGTTTTTTGTCTAACGCATCGAAGTGAAAAAATGAACATATTTGTGGAATTTTCCTTTTGTAACAATTTTACAGTTTCACTTGATCAATGCATGAATAGAGTGATGAGGTTCAAGGGAACGTTAATTTTACATAAGGTGGAACAATACACAACGTGTATACAACTAGATCTCAAGCAGGGCTTTCAAAGGTGCTTATATTAACGTGCACAGCCGATAATAAAAGGAACAAAATATATAATTCATTTAAGACAAGAGCGGTCACAAAATGCATAATTGATTTTATCTGAGGCATGTCGTTGACGCTGTTACAAGAAGTGATTGTGTCAATAACGATACACTATCGCGGTAATATAATTTTCAAAATAAAGTTTATTATTAGTTTTCTACTCAACAGAAGTGGTTGGCTATGTCCATTGACAAAACCGTAAACACGCGACGACAATACTGCTTTCCTAAAAGTGTCTCCCAAAATACGGCCGAATTACATGAATTATTCCAAAACATAATCCTACCAACCGAATCACCCTCGTTAAATTTGTCTTCCTTTGTAATGATTTTTAGACGTGCAGCTATGAATTTTGGAATTTAATGCACGTGTCTGGTGTAACCATAGGATTCATTCGGTGAAAACATGTCCCTACAAAGAATTATACTTACATTCAACCAAATAATATTTGCTCTAAATGCACATATGCCGTAATTAAGCTCGAATCAGTTCCCTAAAATGGTGAGTTTTCATTGAACCTAACATATTGAAATATTTCAATATTTAGTTCAACGTACTCAGTTTCATACTAACATATTTTCTACGATAAGTTCCTGTGCAAGCTATAGAAGAGAACTTACTTAGGCACACGGAAATATTTTTAAGAAACCACAAAAGCCTTTATTTGTGTAACAAAAGTGTTGCATCAAGTAAAAATTCGATTTCATTAAAATGTATGAGTACTACGACTTTGTACATAGGAGAGTCTTGGTCTAACCTAAGCTACAAAGTTTGGCGTAGACGTTTAGTGGATTTTAAAATGTCGAACTTTTAAGTTTTATATGGGATGGAGTTTTAACTGTCGTAGGATATATTTGAGAGAACAATAAGTTTGATGGAAATTTCGGCGTATTAAAATGACAAGACAGAGACCATACTTCACAATATTCTGTTCTCCTTACACCATTATTTTTGCTGATTTGGGAATATTGAAGCGGAATACTATTATGAGGGGGATTTAATTTTGGGGAACGGAGAAGTGTTTATTTATTTCAAAACTAAGTTTGTTTCCGATTCTCTGTAAACGAAGAAAAAATACAGAGGCGTTTATTATTATTCCAGGGGTTCGGATATCCGCCACTTCGTTTTGCATCTCCAATATTTCATTCAAATATACAGAACATGTGACTATGCTGAAAGAATTAAATACAGCGATCCGGAAGTGCCTATATTATGACATTATTTAACACTTATATTTGTCAGACTCACTATGACGGCAACAGCTCTATTGTCAAACACGACATACTGTTTCATGATACAAATATTCTTGACTACTGTACACAGTAACAGCTGTTTGCACGTAACGTTTTTACGACAAATATTTATCTTGCGGATGTCTTGAAAAGGACCTAAGCATGAGTTTATATGAGCTAGAAGCACAAGTACGTAGTAAATTTTGACGTGATTATGACAGTTCAAACACACACACGTACACTCGCTCATGCAGGGGCCACGGTGGCTGAGCGATTAGCACGCTCGCCCCCCAACCAAGGCGAACCGGGTTCAATACCCGGATTTTCGCAATTGGGAATCGTGCCGGTCGATGCCGTTGGTCAGCGGGTTTTCTCGGGGATTTCCCCTCCCCCTCATCGTCTCTCAAGACCTCGCTGTTAAGGGCAGCCCAAATATCTTCACTCACACACACGCATACACACACACTAAAATGGTACGACATACTTCAGTGTGTATATGTGTGTATATGTGTGTGTATATATATATATATATATATATATATATATATATATTTTACACACACACACACACAAACTAAAATTTCGCAACATACTTCGGAGTATATTTTATATAAACATACATACACACATTAGGATTTCACGACATAGGCCTACTTCAGTTTGTGAATATTTACTTTAAGTATACGATACACATGTGTTCTCCTCAACGGTGTGTGCTAACGTTCTTTTATCTATTTTGTCTCCATAATATAACTTCAATATGTCAGTAACTTCCGTATAGCGAACAACCAAAACTATCGTCTCGTTGCAAGTTTAATAGTTGAAACTGTCCAAAATGGGAGCCTGTTTAACTCTTTCGCCCTGTGTGTGGAATACAGAGGTAACGTGGTAGAGATAGCCCAGTTTCATATCGTCATGACCTTAAAAGCATAACATGGAGAAACGGAAATTAATTTTGTGTTTGTATTTGGGAGCATTGTTTAAGCAGGAGTTAAATCTATTCGCGGTTTCTTCACACTAACCTTTACAGAACTCAGCTAAGCTGGGTTTGCACAAGGCGGAGGAATATCCTGGAAGTAGGACTTTAGCAGGGCTTCAGAAAAGTTGGAAGTAACTCTGAATGGACTATATGCAAGTACAGTTGTAGGTATCTAATTAGTTAGTTGCATTTATAAATTACTTTGTGGCTGAAAATATTAATTTCAAGTTCTGGAATATATTTAAAATATTTCTATTTTCGAAAAGGTTTCCAAGTCCACCTCGGCAGGTAAAAATTATTTTCAAAGATACTGTAATATTTACTTGATCCTTTCATATGATCATAATTTCCTGCAAGTATTTCTGTACTTGGGAATGAATACACACATACATGTATATGTGTATATAGACATACATATATATTACACACACACGTTAGTTCAGGAAGATTTATACTGCACGTGTAGCAGTCTGACCAACACAGTAACTTTAAATGGTCGTTCCAAATCTTGTGTATATCGGGCAGTTGCTCGTGCTTTAATGTTACTGTAATTTATGTATGCGCTTTATATACCACAATAACATGGTTCAAATCCCATTATGGTTTAAGCAATTAGGAACTCAGAAGGGAGTTAACAATTACATGCAGTGGATGTAAAGAATAGAATTGTTTTACATTTGAAATGTTTTTTTTTTTTTTTCACTTATTTGTCCAACATTCGGGGTTACAAATGCAAAGTTTTTACTGTACTGTACATACCGTTGGGTGAACTAGCGTCATTTCCTGAAGTACTGCAAAATAAGTTGACACATCCCTTAGTGAAGGCAGATTTTTAAGTGCTTTACAGTTTCGCGATCACCCAAAGAAGTTGGTAGCCCTGACTAGTACACGCTCACACAAACTTCGCATATTCCTATGGCTACAGGGTAGACTTCCAACATTTATTCATACGCGTTGCTTATTTCAATGGATCGCAATTCACTCGATACGCCTTGGACACAGAATAAGTAAGCATACAGAAATGATATCGCGTAGTGGTTCCTTTGATGTGGTCCTACCCATTCGCTGTGAGAGGCTCTAGGAAAGGGGCCTTGCATGTGATTGGCTACCGCGTGCTGCAAAATATTCCCTATTGGTTGGGCGGCAGGCTCGCGAATACGTTGTCTGGCGAACATCGTTGCGACATATTGCTATTGTGTGCAGCTGTAGTTCCCACTATCAGCGGCTTTCACTTCTGTACACTTGTAGGTAGAGCGTCGAGTATTTCGCTAATTCATTTGGAGACGAGGTAGATTCCAAACACTTGTTCTTTTCTCCTACTGTTGTGATTGGACGACAGTTCTTTAGACATGCTCCGTTCAGCTGTGAGAGCCAATAATAAGCAGGAAGCAGTAGTGTGTAACAATCCTGTACAGAGGCCGCACTTATTCACAGCAACCAATAAGCAAACGATCATGTCTCGAGTGTTTAGATGGTTGTCGAGTCTAGCTTGCTGCCAACTCAATCCGCGAAATACTTGGAGCTCTGCTATTAACGGTAAATTTAGAACTTCTGAAAGCCCTCTCATTTGGAATATTAGCCGGTAAATATATTTTATTTTAGCCTTAGGCGTTAACTTCCGAGTGCGGTGGAATATACACAATGTGTTTATTACTTACACAGTAATATTTTATTTCTAAATTTGGTTAAAGGATACGAAATGGGTGAAAGAAAAAAGTACCTAAGGCCTCAAAAGTGCCCACTTTACCGTGAACAGACTCTACCTTGAAGAACTCTGGAGGAACAATAACAACTTGGGGATATTGTGACCGTATCATATACAACCCACCCCAGCCCTCATTTTGTTAGCAACCCGTGAACAAACATAGGCCGGTCCACTGTATAACGGACCGTGAGTTTAGCCAGCTACCAAATGAATGGACGAAATTTAAAGACCGATAAAAATAAGAAACGAGAAAACTAAATCTTGGTTGAAAATAGAAACACACGTATATCAGTTGGCTGAAAAAGGAAACGAGTTAATATCAGCTGAAATAGTTTAATTTTGTTTGATGACTGGGAGATATTATGAAAAAAGTAGTTTAGAAAATGGATGACACTATACGATTCTATCGGGATACTAAGCAAAACAATGAAACAAAAATGCCATAAAACAGTTTGTAGAGACCTGATGGTTGTTATTTGCGGACATAATTAACTTCAAACACATGTGCGTTTGTATTGCAACTAACGACTCTGATTCTCTGGTCGCCTCCAACGATGTGAAATGGGAAAATGGATTCTCGCTGTTGCAGAAGTCAATAAACAAAGGCCAAGGAATCGAATATTTAGGTAAAGTACAGTAAAGTCTAGTGTGCGGCTAGATACTAGATAATGACACTAATTTTGCAGGTCGCTGGCTATAGGTAATATGACATGTTCGAAGATGATCAACATCGTTAGGAGGACACAATTTTAGCGCTCCCAGATTTTTAAGACTATGTGTAGACACCGTTTCGGTTTTAGAAAGAAGGGGATATACAGGATGATCTGCCTAACGTGGACACCCCCAAAAATTTCCCGGAACGATTACAGATCAGGAAATGCTGTTTCCGCTAAATGAAGTTACGGGGGCATGTAGTTGGCCGCAAAGTGAGTATTCGTATCACGTGTATGGGGCAGAAATAATTGAACAACAAATGATTTTTCCCCTGGAAACATACATTTATTTCAGCGGCATCTGAAAGTACGGGCAAAGAGGAATTTAGTGGTATAGCATATGCAATGAAAAGTAACACAGAAATGCCAAGAAAAAATGTGCAAATATGATTAAGTTAAGTGAGACGGTAGAATGGGGTAGTGGACATGTACATTCAGCTGTAAGCAAGCAACATGTGTTACAAATAGTCACTTTGCGGCAAATTACTTGCCCTCGTGCGTAATTTCATTTAGCGAAAACCGCATTTCGTGATCTGCAACCGTTCCCGGAAATTTTGGGGGTGTCCATGTTAGGCGGACCATCCTGTACATTAAACAATTGTTGTCTTGTAAACTTTTTCTGTTTTTCTTTCTCAAATATGCGTGCTTTACAGGAAATACTGATGACATTTTTTACTTGTTGGCAGAAATCAGATAAATTATTACCTTCGCCTGACTGTAGGCTGTACTCCAGAGTCCTATCCATTCGCAAAATTTGACTACTTTGCTGCCCTACTGAGTGCAAAATTTTAACTCAGAGCAGGTACTGTAGTACGTGCTTTAGTCTTTGTTTACTTCCAGGTTTGTGAGTACCTCAGAGTCCTGCAGGGAGTGTCAAATAAGCTACGATACGTCTTTGTTTACTTCCAGGTTCGTGAGTACCTCAGAGTCCTGCAGGGAGTGTCAAATAAGCTACGATACGATTGCGAAAGTTGTTTTAAGTTCACGTGACTGATTTCTGCCTGGTCCTTAAATGAATTTGCTACATTTTCCTGTACATATTTGCTAACTTGTTAAAATTTTTTTGTTCGTGCAACTTCATACAGTATATTCAGGGACGCAACCGTGCAATAAAATACGAAATTACAATATATGAAATAGCTATACGAAAATCAACCATACATACATACAGTCACTCACAAAATTAATCCTGAGCACATAAACACACAGAGATAGCTCAGTGGTAGATATACACTGCAACATCAATTAATTTAACTTTTATAAGAAATTGTTATTCTAATTTTGATTCAAACAGCACGAACATATAACTACCGAATAAATAAGGAAATATTTCGCAGATTAATTTACCTTATGTTCATTGACTTAATTTTGTTTAGAAGGTATTTTACAATTTAAATGGATTGAAAATAACCCAATTCCTTCTCTTGCGGTTTCGTTGTTGCCTGAGAATCCATCAGGATGTGTCAAGTGTGTTATTATATAATTTTTAAATCTGCAAACATGTAATTAAATCAACTCTTAAGAGCCAAACACTGTAAATTAGAATTTATATTTCTCAAGTACCTGAATCCATGTGCTGACCTATTCTAATTCAAAAACAGTGTTGAAAATATTATTTAACCCCTTAAACAGTAAGTATATTCTATGAAAATATTATTAAACCCCTTAAACAGTAGGTATATTCCATGAAAATATTATTAAACCCCTTAAACAGTAGGTATATTCCATGAAAATGGTTGTAGTACTGGTGTCATATAATCAGATAATAACAGAGCTTTTTTTTTACTATCAGATTGCTTTAAACGTTTTTAAACGGTGGTTGTATGTAGAAGGCAATGCTTGGAGAAGCAAACTTGCATTGTTCCAGCAACAGTCTTATGATATTTTACAAATCTCAGTTCATTTATTTGCGGTAGCGGCGCTCGCGACTTGCTGTTCTGTAATTGCAAACCTCGAGTCACATGAAACACGCACAAAAACCGCGAACAAATCGGAAGTAATGCTTGGTGCGTAAGAGTCTGGTTCGATGACTTGTCGGCAAGCAGTGCAAGACACTCCCTATAACAAAGTCAGGCAGGATGTAACGACGCTACTCGCGCCGATATTAACCATCTTCACTGTTCAGCGATAAAAAAATAATTAATGACTTTGCGAACTGTCGGTCGCTCACATTTCTCATATATGTAACGCGGGTGGGTCTCCGAGTCGCCGGCGATACAGTTTTGCAATAAATCGATTAAAACATTGATTCCTCGGCGTATTCGCGGACAGAGCCACATATCTCCCGGCGACGAATGACTTCTAATGGGCGTGTTTACCTCTTTCATAATTCGCCTACGAGCCTCCACGTCGAGTTGATATTCCGGAGCGGTCCGCCGCTCGGGTCGGCCACAGTTTAGCCAAAGAGAGTCGGCAGCCGATGGCTGTGAGGTGGTTTTGTAAAGCATTTTAATAGCGAGGTATGGTCGCGGCGAGGATCGAGTAATAAAGATGGCGGGGGGGGGGAAGTCATGACGTTTATCGCCGCTCGAGTCGACGCCGTTTTTAACGAGGGTCCCATCCCGCCGCGGTCGCTACCAAATATGACCATGCGCGGTAACGAAGGCCTGTGGCACGTCTGCAGGCGGCCGGTACGCCACTCGCGGGGTTGGGTTATGGCGACATGCGCTACCCGCCTCTCGTTATCCCCCCCATTATCTGGTCGCGCGCGAGTGGTACTCGCGACAAATAATTGACGTGACACTTCAAAGAACATTCCCCGTAAGCGTATGGCCGGCGTCCTTTGGGCCCCTCTGAGCCGATCGACGTTCTGGCTGATGCTCACGCGGGAAAGTGTTCGCTCGGTCGCGGATTATATCCCGGTATGTTGCACTAGGATTGAGTGCTTCATCCATCCACCACACCCAGGCGAACACCTTCCAAATTACTGACACGTCATAAGAAGCTCTATTTTCCCCTCCGTATTTAACGAAAAAATACCTTTAGTAAAGGTTGTTCACGGTAAAATGAGCACTTTTGAAAGCCCTGCTTAAGAACTAATTGTATGCACGTTGTGTAGTCTTCCGCCTTATGAAAAATCGCCATTGCCATGGGCCTCATCGCTTTCTTCATGCGTCGTGTAAAATGATTAGAAAAGTAAATATTTAAAAAATCTGCTAACGTTGACACTTCGACGCGTTAAAAAACCGAATACGATAGAAATAATTTCAATTATTACAAATGGTTACCTAGCACTTTTTATTCGACGTTAAGATATGGAATTACTTTTCCCTCCAGCGTTACCAACTTTACTGGGCGTATACCACTCAGTGGGCCAGTTAAAATATATGCAGGTAGGACAAGTGACATTTTTCTAAGGTTGATTTCAAAAGTGCTCTCTTTATCGTGAACAGCTGTTAGTAATAATAACACACATCAAGCTGCAGATATAGGCATGTTTAGCAGCGCTACTATACGAAGTTAGCAACTTCCGTATGCATTCGACTGTATCCTGAGCAAATGTAGGAACGCACCAATGAATGTATAGGGGAAAACATTAACACAAAAGTACCTTAGTTTTAGTCAAAATGAACTTTTACATATATTCTATCTATAAATTATAATATTTCATTTTTAATTAATATAAACAAATCAGGGAGAAATTAGGTATGTTGGTAATGCCTGGTAAGAAATAGTTCGTGCGCAAAATTATATTACACTCAATGGTCACGAATCCGTGGCGCTGTCCCTTTGGTGTTAATTTTCTGTACTTGGTTAAGCTTTGTTTGTGCGAAGCGGATGAATATCCTCTTTAGCAAGGCTTCAGAAAAGTTGGAAGTAACCGTAAACAGCTTATACATATAATAATCGTGGCATAAAGATTTGCTGCCATATCTGGAATCCACCCACGAGCATACGCTATATTCATGGGGTGGCTGCAACCAAACGGTATATTCACAGTTTTCACTTCTCTATGCGAACCTTGTGTTTACATTCAGCCTTTCTCTTACACATTGTGCATGTGATATGTTTCTATGCCAGTTATTAAACTTAACAAACGGAAACAGGTGCAGGTACTACAGGTTCACATCATATTCTTATTAAGATAGTAAGCCATATTACTAAGATTCTTAGAGAGCACGTACCAGCTGACAGAGAGTCCCAATAACAAACTGCTATTCACTAGAACTGCCATAACCACGATTCTTAGACTAAAGTTAGCATAGTGTTTATATAAATACGTGTTATAAAGCTGAGCAAACTGCACTCTAAATTCGAATCAGTGGAAAACCACTGATTCGCAATGAAAATGGCTCCACTTAGAATCAGTGACATTTTTCACAACACTAATTCAATCAGCGTAATTTTTCCACTGAAACAACAGTATTTTTTTTTTTTTTCACTGATTCTAAGTGGAGCCATTTTCACTGCGAATCAGTGGTTTTCCACTGATTCGAATTTAGAGCGTGCCTATAAACAGGTTTTAACGAAACTGGGCTGTATTCGAATGATTCTCCTTCTATCTTTGTCTTTATTTCTCTCTTTGTCTCTCTATATACTTTTACATGTATACTTACAAATATGCACACACGTGTGTACGCGTTTATGTATACAAGTGTACATATTTGGGTGTGTGTAAAGCGTATGAGTGTCCTGGGAAACTATACGTCTACTGTTCTCATTACTTCAGTACCGACCACGTTATTTTGAATTTGAGAGCTATTCTGCCAATGCACGAGTATAAATTATAGGGACATGCGCAAGATAAGAAAATTAATTCACGTCATTTTTGTGTAAGACTAAAATACCTACAGTTTAAGAGAAGTGTTTTCTTGGGTTGTTTTGAAAGAGCTCAGCTAACCGCATAGACAGATTCTTTGTACAAGCAGGAGTGCAAGGGCGCCTGCGAACAGAACAAAAGGGGAAAACGGGGGGTTAATTCCCACACAAGCAGCCTCCTCCTTGTCGGGGGGCACTTTGTCCGCTGGGACGGTCGCGGACCGGTTTCCAGGATACACACGTGGGCGACACGTGGGTGGGGACTGCAGCTGATTAATGGTGCGTGCTATCTGACCCGCTCATTACGAGCCGCCGGGAGCCGCTGCCAGGCGAACCTTCGTTGCCGATCTTCACTTGTTCCCTAAAAGGGGGGGGGGGGGGGTAGAGAGACCCGCGGTGGAATGGTCTGAGTCCACTAGCGCTCCTACGCCATCTTGCAGTATACACACAGTGGGGATCCCGGTCCCTGGTCTGTTCCGCCGGGGGGGGGGGGGGGTGGCGGCCGAAAGGATGACCATCCCGGGGTCGGGGCAGAATAGCTCACCACATTCCTAGGAACTGTGAATGATGCTTTCGGATAGAGATAGAATTTGTAGTTTAAATTACGGGTGCCTAGAAGAACGGCCGCTCTCCCACACTCATAACATCGGAGTGTGGGACACCCGGAGAAGGAGAAGGATAAAAAAAAGTTGTGAACCTATATAACTAAATCAATGTCTGTTAAATTGTAGTAGTTATGGTGGTAGAATTGAATACCCTGAATGGCTGTATTGCTAAGTCGGGTTAATGAAATAAGCATGTAATGGGTGTAAGGCTTTGCCTGGTAGAGCTGTGTTGACTACGGAAAGCACACTCCCTCTCTGTCCATTTTTCTTTTTCTAGCATGTCACTTGCTAAGGTCGGGTTGGGATTTGGTTGACAACGGGAAGCCAATCCCTCGTGTGGTCCTGCTGCCGGTTGGTCATTGGACGGGCCTACGGCCTGGTGTGATTACGGTTGACCTAAAGGGAAGCCTACCTCCTCTGTTGCCTCCGTGAGCGTGGCTGACGAACGGTGGGGTAATAAGAGGTTGGCTGATCTGAGATGTGTCGGAGCTATTGCCAGCTCTATTCTCGTTTAGGGAATAACCGACAACGACCAGGCAGACGGCAGAGGAACGTGAGAACGGAAGGACAGCCCACGGAATGAAGGACCAGACCTCAACGAGGTCACTAGTAGATTGTATTGAATGGATGTGTGTGTAAATGAGAACCGTAACGAATGACTGCAGTGTGGTTTGACTACGCCCTTTGCGCCCGGGGGCGAGGTGGCGGGGAATGATTCTGGTTACCGGTCATTCCCCAAGACTAAGTTCACACGCACTCGAGCGCACTGGGCCGCGAATGCAGATAATGGAGCACCGTCTTGCTTAAATTTTAACGTGAAAGGACAAGCGCGGACGTGGTAGTTAGTTGTGCGAGTGAGTAGTTAAGTGTAGTGTTTCTTTAAATGTTTCGGAGAGCATGACGGTTTCAAAAATTGCATAGTTCCCGGGGGACCCTGAACATCAAATAGCCTATTTAGCTTTTGCTTTTCTGGAGTTAAATATAAAGTTTAGAAAGTAGTGCTTTAGGTATGACCTTTTAACAGGTATCGGCCTCCCAGAGGGGAGGTTTGGTGAGGCCAGCGCCGGTTCCACCGGGAACTTTGCTAGCTTTAGTAACGGAGAGCAAGTTGATGCGTGAAACCGGGAATGGCTAGTGATGTGTCTCTTGTAGCCTCTCGTAGCCCAAGGGAACCACACCTACGAGTGTCCCCCATTGGGGCGGTGCCGCTGTTTTATACAAACGTGGAAAATCTCGGGCGCGCCGAATGCCACGTTTACTAGAAGGGGTATCTGCCCCCCGAGACTAAACTTGAATCATGAGCAGTCATGATGGCGGTGCCTGGTTGTGGGCCAGTCGCCTCCTTTACGGTCAGGTGGCCCAAAGGCTGAATTTAAGTGTGAATAATTTCATGCATATGGAAATGGACCACTTTGGGTTGGGGTATTAGCCCACCGAGGTGTTAAAACCCAGGTGAATGGAAGGAGTAGCATGGGCTGACCTCACTATCTCTTGAGATTACCTCAGCCAGAGGTCAGATTGAGGATGTACTCGTGCTGGCAGTGGGGAGTGTTTGCATTTATTCAGATATCCGTGTTGATAGTAGTTTATAGTCTGTTCACGGTAAAATGAGCACTTTTGAAAGCCCTGCTTAAGGTCTACGTATAAACCTGTTGTGTATTCCTTCGCCGTATGTAAAATTAACATTGCTATGGGACTCATCAGGTTATTCATGCGTTGGTCAAATGAAACTGTGAAATTATTGAGAAAATGAATATTAAACAAATCTGCTTACTTTTTTACTTCGATGTATTAAAAAAGAACAGAAAGTCAAATAAATAATTTTAAATTATCACAAATGGTTACCAAACACTTTTATTCGACGTTAAGATATTGAACTACTTTATGTCCGTCGTTACCAACTTTACTGGGCGAATGTCACTCAGTGCGTCCGTTAAAATATTTGGTCGCAAGGTCAGTGACTTTATGCTATGGCTCATTTATAAAATGCTCACTTTATCATGAACAGCCTTAACAGGAGAATGTCTTAACTTGGGCAAAGGCCAGGTGACAGCTGGACTAATAAAATATATTGACCCTGAGCGTTGGAAGCTGACATGGGGCTCTGAGGGACGCGGTCTGCTAATAGTGGCGGTATATTCTCGGTCCAAGGAGGCCTGTCCATGTGGAAACCGCAAAATGGGAAAAACAACTGAGAACGCAAAAACCTCGAGATGGCCTATGACTAGGAGCGGTAAGAAGCTGCAATATTTATTTATTTATTTGGTACGCACACAGTAACGTGAACGTGACGTCACAGATGACGGGAAGAAATTAGGAGGCTGCATCATTCCTTATAGAGAAATGATTTGTTTTAGTGTCATGACAGAATAGTCAGGGTCATTAATGAAAATGTTTTTCATTATATGGGCACAACATTTCATATTTCCGTGCAAATTTTTTGTACCTGGTTGGTGATAGGTGTTCCCAGGATGTCGTCAAAAGTTGAAAATGAATCAATATATAACGTTTGCGTTAAGTTAATTGTGGCATAAATATGCGTCAGTAGTTCAAATATTATGTCCGCAATTATGGGTAAGAAAATTAGCTAAGCTTCTATTGTCATATTTTTCAATAAATCCTCATAAATTCGAATTAGAAATAAATACATGAAAAATTCAATACGGCGGATAACGTGAACTCTTAAGGTACCCGCCCACCTGAAGTTGCTTTGCACTTTTGAGGCTAAAAAGCGCGGGAGCGATAAGGGCGAGACTTCCACGCGGATCAAGTGCAACATTTCCGCTACGCGCAAGACGCTGAACTGGCATGCAGCGTTCACGTCGTGCTGCGTAGATTGAGTGAAACAATCTGGGAGGCTCTTTACATCGAGGTCTTGAGAGCCGATGAGGGAGAAAAGAGGTGAGTATGGAGCAGCGCCGGAATGCAAGGGTGGGGAAAACTGCACGATGACCACTTGTGAAAATCCGGGAGCGAACTCGCCGGGAATCGTACAAGGTTCGTGTAGGTGGGAGGCGAGTAGTCTAAATCACTGTACCACTGCGGTGCCTGCACTTAATAGGACAATAAACGTGAAAGTCTTTAGCAACGTTTTAAACAGGCTACTATCGTAGTTTCGCTGGTAAGGGCGCGTTTACACGGTGAAAGTAGCTACCACGACAGTAGCTATCACGAAAGTGTGTGAAAGTAATTGCCGCGATAGGTCCTGTTTACACACACGACCGAGACATGCTGTGACAGTCAACCTCAAAACGGACACGTCCGACAACTCTTGTGTAAATACATTGATAGGCCCTACATTTACATCCTTCTGTCAATATGTTGGTATTTGTTGGGGTAGTTAAATATCGTGACAGGATATTAATGACATGTAAACATACATTGTTCCCATGGTTTATTATATGACAATAAGTACGCTCTCAATACTGTCGTGTCATACATATATGATAATATACGTCTTGTCATACCGCCACATAGTGTAGGAACAGCGACAGATATTAACAGAATCAAAATATTTATGCAATGTTACTGTCAAAGTGAATACATGCATAAACTTGTGAACCGCACTATCACGGTAGTGATTCTACACGGTTTACTATACGATAGTTGCATGTTCTGTCATGACGGTTACTACCACTATCTAACTCGAGCTGATATCACCGATAGTGCTATCGCAACGGTGCGACAGTAACTATCATGCAGTTGACACGGTGACAGTAATACGAGAGTAGCTCTCGTGATAGGAACTATCGCGCATTACTATCGCTGTGTAAACGCTCCCTAAGGTACAGTTCAGCAATTTGAAAAATCAGTTTCTGACGATGCAAGTGGGCTCCAAACAAATATTTATAGCATGGGTGTTATCATCTAGGCACCATTCTGTCCTTGTCTAGAGTATGTTTTCATTACGTGTAAGATGACAGCGCGACCAAGTCTAACAGTTACGTAAAAACAATCCGTATTTAAAATACGCCGCAACGCAGGTCTGTCGCCAGTTAGGTAGGCCACAGGACGCATCCTGCTAACGCCGACACCTAGGAGCACTATAGCGACCCAGACAACCTCGTTACATGCTTCATTACATCCTCTTCGCTGAAAGCCTCTGAAATGGTGTGTAGTTTTTCTTTTGGCAACATACCTTGGTGAGAAATTTCTGCAAGCCACCCGGTCATTTTAGGGCGAAATAATACATAAAAAAAGAAGCAATGCACGTACTGTACGGAGCAAAAAAAATTTTTCCTATCAAACTATACCACGAGACTGGCCGATCGTTGACATAAAACATCGACTGTCATGAACAGGTAAGATGAAAACAACAATTTTAGAGAGAGACATTGATTTGTTGAACGCATTACAGAAACTATATGAGTTTGAACACTGGATGTCTGGATATTGTATAAATGAATGAAGTTGAAAAGCCAGTGCAACACCTTTCTCATTGTTTTATCAATATATTAAAATATGGAACCCTAATTTTACATGAAATTTCGGTTTACTTAAGTATTACAGTTTTCTAAAGTCATACTATTCAATAGCTTTAATTATTAACAGGGCAGGTTGACAAGTCGTGGAAAGCCTGCAGGTAGGCAACTCTATACACTTCATTATCTGTAGTGTCGTAAAACAGGCGCATATGCAGTTCACCCCTTTAAGGGGATTATATACGGGAACAGTTTCTGTGGAATCGTCTTTTGCGCGCAAACGCGTATCTCTGTAAATAAAAGTAATCGAAATACGAATTTTTGATTTAAAAAAAACTATCACCTATATCCCTATCGTTTTACTTTTGTCATATTTAGTGTATTCTTGGAGAAAAAAGATTTGTGAAAGTGGTCAAATATCGCATTTTTAAAGCTCGCCTTTACAGTTTCCTGAAGCGGCAAGAGATAAGTACAACGATACGGACGTAGTTTAATCTGGGGGCTTTCATCGCGTGTAATAAAACCCCTATGTTACAGATCTAATTTGCACAGTACAGTGTTACGACGGAAACACTGCACGCCTTGCGCGTAGGAGCGATGAGGCACTAGGCGTGCGTGTTAGTGTCGCCCGTATTGCTCCCTCGCTTCTTGACCTTGGTCGCGCAGGTACATAGTACCCTTAAGGAACTTCGAATGTAATACGTGTTGACAATCTGCATACATTCCACTTGTTTGCACAATTTTTAGTATTTCAATACTTCTTCATATTAGGATGTTAATTCGCAACAAGGAACTTACATGCAAAAACTGAAAATTGTCATTCTTGATGTACCTCAGTATCGAGGCCAGTTAAGCAACGTTGTAAAAAAAATTTATAGTTCTTACCAGCAGCTAAATAATGGAAAATAATTTTGCTTTATTTTTGATAAGAACCCAAAAACTAGATCACTGGAGGTGGCGTCGAACTTCTTCTAAGTTACCAGAAATTGACAAAAAAAGCGTATAGTGATAAAAATGAAATAATCTGTAGATACTATGGAATGAGAGCTGGAAGTAAATACTGTTGGCCACTGGTTTTTTTTTTTTTTTTTTTTTTTTTCCACTTATTGTATTGGGGGCAATTTCCAAATGTTTCTTAAAATATGTTTTACATTCACAAACTGTAACGCGGACAAAGCTATTCCGGGAAATCATATTTCTTCACAATCACTTGCTTTTCATATCCAAATGTCATACTAATAGCATTAATAATATTTGAGGACTTTCATAAGATGAACCTTGCATGCCATGAATAAAATGCAATTTTAAAATGAGACTGAATGACTAACGAAAAAATAAAAATCTGAGTATTAAAACGCCCGTTCATTGATTTCGTATGTTCATCAAAAGCTATAAAGATATATGGCATAACAAACATTTTGATTACTATACAAATAATTTCGATTAATTTTCTTACGCGATAAAAATAGCATGACACTGATAGAGATTAAAAGGAAATTTTTTTTATAAATATTTTGTTCGTAGAGAGAAAGGCGAGTGTGAGTTTGATACGCGTGCAATGATCGAAAGAATCAGTTCTCAGTAGTCACACAACACAACTCTTGTTAAGCGAATCACTTACTATACCAGCGTTAAATTAACATAGATGCGTAACTCCATATATATATATATATATTAGTTATGTCTAATCTGAAGTTCATACATTAGCGGAATGTACATACAAGATGTTATATCTAACTGCGGACGAAAGCATTTCTGTGATAAAATGCTTATAAGACCAATGATCATTCGTTTCTAAAATTTACGTTTCATTAATTTATTATCTTGCTTATGGAGAGAATAAAGAACTAAACGAGATCCCATGGGTTATCCATACATTGCAGGTAAATAATAGAAGTGCTTGAAACTGAATTTTTTACAATCATCTAATTCGGTCGTCTCGCAACATCAGCTGGTCAGAGCCACTAAACATTTTAGCCCAAACATTTTAAAATATAACATTTTTTAACACCGCATTTTTTTTTCTATTAGGCCTAATTTAAAATTATTGGCTGTGGTTAGAATTAAAAAAGTTCTAATTATACGGAAAATCATGTCATTACATATAATTTTTCTTAGTTTTTTTAGGCTCAAAAATGTTTAATTATGCTCCTCGCATGTACTTTCAGGAAAACTGCATTACAAAAAAAAAAAGTTAACTTGAAAATTGTATCGCTTGAATCTTCTACAGATAAAACACCTTTTATGGCATATAGTGTAACCCTACATATATTTTGAAGCCATTAGCCTTTTGCGAAATTAAATCTAAGCAGTTATGTACTTTATCTCGCATGCCTTGCTCCCATTGTAACAAATAGTCACCTCCACGAGTCAGACCTGTTGTCACCCTTGTTCACTGACAAACCGATTCACCGCAAATTTTACGTGGATGTATAAGTCACACGTGGAGAGCTGAGAGAACTGTAATATTAGGAAAAATTAATTCTTAATCTTAATTGGAGAATTTAAAAAGAGGCGATGTGTTTACGCAAATTGAATTGCATTTTAACTGGCAAGAAATATCGGGACTAATGAATTCCTTTACCAGATATAGCTACTGTATACCGTCTATTCGCGGCTTATTCACATTTTTTTAATCAAACATTTGGAAAATCACCCGAAATGTGACGTGCTTGGTTGTTTCCAAATGTACAATATAGTTCAAGCGTTTTATACTTATGTTACTACAATAGCAGTTTACTTTCAGTTAAATTATCCATCTTAAAGATTTACTTATATTTTATCTATAGATCAAAATTTAAATTTTGTATGAATAAAAACAGAAAGGAAATACGTGTGTTGGTAAATCCCTAGTAAGAAATAGTTCTTATGTGAAATATTATTACACAGAGTGTGCATGAATACAGTGTGTTGTTCCTTTGATGTTATATTTTTGTTATATCTAAGTACTCATAAATGAAAGACATTTGTTAAGTCATCTGTATTTTTATATGGTTTATATATGAAGTTGATACGCAAAAATTTGGCGGTGATTGAGAGTATGCATTCCTGATGTATAGTATAATCACAAGCTTAGTTTTTCAGGTGTTCCTCTCCCGAAATAGCTTATATCTGTTGTTAAGATAATAGATTACTATCTTCAGATACTGCCAGTAGAGTAAGCTTAGTTGAAAACGGTCGGATAGTTATAGCTGTATGACTGATAATATTGTAATCGTTGTATAGCTACTATTATAAAATAAGGGTGTTAAAATTACAATTTTTTAAAATATATATGCCTTTAGTAGCACAGTTTTAATAACGAACTTTTCAGGAATCGTGTGGATAGTGAGTAAAGTAGGAAAATTTAATTTATATTTTCTTACGCCACTATCTATTATAACGGCCGACGAAAGACGCTATTAACAATGGAACCAATTATTTGTATTGTACAGGTGCTGCCTGCTTAGTTTTTTTTTAAATATATGAGCTAGTTCTGGAGACATAACATACTGACGTCATATTAAAAATATGTGTACCATATTTCAAAATTTTTAGACGGAAAGTGATTTTCGAAGAATTACGTTGTACAAAATTCGGCGAAATCGACAAGAATAGTTCCTGTTATATAACAAGTGAGCCTTATTTTTCACATAGCGCTGTAAGTATCCAAAGTTGGTACATTTAATTAAATATTTATTTATACAGTTACAGATAGAAATACAGTTATTTATTTATACGGAGTTTGGTTTGAATGTGCCATATTAAACCTGAGATGCAGCATATAAACCTAAAAATTTGTCAGTTTGAAATTTTGAAAATATATGAATTATTTTCTTGACGACTATCGAACCGAGTCTCCCGTACAAGGCATTTAAATTATATGGAGTTTGGTATAATCAGGTGAGGTTTTTCAGCCATTACTCGGGTTAACACATAAACATACATGTTTTGGCACTCATCACTGCGCACGGCTATGCCCGACTTCCCGTTGAAGTATAACAGCATAACTCTGTGGGTCTTCGAAAATCTAAGGACTGAACCACTCTCAAAGCGCTGCAGAGCTAGACCAATCGGCTTGTCCCGCAGTTGACCAGTTCCGAGCCCCAACCTGGTTTCGAAGTACGTCGTCCGCTCCCCTTCCACATCCTCTTATGACCGGTTGCACCATCGTGGTTCGAAACTCGATCCGAACTGTTGCACCATTCGAGTTCAGAGCTGGACCAATCGGCTTGTCCCGCAGTTGACCAGTTCCGAGCCCCAACCTGGTTTCGAAGTACGTCGTCCACTCCCCTTCCACATCCTCTTATGCCCGGTTGTACCATCGTGGTTCGAAACTCGATCCGAACTGTTGCACCATTCGAGTTCAGAGCTAGACCTATCGGCTTGTCCCGCAGTTGACCAGTTCCGAGCCCCAACCTGGTTTCGAAGTACGTCGTCCGCTCCCCTTCCACATCCTCTTATGCCCAGTTGCATCGGGGTTCGAAACTCGATCCGAACTGTTGCACCATTCGAGTTCAGAGCTGGACTAAAGATCTAGATGAAGTTCATTTCGAGCAGCCGAGATTGGCTGTTTGAAATCTCGATTCGAGATCAGCAGCCATCATCGACTAATTTAGTTTGAAAATACACCAACAGATAGAACTACTGTCAATTGTTTTTATTTTTTTTTGGGGGAAATTAAAACAACATTATAGGCACTTGAATATTATGGAGTACAATTCGTATAACAATAATTAATTTAAAATAGATAAAACATCGCACATCTAGTTCTATCTATAGTGAAAAATACGCCTACTTCAATGACGCCATGCCACGAATCAATAGCTAAATTTGTCTCATACTTAATCTCGATCTCTCACTTTGGAACCAAGATCGACAAATCGGAGATCTAGAATCGTGCAATTTCGTTGGTGCAACACTTTTACAATGGAACCAAGATAAAACTGAATCCAGGTTCGGAACTAGGATCATTCGATCTCGGATCGCGGTAGATGTTGGTGCAACCGGGCATATGACTCACAGTCAAGAGGCACCCTTGGTCTGGCCGAGGCATTCTCCAGACCTTTACTGACTGTCGGGGCCAATACCGGAGCTGTATACACATAGTGTACATACACACACCCGCAAGATCGTGTAAGGTTCTTTCTAACTAGGCTAACAACACACGAGCCTCACTTCACCTAGAACACGTATAAGTAGAAAGCCCATTAAGACAGCTGGCAACGGCGTTACTTCTTTGAGTTCCGGGAATTCACACAATTAAAAAATAAAGCGGTCGTGAATAATAACAAAACACTTCTCAAATTCCTCATAGAAATAACGATCTCTCGCGCTTTTAATGCGATATCGTAGTGCACGAAGTTGGGTTCAGCTAGCGCAGGACACGGTTTTAAATTCACGAGCGCGAGGATATTATTAGCGCGTAGTTTTACGGCAGCCGAGAAACAAAAGTTATATATAAGGAGGAATCCAGCTCGCTGGTGGCTGATGGGTTGTGTAAGCCGGGGGAGGGGAGGAGGTAAGTAATCTGGAAGCTGCGACGGTAAAATTTAACATTATAATGCTCCAATCACGGCTCACGGGCAAGACGAGGAGCAGCGCCCACCTAGGATTTTACGCTCAATAAACCCCGGGGAAACGACGAGGAAAATGGATTCTAAATTCAATGGCAGCGAATATGGGCTTGGCGTGGTCGTACTGCGTGATATCAAAAGCTTGTGGGAGGAGGGAAGGGGGTTGTATCGTAAACCGGTGGACCCGTCTGCCTGCGCATCTCGAACTCGCACGTGGTGGATTCACACGGGAGTAATTCCGCAGACGTCAAGGAGCCCGCGTAAATCTCCGAGACGTGGCTGGTCTTCTCTCCTAGAGACACCTGCCTACAGGACGATACAGCCCCTTGTTTTGCCGCCGACACTGAATCATCGTCTGTACCTCCTCCCCCCCCCCCTTTCACCCAAGGACGCCGCGAGACACGCGTCAATCATCCCCCGTGACTTTCACTCGTCGGCGTCTACCGTGCTCTCCTCTCACCAAGATTTACTGTCCTCTTTCGAAATTCCATTACGTGTTTTCTCACGGAGGCTGCGTTTCTTCTGTTCCAAACTTTCCATAAAATCTGCGGCCCATTGCGTTTTGTAATACTTATTGAATCCTACATCCTGAGAGTCAGAGCACGTGCAGCCAACGTGTTCCAAAATACCTTGAGCAAAATTCCACACGAAACACGTCGGTGTACTGTAACTGACTGAAACTAACGTTCCTTATAAGTAGAGATTTTAAACTCGATAAAATCGAGGCGTTTCATATACACGATTCCAGGCTATACATTGAGAAAAAGGTTCTGTTGAATCAAACAAAGTTTGTTTGGCGCAACTAAATTATTTGTTTGCATAGAGGCAATGAAATATTTTCTTGCTGAAAACCAATTATTTTGTTCTTATTTGGTTGCCCCAGACAAAGGTTTGGTTGATGTATCTAAGATTTGTTTGGCTCCACATACATTAAATAGTTAGGGTATTTATGGAAATCTGTGGAAGTTTTACCGAGATTCGAACCTAGAACATCTGCGCCTAAGTGTTATACCTCAGCTAATGTAACTAATGATGAAGTTGGAATGTTTATAAATACACTACATATACTGCAACTATTGGACAACGTATACAACTAAATATTTACATTTTTCAGCTTTACTTTTCAGTTACCTATTGAACTTGTTTTATTAGTATGTTTATACGATTATTAAGCATCAATATATGAACAAACAAACACTATTACTACATTAATTGTCACAAAAGAACACAAAAAAAACTCGAGCTGTCAATCAAATGAGTGGCCAAACAAATCAGTACAGTTGATTCAACAAAATATTTTGTTGACAGTCTTATTTCTTTTGGCCCAATACAGAGATTTTGTTTATTCAAACATATAGTTTGTAAGATGAACAAAAGTAATTTTGTTGCTTTTCAAATTTTGTTTGCTCAACAAAACATTTTGTTAGGGCAACTCAAAATAGTTTTGGCTCTACACAAACAAATATTTTGTTCGATTTTCTCTCAGTGTATCACAACTAAATCCGATAGCATGATATACTTGGTTTGCTTGTTCATGTAATCATTTCCGGAAGAATCTCTTCCAGTCATGAGTGTCTTTAGACTTCACTTATAGTCATAGCAAAACAGACTTTGAATGGAAACTTTGGTCTTTTAAATTCTAAAGGGCATGCGGATGGAATGAGTGATGGTCTTCTGTGCTTTTCTAGTATTAATACTACTGGAATATATTCAAGTTATATTAAATATTATTTTCGTGAGAAAAACATTGATTTGTTGGAATATAAATTACAAACAAAAGCCCTCTTAGTTAATATAACACTTGCTGTTGACAGTTTTATAGATTATTCGCAAGTTTTTCGTTCTGACAGTTCCGTTGCAAGAACCAAGGTTAAATGTTGCAACACAAAGATTGGTTACTGCGCAGCTAGCATATATCCGAATCCACTCTGTGTTTAGTACAAGTATAGAATCTTACGAGGAAAAAAACACGACGTATTACATTGATTGCGCAATATCTGAATATGATTTATTTAATTATAAATCTTGTTCAATTCTAACTACATTGTCTCAAAATGTAAGGGAAATGAAACTTTTTGTTTCAGAGTAAGAGACGGGTTTTCTTTGTATTCAGAACTTTATCGTTTGTTGAGTTTTTATAAAAATATTCTTGTTTGAATGTTTAAAACACTGAAACGATGTCCATAAAATATTTTGCCCATTTACACATTCTTGGGTGTTCGAATTTATAAAAATCGGGAAATTCATTTTTAGGTATTTCTGCAGCAAACCTTTGGAAACAAAGAGCATGACGGTTTTATTTCGAGTTAATAAACTATTAAATAATTTCTGGAAAGTATTTTTGAGCCCTTTTAACGTTATTGAAAGTGGAATTTCGAAGGAAATAAACATAATTTAGGCATTTATATAGCCAACCTTTTTGAGTAACGGGCATAATTATATATCATTGTCTTAATGAGATAGCTAGGGACACCTGAATTTCCTCGAAAATATTTCACGATTGGTTGTATTGTTTTCCACATCTTAGTTGCCCGCCCGCCAATCGCAGACGTTCAGTATTGGGATTACCTAATTCTGACTGGACAGTCAAGTAAGAAGATATCTTCCCACAAATACACGGTGCCAATAAGCAAAGGAAAGCGGTATTGATATCAATCATGTGTGGAAATCTTTTCGCGAAGTTCTGGTGTCCCTAGAGATAGCGAAGAGTATTCAAACATACATTTTAAAACTTCTCACCCTTTAGCTATTGGATTTCGAAAAATCATAAGATTTTCGCTCGATAGACCGCACTAGCGTCGCCCATAGGCCTATCCTGAAGTATGCACAGGAAGATGTGAGGCCTTTACAGCTTCGGCACCACTCGTCCCAGACACGCTAAGTGAGTGATTCAGCTGAATTTCCGTTACTTGCACTCTGAGCCACCTACCACACTTACCCCTACTGAAATGCCGGACAATTAATTTAATATTGAAATCATATCAACCCTCCCAGTCGTCTAACACTTGTGCGATATACCTCAAAAGAATCGGCCATTGTTCTATGGAAAGAAATCGTCATATCTTGAGACACTATAAGCGGCTCGCTGCAAGAGATTAATCGCAATTGTTTCACGACCAGTACTTCTACTGCCACAAGGGTGTTCGCATTTTAAAAATTAGTAGTGAAATATTGTAATTTACAATGACAGGACTTACCGTTAACACAGAGTGTTTAGTGCAGAAACCCTATAAAATTACTAAGTGTTGTGGACTCACAAATAAAGTAAGCTATTATGAAGCCATAAGGCAATATTCATGATTACTCCAGTAGTAATTAACGTACAACAAGTAAAGAGTGCTCTTTGAAATGTTTAAGTAACACGTTTCAAAGGATGAACAAATTTCACCAATTCGGTACACTTACAGTACTCAGTAAGGACATCCAACTAGTTTTCGACCACTCCAGATGATTATTTTCAAAATGGCAGCCAATTTAATAATTAGGATACTATGTCATATCTCGGGGACCATTTCTTAGATTTCATTTAAAGCAAATTTTGTTATGTTGGCAGTGCATCACTTAAGCATTGAATTTAGAAATGTATATTGTTGGCTCGCCATTTTGAAAGATAGCACTATTTAAATAAATAAAGATTTTATGCCATATCTCAAAGACTAATTAACCTATACTAGCCAAATTTAGCACATAACAATAATTATGGTAGACCGTGTTAACATATGTAATTTAAATAGATGAAAATACTCATTTTGAAAATGGCGGCCATGCAAATATTTTAGGTTTATTTTCCATATATACTGTACAGTTCTACCAAATTTGACCAAATTTTGAACGCTAAGGGAATCAATTACGTGCATTATATATAAAAAACACATTGTCATTTTTGTACGCCATTTTATAATTTAATGTTACATTATGAAATTAATTTAGACGTAGGTAATTCGGGAAATAATCTACCGATTCCTAACAAGTTTGGAAAAAATGCTGTACTACAGCAGGCCTCATATATTTATGTTTTGTGGGACAGACATTTATTTAAAAATTTCAACCATACCTATAAACTTACTTTGCTAACTCTGCCAAGCCATTAAACCAATATCAACTTATCTTTGTGTGCTTGCAGTATGTATCAAAATCATCAGGTGGGTCTACAATGTGCATCTTTTGTCAGCCATTTTGTAGGATAGAGACACATGGAGTAATAAAAGTTTTTATGAAATATTTCGGGAAACAGTGAATCGATTCCTACCAAACTACGGGCCACGGTGGCAGAGCCGTTAGATTTTTTAAAAATCTATTTCATTTATCTTACTTAGCACTACAGTCTTCCAGGGTTTTAAATTCTAACATGACTACTATAATTTAACAAACAGTGTATTAGTTGTATAGATTCAATTTTTTTTTGGGAGGGCGGCTGTTCGTCTAGGCGCCCGTAATTTAAGATACAAAGTCAATTTCTATTCAAAAGCATCATTCCACTTCCTAGGAAGGTGGTGAGCTATTCTGCCCTGACCGAGACAGCTCCCAGACGGGTATCCTTTCGGCCGCCCCCGATTCGCCGCCCCCGCCGGAACAGACCAGGGATCGGGATTCCCACGAAACCGCCCTCGCGACAAGATGCCGTTGGGCCGCACACAGCTAACTGGCCTATCGGCCGGTCCGCCATAGCACCCAGGTCGAATGGCCTCGCCCACGAACCCGAAGGCCCCCAGCCCCCTCCCTATCTGTACTATTATATTTTATTTTTATTTTTCACTCGCCCACCGTTCTGCTCCAACCTAAGCATCGTCCAGGACATCGAAGTACCCCTTCTGGACACCCAGGCCTTCATTTCCTGGCGAACACGGGAATGGAGCTCCGCTCCTACGGGCGCCCCCTCTTTTTTTACACAGACACATACACAGACATCAACCAACATAATATCATAAATCACATCTTTCCCTCATTTAGATTTTCTTCTCCGCGGTTCCTTCCATTCTTATTTCACCCGTTTCAGATCTTGTCTTGCTTCTTCTCTTTCTTGGTGCTTCTCCTCCTCTTTTACTCTCTTCTGGTAATCTTCTACTTTCCTTCTCTGTTCTCCTCCCCATTTTCTTTCCTCTCCTTCTTTCTCTTCTTAGTCTTCTCTTCCGCTTTCTTGGTTTTTCTCCATATTTCCTTCAATTCTTCTTGCATTCATTTCAGATCTTGTGTTCTGCTTTATAACTTTCTCGTGTTTGGAGTTTTTCAAATTTTCTTCCTCAGTGTTATTCTGCAAAACTTCAATATTTACTGAAAATTCTGTTTATTATCTAAAAGAGAGAGTTATTTATAATTTTTATTTACTTTAAAAGATAAAACACTAGCCAAAAACAAACACTCACTCAATAATTCCCTTAGTTCCAGTACACTCTCATCCGCACCCTAGACTACTCAGTTAAATCATCAATTATAGTATTTACCAAATCATATATTTTACTAATACTTTCATTTATTATTTCTACAATTTCCTTGTCATATATATTATGTTTTTGTAATGGCTATTTGTCCGGGTTCAATTCCCGGCCGGGACAATCCCGAATTTTCGCAAGTCGGAATCGTGCCGGACGAGGCTGCTGTTCGGCCTTTTTTTTTTTCCGGGGGTCTTCCGTTTTCCCCAGCCCCTTAAATTCTGGTGCCTCTCCATTCCCGCCTCATTTCACCGTCGTCGGCTCTCAAGACCTCGTGTTACGAGCCGCTCAAATGTCACAACTCAACTCATCTTGAGTAAGTGTCTCGGACAGGACACGCGCAGTGCTTCCTAATAGACGTAAACCCCTGGAGTGTAACTCGCATTGCATGGAGAGGGAAGTGTTTTCCCCTGGGTCATGAGGAAGTTGGTGCAGCCTTGGTGGGAAGAGGTTGGGCGGAACAGGGAAATGGGAGGAACACACGTTGAGTGTGGTGAAGTGAAGTGCGAGAGGGGTAGAAGGCGCCGCTAGGGCTCACACGTGGGGGACAGCACGCCCGACGTGGGTGGGCCCGGGGGTAGCCGCCGTCACACATGCGACAAGCCTGCGGTCGTGCTGGAGCCCCGCGGTGGTGATTTATTGCGCGAGGCCCGACGTCGCGTCCCACCAGCGCTGCACTCGCCTCGCGGCTCGTAGCTAAACCCTGTTCGCCGGGCCGTCTGTGTTCCGACGCGCGTACGTCCACGTGCCTACCACGTGTGGCTCACAAACTGTTCTGGCGGTGTCCGGACTGCCTCCGCCTGACGAAATGTGTTAAGTATTCCGCAACTTTTACTTTACAGCTATAAAGGAGGAAACCAGCGGTGTGTGATGAAGTGTTGCAGTCAAGCTGGTGTTTGCTCAGTGCTGTACACACTCAGCGCACGGGGCAGGCAGGAACCAGTAACCTGAGTGGAGCCGGGAGAAACTGAGTGTATTGCGGCCACTCACGAGAGAGCGGCAAGGCATCCATTGCAAACGTGCTACTAGGATCAGCGTTCAAATGGCCGATGCGTAAATTACCAAACGGTTAGGTATAGCACACAGCAAAAAACAGCTTACCTTGCAACAGTTCACCACACGCCGCTGGAGGAAACCCATCACGAACGGACAGCATGACACGGCATGGTTCGGTTCGGTACGGCTCGACTCGTGGTTAACATATATGTAAAGCCCCTGTCGCACTGTCAAACTATCCCGACAAACTGCTTCCAGTAAGTTTGGTCAAACAAAGTTAAAAAATTGCGACGTCACCAAAAATCATTATCGCCGCCATGTTTGTCTGAAAAAAATTGGATGGCTCTAGTTAGATTCCATCATACATTTTGTCAATTGGACGGGTTCTAAAATTTCTCTGATATATTGATGGACTCAGAAAATCAGAAAATTACATGACAAAAATGGCCATTTCCGGCATCACGAGACTCTAAAATGGTGAACAATTTATTGAAACTAAATAAGGTTATGAAGATAATTAATTTACATAGAAGTTCATTGAATGCTATGGGGAGTGATTGAGTCGCATTAATATTAAGGAATCAGAGGTATTATATTTTATTGTGCAATGAATACCTCTCATTAGTAAACTTTATATTAAGTAAGGAAGTGAAAATGAATCACAACATTTGTTACGTTTATTCCTGTAGTGGACTACACGGAAACACCAAAGTACTATCTCGCTTTGAAAATAAATTTCAATCAAAATTCCGACTATATCATCTAAGTACAAAAATTTGACAGTGTGGCATTTTTTCAAATACATTAAAGATTATTTGGTTCAATTTGTTGAACGTAAAAATCTGTTGGTCGCATTTCGTCTTAAGATTTTATTATCAAATATATTTGAAGGCGAAAATTTGACATTGTGAAATTAGCTTAATGGCATGCAGGGCACCGAGCGTCTATGCGAGTACAATTTGCAATGGAAAGTTCATCTGAAGATGAGTTGTTGGTAGTGACTGTAGTTTGTGCAGAGGAAGAGGCAGGTAAAGGAATAAAACAAGTTTCATAAACACGAATTGCATGAAATATTCTGTATGTCTCAAAATTAATTTTACGAACTTATTAACTAGTTTCCATTATTAAATACATTAAGTTCGTATGTGCTCATTATGATTATAGGGACACCCGAATTTCGAGAAAATATTTCTGCACATGCTGGACTTCAATACCTTACGAGCATACCCGCAGTTTCCATGTGCTTATTGGCGGTGTGTGTCTGTGATAATACGTTTTCTTAGTTGACTGACCAATCAGAACTAAGTTTCTCCAATATTGTACGTCTCTGATTCGTGGGCAGGCACTTAAGACGCCAAACATCTAGAGCACCCAATCATAAGCGTAGATTTGAGCTGAAGTGTTATGAAATACAACTGGTCGTGAAATCTTATTGCGAAATTCGGCTGTCCCTAATTATGACACACGTAAGCAGATTACCATACACACAAAAAAATAGTAGTTGCAAGAGTGTTCAACGTCACATCCACCTGGTAACAGACTGGCCGTTCGAGGCGATCAGGTTTATTTGTTTGGGAAACACTGGGGCCATTCTGTTCATGTGTTGGGCTATGCCGAACGTTCCTAGTGCGTTGCATCCCATTGTCTACATAGTAGTATCAAACAAAAATCGCCCGGTCGCGTGTGTCTGTCATTCGGCTAAGGCTTCTAAACTACTTAATGGATTTTGATACGGTTTTCACCATCATTTAGAGAATTTCTTGATAAAAGTTTAAGAATACGACACATTAATATTTAAACCAAGGATAGTAGAGAAATGTCGACGTTTTGTAGTAAAATCGGAAAAAGCCGCTTTTCGGCCGCTTACATGGCTGACGCTGACTAAACCACAAGAGATCCACCAAAGTAATATACTACAGAATTGTAGATCTCGAAAATATTTACAAAAAAGTCCACAACAGCATATGATTATCTGTAAGGATGACCAACAGTAACCATTTTTGCCTTTTAAAATTTGATTAAAAATAAGGATTCACTTACGAAGACTTTGTGAACAGCACAGTATTAATTATATAGACTTCAAGCACATATAGAGTGAAGTCACCTTCGCAATTGGATCACAGTTTATTAGACCCTCCCTTGACGCATCTGAGCCAATAGCTAACTTGCAAGGAAACACCTTGCTAATCCCATAACTGCCAGGTGAAGGGCAATATCCAATAAACACACAGCTGAAACTCCAGTATGCAGAGGACTCAGGAGTCTAGCCTACATGTCATTGAACTCACGAAATTTTCCTATCCCTAATTATATGTTAGTTACCTTAAGCATTTAGTGTATAAACTTGCTGTAAAGTTAAACAATGCCGTATTTGCAAATCGCGCCCGAGCGAGGACGGGGCGGTTCGCTAGTAATCTATATATAGGAATATGGCCAATACCTTGCCGTGTGGAGTCATGATGGCCGTTACTAACGGGCTTCTTCCTTTAACGTACACAATAAGTTTCCTTTACAATTGACTAGCATTCGGAGGGCCATCTTGATTTCGGTGTCGATGATTCTTCTTTTTTCGAAATTCATCCAAGTGAATACCGGGCTAATTCATTGCTGTAATACTAACAACTTGTTCTCTCTTTCGTAACTACGCTGCGAATGAGAGATGCGTGACTGGTAAATGTTAACATTTCAGAAAATATGAACTTTTGTTAAATATGTATACGTATATATATTTTACACTTCATTTACAATTGTTACAATCTACAATTACCAAGTATTCGCTTAAGTTAGATACACAATTTAAACTGTCGCAAAATAAATTTTTTTGTCTGTTGTATACTTACACTTTAAGCCCGAACCAGGGATAAAAGCCAGTGAAATAGCATTCATTGAAAGTCAGTTAATAAACTACTATAGACTGGTGAATCAGGCAAATTAACTTGGAAACAGTGGCTTACCGTAGTGGAATCCTCAACTCTTTGTGCGATTCACATATAAATCAGCGAAATTCAATCATCATATTCTGGCACTATGACCAGTGGTTTTCACAGATTTGTTCCATCTTCACTATTTCTAATTCAGAGTGAAAAAATACCCAATAGCAGCTGACACAGAGAAGATTGTGATCATATCTTCACATGACCTGATTTACCATAGCACCCACAAATTTAAGATGTTTCGACTTCTGGCTTTGCAGCATGGACTCAAGGCACATATAAAAGCTCAACGGCAGCCTGGCTTTCAACTGCATGCCACATTGAAACAAACTAGCCGCTTGCCTATTATGGCAATTTACTAGTCTCACATACAGGCGAGATGAAACGTTCACGCCAGATAGCGGAGCTTCACGCCTCCTTCGAAACTACCAAACGTACATTTTACTTAAAGCAGCAAAACAACAGTTCCTTCCACTGGCCCGTGCATCCAAAAATCCCAGACGAAAACCCGTTACCAACAGCAGTTCAACTGTTCTGAAAGAAGAGTGTTGGGTTTCATGTTCGTCTTCGCACGAAAAAAATAGTTTGTAATTTTAAGAACAACAGTTTGGAAATCACTTGGAAAAAATGTTTCTAGCGCCATTTGCAAATTTTACAAGTTTTAGTATTACTGCAAGAATTTTTTTGCAGTTATAAAATCCTGTTTTTTCACAAGTACAAATGCAGCTGGTATAGGTACCGTACAACAAGTACAAATGCAGCTGGTATAGGTACTGTACAACAAGTACAAATGCAGCTGGTATAGGTACCGTACAAGTACAAATGCAGCTGGTATAGGTACCGTACAACAAGATTCTATGTAAAAGTACTAGCATTTGTTTTATTACACAAATATTTCAGTTATTTCTTTCTGTTTTGGAGTCAGCCACATGTTCAGCAAATACAACTTTTTGTCAGAAAATATGAAAAACAATCATTTATGCCCCTATTTTTTTTTACTTTTGTCATATTACAGTGCATTCTTAGAGAAAGAAATGCATGAAAATAGTCAAATATCGCATTTTTAAAGCTCGCCTATGCAATTTCCTTAAGCGGCAAGTGAAAAGTACAAAGATAGGAGCGTAGTTTAATCTGTGGTTTTTTATCGCGTGCAATAAAACCCCACTGTAACAGATCTAATTTGCACGGTACAGCGTTACGGCGGAAACACTGCACGCCTTGTGCGTAGGAGCGATGAGGCACTAGGCGTGCGTGTTAGTGTCGCCCGTATCGCTCCTTCGCTTCTTGACCTTGGACGTGGGGGTCCCACGGGGGTCCATCCCACTCTTAAATACACTCAAAATGTCTCCTGAAATGCACTTAAAAATGTCGGCTCATGGCGAAGTGGCTTCAGCGTGGAAACCAAGTACCAGCCTGTAGTTTTATTTAAAGGCTGTTCACGATAAAGTGGACACATTGGAAATTAACCTTAGAAAAAAGTAACATCCCTTGCAAACATATATTTTAATGGATGTGCCGAGCGACATTCGCCCAGTAAAGTTGGTAATGATGGATGGAAAGTAGTTCCATATCTTAACCACGAATAAAAAGTGTTTGGTAATGTTTTGTGATAAATCAAATTATTTACTTTGCTTTCTATTTTTTTTTTTTTTTATGTATGGAATTGTGAAAATGAGAATATTTTTAAAATATTTACTTTCCTAACAATGTCACAATTTTACCTGATCGACGCATGAATAAAGTGATGAGGCCCATGGCAATGTTAATTTTACATAAGGCGGAAATACACAACATGCAAACAAGTAGAACTTAAGCAGGGGGTTCAAAAGTGCTCATTTTACCGTGAACAGTCTATAGTCTGTATGCATGTCGGATGTGTATCCCTGTGTCTGTTTGCTACCACGGAAGTCTGCTGATACTATAGGCTGCATGGGAACTGTTGTAATTTTTGTTCATGGTCGTGTGTCTCAAAATAAATGCTAATATTAAAAATTCATTCTTCCTGTAGGCCTACTCTTTTAATTTTCAACGAAAACCAGGCGTTCCGTAAATTGCCTTGTTCAAATTATAAGCAAAGTATTTTCTACTGTCATTTGAAAAGACGTATTCAGACTCTCGCCAATCCATTGCAATCAACCTCAAATGTAGTTTGAAACATAAGCTACCGCACGTTATCAATGTCCCTTTCCTTGCGAAAATAAAGAGTAGTGTATACAAGTCCGGAAGGGAGTTATTTTAGCATATTATAACTTGAAAACGTTATTTTGGTTCCCATCGTAACATAACCAACCCCAGTGAATGTTGTTTAAAACCAAAAATGTGAGGGGAAAAAACTAATTTATATTTGCAAACTCTTACATGCTGATACAAATATGAAGCCAATTTTTTCTCATTCGAAGAAAAACTGTTATTGATAATGATAATAATTAATAATATTATAGGTATATTTGGCGCATAGTTTTTTAATATCTGTCGCTTCCATTTATGCACGTGACGTTAATTTTCGTGTAAACTAATATACCGTGTAAAGTTTTGTCATCTGTTCTGCAATTTTCGAAAGAGTATCACACTAGAAAAGGACATAAAAATCTCTATTTCAGTTCAATTGTAGATTAAACTGCTGATAAATATGTGGCGATTCGCCAACACGTATTACTGCTAAAAAGTCCCGTGCATTTTCCTTTGGAATCCAAAACATTACTATTTGTTAAATTACTCCAAATAGCACAACGTTTATATAGTAACGCTCCCAAAGACATGCAACGTGGCTTTATCGCGGCCAATATACGAAATGAATGATGCAGGTAGGCAATAATTAGAAAATGGTGAACGCCCCCTAAACTCAATAGGCCATGAACGTTCTTACAAAGTATCTTTGCATGAAGCCGATGCATTCATGGCACTGTTGCATGTGAGTATTATCTACGAATCGTATCTACGGACTTAAAGGGAAGGGAGGTGCGGTGAACAGGCGCAATGAAATTTCAAGAATTCAATTACCTACAGTACTCTTCATACTAGATTCTCATATTTCTGTTCTTTCGCTGGCGCCTTGAATAGTGTCCAGATTCTTACCATACCTGGCATCACGGGATAAGTACTTGTTTTCCGGCAGACTTGTTATCGAAACTTCCCCATGGCCGCCCGGTTGCTGAAGTACACGAAAACTCACACGAACTTCAATTACAGTTTGTCCTCAAATGAATTGGCAATATTTTCCGGCCCCTCAAAGAGAACATTATGTCTGCTCCGTTTGTCCGCAAGGGAGAAGGAAAAAAACGGAGACAGGCTAAGTTTTAAAGTCATCTGCCATATCGCAAAACGAAGCAACAGAAATTCCGGTATTGGTTTTACCGTCCGGCGGGACGACATTGCTAATATGGACCAATTTTTCGGGCACCTCTGTCCCTCTCTCGTTCTCTTTGTCTCTCGTCCTTGTCTGAAGCTGTCCCATGGGAAGGGCAAGTACGTCATCGCCACGGACTTGCGATTGGCGACGCGTGCTACTTTGATCGCTCTCTGGCAAGCAATTTATGTAGTGTTATGGCCGGGCGCTGCGTTGAAAGCCACGGCGCTCCTCCCAATTTCGGGCGGGGGGAAGAGAGCGGGTACGGTCTTCGAGACTATAAATTTTTTATGCGGTACGACAGCCGTTGGAGATGGACGCCGCGGAGTCCTTCAAAGAGTATGTCTAACGCAAGGCAGATGGTCGTCGGGGGGCTCCACGAACATGGCCATGCCGCTGGTTTTTTTTTTTTTTACCACCTCACCTACCCACACCCTCCCGCCGGACAAGTGGCGTAATGTCCCGGGAGGCAATGGAGACAAATCTTGCAGACTTTTTTCTTTGCCGACCGCTGAGCATCAATTCCCAGGGGCAGAATTTAATTTGCCGGGTGGAGAAGGCCTACGTCTGGTTCCCGATATCTAGGGATCACCTGCCTTCCTGCGGACCAGACAGTTTTATTTCCGTTCGGCGTCCGTCGCTGCCCGACCAGGTCTCCACGCAGGAGGCCAGTACCAGATTCCCCGGTAGTTCCCGAGAATACCGTCTTTTCCGAGACCTGTTATGAAGATGACTTCAGACAAATGTATTTTCAACTTTTGAAATAAAGATGGGATATCGAAGCCATACCAGCTTTCAAAACTAGAAAAAAAAAAAAATCAGCGGAATACAAATGGTGACGTACTGATGTTTGAAAGACGTCAACATTTTTCGAATTAAAGTAACCATTAAAACAGCAAGTATGCATTATCAGTTCAGTTTAGAGCACGAAGGAAAAAATATTATTTTTCACATTAAGTTAAACGTTTATAACTATTTTCAAGAACGAAATATTTGCTGCGGTTTGAAGTCACGTGTGTGAAAAGTTAACTATGGCACAAATTACGGGCGGCTGTTAGAGACGAATTGTCTAACTCCCTCTGTATATGATAGTCAAAAGCAAGGGAATCCATCAATGGGTATAGATCGTTCATGCGTTAGGTCCCTGGCGGTGAACACGTATTTCTATATGGCCAATGTCCAGGGTTGTCGTCGTTGTTTATGATCGCCTATTGTCTTACCCCTTCCCACCCCGCCTTCCTCCTCACAATGCACACACACACACACAAACATGCGACTAGTTTTATAATGAATGTGATTGGCTGACTCACTGCACACCGGTTGACCAATCGAAACAAGAAAACAACCGCAGCGGCGCGCAATGCAAGGAAACACCTTTTGTCTGTTCGGTATTGTTGCTCGGACTAGGTAGGGGGATTGGGTTCGAGTCCAGTCGAGAGCTGCATCCAATTGTACTTGCACCACTGCGAGAAAAAAAACCTCCAGGAATAAATATGGGAAAGTTATTTGAAAGTATATTTTTATAGCGACAGCTATTTTCATTTTCAGCGTGCCATTAGGCTACAGTAGCAGCAATAAGAAGTTTGTACGATACTGTGTTGTATTCTGTCTGTCAAAAAAGATTTCTTCATTATTTTCAATTAATTGTCTGTGTTCGAATGTAATTAGCGTCATTTCAAGTGTTATTTGCTCTTATGTAGATCTTAATTTCATTAAATGAACCACTGCGGCCCCACTTGGAATCGCTCTATCACCTAAGCCACTAAAGCCCCATTTGATATTTCTTTATCCACTTAGCCACTGCGGTCCCATTTGATATTATCTCTACCTACTTGGCCACTCTGGCCCCACTTGGAATTGCTCTATATACTGAGCTACTGCGGCCCCACTTGGAATCTCTCTATCCACTGAGCCACTAAGGCCGCACTTGATGTGAAATTAACTCAACATTGAAGCGAGTCATTTAGAGTAAACAAAAATGATATTCCATTACCTTCATATTTCTATGCAATAATCTCTATGCATTAATAAAAAAAACTTTCATATAAGAAAAAAGTAATTAAAAATGAGTTTTTAGGGTAAAAGTTAATGATTGCGTAATCTAACCTTGCTGAAAATCGAACTTTACCTGTATTTGACGCTGAGGATTCGCTCTGCAAATTTTGAAGAACATCCGTTGAGTTTCAAGGGACTTAGAAGTACTAAAGACGGACAGACAGACAGAGACCGTCTCCTTTTTATGTAGGATTCGTTCTAACAATCCTAATGGTGCCAATCAAACCAAACACGAAAAGTATGAGCGTACAACCTCAAACTACACGATTTCGCAGTCACACTATAATATATCTATTTCCCTAATAAGATATAAATTTGGCGTGGCAGCTGAGATGGTAAGGTAACCGCCTAGGGTCGAAAGGTGCGCAAGTTCAATCCCGGTCACCTGTGGCGCTTTACTGCTTTCTTAAATGATAGTAAATTGCACAATATGAATAGTAAACTATCGTAAATATGTCTATTTCACGTCATTATTTGGCTACATTAAATAAAAGCAATATTTAATTTAGCCACTGCAGTCGGCCGTCATTTATTCAATCAGTGAAATTGTTTCACGTCGCTGATTCTAAGTTCTGCCACTTTCACTGATTAGAGTAGTTGAATTTCACTGCGAATCAGTGGTTTCCCACTGATTCGAATTTAGTGTGTGAGAACCTCTGGTAGTGTTGTCATATTCTGCCAAAAAACTGTTCAGTAATGCAGTAATTATAGTTAGGATATAATCTTACCATACCAAATGTGTACGTGTATTTGTGTGTGCCTATATGAGTTTATGTGTATCTTCCTAAAAAATTTTTAATCCATCCACTTCTTATGACCGATATAGATATTATTGTAATACTTAATTAGTAAGGATACCCGAATTTAATACTTTTCAACCACGCGGGATGCTCATTTTAAAAACTGCAGCTTTGAAATCTATGCAACATATTTGAGACAGCTTAAGTTAGAATATGATATCACTAACAATTTATGTATTATTTTGTAACTAGTGTGATTTGAAAATGTTTCATGTATTGTTTATAAATCTGAGACGATGCTGTCAACAGTGCTTGCAGCATAGATGTTGATTACCACGCCGGGGAAATCAGAACAAGTGATTATAATCATGTGCTGAAAATCACCGCACGTAACATTACCACAAACCTAATACACTCGGATTGATATATCACGGATTGATACATATACGTTAGTGGTATTGTATTCTTACAAATGTTTGCTAATGTTTGTTCTGCTCTTTAAAAGTATTTAGTTTGGGGGGGCGGGGGCGTACAGACATACATACGGAGATATATGCCACTGATTTAATAAGCCTATCTCCAAATAAATTAATCTACTATTTATATTTGTTGAAATTCCGTAAAAACGTGCGTACGGATGCGTCAGTGGGATATTATTAATATTTTGGAAAATGATAGCCAATTTATTTGCAATCAGGGACATTATTTCAGGCTCTCTTTTGGTGGATTTGGGGGGGGGGGGGGGGTAGGGCAAGATTTATTTGGTCGTTAGATACCTTGTTGCATTTTGGAGAACTCTATTACGAATTTTCGCGTTGTGTACCCAGTACGTTTTCACCTGAAGTTAATAACTCTCCTTAAATTTGTGTTTCTACACATAATTATTTTACTTATCGTACCTAATAAACGTACCTACTGTTAAAACACGTTAGTTGCAAATACATTATACAAACAAAACATTCACAACAATAATAGGTAAAAACTCTAATGCACCCAAGTGTACCGTTATAATTACATTTTGATAATGAGAGTACATCTGCATAGTTCTTTCATAACCAATCATGTAATAATTTGCATAATTGCTGTTAATACTGAGTAAATACAAATATATTATATAAACAGAACATTCGCAACAACAATAGGCGGAACTCTAATGTCGCCAAGGGTATAGTCATAATTAAATTTTGAAGAGCATATCAACATAGTTAGATAGTTTTATTCTAAACAATCATGTAATAATCATGTTTACTGTTAATACTAGGTATATACAAATACATTATACAAACAGAAAATTCGCAACAATAGGTGAAAACTTTAGTGCCGCCAAGGATACAGTCATATTTATATTTTGAAGAGCATATCAACATAATTACATAACTTTTTCTAATCAACCATGTAATAATCAACATACTTGATTTTGATACTGAGTAATTACAAATACATTATACAAACAAAACGTTCACAAGAAAAATAGGTAAAAATTCTTATGCAGCCAAGGACACAGTCACTGTTACATTTTCTAGATGAGGGTACATCACGAACCACTTACATCTTCAACCACTAATGCAGCAGAGGGTACTTTCCTTCTTTCATTCTAGCAAACACTAACTAAATCATAAAGGGGGATTTCCTTAACCTCTTCCTGCTCCACTGCTAATATCATTAAAAATTAAAGTCTATCGTCGAAACATGTAGACCGGAGGTAGTTCTTTACCCTCTTTAGAACAGAAAAAACTCTTTCATTGGAGGCAGTAGTAATGGGTAATATAAGTTATATTTTAAATAGAATAATTACTTCTGAATAAGCCACGGGAAGCTTCTGTAGGTATTTAATGGGAGAGGTTAAACCGCTATGTAGCTGAAGAAAGTTCCTTGCCAAAGGAAGTTGTTTTTCCCATAGAGCAACATTTAGAAAAGCCTGATATATATTAACATGAGGTTTCAACATTTGGCCGTAGAAGAAGGAAACTTCTGTCTTCTTAAGAGCGTTTGTGGCTTCCATGAAATCTTCTTGATCCTCTGAGAATCGGCGGTCAAAATTATGCATAACTGTATCCAGTATATTGAAATAGATGGACCTTGTGTTTCTTTCCATTTGTCCTACTGATGTGAAAACTACACTATCTGCTGGACGCGAAGTTAGAGTCATTTTCCTTTTTGCTACAGCATCCCATTCTATATTGCTGTTGTTGGTCATAGTCTTAGCCATTTCCTCTAGTTCATCAAATTTCTCAGAGCTTCTCATCCTGGACATCTCTTCTTTAGTGCTTTTGATCATACGCCCCGCAGCCATCAAATCTATATCCTTGGACTGAAACTGTTGGGTGAGGGAATATGTTATGCCCAGTACTAGCTCCATTGCATATAGAAGGAAAATTTAGCACTGTTGCTCCAATTGAGTTCGGATGCCAATGCTTTCTGCGTTGTCTTTCATGCCTTCATCAAGCACTATTGAGATTGCTTCAAAGTTTTTTCAGAATCTTACTCACTGCGCTAAACAAAAAAAAATCTTGTTGGAACGAACAACTCCAGGCACATAAAAATGCTGTTTTAGCTTCCTTTCAGTTTCTAGAAATAACTCATGTCGAACTGAGCTATTGGATATGAAGCAGTAGATTGTTTGCAGGGTAGAAAAAGTTCTTAAGTTTCTTCAATAACGCTCAGTGAATGTACTACTACTAAATTGAGATGGTGGGCATGGCAGTGAAAGTAAATAGCATGAGGTGCCTGATGTTTGCTCTTGCTTGTACTCCATTTTACCAGCCACTCATTACATTGGAACCATCATAACACTGCCCAACACAATAATTTAGGTCTAGCCTTTGCTCTGAAATATGAGAAAATATTGCATTTGCAATATTCTCTCCTCTACAATCCTTCAAAATGATATGTAAATCAATAGCTCTTTCTTTTATTTTCCAGTCCTCGCAACCAACATATCTTATAAGAATGGCCAACTGTTCCACCTTGGAAACGTCTTTGGTTTCATCAGCCATGATTGAGTAAAAACTATAGCAAACTATAGCTTCTGTTGCTTTTTCGGTGATACAACTTAAAATTCTTAAAAAATATAAAGAGATCAAATCATTTTGGTACTCTGGAGAACTATAATGGCCATATCAACGACTTATTATTTTTTTGAGTTTCAAATCTTCTCCACATACTGTTTGTAGTATTTCCAGAAAATTCCCATTATCTTCGGAGGTCTCCGACTCTTTATGGCCCCTAAAAGCCATATTTATATGTGTAATTATTATACAACATGTAGACAGGGTTTGCAAACAAACAACTGAATGTGTAGGTGATAGAACACACACTGCAAAATACTAAAAATCCCCACAAAAACATCAAAAGACTTAAATCTTACAAGCATGTTTCCTTGTATCCAGGCTTATCTCTGCCTCCACACAGCTATACATATGTCACACTTGAAATATTTTCTGGGGAAAATAAGGAAACTAATTACCAGCATATCAATCAAAGAAGTCCAAGGGTGAAGTGGAGTTTAATGCAAACAAAATCTTTTCTCAATTTAAATGTTTCCAACTTTATATGGTAACCACAAAATATTTACAAATACCACGCAGCAGCTGGACTAGAATATTAAATTTAAAACTCTGTATGTCTGTCAAAAATAGCAATTATGTGTTTGTGCTTGGCAACCATGATTAAAGTATTTGCAGTTTTTAAAAGTCGGTACCAAATTAAAAATATTTTAGTGTGCAGAAAGTTTAGATAATGTTCAAATAGTAATCACACTCACACGTTACATTTTACAAGAAATCTGCCTATGCGTCTACACTGAATAAAATGTTCCTGGCTAGAAATGTCAAAATTCGGTACAGTAAAATACGAGCTCTTATTTTCAGGCAGTGTGTGATCAACAAGAATGTGTTGTATTAAATGTATCGTTAACAGGAAACGTCTTTAGCAATCCACCGCTGGACCAATGGTCACTTAGTATGGCGGTGATTAGATACCTTATATTTTTGCGTTATACTTAAAGTTGCAAAGCTCCTAAGCTCTCTTCAGGCAGTTTTAAACACTCTGTTGACTATTTACGTAACACGGAGCATAATCTTCGGGGTCAAACTCACTTTTAAATTATATTTTTTCACTGTTCAGTTGGAGCTCAGGCCTACACGACCTGTTACGTTAGTGACCCATATCAAACGAGATGGAGACCAGAACATTCTTTCAAAATCTCAATTCGGCGTCGGTAACCTGATTTGAATTTACGTGTGTGGCATAGGGCTTATATCGGGGTGCATTACCTATTATTACAATCAATACGTTGTTATCAACCATTACCAACTTACACAAATTAACATGTAGCTCAAAACTTAACAATAGGAAAATAAATACCTAATAGTGAATATATGAATAATAACCCCTCAACTGCTGCGTATACGACAGTAAATATGTGAAGTAAAATAAAAATAAAAATAAAATTACTGAATAATAAATTTATGTGTAGAAAACGTCACAACAATTAGTATTTCTATAAAATTAACATGTGTGCACTCGTATGCTAGATTTCCATACCCCTGCAAGGCTCAACAATACTAATTAAATGTTCTACATAATGAGATGTTACAATTGTATCTACACTTATTGGCAAAACATTGGTCATCCTGAAGGTGTCATTGCAAGGACAGTATACAGGGACAGGCCATATATATAGAAAACATCAAAACACCAGGTATGTGTTGCAGGGGACCAAAACATTCAGGACTCACTTAGTATGGTGTTGGACCACCCGTAGCACGGAGACAGGTGACTATACGGTCGGGCATGGAGGAATGCAGACATCGGATGTTTACCTAAGGAAATCCTGCCACAACTGGCGCAACTGACCCTCCATGTCAGCCGTAGTTGCCGCTGGCTGAAGGTGCCGTCCAATCAGGTCCCAAAAGTTCTCGATGGGCGAGAGGTCTGAAGACCTGGCTGTCCAAGGAAGCATGCTGACGTCACGATGGAAGGCCAGAGATACCCGTGCTGTGTGAGGCCGGGCATTATTTTGCTGGAAAATGGCGTTACTGAGCTGCACATGAAAGTGAGGGCATATGGTTGCAGAATTTCCTGGACGAATCGCCGAGCCGTCACGTTTCCTTCAGTCACAATCAGTGGCATACGGGAATCGCAGGAGATTACACCCCACACCATGACATATCTCGTTGGGTGTGCCGCTTTACAATGAAGCGTGGAAAGTGTAATGAATTAAAATATGAACTCGATTCTTAATGTATATACTTGAAGGCTATTTGCCAAATAGAAAACCATATGCTACTGTAAGAGGTGCACAAAGTATAATGCCACAAAATTGTGACAGATTTTTCCACAGGGAAACGTTATTAGGCCGCTTCTCTTTCTTGTATACATAAATTATATTGGTAACCTAAAGCTTCATGGGAAATTGCAGTTGTATGCTGATGATGATATTATTTTCTACAAACAACGTGGCAATACTGACAAGACTCTGGAACTCATGCAAGAAGACCTGAATATAGTCTGTGAATACTTTAGACTGAACAAGTTAATATGCAATATTAAAATATCAATGTATGTCATATACAATACCCCTAGGTTCAAACAAACTCCTACATCCCAGCCTGTGATACAGCAAACTCAGATTTCTGAACCTTATAACCTCAAATACCTTGGGTTGATATTCGATATGAATATCAATTGGACAGCCAAAGGTATATATGTTTTAAAAGAATTCTTCCTGCTATTGGGGCTATCTGGCGCCTACATAAGTATGGTGTTCCAAACAGAGTCAAGTTACTTGCATATTTCTCCCTGGCACACAGTCGTTTCCAGTATTTAAGTCTCGTATAGGGGTCGGCCTGCCAGTATGTACTGAGACCCTTACAAAATGCCCTAAATAAAGCACTAAAGTTGTCTTCTCCTTACGGAGACATTTCCACTCACAGGATATCTAACCTATAATAAAATTCTTCTCCTCGGAGAATTTTATACACCTCATTTCATGATTGCTATTCACCAGGATTTATTAGGATATAATTATAGCTAATCAACCTCATTCTCATATCACTCGAAGTTCAGATAATCTGTATCTATTAAATGTTAACACCAATTATGGTCAGTTTCTTCCTCTTAAGCAGGGTACAAAATGTAAAACTCTAAACCAATAGAGATCAGGAATCTAACGAACATTCGTGTCTTTAGAAGGAAAGTTAAATGTTTTATGTCTGACTCCGTCAGCAAATGGGGCAATCTACTTTCCGGTCAAATTTGCCCCTAGGTCCTGTCTCACTACTTTCACTTCTAGTTCCTAACATGCTGTTTTCATAGGCTATAAATTTGGGATATTATTGGCAGCTTCATTGTGGTTATCGCTGACTAGCGTTACGTTTCTGAGTGCGAATTTGCAATGCTATTGTTATTTAGTTTGCTCACCTCAATGTTATATATCTTGCGAAGTTTTTGTATATGTTGAAGTTTTTTCTTTTTTACACTTATATCATGTTGCAAAGGTAGATGTCAAGTTATAGCGTGTTCTGCCTAGTGCCATAGTGTTGGCGTTGATTGAAGTCTGCTCTGCTTAATGTTACATGCCTTGGAAATGTTGGTTTGCTGTGCATGCCGGCTTTTCTTGTTGTTTCAAATTTTATATATTGTATTTTGAGTTATATCTATCATCCATGTATTTAAATTTAAAATATCTCTACCTAGAGCAATTCTTTCCTCAATGAGATATGTATGTGTGTGTGTGTATGCACAAAATGTTTGGGTATGTTTACTTTTGCACAAGTTTATGATGTATCGTTTGTTGCCATTAAAAAAAAAAGAATCGCATTTAGTCAAAAAAATTTGGAAGATTATTGACAGTTGTCACTATCGCGAAAAATTTTGCTAAGACAAATTCCTGAAGTTAATGCATTGAAATGGAAAATATTCTCTTCATGACTTTAATATTTACAGAATTATTAACAACATTGAAACACTTCTAACCACTTTTCTCAATTACAGCATTTTTTGCAGTACGTTTTGGAAAGTGGTTTGTAGTTTCTCTACTTTCGTTCGTAAGATTATTATGTACATGTGATTTTGACTGCTGTTTCATATTACTCGGCGTTTTATTTCATTAGTGTAGTTGACCCCAAATATGCAATTCGCTTATTTATAATATTTCTTGAATATTTAAATGCTAATAAAAATGTGCTATATTTAAGGAACTGTCATGACAAGGCCTGGCCACAAATCTATTCAGATAAGTTTTAAGTTGCTACTCTTTGCAGTCTTTATATTTTCTTACCCAATTTCCGCAGGAAAGATAGGCTTATGAAAGCACCTTTTCAGTCTGTTTAGGTAGTATCTAAGTGTGTATCTAAGTGTCTAAGTATGTACGTGCTCCTTAAAAACTTTTTAAACCTTGCACTGAATTTCACCAAACTCACTATACCTAATTATAGCTAACTGTTAGTAAGAAAAGCCTGACTTCCATACTTCTGTCCATGTCAGATGCCAATTTTATTTTAATGTTGCCATTCAAATATTTCGGGATTTCACTTCTAAGACCCATCAACAAACTTTAATCGAAATTGGTTTGTTGAAGTTTGTGCTATAAATATAAATCATAACCTTATTACTCCACCATTTTGGAAGATAGCGTTGCATAAATAACAAATAATCTATATCATATCTCGGGAACTGCGCAACTGATTCCATACAAATTCGGCACACATATAGTGATATGGTATACCAGCTCAACACATATCATTTTGACATCCAAAATTAATGTTCAAAATGCCGGTCTTATAAACATTTAGGTTGGTATTCCGTATCTACGAAACCATTTTATCTGTTTCAGTCACGCTTGTTAAGGTGGCAATTTTCTAGGTAGGCATTCAACCAACGAATTATCTGCCTCTTATGACCGCTATTTTATAAGAAAGTGGCAACGTTCTGTATCGTATTTAAGGCTGTTGCCTTGTTGAGAATTTGGCATAGGGAAATACATGTTAATGAAATTCGGTTCTTTGGCGCTCCTGTCAAAGATAAATATTTACTTCCAGGGACTTTTTGAGCAGAAACAATAACTGCATCTTTGCTATCGAGGCTCTTTGGTAACATTAACGTATAGCCTGTGTTCTGGGTATAACAGACAATTTAACAATTGAATAAACATTTACTGGAAAACAAATTGTTATACCTGTTTTCCTCGATACAGTGATTGAGAGTATTATTTCTCACACTTAGGGTTTGGTTTTAAGTTCATGTCTTCAAAACTGACTTAAAAAAAAACCGAATTTTACTAAATTTACTTCCCAATACCAAATTCTCATCCAGGCAACAGCCTCAAGGAACTGCTGATACGTATTCCATCCAATTTTGTACAAATGACCTGCATTAAGGTTTTTTTTGAAAAAACACGTGGCGCTTATTTTCAATACAGCTTTCACTTAATATTTAGTGTTTCACGTTAGATCTTTAGACCAACTAAACTGATTGAATTTAACTTTGCGATCCAGCAGTTTTTAATACGTACACTAAATATTCCGATTGGTAAACTCTTTGGCCCGCCATTTCGGTGGATAATGTCCCCCGCAAAACTAAAACAAAATAAATATCAGTAACTTAATAACATAGCTCTGCCACACTTTGTATGCAAGTACTACTATGAGAATCACGAGAATTTTTAGTCTGATATTAAAAATTGCGCTTTTTTGTGTTTGTGTGCTGATGTTAATAGCGTGTGCACTAAATTGTCTGAGCACTTGTATAAACTTTTCGCCATACTAAAAGAGTTTGCTACCTAAAGTTATTGCTATAGTCCTACATGTTAGTTCAAGAAGTACTATTCCTATTAAAATTAGATCTGATAAAATTTCCTAATGCTAAGTAATTTAAAAAAAAACAAGATCATATTATCAACGCCTTTGAGTACTTCATCAGAATGACGTACTTCATTATACGATTTGTGGAAATAAGGCTTATCGGTTATATTGTTAAGTATTTGAAGCTAAAGATAATTTAGAAAAATCGTTACTTCGCTTGTAAATTCTTAAAGCAGACATTTCGTTCCTCTGCGATATTGTTCTCATCGGAACCTCTTTAATGCTGAAACGAATGGGCTTGGGCCAAATAATATTATCTATTTCTTTCAGTCACATAAATAATAATATATTTTTAACACAGTTTCTTATATATCCTTGACTGATCTGGTATTCATATTTTGTTGAAGACGGAAACCGCTGTGCAATGAGCCAGGAGCGGATGAAGAAAGCCACGCCCTGTATCCCAGTATTCACCATTCACCTGGAGCGTTTACCAAGAAACCTGAAGAGACGAAGTCAGGATGGCTAAACAGAGAATTTAACACAGGTCCACCTGGATGCAAATCCGGTGTAGCAAACTGTAAAAAACAGTACAAATATCTCTCTTGTAAAACTACTCGTTTGTTAAACTACAAAATCCGTGTTTGTATTATACCTCAAGAAATTTTTGTACTATACTGACACGTATCAACGAGCTTCAGGAATATGGCTGACACTCAAGAACGTAAAACCGTATATAGCTGTTTGTGCAAAAACTATGCGTGATGTAAAGTATAGTTGGGTTCAAAAATAAAATATATTGCAATTTTAAATAACGCAAAACACTTAAAACTACTCAAATAATCATAATAAAACGACAATTTCAATATAACGTGACCGTGTTACTCATTAACTGATAATGTTTCCTAGCTCTTAGATAAGAGCCGTCCAAATCCCTCAACTTAAAAACAGAACTCATAAAATTAAAAAAAAAAAAAATGCTATTCTTATTTATCAGATTATTCCTTTTTTTTTTTTGTAGGTATTTGAAACTATTTTTTTTATAAAAATAAATATTGTGCTCGTAAGTGAAGTTCGTCTTGTGGTTGAGGGTGCTGGATAATAACAGAAGGGGCGTGATTTCTAGTAAAAAATTGTTTCGCTTTAAATGATATTTTGAATTTTTTTTTGCAGTTATTCTTTGTTTTAATACAATGCTATCATTTGTAATATTAAAATACATGCTTTGCAGATTTTACAAGAAAACAGTTTGTAAAAGCTGTTCACGGTAAAGTGAGCACTTTTGAAATCAACCTCAGAAAATTGTCAATACCCCTGCCTGCATATAGTTTAACGGGCGCACTGTGTGACATGCGCCCAGTTAAGTTGGTAACAATGGATGGAAAGTAGTCCGATGTCTTTACGTCGAATAAAAAGTTATGTAACCATTCACTCTGGGGGTAATTTTCAACTGTCCCTTGGGCGCATTTCTACAAACGGATTATTAATTTTTTATATTAATTCCGAGGTAACCAGGTTGAAGAGCGAACATTTTAAATTTAATTAAGCCACTCAGGAAGGCGAAAATATTAAACAACAAATTATGACATTAATAAATTTTTTGTTGTAAATTAAAATGACGATCTCAATTTTTTTTTTCCGTGCTCCCCACGTGCCATTTCAGATCCATCTAAGCGCCAGTGTTTCAAAGAGACATGAGACTGAATTCTCTAGAGCTTGCGACTTAATACCAATGCGATACTACTTGAAATATTGCAATTTGGTGAGACTATTGAAGAATCGTCTTCTTTGTCCAGTAATAATACGTGAAAAATTGCGAAAACTTAGATGGACTATTTGGTTGAAGAGGTTTGGAGAATTTGGAAGATAATGGTTTTGTAAGGCAGCGTGTGATAAAGAAATGTGAAGATGCGTTTGAATTAAGTGACAGGAAGTTCATAAAGCTGTTTCAATTAAATTAATTAATGTTATGAATTTTTTTGCAGGCTTATAAGATGTTAACAGAGACAGTAGCAAACAAATTTTCTTTCAATTGATAGCATTCACTTATTTCCAAAAACAGACATGTTTGCACCCTGACTTTTTTTCTCATTAGCTCCCATTTCCAGTAAGGTGTATGATAATTGGAACCTACTGATACACGAGTCACAAGCGCAATATAAACAAGTGGAGCATAAACGAATTTTACTCTTTAAAACCAAATAAAAGATACCAATAAGTGAAATATAGGCTGTTCACGATGAATTGAGTATTTTTTAAATACATTTTTTTTAATGCCATGCCCCCACCTGCATATATTCCAAGGGGTTCATTGAGTGGCATGTGCTTTGTAAAGTTGGTAACAACGGAAGGGGAGGTAGTTCCATATTTTAACATTGAATTAACAGCGTTAGGTAAACATTTGTGATTGCTGAATTTATTAATTTTGTTTTCTGTATTTTAAATCCATAACAGTATACGAATTAGCAAATTTATAAAATATTTACTTGTGTAATAATTTTACAATTTCGCTAGCCCGACGCATGGAAAAAGCGATCAAGCTCATGGCAATGTTAATTATACGTATGGTGGAAGATGGCGCAATTCGCACACAAGTAGATTTTAAGCAGGGCTTTCAAAAGTGCTCACTTTATCGTGAACAGCCTTTATCAGCAAGTGAATGTCAGTAAAGAAGCTGTTAGAAAAATCGCTCATTTTGAGTGTGCGCCCTCAACGTTTCGTCCCTCTTCATCTTTAGCGTGTTTCGAGTGTTTACCATTCCGCTCTTTTCGCTGCACACGTATTTCCGCCTGTGGTTCACCTGAGCGTGACAGTATCCGTGAATGTCCAAGTTGCTGTAACCGAGCCAACAGTCTGAAATTATCGTCGTGCCCGGAGCGATCCACTCGCGAATGATTTCGGTCAGGGTCGCCGTGTTCCTCTTTTCCACCGGCACCACGAAGAATTTCGTCAGATCGTCCCGCCGCACTCCCCGAAAACCCACTGGCCGTCAACTTTACGTCCTTTGCTGTTCTTGTGTTTGCCCAGCTTCGACTCGTCGATTTTGCTTAGTAGAATAAAAATCTGAAAGGGTGCTGGGAGTAAATTCATGAGCGTCTGGGTTTATGCTGAGTCTACAAATACCTTACTTTACACGCAATTTTCAAAACAGTAAAAAAAAAAAAAAGTGTAAATTTGCGGTTTCTTCAAATTTTTAAAACACACCTTTGAAAAATCTCCCTGTGTATGAAGTGCTTGGTTGTTTACGAAATACATTGCGTTTCAAAGGCGTTTTACACTTCTGTTAATATAAATGTATTTTATGTTTGGTTAAACTGAAGTTGTACGTATATATTACATACATATTATAAAACCTAATTTATAATTAATAGACTACGATTTAAAATAGAGATATCTAGTAAGAAATACTTCTTATGCAAAATATTGTTACAGAGTGTGGGCAAGAATGCGGTAAATTTCTAGACTCGGTTAAGCTTCGTTTGCACGAGGCGGAGGAATAGTCTTAAAGTATAACTTCAGCAGGACTTCAGAAAAGTTAGGAGTAACCTGTGAATGGACTATGGACAGCCTCGCGAAGATGTTATGCTTGTACTAAACGGTGACGTGAATAGCTAAAGGATTCTGATCGTGTTTCCCAAAACGTTTGTTTATACCCAAAGAGATTAAAACAGCAATAAATTGAAGAGTCCAGCGTGACGAGTGACACCAGAGTTTCCAGCAAGTGGGACGACACACGGGTAGGAGTTTCGCAAATGCGCACCCCACTCTCGAGTTGAGAGATATGGGCGGCCTTTAACAATGAGGTCTTCAGAGCCGATGATGGGGAAATGAAGCGAGATTGGAGCAGCGCCGAGATGCAAGGCAGGGGGGACGGGAGATCCCCGAGAAAACCCCGCCGAACAGCGGTATCGTCCGTCACAATTCCCACTAGCGAAAAATCCGGGAGTGACCCGGGCAGGGATCGAACTCGGTCGCCTTGGTGGGAGGCAAGCAGTCTAACCGCTCGGCCTCGTCCTCTCCAGAGAGTAAGTACAATAAAACTAACTGCGAGAATACTATTTCCAGGAGCGACGAGAGCTGTGAGTCTCGGGTTTGGATCCTCCCGAGGTCACGCCAGTGGTTCGTCCCGTCGGGGTACTCCGGTCACGACGATCGCCGCGCAAAAACAGACGCAACGTCATCCGCGAGGATTTTCCGAAGGGTTGCAAGGTGGATAAGGGGGGGGGGGGGGGGGGTTTCATCGAGGGACGTGGAAAAAGGACTACTAGGACGCCAACTGGTACGAGACGTCTCAAACGACTGCCTTCTGCCGTGATTTAAAATGGTATCCGTCGCGCGGGGCGCAACAACACAATGAAGATTCCTATTTCCCCATTCCCCATTCGTCGTCTCCTCTTCCACCTTCCCGCGCTTTTGTTTCCGTGGTCCCTTGTTCTCTCTTTCCTCCCCTCTTCTGTCCGCGCGAGCAGCGGGCCAGACGGATGGCCGCCCGGCAAATAATAAATAATCGAAAAGGCGCAGGGCGATAACCGTTTGGAGGAGTGCGGGTCTTGATTTGTTGGTCATGTCTGTGGGCGAATGTGCTGGCTTGTTGGGAGACGAACAATCCTCGCCACCCCCCCCCCCCCCCCTGCACAGTCCACTAATACCACCAACATAACTGCACGGTGGACGACGAACTGTCACGCGGGAGGCTTGGACCCGTGACCACAGGACGTAGTGGAAGCTCTGCCAGTCCGGGTGCACAGAACACCCCTCAATACAGATGTGCAACATACCCTGCGTGTGTACCGAGTTCTAAACGGCATGACTCAGCGATTACAACTTCATGCTCTAGAAACGTTGGCCCATTTAATGGGATTATTCATATCGTATTACAGCTAATAAGGGAAGCTGTATGACGTCACATGGACGTTATAATTGTAGCTTTTTTTTTTTTTTAGTGATAAAATCGTTACAAAATTCTCGTTTTGAACTTCATCTGTATTTCAGTGTCTCGAATTTTTCTACTTAGAATCGGAATTTATTTTGTTGTAGAAGGTCACAATTTACTTATTACAGTCCTTATATATGTTTGATTTAAACATTTCCGTAAAGCCTTTCAATCTGCCACGTCGATGTTTCCAAAATATAAGGTTATCGTCCTGCAAGTGAAATTCATTTCGTATTCAATAACTTGAAATATAAGTATTAAACTCAACAAATATTTATTTGTGTGAAATTGTCGTTGGTGAAGCAGTTGTTTGCTATTACAAAACATTGCTTCAAATAGTGCTACTCGAATACAAATGTATAGAAATAGTCAAATAAGCTAGTATTTTGTTCTTAAAAACGGAACTTTATAAATGCTTTATGATCGCAAGGTAAAGAAATATATTTGGTCCTGTATTTATTTTGTTGGCAGAAAAATATCTTCGTAGTTAATCACATATTTCTTGTTTGGCTTCACAACGCTCTCACTTTAATGACGTCATGTTACTCGCAAAGGTTTAAGAACGGTTTTAATTAAACTTATAAAAATTACATTTTTTAAAAAGGCATATAAATTCCTGTCTTAAGTTCCTTGGGATCATAACTCGAGACTTGCAGTCCTAAGTTAATGCCTTAGTGACCTCAGGCTCAGAGATTTGCTCGTAAGGATGCACGCGTGAAAAATATTCATCACTTCTAAGTTTCAAACTCCTTAATACTGTAAATATTACGTGCATTTTAGTAGAACATATATCCATTGAAGAAAAACGCTACCTGCTCAAAATATTTGGACAATCACACAGGGAAAAGTTTGTTCCCTTGTATTCAAAAATTCTTCTTCGCGTCTCTAAAAAATAGTAAAATTTTGAAAACGTAATTTTCCTAAACACTCTTTCAAACTTACCAAAAAACAAATGGCTTTAATTTTCGATTGTTTAATTTTTTGTCCATTGCTTATCGTATTTACGTAATCCATAAAATTAAAAATATAAATTTCAAAATTGGTTAATGTAAAAATTGTGAAAAACGTTATAAATCGTCCGGGAATAACATAGCACATACAATAGCGAAACCTACGTATGTTTGGGAGAAAAGCAAAGATAGATGTATATGTAATAACTCATATCTCTGCCGAACATTATAATGTGACCTGTTGGCGTCCGCATTGGCTTTACAAAACCATCATTTTCAAATGCACGTTCCATTCCAGTGATAGTATTTATAGTTCAGTTTGAGCTATTTCTACTGCGTGGAGAGGGTTCATAGAGGCTGGACAGGCATCGGCCCTGTCAAGGTGGCCCATGCAGATTCATCTCTGCATGACGCTGTTGGCAGATGAGGTGGTTAACGCCACACGCCGCGATTGGAAGAGATGATACTACTTCTATTGGATTGCATTCAACTGCAGCCAGTTAAGGCACTTCAAACAGTATGTATTGCCTGCTGAACTGTTGATGACTTGTAGGTGTGCACAGTCTGGACTTAGAGACTAAAGTGAGAACTATTGGATTGTGGCTTGTACGAACTATGGTCGCACTGTGCACAATGAAGAGCTCTGGACTTTACTCCTGGCGTACCGTTTCGGGGCAAATACAGGAAACCCAGCCTGTTAGCAGGCTGCATAGATACAGCAATACATGTATGGAAAGGTTAGACGAGGGGGATTTAGGGGGGCGGTGGCGTGGGGGGCAACTGTCGAAGCCATAAACTCCAAATGGAAGAAATAATAAAACTGAGATAATCACTTGAGGGAAGGTGGTGGTTGAATACCGCATGTTCCGAGCTGTAAGGTATGTAAAACCTTTACTTGAGTCATTTACCGATTTAAACACATTAATGAATTAGCAGCGCTCGTGACAAAAGGCAATACGTGAAAAATATATACGCTCCATAAAAATGTAAGAAAAAAGGGGGGAAAAAAACCTTGAGTGAAAACAAGAGGCAGGGCCATAAGATGCAACTAAATTGGCCAATGTGAAAATTAATGCTCCGAGTGTACTGGGCTTTTGGCGGCTTAAATTATTTGTTTCTGGTATAAGATTACTGTAAGACACTTATTTTTTATGGACTGGTGCATTAACAACTTCCATTATTATTTCAAATACTGCTTAATATATTCTTCAATATTTCCTTTTGGGTTTATTATTGGGATCGAATTTTGCAGTGTGCGGCAGAAAACATATAGCTAAACCATAGCTAGATCATAAGCTAAACCTTGAGAATCCCCACCATGATAAATTATTTTGCGTCATATATATTCTGATACAATTCATATTTTATATTATTATTTTATTTGAAATTTCCACTGTTTCCTTAGTTAAAAAGTTGTAATTTTCAATCCCCGCACTGTCTCTCTCTCCTCTCTCCCCCCCCCCCTCTCTCTCTCTCTCTCTCTCTATATATATATATATATATATATATATATATATATATATATATATACACACACGCACAAGTCTTTGGTGCTGAGTGCGTCCGTCATTATTTGTCGTAGAAAAGTTGCAGTGTTGGGGCAACTTTTCTACGCACTCAGCACCAAAGTCTTGTCAATTACTTTTTTCTTTTATATATTACCCTGCAAAAGTCAGTTTTAATCTGATATAGTTTTACAATAGACAAGTGTTAATGTCCTCGGCTTCTGACAAAACCACTGAGAGAGGAATGTGACTGACTCAGAGACCAATATACTCAATGAGTGGCTGACAACCAGAAGAACTATATTAAATGTAATTTCCCATTTTTGCAGTACTAACAAATATTGCCTGAAAGTTGATTTCGTATTTTTAACTAATCTTCATTAAAATTTACTGATATTTATAGTTTGTGCACTCTCAGTACTCTTTCCAAAGTAGTGAACAATGCTGGTAGCGACAGTGTAGTGGCATACAGATGGGGCTAGTGTTTGCTTGACCCGGAGAGTTGCATTGCTAAAGTAGTGAACAATGCTAGTAGCGACAGTGTAGTGGCATACAGATGGGGCTAGTGTTTGCTTGACCCGGAGAGTTGCATTGCTAAAGTAGTGAACAATGCTAGTAGCGACAGTGTAGTGGCATACAGATGGGGCTAGTGTTTGCTTGACCCGGAGAGTTGCATTGCTAAAGTAGTGAACAATGCTAGTAGCGACAGTGTAGTGGCATACAGATGGGGCTAGTGTTTGCTTGACCCGGAGAGTTGCATTGCTAAAGTAGTGAACAATGCTGGTAGCGACAGTGTAGTGGCATACAGATGGGGCTAGTGTTTGCTTGACCCGGAGAGTTGCATTGCTAAAGTAGTGAACAATGCTAGTAGCGACAGTGTAGTGGCATACAGATGGGGCTAGTGTTTGCTTGACCCGGAGAGTTGCATTGCTAAAGTAGTGAACAATGCTAGTAGCGACAGTGTAGTGGCATACAGATGGGGCTAGTGTTTGCTTGACCCGGAGAGTTGCATTGCTAAAGTAGTGAACAATGCTAGTAGCGACAGTGTAGTGGCATACAGATGGGGCTAGTGTTTGCTTGACCCGGAGAGTTGCATTGCTAAAGTAGTGAACAATGCTGGTAGCGACAGTGTAGTGGCATACAGATGGGGCTAGTGTTTGCTTGACCCGGAGAGTTGCATTGCTAAAGTAGTGAACAATGCTGGTAGCGACAGTGTAGTGGCATACAGATGGGGCTAGTGTTTGCTTGACCCGGAGAGTTGCATTGCTAAAGTAGTGAACAATGCTAGTAGCGACAGTGTAGTGGCATACAGATGGGGCTAGTGTTTGCTTGACCCGGAGAGTTGCATTGCTAAAGTAGTGAACAATGCTGGTAGCGACAGTGTAGTGGCATACAGATGGGGCTAGTGTTTGCTTGACCCGGAGAGTTGCATTGCTAAAGTAGTGAACAATGCTGGTAGCGACAGTGTAGTGGCATACAGATGGGGCTGGTGTTTGCTTGACCCGGAGAGTTGCATTGCTAAAGTTTAAACTGCGTAGTTGGCAATACTTGGAAAATTTTGCTAATTTCTACGCAGACAAGGTTACTGTTGCCGGCAGGTATCTGGGCACGCTACCCCGCTTCACCGCGCTGAGACACGCCCAGATAACTGCCGCTAGCAGTAAGTGCATGCCGTGGGGTAATCAGTATAGAAGGAAAATGGGAAAGAGTGCCCACCCAAGTTGCGCACAATCTAAGTAGTTGTTCGTAAAATTACGATATAAATATATACGAAAAATGAGAAAATGCGAATGGTAATCTGTTCTCCAATACATCCATCTTACCGTTCCTACATTCGCTCACGAAACAGTCAAATGCGTATGTAAGTCCCCAACCTTGTGTAGTATGAACAGTAAACATTCCTACATTTGGATCCTGACATGTGGTATTTTTTTCCATACAGTGTATAGGTTAAAAACTTCTAATACACTTAAGGTAGTTTCTCAGAAATTTTTTTACAGTGCAGTAGCCACTGCGTGTCCCAACATTGGACCGCTTTTCTGTCAATACGACTTTCATGAGCAACGTGAATAGGATTCGAGGTTAAAACACTGTTGATGTAAACAAGTGCTTGAAGATGTTTGCAGATTATAATTACTCTGACGAATATCTAGTGAAATTAGATCAATTCAAATTGACAAAAGTATTTTGTTCGCATAAAAGGGACTGTTTTTTGGAAATGAATATAAACAAACACGAGCATCATTTTTGGTCATGTGTTGTGGGGTAGGTCAACGTTGAGTGCATGTGAATAAAACGATAATCTGCCTGTCTCACCTTTAGTCTATGGTAAACGGTATTCCCTGAGGCAGCAGCCAGTAGGCTGAAAGCTTCGGCTGGACCGCTATTTATTCTTCCCCAGTAAATACGCAATTTGTATATAACGTGACGTAACCTTTCTTAGTGGGTAATTAATGCTTATACAACAACTGCTTTTTAAAAGGCATGGAGTCAAACTAATATGGCGAAGATCCCTTCTTGTAGGCGTGTGTTCCGGGGCACTACACTGATCATGTTTTATATCGATTTGTGCATTAATGATATTCTAATTCCCTATTCTAACCAAGAACCAACGTAAGTGGCATGTACGCCAAATATTCTTGTAGGAGAAACGAATTATAGAGGGCTCATGTATATAAATTAACAACAATAGTGAAATGCAATGCAAGGGCGGAATATTCGTTCGTGTTACATTATGTTTTCAAGCTGTCTGTAGGTACACGTAATTTCTTACTTAGGCTGCAATACAGCACTGCAAACACGATCAAAGACAAACAGTGTGTAGCACTGCATTACACAGAATAGGAAGAACGGGCAGAGCACGTTGTTATGCTCTCCCTTTTTTAAGATCAGAAGTCTAGGTCAAGAGAGCGCTGAGAGATGAACTAGGAGTAGAGAGAAGGAAAACCTTCAGAGGTGATTATAAGAGATGATACGACTTCAAATAAAGATATATTTATTATATCATTTGGAGCTTCGGTCTACACACTGTGCTGCCACGCTTTTGTATTTTTAAGTAGTGTTCTTAGGATGTGTCCGAGTTCGCCTGAAGCACATACTTGTGCATACCTGTCCCCGAATGTGACATTATAAGTGCTGTCTGAATTTTAAGTGAAGTATGTAAGTACACAAGCACACAAAGAAGTATACTTCTTGCGTACTTGAGATATATGTGTCACCGTTTTGAGGTCATTTGGAGCTTACAAATTATTTTGACGTAATCATTTAATTTCGGCATTAGTGGGGCAACATTATTACTTCGTATCACAATAGTTTAAACTCAGTCAATAGCAAATGTCACGTGAACCTTAAAAAAAGTCTAAACAATAAATTCAAATTTGGCCTTCAATGTTCATTACCTACAAAAGGTAAGGTAAAACAAGCAATCAACATTTAAAACTCATGTGCAATCAGCAAGTAAATAGATGTCACGTAAATAAAATTGAAATATTAATTAATCCTTTATTTAACTCTGTTACTTTCGGCCAATTATTATTAACTTGTTATTAGGAATAAATATTCAGTAAAAGTGATTAGCTGGCTGAACGTTGTCGCCGAAGCCAACAAGACTGCAGGTCCGAATTTATCAAGGTTGGCCCCAACGGCAAATATAGTATTCAAGTACACCAGTATATACCTTAGCCTGCTGGCCATACCGCCGCTACGACTGTCCATTCGGTGGAGGAAAGGGATTACGCGATCTCATCGCAGGTGTTCCAGCCTAGAACCTGTGTGGAACAGATCCAAAGTGGGGCCTCGGTTTAAAGAGAATAGGAGCTAGAGGGAAGTCCGAGAAGGAAAATAAGGAGAGGGACTTACCCGTCCTCGAACCCAACCATGTCCGCTCGACCACCGCCTAGGGTTAGAGGAAGACGAGCAGGCTAGTAAAGGAGACCACGACACGAAAATCATGTTCTATTAATAATAAAGAAGACATTTGGACGAATTCAAGGGTATATTTACATTTTCTGCGCGCCGCTTTGTACAGCCGCTACACGAGGAAACGCGAGGAGTTGTGACGTCACTGCGCCATTCCACTCCGCGTGTCTGCCGCGCCTGGCGCCTGTTATTTCAGTCTGCCGGTTGTTTCGCGATTCGCGAAGGCTAGAAAATGCCTGCGTGTAGTGCCTACGGTTGTATTAATGCGACCAATAAGAGTGAAATCTGTAAGCAGCAAGGGATACATTTTCACAGATTTCTAAGCCGCAGCAAATCACCGAAAAGGTTCGCCAAATGGGTTGCATTTTGTAAGCAGAAGAATTTTTCTCCGGGTAAGAGTACTACATTGTGTTCAGCGCATTTCAAACTTACAGACTATGACGAAACTCAAATGTTAAAAATGAAGTTGCTGCCCGAAGAAAAACTGCAAGGACCTAAACTTAAACCTGGAACTATTCCTTCAGTTACAACAATTGAAAAGTCGCTTGGAGAATGTAGTTCAATAGCGGGGACGAATACTTTATAATATAAAGATACAGCTAAAAAATACGCTATCAAGAAACGTAAAGATGTCGTGAGTGCTTTAATCAATAATAATGATCCAACATTGAATCACGATGAGAACTGTAATGTACGCAGTGAAAATGAAACTCTTGTTCCAAATACGCAACTACATTGCATCGAAACACAGTGCGAACTAGGCTGTGAAGTTGATAGAAAATATCTAGTCTTAGAATCTACAGCATGTGAATCAGCCTGAGAAAGCGGTGATTTGAATGGCAGTTTTTATGAACCAGATAACATGTCGGATACAGTTAGTAACATTAGTGATACAGATAACATGTCGGATACATTTAGCAAAATTAGTGATACATATAACATGTCGGATACAGTTAGTAACATTAGTGATACAGATAACATGTCGGATACATTTAGCAAAATTAGTGATACATATAACATGTCGGATACAGTTAGTAACATTAGTGATACAGATAGTGAAAATGTAGAGGGCAATAAAGAAAGTGAAGTTGGCGAAACAGAAAGTGAGTGTCTGTTTGTTTGTCTCATGGACATGTTTACTAGCTCTTTTTCAGATTTGTTACGTGTGTAAAGCCAAAGTCATAAACATGTCACGCTATTTTAAAGGGACTATGCTGTGTGTAAAATATATTTGCGAGTGTGATAATGAATTGGCTTGGTATCCGCAGCCAATGAATGGAAAACAACCACAAGGAATTGCATTAATAGCGCCAGCATTGTTCTTGTCTGGCATTCTAGTTGAACCATTGCGATCTTTCTGCAAAGCAATTGTTTTCACGTACAGTATTAGACAGGATTATTAGTACAATATCTAAGCGAGTAGTCAAAAAGTTTTGGAACGAAAAAAAGAAAACTATATATATTTGTACTGAGAAATAGAAATAAACCAGTGCGGTTAGCTGGAGATGGCCAATACGACTCTCCCGGTTTTTCTGTCAAATATCTGGTGTATTCATTTATGGATTTGGATACAGGCCTTGTTGTTGATTTCGAACTTGTTCAAAAAGGAATGGTAAAGAGTGAATTAGAAAGAGCTTCCTTCGAAAACATAATGGAAAAGTTTGTAAATAAAGAAAACTGTGATGTAAAGCTATCCCTTTCAGACAGACACAAAGGAATAAGATATTTATGAGAAACTCGGTTTCCGAATATTGAACACGAATTTGATGTGTGGCATGTTTCTAAGATCCTTGTGAAAAAAATCAAGGCACAAGACAAAAAGCACCCATAAATTCAGGCCTGGAAAGCCAGCATAAATAATCATTTATGGTGGCCAGCACAATCATGTAATGGCGACAGCTCTGTTTTAGTTGATAAATTTATATCGATACTACATCACATAAAAATGAACATAAGTGGCTAGAAATGGGGAATATAAGTCCTGTGACCATAACGAGCTATCAGAAGACGAAAAAAAAAAAAAAAAACTAAATTGTGGTTGAATGGACAGGTCAGGTGTACAAAGATGCCATCCTCCTACTGGACAAGTATTTTAGAGGAAGTGTGTGATCTCATTTCTTGTTTCTGGATAAAACGCTCTTCCAGATCGGGCTGCTGTAAACTGAGGACATTACATACACGTTTGGATTGACCAGCCGGATTTCAGGAGCTTATCTCTATTGAGAATATTTGCCACTCATTTGAATTACATTTTGCGGAGCATACAAAACCTCCACCAACGATCCAAGAGCTGAGATATCTTTCATGCAACAACGGGACTCCAGGCCCTAAACATGAGAGTATTTTTGATAACATGGGATTGTGTTGTACTTTACTTACTCCGCAACTATCCTGGGCGATCGTCCACCGGATTGAATATTTTACCATATCACCCCATGTCGGCAGTGTGTCCGGCATAAGTTGTATCAGATGTTTCATGATCGATTATTACCCAACGGACGTTTGAGTACAGGGCGAGGACAAAAATCGATTATAATCTTCTTCAAATGTGTTGTAGAACTAATTTACTTGACGTCAATTTATCCACATTACATTAAAAGCATATTTCCTCTCTTTTTCATCGACTGTTTACAATGTATGCTGCAAATTAAGCAAACACAATAGATTATGAAGGAAAATCAAAGCAGGCACGCATTTTAAGGTGGACAGCATCCAATAAGATATCTTCGCCTGTGTACGGTATCAGAAAGACTGGCATATGAAATAAATGTCACTTATAAACCAGGACGCTGTTAGCTTAATAAATGTTCACCTTTACTTAAAGAGTAAAAATAAGCAACACGTAACTATAATTTTCAGTAATCTGTCTCAATGTTTCTTGGTGTTATAAATAATTTTGTAACGACTGCAATTTCTTTTGTTGTCGTTAATAATCGTCTTGTTTAACACTACACACATTTGACAGGATCTAATTAATTTTCAATATTTCCAGTCACCACAGAACTTTAATTAAATTGTTTAATGTTCCAGTGGGCACTGTATACTGTGAACGATTGGATCGTCGAGAGGAAAAATTGTAGTGGATGAAATTTAAAGGAACGAAATAAAACCGCCCTAGCAGACACCCCACCCCCTCCTTGAAAATGCACGCCTCGTATTTTTAACTCATGTTGGGGTGACTGAACTTTTTTTACTTTCTATACTGCAACTTTCAAAAAATTAAGGACGTGTAGTAATCAGTGTTCTTTACATTTCAGTGACTAATCTGTTTAGCGAGTTAGAAATAATAAATCACGGGCCATGCTGGACGCGACCGACGTGAAACTAGAAAGTGGTATGAGTTATCGCCGTTCCCGGTTGTTTGTTTAATAGCTGGAATAAATTAGCACTTTTTATCCCGGGCAAAGATGCCGTCACCAGCTGAAGCGCGCGGGAAATCGGAGGAATATTAGGAAATGTCCGCTGGCGCGTTGCACGACCTCCCCGGTCCACATTCGGCCCATAAATCCCCTGGCGGGACGGAGCACCGAGGATATGTGGGGACAGGCGGGGCCATAACTCCCGAAACTCGTTTCAGGGGGCCCCTCCTGACACCACGGCGGCTTGTAATTAACAACTTTAATCAATAAGGTCCGGAGGGGGTCCCGGGGTCGCGGCCCCTCTCGCCGGGACCCGTGGACGTGTGAATGCTCATGGGGAAAGGGGGGGGGGGGGAGACTCCGTGGGTCACCCCGTGGGGCTCCATCAACCCGCCACCTGACCCCTCGCCGACAGAGACCGCCTCGGGCCTCCCACACCACAGTTTCGTCCTGCCGCTTGGTTCGGAGACGACAGGTCAAATCGCGGAGAGCAAACTTTTGTATTATAAAGGTTTTTTTTTTAACGTCCCCAGATTTTACAATGCTATGCTTAAAAGTTTAGCAGGGGACGGCTTACAGACTAGCTTAGGACATAACTTAAATTAACACCCATGCCTTAACCCGGGATTCGAACCCAGAGCCTCCCGCATCCCAGATCGGAGATGCACCAATCGACTGCGCTACGGGAGGTCGGCGCGGGCAGCAAACGTCGTACTACCTGTCTCCACCCCCACCGCCCCCCCCCCCTCACATACACACACACTTGGGCTAAATTCCATTGCGTAATATGCGCGAGGAAATTGTTCCGACCCTACTGCTGCAGGCGCGTCAGTGTACCCACTGTTTCGTTGCCCAGTTTACACACAAGGTCAACGGAGGAAATGATGAATCTCAAAATGGAGACTACAATATAGCCACTCAGTTTTTCAGATAACACTGAGTTCTTCTGCCTGTGTACTCTTCCCGCGCATAAACCCCGTGTGATCTGGAGCACAAATGTTCCGTGGGCTGACATCACGTTGCTTTGGCGCGAATTGCTGGCGGGAATGCGTCGGAAGTTAGCTAAGGAAGTTGAAATATCTTCAATAGTAATGATAATTATTGCAAGCATGTAAACTACCTGTATTGGGTACATTATCATTTAACTACCGAAATAATGGTTAATGTTCATCAAGTTTGTTTACACGCAGTGCAGATATTTTGAAGCACACGGCTATACAAGCGGGCGGTGATTGTCACGTTCCCTCGTGCAAACATGTAGTCAGAAACGGAACAACGTCGACCTACTTTTATGTCAACTGGATTTATGCAGGTAACAAAAACACGACTTCGTTAGGGACCGACTGAAAAGAAAATTGAAATACCTTAGTTTCGCGTTTCATCGCATTTTTCGTGGAGACCCACTGTCTATGGACTCCCGTCTCTTGTATTCCCGGTTCGTGGGAGGACGGGGAATTTATCTCCAGAAGATTCTTATGAAAGCAGTGTGGCGGACTATGACGTAGTTATAGGGGTCGGAACATTTCCATTTCCTTTCCCCTTCTTCATTCTGCCGCTGCTCCAATCCCAGCTCACCTCTCACCCATCCACTCTTCCGGGACCATGCCCCTAGATAATGGCGCACCTCAAACCCAAGTATATACAATCTCACTATCACTTGGTCAACCTTCCTATCACTGAGAGAAAATCGAATAAAATATTTGTTTGTATAGGGCCATATATATATTTTTTTTTTGTTGCCCTAACTAAATGTATTGTTGAGTAAACAAAATTTGAAAAGCAACAAAATTACTTTCGTTCGTCTAACAAAATATATGTTTGAATAAACAAAATCTCTGTGTTGAGCCAAAAAAAAAATTAGACTGTCAACTAAATATTTTGTTTAATCAACTGTAGATATTTGTTTGGCTACTCATTTGACTGCCTTGTTTCGAAAATACAGCTCGAGAGTTTGTTTGTATTTATTGTGACAATTAGGATAGTAACCGTGTTTGTTAGTGGATCTATCAATGCTTAACAATCGTATAAACACATTAATAAAACAATGCAACAAGTAACTGGCAAGTAAAGCTGTAAAACTTGAAATATTCGTTTGCACAAGTTGCCCAATATTTGCAGTATATCTATTTAAAAGCTTTTTGGCGTTATTCGTTATCATATTAGCAGATATTACTAAGGCGTAGCGCTCGGACGCAAATGTTCTAGGCTCGAACTCGGTCTAACTTGTAAACGATTTTTTTATACCGGCCCAAACTGTTTAATGTTCGTGTAGCCAAACAATTCTTTAGCTGCGCCAACCAAATCTTACAATTTGGGGCAATCAAATGAGAACAACAAAATAATTGGGTTTCAGCGACAAAATATTTCGTTGCCCCATATTAACAAATAATAAGGTTGCACCAAACAAATCTTGTTTGATTGAACAGAACCTTTTTCTCAGTGTACGGACGTTTTGGAGGCTAACAGCCAACGCTTCATTATCAGATTGTAAGTCAAATGTTCGCATCTCCAAGTAATACGAAAATTCTTCCAACTCGCAGAGGTAAGCAAGACTTTATTATCTTTTATATCCCGTCAATTTCGGAGAATGATAGACGCGCGTGTCATTCGAATAGTGTGCATGTCTCCACTAGGTGCCGGTGTTACAATCTGTACAAACACGATAGATTTGCTGCAGACTGTAACACAACGTCGAAATGGACTTGGTATGTTGTTCTGCCCAGTCTTATTAAAATTTTAAAAATCTATAAAGTGTGAAAAAAATCCACTGATCAGTAAGTCGTCTGCCGTGCTCTGAATTAAATTAAGTGATGTAAAGCATATGAATTCTAAGAAACGAAATAAATGAAACTGTGAAAAATAATTATTTAAATAACAGTATTCCTAGATACTGCCTCTAGATTGTTGACGTCTTGGTTTGACGGTTACATACTCATTTAGTCATGTAATAAGAAACGTCTTTTACCGTTTGGACTTGCCACCGGTTTATTTACTCTTTTTTGGCGGTAAACCTTAGGAACGATTTGTGTATAGTTGCGATCCCTTACGCATGCAAGGCGAACTACGAAACATTAACGACGGAACTGTGCTGGCTAGGAGGACATGCGTACCAGGTTGTGCTGAAAGATTCCGACTGCAAAAGAGATAGATAACGAAACCCTCTGCTAACTAATCTTGATAACTCAATCACTGACTTTGTAATTGACGGATTTTACTGCAGGAAACATTACACCGTAAAATTATTCTGTATTTCTACAAGGAATTCTATGGAAGATGGTTGCCAAATATATTTTTGTAACACTAGAAATTAAAAAGAGTAAATTACACAAAACCTTTGCGTGGAACGTGTAAAACAAAACTCAGGTCGAATTTTAACAACCAAATGTTGTTGACTCAGTTTATTATAAATAGTGAGCTACATGAAACTCAGGTTGAATTTTAACAACCAAATGTTGTACACTCAGTTTATTATAAATAGTGAGCTACATAAAACTCAGGTTGAATTTTAACAACCAAATGTTGTAGACTCAGTTTATTATAAATAGTGAGCTACATAAACAGTTTTGTATGTTTCCCAAAATAGTGTGATGAAAATGTACAATATTTCAGCTGTAGAGTTAAAAGAAAATCTTTGGCAACTAGATTCCAAAGAATTGCTTGTAAGAACAAGCACGGAAATCTTTTACTTTGTAGAATGTTTTGCAACTTTTCTGACAGCGCTATAAGCGATCACACGCTCAATTTTGGTTTTCATAATCATCTGCGACGTAAAAACAGCATGTGGCACACAGCGCACCTTATGTATCGTGGACAGCAAAATATACAAGAAATACCGCAGCCACTTAAAGAATTTATTACTGCGTAAAGCTATATGCCCGAATTAACTTCAAAACTACCTTAAGAGGAATAATTCTACTCCGTTTCATTTCTATTACATAGTAATAATGGCTGCCTAAAAAAGAAAAAAAAATTATAAGTCAGTTAATTATGGGTGAATTTTAACATGCAAAGCCTTGTTATAAAAAAATATTTTTTACGCTAAAATTGGTAGCTAAGCTAACACAAAAGATAAAGAATTTCACCAAAATTTAGTGATATTAGTAAAAAGCATAATTTAATGGGAGATATAGTGAATAAATAGCGTAACTGGTTAGTAATTCTGCATTACCTGTAGATTAAGTAATACTGTGGTGACACCAAATTAAAAATGGAGTATGGTTTTGGTGGTTTCATGAAGATGGCACCATTTAAAAAAGTTACTGCATTATATTTACCATAAATATTGTTTATTTACTAACCAATCTCAAAGCTTTGGTTTTCAATCTAAAGTGTCGTGATTGCCACCTAAATAAAATTAAATACATTAGTTATATGTAGGGCCACCGGTTTTTCACGAAAGAATACACGCGAAGGCTATAATCCAATGTCCTATGACATACGCGCAGTTTTCCTTTGGTTATTGGCCACGTATCTTTGTCGGGAGACAGTTCCTTACCTGACTGGGCCAATCAGAATTAGGTAACTGCGACACTGTGTGTCCGTGATTCACGGGCAAACATCTGCAATGTGTGACGGTTCAAATAATCCAATCACGAAAGTGGATTTGAGCTCTAGTGTTTCGGAGTACAACTAGTCCTGAAATCTTTTCGCGAGAAACAGGTGGCCCTAGTTATATGGTAAGTAAAAAGTAGTCCATAGTATGCAAATAAATCTCAGTGCACTTGTTTCTAATGAAAAAAAAATTATTCAATAGCTGCAAGCAAAATAGTATTTTGTAAGAGTCATTGTTACAAAGTTCGTGCGTGGTAGATTATTCGTTAAGCATTTACATGGTGGACTGCAACTGTTATTCGTACACAAACAGCTTATCAATTGCACGATGGTACCATGAGTTCATTGCATTTCACAGTGAACAGGTGTTATCTTCCCCTCTGACAAGATCCATCCATGTCCAATGGGCGATCGGACCGCCAGCTGTACTTGGTCATCTCGGCACCATATAATCGCTTAGTAGTTGACTCTTTTCAGTGCTGGTAGAAAAGAAAAGCACTTCTTGTATGTACGTAGTAACTTTTCCCAGGTCGTACGTTTTTTTGGAAAACATAAACCAGCACAGATCAGCAAGTCTTGTATTTGTTCCAGGCATATGATATTGGCACATAAATGCTTTCCAGGCATACGATATTGGCACATAAATGCTCCAAGTTTTCCGAGCACTCCTTCTAAAACCATTTCCTGTGTTCCGAGAGAACTAAGAACATAGAGGTATTCTTCAGTTGCAATATTAAATGCTTTCCAGCAAAGTCAATTCGCCTTTGCCACACAGAGAACCTGTAGAATCACAGCCTGACAAGGCATGGGATGTTGGCTAGCAATGCAAGAAGCTAGCGACAGGAGGCTAGCGACAGGAATATATCTCAAATTGAAACTATGGTTCAAAAGTTAGACACAAAGAATGATTCGTTGCAATGTTTCAGAAACCGTCTAATGGGTACTACGAAAACATCAGTGTTCTGAGAAAAGTGAGTGAGTGAAGATAATTGGACGGCTCTTAACATCGAGTCCTTGAGAGCTAATGAGGGTGAAGAGATGCGAGTATGGAGCAGCACTAGAATGCAAGGGCGTGGGAAACGAGAGAGCCCCGAGAAAACCGCCGACCAGTGGCATCGTTCGGCACGATTCCGCAGTCCCTGACTTGAGAAAAGAAAATAATTTTGTAGCGCGTCTTTCTACCGCATTCAGGGCATGGAGAATCATCTTTGTGTATGCCTCTTCTTGAGTGCTGTGATGACAATCGACATAACATTCGTGGGAAGATGCGACTTCTGAACGCAACAACAAAATTTTGTTTCGTCTCTACTGCACAATAGAATATTTTTTTTTAGCTAAATATGTAGTTAACTCATATATCGTGCTAGTGTGGGAAAGGCGCTTTTCCACGATAACATTTGCAATCACTGCTGTGCTGTCCATGATTTTAAAGTAGCTTCGTTCAATGCTTTGACGTCTCTTTTGCAGCGCCACGTTCTTGATAAAATTTTCTTGGTATGTGTTAACATTAAGTGTATTTAATCATGGGCACAGTAATAATTTTCGATTTTGCAAGTGAATTCTTCAGCCAGATCTTTGCGCAGCTGAATATGATTTGGTTACTATAAATGTACATTTATAGTAGCAACAATAAAGTCGATTTCTCCTTTACATTACACATTGGCAATAATTAAAAATTGGAAAAAAAGTAGGGCAAGCTACGTATCTTGTAAGAAATCATTAGGCAGTCATTCTCTGCTACATTACAATGATACAATAAACACATACCAAAGTCTATATACACTTTGAGGAAAAGGTTTTGTTGAATCAAACACGATTTGTTTGGTGCAACATAACTATTTGTTTGTATAGGGGTAGTGATATAATTTTTTTTTGCTGAAACCAAATTGTTTTGTTGTTCACATTTGATTGCCCCAAACTGTAAGAATTGGTTGGTGCAACTAAAGATTTGTTTGGCCACATGCTTGGGCCAATATAAAATAATCTTACAAGTTCAACCGAGTTTCGAACCTAGATCATCTGCATCCGAGCGCTATGCCCTAATGATAACTGAGAATGTGACAACTGAAGACACAGCCAAGCTTTTAAATAGATATACAGCAAATACTGGGCAATGTGTGCAAACAAATATTTCAAGTTTTATAGCTTTACTTGCCAGTTTCCTATTGCATTGTTTTATTAATGTGTTTATACGATTGTTAAGCATCAACAGATGCACTAACAAATACGGCTACTGTCCTAAGAAAAACAAAAATACAAACAAACTCTCTAGCTGTATTTTCGAACGAAGGCAGTCAAATGAGTAGCCAAACAAATATATACAGTTGATTCACCAAAATATCTAATTGTCTATAAGTTTTTTGGCCCAACACAGAGATTTTGTTTATTCAAACATATATTTTGTTAGACGAACAAAAGAAATTTTGTTGCTTTTTCAATTTTGTTTGCTCAACAATATATTTTGTTAGGGCAACAAAATATAAAGGCCTGTTTGGCCTCATACAAACAAATATTTTGTTCGATTTCCTCTCAGTGCAATTTGCACGCTTGAATTTCGAAGTTGAGGCAGACCAACCTGGCTTATTATTTCCATCGCTTCACGAAATTACCTTCCCTGGAAAATAAAAGTAGAATAGCTGGTTTTTTTTGTGGGCCCAAGGTGGCTGAATGGTTAGACTGCTCGCCTCCCACCAAGGCTAACCAGCTTTTCGCAAATGGGAATCGTATTGGACTATGCCTCTGGTCGGCGGGTTTTCTCGGAGATCTTTCGTTTCCTCCGATCTTGTATTCAGGCGCTGCTCCATTCTCTCCTCATTTCACCCTCATTGAAAAAGACCTTGTTAAGAGCCGTTCAAATGTCTCAACTCAACTAGTTTTTTGTAGTTCACATATTTACTTCTAAATTAAGACTTCAGGTTTTGAATTGTCATTAAATTACACAAATATTTATAGATAACCTGTTACAGTGACTGTGTCACCATAAAAACTATACACCATTCTGTAGGTGGGTGAACTACGAGAATAGTTAATCTACAGGTAGTGCGTGATTATTAAAAACCCATGACACCTTTTCTTCACTTAAACTGCCATAAACTTATAGTGATTTGCCTTATAATAACAAAATTGAAATCAAATACTATACTTTTCATTTTATATTAGAAACCATACACTTTAGCATAAAAATAGCAAAGCCACTTTTTGTAGAGCTCAAAGTATTATTCAAAATTAGATATTACAAAGATAATTCATTCCAAAAATAACGGACTTTTGTACGATTCTAACATTTTGAGGGCAGCCCTTTTCATTACATCATTAAAATTAAACGCAACAGAATATGGTTTTCCACCATCAAAATGATCTATCTTGAGGTAGTTTACGACAAAACAAAACGACTCCCAAAATTTCTTCACAAAAGCTGCGACGAAATTACATATGCTCATCTACTATTATGTGAAAACAGTCTGCCTGGTACGAATCGAAGCCACGTGGGTTTATTTATATTTCTTTATTTTATGCGCCTTGTTTGTTCCACCTTGTGAGTTTCCTACGTAAAAAACTGCTCATTTTGTAAATGCATTACATTCAATTTTCTTAGTAATCTGAAGTACCACTACAATAATTTTCTTGCTACAAAGGGTCATCACTCATTACATAATTATTTAAGCCAGCAAAGAGAATAACTTTTTTCTACGTTTAGTAAATGACAACTTAGACATAAAAATGCATAGTGTGGTAATTACCAGTTACTTAAGGTCCCCGCCCAGCTGGAGTTTTTTTACCGCGTCTGAGGCCAAGAAGCGCAGGAGCCGCTCATCACTGTGTCATCGTCGCTAGGTCCAAGACTCTCACTCTCGTAGTGCTGTGTCTGCCTATGACTCTTCACGCGGTAACACTATTTTATTTTATTGGGGGAAAGTTTGTGGAAAGGTTCAATGTATGGCCGTGGGATAAATCTGTATGCATTTGGCGAGTATATTTTAGGATATGGTGATGTGAAAAAAAGAAAAACAGTTTTGAGCCGTTTTTGAGTACGCTACTCTGAAAAGATGTTTCTAATGTGCGTGACGTGTTGAAAATACTCAACAGCCTGCGTCTAAGTATGTGGTATTTTCGTAGATCATTCCAGTGAACGTACGTTTTATACAATTTAATTCGGTGTTGAAAAATGAGTGCTTCAAAACACTCTGCGACGTAGTTCGAGCTCAAGGCAGGCGAGTCCCTCAAGATTATGTTGCAAAATTAATTTGTTGGTTTTTTTTTAAACTGTCATGAAGCAATGGTCAAACTAGTTCTTCTTTATTCCGTGAAATTCATGTTTCAGACTGACGAAAACAGTTTGTCGGGGCAGAACTCTTTTTCTCTCGTCCACAGCCAATTGGCCTGCGCGAGTGAAAGATCCCGGGCGCATTGCTTCGAAGGAAGGCCCTACCTCGGAGTGGTTCCATCGTCTCGACTCGACATACGTCGTAAAATGAAAAATTCTGCCTCTGAAGTGTTGCAAAGAAGTCGGCAGAGGTCCGCTCCCACACCCCCACGAGACACGCCCACTCGTCCGCCGCCAGCCGGCGGGGCCTTTCATCTGCACGAGGAAGGAAAAGGACGCGAGGACTTCTCCAGAAACTACAAATGTGATCTGCGGGGTTTCCCCCCACCGTCTCAGAAAACACGTGGGGTTGTCACAGAACATTACCGTTTTTCTCCCAACCAACCCCCTCCTACTGAAGCGTCGACAAGGAGGGTCGTGGGGGAAGAATGCGCTGGGGGAGTTCCCGCAGGAAGTGCCGGACGGCCGGTCACGAGTCCTGGAAACACGAGATGGTGGTCATGCGACCCGACCAGACCCCCCCCCCCCCTTCACTATCTCTCTCTCCACCAGGAGGAGCCAGGCGCCTGCGAGGTCCTTTGTCGGCTACCCTCCCCAGACTCCGCGACAAGTCTTGGGGAGGGACAACACACACTCCCGCAGGCTGCGTTAGCAAAACAACACGGGGGGACACTTATGCCGACTGACGACTTAACTACATGCCGCTATACGAGCCAGCTGTCGGACTGCATCTACACACACCGCGAGAACAGCGCGTCTTTATTCTGCGTACATCTGATCTCAACAATGACCGGCCCAAAAAATAACACAACTGTCAAAGCCACGTGGTCAACAGTGATGAACATGTTTTGTGTATATCTTAATTTTTAAATGACAAGCACATTCATATTAATAAACTACGTTTACCAGTTTGAATGTAATTCAACTGCATTACGAATTAGTAAGAAGAAATATACATACATCTCAAAGCACTTGTTTACTAATAAGTGTTCTATACCCTTAAATCGAATCCATGCCGTTTTTCTTGGCGTACTGACAGAAAAGCATTTCAACGTTGGGACTGGTTTTACGCAGCCAGCGAGATCGGTCTACCTCATCTTTAGTCTAAGGTCCATCCACTGTAAAATAACATGCAGAGTCTCGCCCGCTTTCCGGCTTGAATCGGTCCTACAGTGTTTGGACACGATATCTGGCTTCATTTTGTAAGTACTAGACAGAGTGTAAGCAACGCCAGTTAATAGTGGAATTGTTTACGACCACAGTGGCAGTGGAGTTTTAGAGGCGGTACTAATAGTTCGGAGAAATAGGAATGAGGAAGTAGGCAACAGTTTGAACTCCATTGCATGTTCTTTTTACTTTATTTATAATTGTCTGTCAAATAGGGTGACTTATCCCAACGAAATTTTTAGCCAGTGGGAACGGTTCAAAGACTGAGTAACAAATCTGCAATAACGTGGTCACGCAGCTAGATGACGTCGTGTACATAGTTGCCAGTATCAAATGAAATCACCAGTTGCGTTCGATTATGCATAGGATAGTGAAGCATACCATGGTTCCATGTAATAACACGAATCATTTAGATCTCTGGATTATCTATCCTAATATTCGCCTTTAACAGATTTCGGGAAATCAGGGGAAAACCAGAAAAACTGAAATCAGGACGGCAGCCAGGGAATCGAACCCGGGTCCTCCCGAGAGCATTTCCAGTTTTACAACCTCACCACTTGGCTCGGTGCTACGAATTCTATTGGTGGGGTTTGCGATAAAGAGGAATTTCATATGTGCATGAAATAAGATCACGTCGTAATAACCATCAAGTGCAATAAACGGCAATCACGGAGGAAGAAATTTGATTTCGTTGAAGTTAGTACGGTGACTGCAACTTTTTTGTATCATGTTGGTGTGACAATGTTAACGTACCTGAAAATCATCTCCAACATTGTTAATTAGGATGTTCCCGTGAATATTTTCAAAGGCGCCGACGTCTGTAGACGAATATAATGACATCGTGGAAACGTCGCTTCTCACTTGTAACTAATTATGTGCCATGAAATATAGAGTCAGCACGCTAGTTTTCAGGGCACGAGTACCTAGTTCGCAGGTAAACATAAATTATGATTGGCTGTCGTAAAGGTGGAAGCACATTAGAAACACGCGAGAAAGATGGGTTTTATCTCCCGTTTTCCACTCTCAAGCGCACCAACTCCGAAGCACGCTGATAGAAAATGATTCACGCGTAAACGACCCATATGATGCAGTAATACGTATAACGCTGGCACTTCTGCAAAACTACCGAAAAGTACTGAATTACCATGAAGATGCAGCAAGTAATGCTGAAAGATGCGAACCTGTCATTTAATGATGGTTTCCTTAGCATTCGAATTTGCAATCTGTGTACCTAAAAATTATACCGAAAACCCTCGAACTCCTTTTGAAACATTTTTCTTATTCCATAGTGTACGGGACTTCCCGTATCTTGGAGTCGACAGAATTATCCTGTACGGATGTAGGACAGTACCACGTATATCATACTTCTTTGAAAATAAGCAGAATATTAACAAATTGACAGTAATTTGCCACTTCTGCGATTACAGGTTCTATTACTCGGATGCCCTCTACCCAATGGCCATCGAGACTGACGGATGGCAACAGCCGACAAGTGCGTTCGTGGAAACAGCGCTTGTAGAGATGTGTATAGTATCTTTTCTTCCAGCATGTGTTGGTGTCACTTGTTTTAAAATCTGTTAGATCATACATTTGAATCACACTGAATTATGACTGCACGTGCAACTGATATTTTGCTGTGTTAATATATTCAGAGAAAATGTTTTACTGATGCATAATAATTCCAGATAGTACATACTTAGTATGTTCTTTTATTCTATGACAATTTTCCTAGATCAATGTACTTGGGGTCATATGTGCCCCTTATAGCATTTTCGATAAGCCCAGTTGGGAGGTTCAAAAATCTCGAACATTTAGATGAGTTAACTAATCCGCGCGCTCTGTGTGGACTCCTCGCTCTAGAGTAAACGTACCGGCGCATCTGCGTCGCGTCGTGTACGTAAGAGTCGAGGGACGCCACTGCGGATATAACGGTCGCCCAGAAATGCCGTGTGTTTTTTTTCCCCGCCGGCCCGTACCGTACGTTAAGGTGCTTATCGCGTGGCGGGAGGGGTCGCCTAGTTATTGGGCGCCGTGGGGGCACACCGACCCCCCTCCCCCCTTGACAAACCCACGAGGGGGCTAATTAATAGCGCGCCTGACATGCCCGGGTAATCCGATTACGCCCTCGGCCCGTGCCTAAGCGCCTCCCCCTCCCCCCTTTTTCCCTCCCGGGACAGCCGAAGGCGGCGGACAACACAACCCCTACACGCCCGCCACCTCCAACCCCCGCCGAAACGTTCCTAGCGTCGTCTCGTGCGAGGGATTAAACACCCACACCCGAGTCCCGCTTTTCCGCCGCCAACGCTTGGACCTCTGAATGTACAGAATTCTCTAGAAGAGGCGAGGCCATTGCGAATATTCTCCGCGTTCTTTTGCAGATGGCCTCTTGGCCCGAAACGAAATACATAGGGCTAGTGATTTTTTTTTCGAAAAAAATCGGAGTATGTGTACACCTCAGCTGTTGTGCCTCCATTGATTGCTCGTGTCGATCCCGCATTCGACCGAGTCATTTATGATTACGTAATTCCGACACTGAACCTTCGTGATTCGTGCGCAAACAGTTAGCACGGCCAGAACATGATTCAGCCAATCAAGATAGCTGGACGACCCTACAGTGCTTTGAAGTGTATCTTGTCTCGAAATCTTTTCTTGAAATATCACTGCTCCTAGAGATACGTGTATAACCGCCATCTAAACCTAGCAAAAGTTCGCATCTAAATTAATTAGCTATAGAAATATAAAGAATATAAAAACCGAGAAGTTATTATCAGATACAGGATGTTTGCCATGACATTATGTAGCAAATGCAGCTACAGTTGATGAAAAAGTTGACATTTTCAACAAATTGGTGCTGAACTTGTATGATGAATTTGCAGCTGTAGTTAATAAACGTGTCACACGCGCTTCAGCTCCTTGGTTGACCCAAGAAATCCGGTCGCTCATGGAACAGCGTGATTCCGCCTTCAATTATTTAAAAAAAGCGAGAAGTTCTAAATCCCTTCTGATTGATAAATTGCACCAGAAATATAAATCTGCTAGAAATAAATGGACGCAGCGAATTAGGAATTGCAAAATTAAATACTATTGTAAACTGGATAGGAAACAATCGCCGGGTGCAATGTGGAACAACTTGTGTTGCATGGGGGCTATGCCCGCTAAGAACACTGAGTCAAAAGCGATTTTTACTCCTGATGAACTGAACTGTCATTTTTCCCAGCAGCAATGCAAGCCTGACAACGCAATGAAAACTGAATTAATAAATAAAATTAATACTTTACTCGCGAAAGTACCAATATTGAAAACAAATTATTTTTCAAACAGAAATGGGCACTTGAAGCAAACAGAGCTATTAAGCAAATAAAATCCAGAGCCGACGGATAATGATGAAATCAGTATTAAATTTATTTGTTTGATCGTACCAGTTGTTTTACCTACACTCACCGACATATTTAACGCCTCAATAACTTCGCGTACCTTCCCTGCCTGCTGGAAAAATACTCTTCCCAAAATATCAAATCCAAATAGTTTGTGCGATTATAGACCCATAAGTATTCTGCCTTGTTTGTCTAAAGCACTTGAATATATTATTCATTGGCAAATTGTCTCGCATATAAACAAAGACAATTTACTTGATGACTTTTGGTCTGGTTTTCTGAGACACCACAGTACTTGTACTGTACTTATAAACGTTGCTGAAGACATAAGACGTGCAATGGACTCTAGGCAGCTCACTCTTCTAACGTTAATTGACTTCGGCAAAGCCTTTGCTTCTGTCGACCATGATATACTCTTAGCTAAACTAAGAAGCTATTTCAATTTCACTCTGAGCGCATGTGAGTGGATTCAGTCATATTTATGCGACAGATATCAGTGTGTAATAATGAACAATGCAAAATCTCAAGGGCATGCTGTTTTTAAAGGAGTGCCTCAAGGATCTGTATTGAGTCCTCTATTGTTTTCGATATTTATAAACGATCTTCCAAAATGCTTTTGACATGTGAACTATCATATTTATGCAGATCATCTTCAGATGTACATATCTTCAGCTCAAAATGAAATTGGATCTACTTTTCATAAAATGAATTCGGATCTGGATGCGGATAAGAAATGGTCTGAAGCTAATGGTATAAAAATTAATCCTGTAAAAACCCAGTGTTTGATAACCGGCTCTCCATCTCTCATTACTGCTGCTAAGAAACTTCCTTTGCCTAACATTTTAATTAATGGGATGGTTATTAATTTCTCTAGCATTGTTAAAAATCTGGGTGTCGTAAAGGACAAAACACTATCCTGGGATGCTCACACAACATATATTTGTATAAAGGTCTATAAAACACTGCATTCCATAAAGCGCTTTAAAAATCTTCTACCGGAGCGAATTAAGATACTGCTTGTGCGTGCACGTGTACTTCACATAATTGAATATTGTGATTTAGTGTCCAATGAGCTTACAGATCACCTCAATAAGCAGTTGCAGAGGTTACAGAACACATGTGGACGTTTTGAATTTAATCTTAAATCCAGAGACTCTCTCAGTGTGTGGTATGATAAACTGCAATGGTTAAAATGGCATGACAGAAGGAAACAGCACTCTTTATTGCTACTAAATAAAATCCTGCGTGATGATAATCCTGTATATTTACGAAATCATTTTAGCTACCTCTCCTGCGCTCATCACTTTTCCACTCGCTCAAAATATGACAGTAAATTTCTAATTCTGATCCACTGAACAAATTATCTTTCAAATTCTTTTAGCGTTTAGCAGCTCGGAATTTGAATGGCCTGGGCCAGAACATACGCGATGAGAGTTCCTACCATTTATTCAAAAAGAAGTTGGTGCAGTGCTTGCTGTCAAACCGCCTTGACCCGTAAATTGGAGCATTTTGAATCTATGGTTGTGTGACTGATTTTAGTTTAAACACCTAACATTTTCATTTTTTTATTATTAATTTTGTTTCACACTCTTATGTATGTAGAAGTCTAAACGCTTTTCCAGCTTAAAGTGTATGTGTTGCACTGAAAAAAATATATAGTTGTAGGAACCAAAATTCTGTAGCCGGTACCCTTCAAGACTGTTAAAATAATGACAACAGTATGTTTGGTTGTGGCTACCATACGAATATTGTTAAAATATTGACAACAGTATGTTTGGTTGTGGCTACCATACGAATATTGTTAAAATAATGACAACAGTATGTTTGGTTGTGGATACCATACTAATATTGTTAAAGGTATATGGTAACGCCAACAGAACATATTTTAGAAGGTCAGTGCATTATGAATCAGTGACGTCATTACTTTCCACAGATCAGAATGTTGCGATTACAAACGAGAAGGGTTCTGACTACAGTCCAGTATGGTATTCCCTACAATGCTGCTCTGATACCGCCAAAGAGCTGATTGTGCACCCAGCAGTAACATATAGTAGTGGTAACAAGCTGTTCTGTTGTATTTAGTGAGTGATATAGTGGCCCCAGCAAAAGTGTATAATACTCCGAACTATTTGCTCTGTTGCCTTTACTGAGCGGTATGGTAGCCCTTACCATCTTGTGTGATCAATTGTAATTCCCTCGTAGTCTCATAGGATGCGATCTATCTGTACTTATTTTTCAGAACATGAAAAATTCCATGTGGAAGCAGGCAGCCTCCAACTGCCGGAACTTGTGTTGATAGACGGACGCCTTAGACCGCTCGGCTATTGCATCAGTTATGAGATTCGGGTTTTTAAATATAGGCTATTTGTTTTAAATGGTTTAATTTTTTGAAACGTATCATGTACTTAAGTTGTTTGCAGGTGAATTTCGACGCAACTGGAATTCACATATGAGTTAGCTTATTTATTAAATAAAATAATTTTTTCTTAATGATATATATATATATAACAGAAACAGGACATAAAAATAAAATTACTACCGCCATGTTTTTTGGTAGTACAAATTATCTGATGTGGAAGAAAAACCTGTTTACACAAACGTTACACGTAAAACATCTTTATATAAGATGACACCTAATATGTTGTAATATATATCTTTTATATGTATATAATATTTCCTTAACGATATATGTTGTAATATATATATATATTTTATATGTATCATTAAGAAAGGATTATATACATATAAAAGATATATATTACAACATATTAGGTGTCATCTTGTATAAAGATGTTTTACGTATAACGTTTGTTTTTCTTTCACATCAGATAATTTGTAGTACCAATAAAAACATGGCGGTAATTATTTAAATTTTATGTCCTGTTTGTGTAAGTGATATACGTCTTTTAGAAACAAAGAAGGAAATTCCAGCACCTTTGTTGCTATTATTACACTTAAGGCAGTGTCTGTCAACACTTTAAAGGGTGCACATTACCCTCACAGATTGTCACCAGCCTCCACTAAATAAATATTACTTCACTATAGGAACGTCTTCCTATTTAGCTTCTGTACTGTCAACTCTACTAGTTCTATAATCATTAAGAGAATTAGATGGTGTCTTCAACAGTCCGCGACACTGTTGTAATTACCATACTTGTTTGTTAACTCTACAATACTAGCTCTGTAATATTGACAGAATCGGAGGGTACCTCCAACAGCCCACAACACTGTTGTAGCTATCATACCTTTTCTGCAAAGTTTCGAAAAAAACAAGGTGATTTCTACAGAACATTCTGTTACAGTTACCAAACATCACTGGTGGGTTTACAATATCTTGTTCTGTTATCGTAACAATACTGTAAGATAGTGTTCACAACTATCTGTATTGTTCATACTACAGAAAACACTGTTCTTGCTACACAAAAGATGGTTCCCACAACAGGATAACTTTTAACAACATTTAGATTGTTCTACTAACAATTGTGATTGTAAAGTATTACAGAAAGTTTTTCTGCTGGTACAAAAGTTTAGTTTTCGCTACCATAAGATGACATTACAGAACTGTTCTGTTAAATTCTCTCTGCTGATTTATTTCAGTGTGCGATTATTATTATTGTCAGAGTTTGTCATAGGCATTTGAATTATGAGACCTAAGTCCCTACAATTTTGTTGTTGTAACGAACTAGTGTTCTATTTTATAATTTTATTTGCAGGGAGCTATTGTTACGTGTGTATGTATGTGGGCCTGTTGTGCATTTATGCGTTTTGTTCAAATGTACTATATTTTTGCGTGTGTATGCCGCATAATTTGGCCTAATACCTGCCAGTTCATCATCAGTGTTTTAATGACTAGTTTAAACTTAATAATCACCACTCAAATTTATATATTTTTCAGTACTTAAATATGCATGTCTCTATTTACTACTAATTACCTGTTCGGTTAATATCTAGTAACGACTTTTGTTTTTCTTCAGTGTTTGTTTATTTGTAAGAACTATTTGTTTCTTCCTTCTACACTGTAATAAGTAAGTATAAATTGTAAAAATTGTTCAGTGTAAGAGAAGGCAGATATGCCTTAACTGCGCCAAATAAAGACGATTTGTTATTATTATTATTACTGTATGGTCAGGCAGACGAGTACCGCGAGACACCACTCCCACGATCAAACACGGCCCCATTTCCCACTTGGCACTCACTTATTCCGTGGGCGAAAGGCGATAGCCATGTTCGATTTCAGTGCAGTGTGCCCTCGGTCAGTTACCATTGATCCCTTCCCGTTTCACGAGCCCTCGTTCCCTTCATGAGAAATATTCGTTAGTGAATTCGGGCGCCTGTGCTAGTTTCCACCTCGCGATTAATTTTGTCGATTTTCGCTCCATGCAAGTTTTATTTGCCTGTGTAACGTTTGTAAGGGTTTTCCGCGGCCGTGTAGAGTTGTAAACACATACAAAATTAAATATTTCAAACAGTTGTACATCAAGAAACCATCTAGTGCTCGAGAAGGACAAGTTACTCGTGCCCTTGGCTGAAGGGGACATAATAGGTATAGACTATTCACGGTAAAGTGAGCACTTTTGAAAGCCTACTCATTTGTAATAATAGTAAATTAATATATTTTATTTTAGCCTTAGATGTTAACTTCCGAGTGCGGCGGAATTTACACACTGTGTTTATTACTTACATGGCAGTATATATATATATATATATATATATATATATATATATATATATATATATATATATATATATATATATATATATATATATATTTATTTATTTATTTATTTATATAAACAGGCGGTTAAAGGACGACGAATAGCTGAAAGAAAAAAGGAACTAGGACCTCAAAAGTGTTCACATTACCGCGAATAGCCTACAGTAAGGTTTATTCCACTCTGGTTGGGAAACTCGATACTAATATTTTTGCAACTAGAAGTTTTCGCTGCCAGGTAGCCCTTGGTGTCACATGTTTATCTGAATTTTCGATTTTATATGTAAACAAATGAGACATGCAGAGATAATGGTTTATCGCAGGAAAAGTTGACCGTTTGCTAGGATTCAAAGTACCGTACATATTTCCGACAGTTTCATTTTCTTATTGGCCGTCATGCATGTATGATGCTACTATCACATTTAATTGGGCCAATGAGGATTCTGACACACTAAAGCAGAACGTGTGTAAAAAGCCTGCAAAGAACTTAGCCAAGCCAAAACCTTGGTCATCCAATTATAAATAGTCTAGGCGGTATACAAAAAAAAAATCAGTGGATACTGCGTTTTTTAGTCACAAATTGCCACTTGGCACAGTTATTTATGACCCTTAAAGTAACAAATTTGGAAGCGGCGCTACAAAATTTTCTCTTAGAATCCAAAATGGCGACTTTTTTATATGACTGAATATATTTCAAAATGCCTTAATTTCTAATAGACCAGTGTATTTTTATATTGTAATTATGACATATCTAAGGAAATTTTTATAGTGTATAAAAAATAAAGATTGGATACCTACAATTAATCCCTAAAAGCCCCTAATTGAATAAATAATGGCTACCCAATGTCACGAGTACGTAACGTTTACCCTTCCCATTTGGTTACTATAAAAAATTAACATTAAGAAACATTATTGTAGGTGTCACGAATGTGTACCAGTTCATGTTTTTAAATGTGGAATGTTAATTAATGTTCATATTACCTTTATTTGCAGTTTTCGCAGTTTCCTTTGCGGTTGGAGCACATCAATGTTCATGGCACACATGCAGCCGCACACGTACAACTGTTCGTATTGCATTGCTTACATTGACATTTAAGAAATTCTCTACAGGCCTGCCAAATCGTTTGTTGTCTGGTCCATAAGGGAGTCCAAACTCCATTCTCTTGCATCCATCCCCAGTCTGCTGGTGATGTATCTGCGATGACTTTATCTGCTTGACCCCATATGTAGCCACCTTGATAGGCAGCACGGAGTGAATGCAAGGCTAGAGCATCAGATGATGGTGGAAGGTTGCACAAAGACTTTGCTTTTGTAGCGAAAAAATATTTTCTTGCAGTATTGGTAGTCTCTACTGTCCACATTCACACTGTACAGAATGACAACAAACTTCTCCAACAGTCTTATTACTTCAGATTGAAGTTCTACGAGAGGTCATGAAATAGCAGTGAAAGCAGGAGTTACTTCCTCGTATGATTTCCATCTCTTCCAAGCGGACCGTTTATCTATTGAACTGAAAGCAGATAGAGTATCACAGCCTATAAAGGCATGAATACCACGTAAAGCGGCCGATTTTACTTCTCCTAACTTTTCAGCTATTTTTATTCCTACCGCTGCCAAACAGCACCCAAAACTCATTTAATCCCATTGTCTTTAACGTGTAGAAGAATGGTGTTGCCAATACAATTACATCTGTATCTGTAGTGACGAGAAGTAAAGTCTTAATGCCATTACACGCCATATCACGAATGTGCAGAATCATTCTTCCATCAGCTTCTTCCATTTTTCACATGAAGCTCCAGCAACGCCTGTACAATGTCTCCTTGATGAATAAATTACTGTGTTGATATTTGTAACGACATGAGCTTGATCTAAACTTTCAAGAAGCAGTTTGGAAACCATACAAAATAACTCCTCCTTGTTTTTCTTATTTCTTAGAAAGTCAGGCCAGTTGCGTGGCAGTTTCACCTCAGGAAGTACTTTGCGTCGAATGCCCGTTCCTCTCTGCTCTCGGACACAGTTCTTAAAGCTGTTGTCGTCGTTAGTGTCTCATAAAAAGTCTATTCGGTTGACAGATAACTTTCCAAAATTGGCAAAAGATCTTTTTCAAAATATTCTGAAAATATTGTAGGGTGTTTTGGGGGTAAGCCATGTACAAGAGCTGCCCCATCATACACAAGTCCTTCGCAACACCCCGGAAGTTCAAATGGTTCTACCAACTTTTCGAGGATATTTGTTAGTTCACTTTTCGTTCCAATACGAAGTTTTCTATTAACAGACAGTGAAGGGGGGTCAAGGTTGATTTTCGTACGAGAAAAATTGATCAAGATTCAAGTCTCTATGTTGGCTGGCAATGAATCATTTAAAAAATAGCTTCTCATTTGTAAACAAGTTCTTTCTGCAACTGTCAGGTTGTTTAGGTGTGGCTGTAAATATCTTAGTATCGACACTTCCAATAGGCTCAAATAGAATTTTTGACTTGTCAATTAACCTTTCTTTAACAAAACATTTGAACATAGCCAGGCCATCTTCTTCAAGGGTGTTTAGTGTACCAATGCTTTCTTTACACACAATCACCCTGCTGTCAATTATAGTCAGATCTTCGAATTATCTAGGAAAGGATTTCCGTATTAAAGGACGTTCTCCTTGAGAGCACATGTTTCTTCTCTAAACGTCTTTTGGAATGTTCTGTACGATTCGTGATGTGGGATATAATCTCCTTCCTCAGATTCAGGAGGAATAAACTCATTTTGCATCCTGCATACATCTGGTCCAGCTAGAGACCATCTTCGAAGTGATGTAGGATCTTCTGCCAGGCCTATCGCACCTACACTTCCTTTAATTATGGCATTATTCTGCTCATGAGCCTGGTCAGTGGGAAGTGCAGGAAATTGTCGGGGTGCTTTTTGGATTACAAAGTTTCCATTACAGAATTTCCTATGAACTTCAGGAGCACTATTACGTAGTTCCTCGAGATCCTTCATGTGAATAGGCAGCCAGCATGAATAATGGGTATGGTTGAATACAAAAAACCATGGCACCATAAGTTTCAGATATATTTTTAAGTGCTCATAGTTACCTTCCCTTACAGACCGAACAAAAGAAAGGAGGAGAGTTATCATTTCAAGTACAAGCAGCCAGAATTTGAAAGTAGAGTATTTATTGGATTCTTATTCAATCCAGTCTTTGTAAGGGATGTTCTGGTGTTATTATCTGTATGCTTGTTGCAGAAAGATAAACAAAGTTGATGCAGTTTTTTGGTGCATATGTCTAGATTTGGTTACTGATTTCACTTTGAGTACAGCCTCAGCAGCTGCAGCTGTCGAAATTCCAGAGTTTTCAACAACACCTGTCCACCCGCAAGAGTCCGTAATCTGGCCAATTAGGCGTAGAAATGCTTGCTCTAAATCAAATGGTGCCAACATAACAACGAAAGTTTTCTCCCCATACTTTTTTGGCCAGTTCCACTCTACTGTTCTTGGGAGAGCAAACAATGGCTGGTCCATCCATATAATGTGGATTTGCCCATAGTTCAGAAACTCTGTAATTGTCCTTACAGAATTCAGTCTATGACATATCACAGAGACCGAATGGGACTCTTCATGAAAAAGTGGTAGCAAGGCATTGATAGTTGGCTGTATAATTCCTTCTTGGTGCTCAGCATGAAATGCTGACCAAGAGAGGTCTAAACCCACATAGGCACTATTATCATGATATTCGTTCATGTGTTGAAGCCAACCTTTTTCACCATTAAAATCACAACTAAGTACTTTTGAAGTTATCAAGCCTGTTTCTGTATCACAATATCACTGTTTCTGTTTGACAAACTTGACTGTTTTCTTGGGGTAACAGTGGTTCTCGCAATTCCAAAACTGCCTGGCGGTTCAGGTACATACCGTAAACCTACATTAAGATCTTATATTGAAGTATTACAAGTTCTTATCTCGCCTTGATTACCTGGGGTTACCATTTGAAAAAAATGGACATGCTCGTACCATGAAATGAGCCTTTTGAAGTGGAGCTCCTGGGGTTTTGGTCCACATTATCATAAGCAACATCAGTAAAAACTCCTTTCCTCAGGTTTCGGGACAGACGACGCCATCTTGTTGAGCTTGTTTCACAACACTTTGGCACAAAGAAGAGGTCACTTCCATCACCTTATTTTATGTCACAGAAAGCTCTAAACTGTGCAGTTTATCAACAGGTGACTTGTCCCTTGACTTTCCATACAGCAGTATGCTTACGTATAATGGCAATGGCGGCACGTGTTGTTTTTTGTTTCTTACAATGTCACCTTTGTGCACACATTTGTGGTGGTTGAATAAAATTTACTGACTTATTGCCAATGATGGTTGTATAGCTTTACACTTTTATGCAATTGGTGACCCATATAGTATCATGTGTGTTATAGCCTGTACTGATAGTGGAATTGAATTTTCTTGGCAATTGTTCTTCAAAGGAGCCCGAAAATGTGACTGCTGATGAAGCAATATATTTCCTCATATTTATTAAGAATCTCATACAGGCGATAGCATCTTCTTCGGCAATCTCATTTTCTGCATAGTTTGCTACATTTGGTGTGTCCTTCACAATATGGTATTATTTGCCACATTTTATTGACATCAGCTGTGGGAAATGTGCCTCGATTCTTTCTCTTAACCGAGATGTGCACATGGATACTATCATTGCCCTGTAGGCCTAGTAGCTGATTAAGTCTTTCATCATACACAGAGGCCATATCACACATTTTAAAAACGTAATCGGCATCTTCAGTGTCTAACTTACATTACATATACGAAGACAGCTCTGCAAATACAATTCCTTCGCACATTGTTCTACTGTTGTCACGTTTGTTTTGTGATTGTGTGGAATTTATTTGTTTATTGAAGCAACGTTTATGGTATCTCATTTCTTGCGAAATACAATCTCTATGGCCTATTGCAGCCAATTTTTCGGAAGTGACAGTGGCTCTAATTTTATCGTCAACTTCTGTCATTACTTTACGCAGACGTTGATTCCACAGATTTCCACGTCTACACATACAACAGATGTCTTCAAAAGTATTCAGAGGTAGAATTGCTGATCATGTCAAATAACGTGTTTCATTTTCAGTTCCAGAACAGGCAGATTCCGAAGGTGATGGTGATACAGCAAACTTCCTTTTCGTAGCTTTTTCTTGAGCTCTTTGAATTTTATTTGAATTATTGTACTCGAGGGAGCATGATTTATGCCACTTTGCTTCATGAGATATGAAGGGCTCTTTAATTCCTTTTCCATCATCTAGGCTAATTATATCCACTGTTGATGCTAGCTCACCTAAACAATGCAGTTGTTCGATATTATTGACTATCGTTTCATACCCTTTAATTCACACGAGCTGAATTCAAAAGAGCTTTTTTTCTAGCTGACATAAACTAAACTTTGTCCACTCTGTTGGTTTTGGCTGTATTGAGCTAAGAGGCTCTGGGGGTGCCACTTTCAATCTCTTCATGATGTAGGAACCATCTGTATACCTGAAACAAACATAAAATATAAGAGAGGAAGTAGAATACATTATATCATTATAACAAAGATCGCAAAAGTTAGCAATTCAGTAATTCATTAGCACAAATATGTATCATAAGTTATTAATAATGATAAAAAAGAAGTTGTGGGAGGGGCTGTTCTTAAAACAATAATATTATCATATGGGCAATTAAAGTTGTTTATCTACAGTGTTAAACATTTGCTTTATTGTTTACCCGTTTCACAAGGTGGTAACAAAGCGACAAGAAAAAACGTCACACACTCCTGACTTGGGAAGCCAGTTTTTAATCAATTAAGGGCTTTTAGGGATATATTGTAGATATCCAATATTTATTTTTGGATTCAGTATAAAAAGTTGGCAAATAAACGCCGTAATTACAACACAGAAATGCACTGTTCTAATAGAAATCACATAATTTAGAAATATATTCAGTCATATAAAAATGGCCGCCATTTTGGATTCAAAGGGAAAATTTTTGTGGCACCACTTCCAGATTTGTTCTCTTAGGGGCCATAAATAACTGTGCCAAGTGGCAACCTGTGACTAAAAAGTGCAGTATGATTTTGCGTACTGCCTAGACTAAAAAGTATAAACCAGCTATATAGATATCGAAGATATGTTGTCTCAAAAATTTGTCGAGATTTTCCATCATCTCTAGACATTAGAAATTTTCGCAACTGTGCAAAATCTTCCAATTTGTATTTTGTTTAAACCTATGTAAAGAATAAACTTTGTTTTTCGCAAGAGAGTAAAATATTTAATTAAATGGGTCCAAGAGTTGTTTAATGCTCGGTTGTAAAACTAGATTTATCAAAATGTTGGCTTATATAATTACTTCATTTAAATGTGACAACGAAATCGAAAAATTCTTTTTTATTGGAGCTACTAAATTAGTATTAAAATTTATTTCGCTATAGTATGCTTGTTTATGAACATTAAATGCCTAACACGTATGTATTTTACTGTTTAGCCTACTCCTGTAAATGTCATTGGTCAACATGGATAATAGTTACAAAATTAAATTGATTTACTTTATTATTAATTGTTCATTAAATTATTTTTTCCTTTGAAACTAAATTAATGATATTTTCGGTGGGACAACTAGGCATTACAATTCGGGCCAAACACAAAAGTCTAACACACAAATAAATAAAATTCTCACGTTTACCACCAGCTTAAAAGCTACCTTTTTGTAACACTAGCGTACATTGCAGCGAAAAGTTTTTTCCTTGCTCAAACATTCCCAGGGTCAGGACACAGGATAGTATTTAATCCATTTTCTGAAGTTTGTATTTTCTGATTGCAATTGCTGTTTGCACGAGGGCATTTAAAACTCAGAATAATCACTTATTTTTTCTTGGCAATCACGTGTCGTAAAATCACAAAGCAACGGATGTGTAACAATGTAGAGAATTTAGGAAGTTATTTAGTCTAAATTGTATCAGCTACCTATTATTAATATTAACCATTAATAACCAATAATATTGACTAATATTAATAAGTAATATAATGATATTGATATTGTGTTTATTAATATTGACGCGAAATTAAGATAATGGCCTTCTATCCATCTAATCTCATTTTAATGTTACAACTTAATATTTACATTTAAAACAGCCATGAACGAAATATTAACACGTCAAATAGAGTCAGTTATTTATATTTTGGAAATGCGATACGAAATACGACATAACAAGAATAGACCATTTGTTTATGAAAGTATTACAAACAAAAATTTTAACTTTCACGAATTAAAAAAAAAATATCTCACATTTTAGACACTTATACCATTAAATTCACACCTGCATAAATATTTTTATCCACCCATTACATTTTTACAAGTTGCTACATCTACACATACGAACACGCACATAGATATTTACAGCCTAAACATATGACCAGGTACCTTTTCGAGAAATACATAATTGCGATCTAAAGAAACGAGATAGAATGCACGTACATATTACATAGATATTTCCAGATATGTCCAGATATGCTCTGTCCAGCTAAAAATTTCGATAGTGCTCCTAAAATGGAAGTTCGGCAAAAAATCAGTAGATACACAATGTGAAGGTATAAATAGTTTTGAAAGAGATTCTTTTGAACTCGAACGGGTGAACTCGAGCTTAAGATGAGGACATTCCCACTGTCTTGGATTTATGTACATCTCTTCGTAGCCATTGTTTCGAAACTACAGCTACGACAATAAACTTTACGGCTTAAAACAAACATACATTCTGTAATACTGTCAAGTAACTATGACGTAATTGGTACAGCATTATTGTTTGATTATCACTGGATGGTAAAAGATAAAGCGTGGATAAAATTTGGCGACTACGTTTGAAGGCATTTGTAAAATGTAAATATTCTATAATAGGAAATATTCAGTTATTTAACTGAAAAGAAACATATGGTGCATGAATAGGGGATTCAACATAGCGGGTGAGAAGGGGACCTTAACACTTTGTACACTATGCTGGAGTGTCGCTCGAGCAAAGCTAATTTGAAAATTTCTTTGTTGTCCAGAACAAAACTCGCATGTATGTGCAGTCTTTGTTCGGCTAGTGTTTAACACGACCTCACAAGAACATGACAGCGCAGTAACAAAGATATTGATAACGATTGGTTTTCTTATTTTATAGCCACTCAAAGGGACATGATTGATTGTAAATCCTTTTATACGATAAAGTACATTTGGTTGGGTCAATATCAGCTCGGCTCTCCATTGGTTGATGACCGGCCATTAATGAACGCTGTAAAGTACTGGGTAGTGTCTGGTGTGGTATGGACCAATAGGGCGACGGTAAGTTCTAACACAGACACCAACAGAACCGGTGTTCTTGGAGTGGTGGAAATCGGTAACATACGTCTAATTCGTCTTAAGTGACAGCAAATGTGTGCAGACCTGAATGGGTTAAATATTGAATATGTAAAGATAGTTCTGCGGGAATATGTGAAAATTCAAGATGGAATGAGTGAGTATGTGAGAGAAGATATTTGGGTGGATCTTAACAGTGAGGTCTTGAAAGCCGGCGAGTGTGATTGAGGTGAGTATGGAGCGAAGCCGGAATAACGGGAGAGCCCTGAGCAAAACCCGCCAACCAGCGGCATCGTCCGGCACGATTCCCACGTGCAAAAATCCGGGAGTGACCCGGCCGGGGATTGAACTCGGTTCACCGTGTTGGGAGGCGAGCAGGCCTGCCGCTCAGTCACCGCGGTCTCTTCAAGATGGAAGAGGGCGCCTGGATGTGTCCGGAGGAGGAGGCGCGAGAAAGCTTTGTGAAATTGGGGGGGGGGGGGGGGGAGAGACCCCGGGACAACAGCTCCCTTCATCTCAGCGGAGATTAGTGGGCAGGCGAGCTGAGAACTCCCCAGGGGTCACGGCGAGCCGGTACGTCTGTTCCGTTGGTAAACCTGCGTCTCCCAGAGCTTCTCCTCGCACTAAACATAACCTAAACTGATTTCTCCTATCCTCTTTTCAATTGGAAATCCTTTTCTGCTTCATAAAGTGCATGTCGGTCCTTCCCCCTCATCATTATAAACGCTGTTCACGATAAAGTGAGCAATTTTGAACTCAACCATAGAAAAAAGTCCCTGCTACTACCTGCATGTATTTTAATTGCCGTACTGAGCGATACGCGCCCAATAAAGTTGGTAACGATGGAGAGAAAGTTGTTCCATATCTTAACGTTAAATAAAACGTGTTAAGTAAACACTTGTGATAACTAAAATTATTTCTTTCGTTTTCTGTTATTTTTTTTAATGCTTCGAAGTGGAAAAGTGAGCAGATCTGTAAAATATTTACTTTCGTAAGAATATCAGTTTAACTTGACGGACGCATGAATAAAGTAATGAGGCCCATGACAATGTTAATTTTACATTAGGCGGAAGAATACACACCGTGCATACAAGTAGATCCTAAGCAGGGCTTTCAAAAGTGCTCATTTTACCGTGAACAGACTATAAGAATATTTTGCTAGCATGGGAGGTAATCACGACCCTAAGCACCTCGATGCTTGCTCAATCTCAGAGTAGACGCGTTGCATGTGTCATGCAGTTATAGGCTGTTCACGGTAACATGAGCACTTTTGAAAGCCCTGCTTAAAATGTACTTGTATACATGTTGTGTATTCTTCCGCCTTTTGTAAAATTAACATTTACATGGGCCTCATAACTTTATTCATGCGTCGGTCAAGTGAAACTGTGAAATTTTTATTAAAGTAAACGTTTTATAAATCTGCTAATTTTCACACACTGATGCATTAAAAAAACCGAGAGCGAAATAAATTATTTAAATGATCAGAAATGGTTACCTAACAATTTTTTTCGGCGTTAATTTATGGAACTGTTTTCCATCTATCGTTACCAAATTTACAGGGCGCATGTCACTCAATGCGCCCGTCGAAGTATATGCAGACATGGGCAGTGACATTTTTCTGAGGTTGATTTCAAAAGTGCTCACTTTATCGTGAACAGCCTTTAGCATATTTCCTCCTTGCCTATACGTATGCGGCTCTGCCCTCATACGCGCTCGGGTCCTACCTTCACCTTGAACACCCAACTGTCCTCTTAAAATTAGGACTGGTTGGAAAAAAATTGATTTTTTGTTTTATGCGAATGTGCCTAGCATGGCCTAAAAAGTTGCCATAAAAATGTAAAATTAACGAGTTTCAACGGTGATGTGACGTTGGTTTACATTTGGTTTTACACTATTAATAATATATATCTCGTACGATAAAGGCGACATTGCCACGCACATCAAGTGCGCCATGGCCGTTAAACGCAAGGACTCTACTGGTGTGCAGTGTTTACTTCGCAGTGAGTGTAGCTATGGGACTTTCAGCGGTGTAGCTATTATTTTATTGTTTGAAAGTCTGTAGGTAGGTTCTGGGCAGAGCCCTTGAGTACTTATCTTTGTATCTGAAGTATATATTTTGAGATATAGTGAACAACGAGTACTTCAGAAACTCTTCAACACACTTAATTGCCTGCTAGGGTGCAGCCTTAATGAAATTATATAAGGGATTGATGGCACGTGAATAATACCACAATGCAGGACGCAAATATAGAAATGTCGAGTGTCGCTTCAATACGAATTTGGAAACTACCCTACGCAATTGTATCTTTACTGAGCAAATGTAGGAAGGGTATCATCAATATGGGTGGGGAAAAAAAAATACTCAAAACATTTGCAATTCCTTACTATACGTATACGCCGCTTTGGTAAATTGGCGAATAATTTCTTAAACTGTAACTCGGAACCCGAGCTTTTACGGAAAATTACGTTTTGCGCAACTCTATTTATGTAGTATTCACATTATAGTCTATTCACAGTTGCTTACAATTTTACGTTAAATTTGATCAAAATGATTTTTTTTTTGTGTTGAAAACACACAACAATTTTTTTAAGTTCTTATTTTAAACATTTTTGGAATCATGATGGTTTAAATGTAATCCTAGGTCAAGGACACTAAAATGCCAAGCTCATCAGAGGTCGAAGTCAAGGTCATCCAGTTACCACATCGCGAGCAATACCACATGCGGTGAAGCCTTCGCTATTTGGATTGAGGAACCTCGCACATGTTTTGAAAATCGCCTCATATTTGAAGTCTGAAACCGAAGGAAACAATCATCTGTATTATCTAATAATAATAAAAAAAAACGACGTCAATTATTTACCACGTGTTACAGAGGATAATCGAAAACAAAATCACATCACGACTTCTATCTTCCGTGTTGTGCAGTAAAATCTACTGTGATTCTTTGTGTTTTCTCTTCTGGTCTGTGTCATAATTCAACTTGGTAATCTGAGTGGCTTGATTTGAGTTAGACAATATTGGTGTTCTTTATATAAAAAATATATTAAAAAATAGCTGTAGTCGGTTGTAGGAGTTTGCCTCAACTTTAAAAAAAAAACTTAAAAAAATTCGTGATGTCGGGTGCTCCGCTTTTGTTTATCATACGCCGTATATTATGTGCACACAGCTGAAAAACTACGTATCAATAGTAGGTTCTATGTAGGTAGGATTTCTGTGATTCCTCAAATTTTTTCAAAATTTCTCTTCTCTATTGAACTGAAAAGTAACATAAATTCAGATTTTTTTATTAGTCTGTGTTCGTGAAAGTTTTCTTGAGTGAAGGTCATTGAAAATCCGCTTTGAATATAGTAGAAGGGGTGCAGATGTATGGTCTAGTGAAAATGAATGATTTTACATATAACCACGAAAATATAATATTTGTATTGTATATGGCTTATTAACGTCCCCCACTGTTATGCCTGCAGGCTTATCAGGCGACGGCTTACAAACTAACTTATAACCTAACTTAAACTAACACATATGCCTTGCCTGGTATTAGAACCTCCCGTACCCCAGACCAGCGGAGCACACCAACCGACTGCGCCACGGGAGGTCGGTAAAATATATTGACGAATCCTGAGAAATTCGGAAGTCATTAATCGCTTTTCTTACTTCAAGAAAAATTTAAAATAATAATTATTTTTAAAACTGAAATTAACCTCTTTTGAAATAACTCCTGAGGGGAAATGTTTTCCACGCCATTTCAATATTAACGCTCTCTTGTTGAGAAAAAAAAAAAAAAAAAAAAAAAGGACGAAAAGCACTTTATTCGCCTTTTGTTTGTCACGCATCAAGTTAGTTACGAATTGCTCTCTCATTGGCTGTATGTAACCACTGCGATCATCCAGTAGCGGAAAAAATGGATGCAGTGTAAAATCGTACATGGAAATGTATTGGTCTTCCGAAGTTTTTTATACCAGCTATTTTTTTTTCTCCTTCACTTCCCTTATGAAGAGACCATTCGGAGTGAGTAGGGGGAGAGACAAGTAAAAGGAAGAAAAATCTCCATAAAACGCTTTCAATCAATACTTTGTCCGTGATAAAATGGCTGTTGATTGGATGACAAAGACGCGGATGATAAGTTCCTTTCTGTACAGACCTAAAGTAGCATCTGCGCGAGGGAGCTCTTTATTGAGAAAGTTACCACGAGTTTTTCAATACGACTTTATTAGCCTGTGCGCAACGACAGCGGCGCATGCTCGCGCAACGAAACGAAGGGGATAATCAAGTCGCCTCTGTTTCCGTTTAACGCTGCGTCATGGCAGGCCTGCGTTGTTGGACGCAACTGCTTGGTGGTTTCTACGTTTGCTCCCGTCTGGGAGAATTATTTAACCCTTCGTCTGGTTGCTATGGACTCAGACGTGAGTAGTTCAGGCTAAGGTTATGTCTACTCAGTCGCCCGTCCGTCAGCCATCCATCGTCAAATGAAAGCGACTTACACCAGTCCGTCATCTGTCGATACGTCGGGCCAGAAAATTTCCTGTTGTACCACCCAAGAATACTAACTTTCTCGCGCACAGTCATGTGTTTAAAAAAAAATATAATAAATATATTATCTTTCCTAAAGTAATTTATCAGCATTTCCTCCGAAAATCTACCAGTCATCTTCAGTTCAATTCAAAGGCAAAACGTAAAAAAGTAAACAACATCACTGCCTTGTGTATTTAAAAAGAAAAAAAATATTCAGACACTACAAGTGACTGTTTTTCGACAGCCATATTCAACGAACGATATTACAGGGCGGTGGCCTATCCGTCGGTCCGTCAAAAGTTAAAGTTTGAGATATATTTGGCGGATCGACAGATAGAAAAAAGAGTTGCCCTGCGATTGATTGAAGGTCACGTGACCGACGGACGGACGGACGGATGACTGGCGGATGAAGCAGATGGTTGTGAGTCCAGCTTTAGGAACAAAACGAGTTTCCTTATGAGAGAGTTTGGCAGAGGAAACATTTCTGCGCTAGGTAAGCGCTAGTGTTCCAGAGGTCACTTTAAATTAAAATTTTAAGCTTCGTTAATAATAAAAAAGAATGAGTTCACTTAGTTAGGTAGTTATTTTATATTTGATTTATGATTATTGCAATTATTTAGTTTTTTTAAGTAGAAAACAGAAAAAAATCCTCTACACAATGCGACACTAGCGCTTACCTAATGGCGAAAAATCTTAGTTGCCAAACTAAAAGTATTGCGCCTCCCAACCTGAGTAGAATAAACCATAGTCTAAACATGAGGTAGATAGATCTCGCTGGCTGCGCACATCCAATCTCCGTGTCCCAACATTGAACTGCTTCTCTGCCAATACAGCTAGCAAAAATGGCGTGGATTGGGTTTGAGGTTAGAACACTGTTTAGTAAACAAATGCTTTTGAGATGTATGTATACTTCCTCTGACCAATCTGCAATGCGTTTTGATTAAATTCAAACTGGTAAAAGTAATTACATTATTTTAATTGTGCTTGTCATTTAAAAATCGAGATATAAACAAACGCGTTAATCACTAGTTACCATATGAATTTGACAGTTGTGTAGGATTGGGGTAGGTCGATGTTGGGTACATGCACAGAAGACAAATAAGTGGTCTACCTCTTCTTTAGAGTCTATTGAATAAGCCTTATTCAGGCGTTCGTATTCACGGCTGCCAACTTGTCAAGTTTTGGCGAGCAACACTTCTCATATCAACCTTCGAAAAAAAAAAAATCCCTTTCAGTGACTGCACTAGTACACCCACAGTAATGTTAGCCGCTAGTCAGAATAAATTGTTCCACGTTAAAATGTCATTATTCTATTTATAGCATCTGAAATTATAACTTTTACAGAAGTTGTGGCAAAGGTGTGTCTGAAATACCAATATTATACTTTTATATTCACGTAACATTGTCAGCCGTCGAATGGTTACTAGTAAATGGCAGTTTTAATGCAACAATGGACAGATTTTGGGCAGAAGGAGAAACTAAGTGGGGTCCTGAGAACTGCTATATTGATATTCAAGCGTCTCATAAAATTTCGCTGTATTAGTGCAGGCTGTCAAGCTTTCCTGGTTAAAAAACAATCTGTGGTCATACGAGTGAAACTGCAAATGTGAACTACGCTGGAAACGAAGTAGGCTATGAAGATAATTAATAACTGGGCCTGCATGCTATTTTAAGTGAATATTGCACATAATATTACGAACTCAGAGACATCAAATTTCATTGTGCAAAAAACATCTCTGACAAATAAATTTGAATTTAGTAAAGAAGCTAAAATTAATTCCAACATTCCTCACATTTCTTCCTGCAATGGACTGCATGGACAAATAAAATCAATATCTCACTATGAAAATAATTTTTAAATAACAATTCAAATTTAACTACCCTACAAAAAAAATAACAGTGTGACATTTTCAAACAAATTCAAAGAAATCTGATGGAATTTTCTGAAGTAAATATTTGATGGCCGTAGTTTGTCTTAAAATTTTATTGTCAAATATAGTTGAAGGCAAAAATTTGACGGTGTGACAGGGGTTTAGAAGGTGCACAAATTCCGCGAAATATTCTCGCAATTTGCAGACTCACACATTCGTAATTATATGTTCATTGTCTGATGTCATAAAAATGAGAAATAATTAGTTTTTTTTTTTTTTACGCCATACTATCTAAAACTTTTCATTCCTGACTCAAAAGTCTCTCAAAGGCATGTCGAATAAACTGCCATCCAACGACAAAAGAAACACAAATTTTCGACTGTGTTTCTGATATAATCTTAGAAAAAATAATTTCGTCAATCTTAATGACCTCTAAAAATAATTAATTTTTGGTTTGAAATATCTGAGGACGAATTCTGCGGTACATGACCTACTGGGAACATAAGCAACCCGTAGTTTATAAAAAAAATTGAGTTAATTTCGTAATAAAAAATAATGCAAGTCACATACACAATAAGAAGCAGAGATAATGTATCAAACGTTATTACAGCTACCGCAATGATCTGCGATGGTTTTTTGAATATTTGTACTGCGAGCTCTGTATTTTCATGCATACCGTTTTGAGCGTGAGAGTGAGATAAACGCCATGCTACACCTTGATATTGAGGCCATAATTGTTATGATTCTTGTTTAACAACATATACACTATACCCAACAAAACGTGGTAGGCCAATCGTTAAATTAGTGTGCTGACTTAATTGCAGTACTCATTCGTTAAAATACAACGGCGAATACAAGCATATATTCTAGTAATAAGATAATTAAGCTCGCAAAACCCCTCTAATGATGAAATGTTATTGAACAAACTTCATGATTTTATTCATCTTCTATATACGGACCATAGTTATACAGTATGATTGGTTTGAAGCATTGGTAATTTAATTTTTCTCGCTATGTGCTTACACAGAAAGTGTTTAGGCCATTTCCATATCGTGATGATAACATCTATAATTTCAATATCTTGGATGCATGTTTTTAATAAACGTTACGATTTGTTTCGAAGTTACGAAATTGTTGACGTCTTCACTGCAAACAAATTAACACATTCACGTCCCTTGAAATTGTTAACAAAACTGGACAGTTTTGAGAAAGAATTCATTCTGGATTTTCACAAAACCGAGAAAATATCCTCTTCGTAACCGTTGCACTGAGCAAATATTTTGTGGTTTCTTGTTCCCTCATCACAGATTTTAAGAAATGTGTTTCTTTCTACAAAAGACGTGGGAACGATGCTCAAAAGAGAGAAAGAGAAACTACTAGAACTGTGTTTGTCCTGCCATTTTCAACAATTTATTTATTTTTCAATGAAGGAAAACAATTTATTCACGCCGTTCAGCATCTTTTAAATAAACCTAGTGTCCTGAATATTTTAATAATTTTTATAGTTCTTATTAAAATCATTCTCAGACATCTAAAACCGTAGCAGTCTAATACACGAGTCTACAAAAGTGGTACTTCTTAAACTTTTAAATGGTGTCAGATAGCGGCGAGGTACGTATAAATGCAGAATTACTACCAATATAACAAAATGAAAATAATAATTAATCTGTTTTTAAGATCTTATCATTCTAAGTTTGTAGTATTTATTGTTAGCGATCAGGTACAGATTAGCTATAAAGAGGAAGCTATAATATATGGGAATGCTACAATAACGCCAGTAGTGTCCATATTATCGTCTTATAAAGCCAAAAAAGCTTCTCCAATATATAATAGTGCATTTCGCTCATTTAGGATTACAGATAACGAGAATTTATGACAGCCGCTAATAATGAACCAGATTGTTGTGATTAAAACCGCGAAAATTGGAAAAGGATTTAAGGATACGACAAAGTTTTTATCACATGAGAAGTAAATGAATAATAAAGAAAATTACAACAATGATTTTTCCAGTAGTACACTGGGGCTTGTAAAGATCACAGTTTATGGGTTGGCAATTAATAAGGAACATCTTTCTTATTGAGATAGTTTGAAAAGTATTAACGGTTTCGTTGTATATGTATAACAGGTTTACGCATATTCACCACAGCACAACTGTCCCACGGCGAATCATGGACGTTCATTATTAGAGTGGCCGACATAATTTTGGGCCAGTCAAACGAGGGGATAGTATCTCACAAATACGACAAGTAAAACTGGAAAAATAAATGGTGCAAATGTGTTTATAGAATGTTGAGCACTGAATGTTGCACTGAGATTTTCTCTACAAATCACTATCTGTACTGGGGCCGCGGTGGTGTAACGGCCAGAGCGCTCGTCTCCCACCAAGTCGAAACGGGTTCGTTTCCCGGCGGAGTTACTCCTGGATTTTCGCACGTGGGAATCATGCCGGACGATACCGCTGGTAGGAGGGTTTCTCCAGTGATCTCCCATTTCCCTCGCCCTTACGTTCCGGCGCCGCTCCACTTTCACCTCGTTTCACCCTCATCAGCTCTTCATACCTCGTTGTTAAGAGCCATCCAAGTCTCTCCCCTCTATTATCTATACTGCGTGTAATGACTGCGCTGGTTAACCAGTATTTGCCTTGGGAGAGTTTTGATAACATCATGGGATCCAACCACTTTCAGCACAGTAGCCCTGAATGCACGTCGGATACACTAGCACATGACCAAGTACGCCCCACAAAAAAAAATTGCTTGTTGCGGGAATGTAAGCTGGTCATGAAATTACATGCCTCGGCTTTGGAGAGATTCGTGATGACCTTAAACATACGTGTACTTCATCTTTGAAGAATCAGTTTGATGGAGGTTTGTGAGGATTCATTATAACGGTGAACTCGGTAACTAAAGAAGCCCTGTCTTATAATTAATATAATGTTTGAATTTCCGGGGATGTAGAGTAAATCATTTGTGGTAACTTATGTGCATATTTATTAGTACTGGATAATATAATTTGTTTGCACCTCATGGCACTACCAAAGAGCGTTCGTATGACTTAGGATATTCAGTTACGCGGAGTAACATTCTATCACATTCTTAGTTTGTTAATGAAAAAAAGACGTCCTTGGCAGCATTCACTTAAACTGCAATGCGTCTCTGAGTGTTCATTTCTGGCTTCTAAATGACGACCAGGAATACAGTACTCCGAAATGCAATTATATTTTATTGAAAGAGTTCCTACGAGTTTTCAGTATGACTATTAGCAGGTGCAAATATTTTTAACAATTATGCATATCTTTAAAACGGGTTTTAAATCAAAATTAGCACCCTTACAAAGAGATAGCTAAACTTAGCAAATAACAAAGAAACTAAAAATTTGTGTACAAATCGAAAAGAAAATATTTGTCAGTTACAAATAAAATTCATCAAGTATTGGTGATATTTGAACACACATATTCAATAAATAGTTTGTAAAATAATAATGCGATTAACGTTGATGTCAGTAACAAAATATCGGTGGAGAAATTGAGTTGAACCACAAATTAAAGTATAAATATACTTAAACTCATTTTCAAAAACAAATTATGCCATGAAAGAATCGCGCTATTACAGCGAAGGTTGCCACATAGTATCGCCGTAGTGTCTCATTGGGTCCCATTTGCGTTTAATGCAGTTTATTAGCGCGAATGTGCTACTAAGGGGCAGACGTTTCCCTCCATCATTCATAACTGCTAGACACCGAATAAAGACTTTGCAGCGGCGGGAGCACTGTGAATCACAGAGCTATAGGCTTTTCACTATAAAATGAGCACTTTTGAAAGCACTGCTTAAGATCTACTTGTAGACACGTTGTGTATAATTTCACCTTATGTAAAATCAACATTTACATGGGCCTCATCACTTTATTCATGCGACGGTCAAATGAAACAGTAAAATTACTAAGAAAGTAAGTATTTTACAAATCTGCTCATTTTTTTACATTTCGATGGATTAAAAAAAAAAAAAAACATAAACCGAACGAAAAATTTTAAGTTATCACGTATGATTTCCTAACACTTTTTATTCGACGGTAAGATATGGAACTACTTCCCTTCCATCGTTACCAACTTTACTGAACGAATGTTTCTCAATGCGCCCATTATAATATATGCATGCAGGGGTAGCACTTTTTTCTATGGGTTCATTTCCAAAGTGCTCACTTTACCGTGAACAGCATTTAAGTTCAGTGAATTCGCAGCATGCTCCGACGGCGCATTCGACATGCCACTGACCAGCTAAATGAATTTGAGAGAGACCGCATTGTCAGCCTATGGGAGGCAGGCTGGACGTTTCGGCGCATTGCTCGCCACTAGGACCGTTCTGCCTACACTGCGAGTCGGTGTTGGACGCAGTGGGAATAGGAGGGTACACAAACCCATCGACAAGGCATGGGTGAACCCGGCAGTCCATCAGCAGGGGAGAGGATTGTTTCATCGTGCAACAGACTGTAAGCACTCCACGGGCCTCGCTGCGCATCATCCCCCCGGGACATGACACGGCAGCTGAGGATACGCCTGTGTCCACCAATATCATATCCGGGCGGCTATCAGAGCGGAATCTGTCGCCCCAGTATCTCTTACGACGACTGCCATTACGGCCCGAGCATCGCCGAGCATGTGTTTCCTTCTGCCGGGGACGGGCAACATTGTAGCTTGCGGAATGGCGACGCGTGGTGTTGAGCGAAGGTTCACGGATCTGTCTGGATACAGACGACCGCCGGTCTCGGGTCTGGAGACGTCCTGGCGAGCACCGTAATCCACGCTCCATTGCGGAACGACAATTGCCCCGACGAGAGGTGTCTGGTGTGGGGTGGCATTTCCTACGATACCCGCACCGCACCGGTGGTGATTGAAAGAAACCCTTATGGCATGGCGATACGTCTAGGAAATTCTGCGACCATGTGCGTTCCCCTACCTAGTGCAACTTGACAGCCCAGTTTGCCAACAGGATAATGCCCGGCTTCACACAGCACAGGTATCTCTGGCCGGCCTTCTTAATGTCAATATGCTTCCTTGGTCAGCGTGGTATCCAGAACTCTAGCTCATCGATGACTTTTGGAACCTGACAGGACGGCAACTATGACCATCCCATCGGCATCTACGCCAGCTACACTGAGAGAAGATCGAACAAAATACTTGTTTGTATGCGGCCAAATATATATTTAGTAGCCCTAATAAAATATATTGTTGTGCAAACAAAATTAGAAAAGCAACAAAATTACTTTTGTTCGTCTAACAAAATATATGTTTGAATAAACAAAATCTCTGGGTTGGGCGAAAAAAAATTAGCTTGTCAGCTAAATGATTGTTGAATCAACTTTATATATTTGTTTGGCACTCATTTGACTGACTTCGTTCGAAAATATAGCTCAAGAGATTGTTTGTATTTTTTGTGACGATTAGAAGAGAAACCGTCTTTGTTAGTACATCTTTTGATGCTAAACAATAGTATAAACACATTAATAAAACAATGCATCAAGAAATTGACAAGTAAAGCTGTAAATCTTGAAATATTTTTTTGCACACTTTGCCCAATATTTGTATTATATCAATTTAAAAGCTTTCCAACGTCAGCAGTTGTCACATTAGCTGAGATTACTACGGCGTAGCTTTCGGACGCAGGTGATCTAGGTTCGAAAATCGGTCGAACTTGTTAAGTTCTTTATGTCACTCCAAACTGTTCAATGTACGTGTAGCCAAACAAATCTTTAGTTGCACAAACCAATTATTACAGTGTTGGGCAACCAAATGAGAACAACAAAATAATTTGGTTTCAGAAACAAAATATCTCATTGCCCCTATACAAACAAATAATTTGGCTGCACCAAACAAATCTTGTTTGATTTAACAAAACCTTTTTTCAATGTGTGGCAGGATATTATTCATCGGAACATCTGACGTCTATATGCCTCCATGCGCGACCATATCACGGCTTGTCTCTGTGCACGGGGTAGTCCAACGCCATACTAAGTGCATCCTGCAAGTGATGTTCACCTGCAATACATGCGTGGTGTGCGGCGAAATATTTCGATATTTGCTGTACAGTTTCCTGCTACCATTTCCTGTGTACGTGCCCACTATTCACTTGCGATGGTACGTTCAGGGGATCAATATTTTTTGCTAATTAGTGTATATTAAATTGTATAGTATATTCGCGGTTTCTTCGCACATTTGAATCAAACCTTTGAAAAATTGCCCCTTCCATGACGTGTTTGGTTGATTCCTAAATATGTTATAAGTGTATCACTAGTGTTATATATACGAGCTGACAGAAACCTACCGTATTTTTATTAAATTGAAATTTTAATGTAAATTTTACCTACAATTTTTTTTTCTCAATTATTATTAGTGTGAATAACCACAGTGAGAAGAAGTGTGTTGGAAATGCCTAGTAAGAAATAGATGTTATGCAAAATATTATTACATCGAGTGCACAAGAATTCGGCGCGCTGTCCCTGTGGTGTAATTTTCTAGACAGGGTTAAGATCAATTAGCTTGAGGCGAGGAATATCCTGGAAGTAGAACTTCAGCAGTGCTTGCACAGCAAATACAGAAATATTCTAATGACACAAGAAACTATGTATATTGAATATGTGGCATGTAAAGTGAGAGATTTTCTGGTTCCACTCAGATGCTACAAATGCCAACAATACGGGCATAAAAGTAAATAATGTAAAGGACAAGACAGATTTTCTACCTGCGGTCAGGAAGGACATGAGTATTCTGAAAAGGATAAATGTAAAGGTAATAAAGAAAATCCTGCCTGTGCTAATTGCTTAAAGGATAATAAAAACCATGACCACGGAGTTGATTCGAAAAAGTGTCCACATTATGAACGAGCATTTACTGCGGAGCTGGAAAGGATCGATTATGGCGAAGCTTGAATCAGTTAAAATCTAAAATCATTATAGGGCAGATAAACCTGCAAAGATCTGCAGTGGCTACATCGGAAATAGCGATCATGGCTAAAGAAAGAGACATTGACATAGTCCTGATGCAAGAGCCATACGTCCTACATGGGAAGATAATTGGGTTACCTGGGCAGTTTTCTCAATAAGTGACAGTCCAATAGCAGTTATATGGATTAAATCTGAAACTCTAAGTACTATGACTATGGATACTATGTCAAACAGCAATCATGTCTGTATTCAAATTAGAATGGGACAGCAGCTGTCTACTTGGCCAGTTCTTACTTCCAGTACTCGGACGAACTTCTAGTACATCTGGAAAAGTGGGACGAAATTATAAGAATACTTGGAAGGGAACGACTATAGGAGCTGATGTGAATGCCAAGTCGGAAATGTGGCACTCGCCTATGACAGATGAAAAAGGTTTGGCACTCGTTCGCTATTTATTGGCGAACGATCTCCATGTCGTGAATGTACCAGGGACCCTTCCAACATATGTGTCTCCTGCTCGTGGTACTGAATCCTACCTGGATGTGACGGCTGTAACTAGAAAGGCAGCCAGACTGGTTACAAATTGGACTGTTGCGGAAGACTCGACCAGTGATCTTAGGCTAATTATTTATGAGCTGAATATGACAACAGGACAACATGCTGAAGATAGAATTGGTCGAATAAGATTTATTCATCGAGGGGTAGACTGGAAGACGTTCGAGGAAGTGCTGATGAATAACTTCATCAGTATCGCGAAGCAGACTTGAAAGCTCCAGACCAATGTGCAAATGTAATTACAAAGCTGATCTAGGTTCTATGCAAGGAAACATTGAGAATATCAGAACCTAGCATTCCACTGAATCGATGGTGGGAAGATGAACTGGAAAGTATGATAAAGCAGGTTCGGAAAATTCGGAGGAACCTGAAACTTCAAAGAGATCCTCGACGAAGAGTAGAAGTGCTGGAAGAATATAGAGTCCAACGAAAGAACTATGCAATAATGTAGAAAGAAAAGAAACAGACATCCTGGAGAAACTATGTAACAGAAAAAGGAAATGGAGACCCATGAGCGCTCGCATACAAGATCCTTGCAAACAAACTCAAGCCTAACCAAGTCATGAAAAGCCTTAAAATCCAGAACAGGATCATTATCGATCAGCAGGAGAATACGGAAGAACATGTAAATCCACTGCTGCCAGAGGATAGTGTGAAAGATGAATTCACTATAGAAGAACATGATGAAGTTATTAATGAGTTAAAAAACACTCCAGGACATGATGGAATCACTGCTGAAATAATGAGGAGAGTTTATCGTCGGATTAAACTCGATCTATTGCTGTTAATGAATGACTGCCTACAAAGCGACTGTTTTCCTAACATTTGGAAACGAGAAATAATGATGATTCTCTATAAGGGAGATAATAAAGATTTAACATTAGCTAAGTCATACCGTCCTTTAACCCTGTTGCCAATCATTGGTAAAATATTAGAAAAACTCGTCAATATGAGATTTATAAGCTTCCTTGAAGATACACAAAGGCTCCATAAAAAACTATGGATTTAGGAAAGGACGAGCTACCAAGAAGGCAGTCATGGATGTGGTTGAAAAAGTGAACTCAAGCAGACAGACCAATGTATTAGGAATTTTCTGGATATCAGTGGTACATTCGACAATGCGTGGTGGCCAGAGCTGCTCTGGCAACTTAGAGACAAGGTATGCCCAAGAAACATTTACAGCATTATTGTTAATTACTTTAAAGAAAGGTACAGCCAGTATGAAGTAAACAATGTGACAGCGAGGAAGAAACTCTCAGAGGGATGTCCCCAGGGATCGGTCCTTGGACCGATCCTAGGGAACATTCTTTTTGATACACTTCTTCGGCAGCAGCTGCCAGAAGAGTGTGAGATCTTTGCATGTGCAGACAATGCGTTGCTCTTAATTCCAGCCTGGAGTCGCGCTGAAATTGAGACCAAAGCTGATGAAATACTGAAAAAGATTGAGAGCTGGGATAGACGTGTATAGTTGCAATTTTCAGTGGGGAAGATCAACTTAATGTTACTCTAAGGAAGCTTAAAGAGATCGCCTGTGATCCATTTCAAGGAAAGACCACTACATCCACAGGGCAAAGTGAAGTACCTAGGTGTGATTTTGGATAGCAAACTTCGCTTCCAGGAACACACAAGGTATTTGATAGATAAGGCAGTGAATCTATTCACTAAAATCAGGGCAGTCTCAGCATCATCATGGGGACTTGGGTTCAGGTCCATGATGACACTGTACAAGAGTGTATTTCTAGGAATCACCCTTTATGGAGCTGTAGTGTTGTATAGAAAAGCAAGATAGGCACATACTCAGAGATTATTGCTAAAGACACAAAGAGCTGCATTACTAGCCATAACAAAGTCTTGTAAGACAACATCAACTGAAGCACTACAGGGGATCGCTGGGGTAATCTCACTGGATTTGCTTGTAGAAGAATGAGGACAGCTACAGCAAGGAATCAAGGAAGATCTGCAACGAAGATCATGAAGAAAGAAGCCAGAAGAGTTACACTATTCCTCTGGCAGGAAAGGTGGGACAATTCGGAGAAGGGCAGAGTCACTTATAGGCGTTTTCCAAACATAATGGAAAGCAATAGCCAGCAGTGGGCTATTAAAGATCATCTCTCACAGTTACTAACTGGACATGGAAACTATAATGCTGAATTACATGGATTTAATTTAGTTGACTCTCCCTTCTGCCGAATCTGTCAGGTAGAAAATACTGCCGAACATGTACTTAGAGAATGTCCAAGAATAGAAGATATAAGAATTGAACTTTGTAGGAAGCTTAAAATAGAAGGAAATGAAATAGATCTTAGAAATATCATGGCAAATAAAAAACTGCCAAGATAATGTAAGAGTTTGCAAGAAAGATAAGCAAACGTCTGGAAGAAGTCAAAAAATGGATTCGATAAAATCGACACAAGTTTGTGAATTATCTTCTTCCATAGATAGATAATTTTTTCCATTGCCTGATCAAAGGAAAAAAAAAATTGTTATACAGGAAGTGACACTGTAAAACCGCGATAAAACATTGTGCTGGCAGCGGTCCACCAACACAGCTTGGGTGTTCCCAATGCACATAGACTAGAACTTAGAAAGGAAACATCAGAAGGTGACTGATGAGTTGGGAGGCCTTGCCTTCCAACTGAAGATCAGAGCAATGAAAAGAGGACATGAGAAATCGGAATAGCAATGACCAAGGCAAGTGAATAAGAAACGAATCAGGACTCTGAAGACTTAGGCAATGTATAAGGAAAAAGAGTAATTGTATGACAAGGTTCCAGACTAAAAGACCGGACTACAGGGGAGGGGGATCGAAAAGGAGTTCACAGGCCCCCCTCTCCACTGACAGTTCCAAAACTGATGGCTGGAATTGAAATATATATAATCTAATTAGTAGTAGTTTAGTGCCACAATATACACTTAATATAATCATCACTAGAATAGAATGTCAAGAAATTGACCCCCAAGCTGCTAGGAGAGTCAGGGTGGAATGCAGGAAAACCGCGCCACTCTCACCTTCCAGGCAACTTGGTGTAGATAGTTACTATGTTATATAAAATTGCAATCCATAGCGGCTGTAATGAGAAAATAAAGTATCAAAATAAAAGGGGGGGGAAGTAACATCCCTTTCCCCACCAAGAAAGGGCACAGGTACGAAGGTGATAAGAAAATTGCGTGACCCGCCTTGGCTGGCCACGAAAAAAAAAAAGTGCTTCAAAAATGTTTGAAATGACCGTGAATTGACTATATTTAGGTGGATTTCAAAGTTAATAAAATTATTACATTAAATATCCAGATATGAACAAAGCAACACATTATTGAAATACGTTGTGCATACGCTCCAATAGGTCCTAGATCATGCATTATTCCTTCTTGGAAGTTGTACATCTTTTCTGAAACCGTGCTATATTTCCCCTTGAGGCTATTACTCCGTCCCATGAAAGAACAAATTTAGTAATCATACCTCATGATTTTGCAACCACTGCTGTTACTAAAGACGTTCATCTAGGTCAGAAGATAATAATGAATCTGCAGATATCCTTATTTGATATAACATACTATTTACACACATTGCGAAAACACGAGTCTGAAAGCTTAGCTGCAAAATGCTTTTCTGCTAAATAACATAACTTCTGCTGAACTAATCAAATCATCTTCAATTTTCCAGTTTAGAAGATTCACATTTCTTTTATCTGCAAATAATACACTGAGACAAGTTTCACGGTAAACTTCATTTTAAAATTAAATTTCCTTGCAAAAAAATTAATATAGACGCTACACTACTAAATCTTTCACATAATCACTTCGGCTGCTGGAATTTACTGTTGCATAATTGCTGTGACCATGTTAACCGCTTTTGGCAATAACAGGATCACTGTTTTCTATCCAGAGAAAGGAATTATTTAACATTTCATTCTTTGCACTGCTCGCCTTAAGGATAGTGTGTTAATACCATTGCACCCAATGTGAGTGTAAATGGGCTGGAATAGGCACTCTTTCAGTGCACACTAAGTGTTTTCTTAGTACAGTAACAGGAATTTGCAGTACTTTAAATTTTTTTAAATTCATTTAATCACTGCCACAAGGAGGTTACTGTCGGTATTAACGTTAAAAACATTTTTTTTAAATTGTTATAACAATTGCTTTCTCCCCTGTAGGTCATAATTGTTACAAAATATCCGTATTCTATGGGCCTGCATGCGTTATATACATAAGTAAACTAATACAATTGTATTCTTGGCAAAACTGTCATAGATAAAATATTTCCAACAGTAAAAATTGCTTACCACAGATTTTAACAGCTTGATAATGTACGAAGCTCAGTTTCCACTGAATAGAGTAATTGACCTTAATTAAGACAGACCGTGGTGCCGCATTGGTTAAACATTGGTCCCGCATTCGGTAGGACCCGGGTTTGTTTCCTGGTTTGGCAACTTTCATCTCGGTTTTCAATGGTTTCCCGAAATCAATCCAGGAAAATACTGGGATGATATCTTACTACGCTGTGGTCGCTTCCTTCCTGCGTCCTGCTTCTGTGTGCAGCTTGCTCCTTCTCAAATAACCTCGCCGTCGACGAGACGCTAAGCCCTACTACCTACCTACCGTCTACCTTAAGATAAGTTTCAGCCGCTAAAGATCAGATACAGTTGGTTACGTGGTGAAATATACAACGATGCATTGCTTTGCTACCCGACGCTGTTAAGCTTCCAGTTATATGTTTCTCGAGTGCACGCGGAACTACTTTGTATTCACCGACGCTCGCAAAACGCGCTAATGCGGGGGCGCAGACGTCGTGCTTGCTTGCGGTTTAGACAGTAGCGAGAGCGAGGTATATTCGCCTTCCTAAGGGCCTCGGTATTTCCTTGACGGGGCCCTGCTTTCTTTACTTCGGCGAGCTCTCAAATGAAACGTGTTTCAAACCTCCTTTGAAAAGCCTGGTCTCGCTCTGCGGGGATGCCGGCTCTCATTTGTATCTCGCGTCTGGCAACTTTGCCGGCGGCACTTGAAAACCGCGGGCTGGATTAATTTGGCTCTCTGTGTAACCCCGCCCTCTTCATGTGCCTTCTTTCATGGCCTCAGCGCTACGTTTCCTTAGACGGCACTCGTCATTAGGAGAGGAGAAAGGATATGGCGGTGAGCTGTCGGTTCCTATGGTGGCAGGATACACCAGGACCGCTATACGGAGCATTTCCGAACACTTGCTGTGATTGCCTAATCTTTCCGGCATCAATTCTTCCGAGCATAGCGTCCTCTATTTCAGCTGTTCTTCTCCTCTAGTTGAGAGGTATTGTGAGTATTTTAGCCACTTTAGTTTGAGGGGGAAAATATGAGACCTTCATGACTATAGGCTGTTCACGGTAAAATGAGCACTTTTGAAAGCCCTGCGCAAAATCTACTTGTATGCCTGTTGTGTAATCTTCCCCCTTATATAAAATTAACATTTGCATGATCATCGTCACTTTATTCATGCGTCGGTCAAGAGCAAATGTAAAATTATCATAAAAGTAAATATTTGATAAATATGCTTAATTTTACACATTGATGCAGTAAAAAAAAAAAAAAAAAAAACAGAAAGAGAATGAAACAATTTAAGTTACCACAAATGGTTACCTAGCACTTTTTATTCAACGTTAGGATATAGAATTACTTTCCTTCCATCGCTACCAACTTTGCTGGGTGCATGTCACTCAGTGCGCCCATTAAAATATATGCAGGCAGGGGCAGTGACATTTTTCTGACGTTGATTTCAAAAGTACTCACTTTATCGTGAACAGCCTTTGCAATCCTTTCATAAATATAATGATAGGGTCACTGCTGAAAGTCCCATAGGTTCATGCAGCACTACGAGAACACTGCAAGCAATTTCAGAGCCCTGCGCGTAGCAGCTATGGCACTTTTATAGCGTGTGCCAGTTGCTGTGACCTGTTCTGTGGATGAATCAGGTCACGCAGGGAGGTGGGATGTCAGTAGTTAGATGATAAAGCACTCTTACAGTTTCACTAGGTTTTATTAATCACAGCTAGTTTTACACTTAGCAATACAAATAGCCCTTGACTAGTACAATACTTTACTCTTTACTTTATAGCGGCAATAATCAATAATGGTAAGACGTTTAATTGAATTACAACATAGACAGCTATAGAGTGCTCGTGACTTGAGGAGTTTTAAGTATTTATGCCGAGGACCCTAATCCTGCATAATCTCAGTCGCCCTACTGGGATTATATTCACCCTTAACTGTCTTGGCGGAGTCGTATGTCGAGACTCCCTCGACAGTGGCAGTGCTGGGTGTTGAAGTCGTGACCATGGCGCTGTGGTCCTCAGTGCTGGCGTCTCGCTGGTCCCTCCGTAGCAAGATGACCGCGAGCCACCATCGTCACAACCTTATATACTACCCCGCCTAGCCTCATGGCCTTCCTCGGTGGGGAGAGTCCTTTCAAAACAGCGGGGCTGGCTCGTCGTGGCCGCGCCGAGCGTAGCTTGTCAGCCCCGGCTAACACAGCTTGCAGTACAGTGTAACCCTTATAGCTCCCGCACTTCTTGTCAAAAGAGGAGAAAAACAATTCAGGCAATTCGGGCCAGTTAAATATTATGAGTTTAATTACACTGCTCGCTGGAACTTTCAACAAAAAATGTTTTTCTAAGAAACCCGAACTGCGCAAAGGTTAGCTGGTTTTTATTCTTTACAAGAAATACTTACTAACGAATGATATATAATAAAACACTCCATGATTTTAAGAGTTTGTGTAGACCCTGCCGCCTCCCAACCAGTATGACCCATATGTGAATGCACGGTGTGAAGGCTTCTTCGCCTCCCTCTACTCACGAATTACTCAGTTGTCGATGTTATCACGTTATTTCCAAACAAAGTTTCCTTCTATCGAGCCACACTTAATTGGCTGATGAGCAAGGAGGAAGGGTTTATTCCTAACAGAAATTACGCATTCACGTTATCTCGTTTACTACCGAACCTATTAAAAAAAGCGTAAACAATTATCATGTTTAGAAAATACAATTCATTGCATCGAAAACTTGCTGCGTTGCAAAATAAGTTTGTAGGACTCAAGTGCTGGCGTAGACCAGGACTAAGTTGAATTGACGGTTCTAGTCTCGAAGTTCACGGTTCTCCCTGCCATTTATAGCCAAAACCACGATATTTCACAAAACGGAGTCCAAACTGGGAGATTTACTTACAATCGTAACAGACATTTCAACACAAAGATAAAGATCAACCATTTACCTATCATATATTCCTAGATTATTTGTAACTACACCTACGTTACGAGCTTCAACCAAATCACCATGGATGTAATGATTCCCAAAATCTCATTTAAAAACTCCTAACAAAACATAGACTTTAACACTCAATCATCCTTGTGAAGCCCAATTAAGTTCATACTCATAGCTGAACTGTTATACTGTATACCAATTATATTGTCAACCAAGGGCATAAGACTGAGAATACTCAACTGATAAAAATGCGGGAGTCGTCTGCCAAGACTCTGCCTGGCACACCTATTTAAGGCTGTTGGTCACCAAAAAAGTCATTATTTTATATTCGTACACAGTTCTATTCAACTTCTAGACATTTTACAAGTAGGTACTATTTCTTCACATAATATATTATTTTTGAATAATGGCATATCAAAATTACAATTTTAGTATTTTTGGTGAGCTAACACACTTACCGAAATGAGATAGCTCATTTTGAAATAAGAAGACCATGAGCTACGTCAAGAATCTATGACATGTTTTCTCTTGTAAATTGCTCAAAGTAAGCGAATTGCTTTCTTGATTTGTGGCTTTTTTTTTTTTTTTTTTTTTTTAAATACATTTTCCTAAGCACACCTGAAAATAAATTAAGACACTACCTTTCAGTTATCCTTGTTAAATTTTCTACTGATATTTTTATATATTTTACTTTTGCGTCCCAAGAATACTATAAGTGTGATTTTGACATGTCACGATGCAAAAACAACGCAAAATATAATTTTTTTACGCAGTGGAAGAGTAGACTACTTATAAGTAGAGACTCGAAAATTTTGCGAATTCATTTGAGGAAAAGTTAGAGTGCGTGAGTGAAGAGATTTGCGCAGCTCTTAAAAGCTAGGTCTTGAGAGCCGAGGGGAAAGCTAGACTTTAAATACATGTATATCTGATATTATTTTTAGTTGGATCCAGTTTGTAAGCCACGCCCTGGACGAATCTGAGTCAGTAACTAACCTGCGAGAAAACAAGTACCCAATCCCGTGCTGCCCGATATGGGGTAAAACCGGAACATCAGCCAATGAACAGATAGCTGAGGCCCGAGTACATGAAGGATTGTGGAGTCTAGCTTGTTGCACAATGAATCCGTGAAATTTACGGATCGCTACTTGTAAGTAACGTCTACAACCTGAACGGTATTTTTGGCGAATATATAATATAAATAATTATTTCTTTGATAACCTGCACCTTTTCAAATTCGCTAATGAGGTGCCGCAAAGAGTGTTCTCATACTTTCTCTTGTGATCAGGTGTCTTCTGTGACGTAAGAAAACTGTGACGGCTTCCGCTTGCTGCAGGAGGTCAAAGTTAGGGCAGAGGCTAGTCCCAAAATACATGAAGCACCAGCACACTCTCAGGACGGCCAAGTCCCAAATCCGGCAGAACTGTGTCGACCATTCACACCATGTGTACAACTTATATATACACATATACATATATATAACCTTTAACGTTTTCTCCTTAAATTATTACTACACAATTTAGTGCGCTTGGTATTTTCAACAATATTTTTGCAGCGAATAATGTGCTAAATATGGAAAGCAGCTACCACTTGTAAAATCTTAATACTTGGAAGTTGGTTTCGTTTGGGTCCCTGTAATATTATCTGGGAAAAATTCCGATCATTAAAACTATTCGCGTGATCGTTACCATGCATTTTATTATAACTCGCAGAAGCGCCATGGATTGGAATTGTATTCGTCAAGTTTTCTGTTCCAGGCGGTTCACTAGAAGTAATAATTTGGATGGATATACATATAAAGAACCTGCAAGAGTAGTTTCGCTTCACCTACCGAGAAACAGCATATTGTGTCGACGCTGCCTTATGATACTTTGCTGCCTGCTACGTATGCTCACAAAGACTAGGGGACTGAAGACAATGCAAGCGACGTACAGCATGCGATGAAGTCGGTTAATGTAGAATATACACTCGTTAAACTGGCATCTGCGATGGACAAACTTCAGAAGGCTACAGTAACGCCAGTATAGGCTGTTCACGGTAAAATGAGCACTTTTGAAAGCCGTGCTTAAGATCTAATTTTATATACACGTTGTATGGTCCTCCGCCTCAGGTAAAATTAACATTGCCATGGACCCCATCACTTTATCCATGCTTCGGTCAAGGAAAACTGTGAAATTATTAGAGAAATAAACATTGCACAAGTATGTTAATTTTTACATTTCGACTCACTAAAAAGTACAGAAAGCGCGATAAATAATTTTAGTTATCACAAATAGTCACGTAACACTTTTTGTTCGACGTTGATATATGGAACTAACTGCCCCTCCATCGTTACCAACTTTACTGGACACATATGACTCATTGCGGCCGTTGCAAAATATGCAGGTGGGGGCAGTGACTTTTTTCTAAGGTTGGTTTCAAAAGTGCTCACTTTATCGTGAACATCGTTTAGCTGTGAAGACTGATCCCGACGAGACCCCGACCGCCAAGTGAAGGAAATTCGGTGATGTCTGTGCTGCAGGTGACCACGATACTGAGGATAGTTCTGATGGTGAAGATGACGTATTTTCCCCATATACTCACACATCACCTTAGAGTCTGCTGCGTCAAGTCGTCTGAAGAGGGTAGAAAATGGCGAGAATACCTGCTACTGTTTTCCCAAGACTAATGAACTTTTCGATCGACTCAGACTTTTGGTCTCTTAAAATATGTGGAGATTAATCTCCACAATGATGATATGTCTTCAATCGCCGATGAATTTAAGGACAGGGCTTACATTTATCGAGACCGTTAGGTATTTTCCACCAGCTGCAAGTATCTGAGAAATGCACAGATGTGTAGTGTACAAAATAAAGGAAAAATAAATTTATGTCCACACTTCCCACAGCCTCTTATACCCTAGCCAGTACCAAGATGTACCTCTACCTGCTGTGCTATCCTAAACCGTTTATATGTACTTCATATCTGGAATGCACCACAACCTTCTTCGCATCTTTAATTTTCTCTGATGCCTTCAATACTCATACTTCATCCTTTGTGATGAATACTTGTCTTCTCCAACCATTTATGCTGCAAGTTTCTTTATTAAATGTACCAGTACACTACTTGCGCACTTTTATTTCTGTTATGGCTATACTGCACCCCCCAGATCTATTTACATTTCCTTTTACCGTTCCTGAACTTTTTAATGTAAGGTCTTCCCTACAGCATTTAACCCACCCTAGTTGACCACGTTCCTTTTCTACGAACTCCCTTCTATTCCCGGATATTTAAAGGTTTGCTATTCATATTTGGCATTCCCCCGCACTATTTGGCCAGTAGATAGATTGGATATATCCAAGGAAATATTAAATGAAAATAAGTGCTGAGGTGCACCGTCAATCATCTTGGATGATGTGATGGCAACTATCTTGGGCGGATATCTTAGATGTTCCTGACCTAAAATCTTGACCTAGGGGTGTCGGCCATTTTGTCTACAGTTGCCATTGTAAGGAGTGCACTTACGGTTCTTACTTATCATTTCGCTTGATATTCATTTTATCATAAAATAGTTCACATGATAAACTACATCATCATTGAGCGTATTACTAAAATTTCCATATAAAGTATTTTGTTAAATTGTTGTAAGACTACAGCTAATCTGTGCAATTTACACTACATGGAGAACATTATTGATTTTGAAGAAGTGCAGATATCGTGAAAGGAAACCAGGCAGAAGTCTTTGTTTTTTTAGGAATGTTCTTTTTGGATAATTTATTCAGAGGACATGAAATGGAGATTCCTGTAAGAATTTTTGTTGAAATAAGTATGTAGTTGCTACTAGTGTCCTGCCAAGCCAAATTATTTGAGGATGAAGAGGATGTCCTGCAGTCCTGGAGGGTACTGTTCACTCCTGATGACGGCTACATCTACGATGGCGACAAGTTGGGCCGATGTTGCTGTCCAATTTTCATAAATTATGGTTTAGTGAGCCTTTTACTTCGACGTAAAACAGATATTCATGACTTCTTGTCTATGTTACGTCAAGTAAGGCGTATATTACCTTTAGAGTTAATCATGGATCGAATTCACGTAATGAACTTTTGTTTTTCAAATTTCTCCAGACAGTAATTTATCAAAAAAGCTAAAGCTAAGAGGTCCTGATCATTGTTTGATATTAGATTCAAAATCACACACTGGAAGAGTTTTGCTGTTCCACAAGACTGTTGCTAACTGAAAGCATATAAGAAACATTTACATTCATGGAACATTTAATTGAGCTACATATTCATCTACATGTTTTCGTTGTTATGATTTCATATGTTATTTTGGGAACATTCTAAATTCGATTACTAAACAGTAATCATTTTCCTATTATCATCTTCTTCATATGCGGACAGCAGACAGTAGTTATTCTTCTTCTTTTGATTTTTAATTGTAAGATTGAAGGGTAGTTGTAACATGTTGGCATGTGTAGTATTAGAATTGTCTACTTATTAAGGACATAAACTTGAATTTACATGTACTTTCTGTAGGTAGAGCCTATCTTAAAGTTGCACTATTACATAATTATTAGTACAAGTTACTGCTTTTATGATCCTAGGAAGCATAATTATTAATGGCTATAATTCTGAATGTAAATCTGTTTTCATACATTTTTTTGAATAGAATTAACAAGTTACACTACACCATCTTGTTTCTGTCTGTCATTATAGTTTCAATCTGCCATTTTCCCATGTATTCCTCTGAATGTATTATTTTACCCTCGAATTGTCCATTTCTCCTTCGAATGATTTAAAATTTTTCCTCTAAAAATGTTGAAGATTTTGTTAAATTCAATATTTTTTGCCCGTCACGACAGCTACGCATTTGCTATGTTCACACCTCTTAAAATCATCCCTAGCTTTATTGAGATGAAACATAAATAATGTTATTTTTAAAGATATAAGCCCTACTTAGCAAAAATATTACTTGTCATGAATTTGCCTAATTGACCGTATTTTCGATATGATTGAGGAGCGGGGAGTCAGAAGTCATCCAGCATGTTGGATTTGTTGGGTGATAAATAAAAGCTATATATTTCGTTTAGTATATATTTTTATTTAACTTTTAAAAACTGCAGACATAAGATTTGCTTCAAACACGTTTTTTAAAGGAGAGTTAAATTATGACATCTTAAACACTGATTATGCAAAGCACAATTTTATGAATAAATGCTATATATTTAATTTATACTTAAATTTTAAAATTTACAGAAATAAGTTTACGAAGCTATGTATCTATGGACTCATATTTTCAAGGAGAATTGGATTATGATGTCACAACTGCCGAATATGTATTGGATAATTTTATAAAACAAAAGTTACATATTTAATTTTATAAATTTCATTTAACTTTAACAAATTAGGGTATCGAGTGACATGTCAGTTGATTCGTATATTTAAGCTAGATAAGAATGTGTCGTCAGAAAAATGGTTAGTTGACTATAACCAGTGCCGTATATGATTCCATAAGGATATAATAAATGTGTTAGTAAATACACCAAGAAATACATATCTTCGGACTCGTGTTTTCAAGTTGAATGCTAATGTAACAGTATAAACTTTGATTATTCGAATGTATTCAAAGCCACATTGAATTAAGTAGTCGTATGCATAGTTTTAGTTAGGTTTTTAAAAGTAATGATGTCATCAGCGCAAGCCACAAATACAAGACCTTACTTCTAGTCATGTTTTACGCTTATTATATGGGTTGGACACCCAAGAACTTAAAAGCTTAGTTTATGGGTCGGACACCCAAGAACTTAAAAACTTAGTTTTTTGTCATTTATCTACTGCTGGAGCTAGGTGCATGGAAGTTCGAACATATCAAAGAGTAAAAATGCAATATCCCTTAAGCCTTATTTTAAGTATAGTTGGCCACCATTTTCCATCCACTGAAGATATTTAAATCTCAGGAATCATTCCTGACTCTCATTAACACGAAATTGTCAGTTATGCATTAAGCATTCTCATAAACATAGTTGGCCACCGCTTTTTATCCACTGAAGATATAGACGTCAAATTCGTACCATAAGGTTTGCTCCTGACTTTAATCAAGTTGGTATCATCGTTATGCCTTAAGTCTCCTTATAAGCATAGTAAATCACCATTTTAGATCCATTGAAATTATTACCGCCAAAGTCATACCATAAGTATCGCGCCTAGCTTAGATTAATATGATATGGTCAGTTATATCTTAAGCCATATTATAAGTATAGTGGGCTGCCATTTTCGAGTTATTGATGTCCCCACTAAATTCATAACATCATTAATACTCGTGACCTATATCAAGATAATACAATTTTTGTTCCTTAAGCCTTCTTATAAGCATATTTGGCTGTTATTTTCGATCAGATTGTCATAGCCACCACATTTATATCATATTTAACACTCATTTCTTCGATTGAGATGATATGAACCATTATACCTAAAACCTTCTTATACGTTTATTTCTCTACATTTTGTAACGGTACATCTTACATAACTAAGAAAATTAAATCATAGAGGCACACACCATGTTGAGAAAAAGAGTTAATTTACACTCCTTCAACTCCTTTTATTTTGCTTTATATGAGGAAAGGGGTTTATTCCTTTAGTCTTGCCTTATACATTTAAACAATGTGGAGGAAAAAAAATATTTTAAGGGGAAATATAAAATTTTGGGGGTAAATGTAAGAAAACCAAATGGTGAATAGAAACCAAAATGGTGAAGAGAAACAAGATGGCTGACACCTCTAGATTAAGGTCAATGTCAGTAACATCTAGTATGGCCGCTCAAGATGGCTGCTATGATGTCATCCAAGATGGCAGATGATGCACCTTGGTGCCTCTAGACCCTTACCTTATCCTCGGACATACCAATTCCATCTACTTTGGCTGTTCCTATTTCCATTCTGAACATTCCTTCTGCACCCTTCAACTATTCTATTTATATGTTCCTTGGATATTTACAAAAATTTTAATGTATTCAGTTCACATATGGTATTTATTACCTAACTCTCTTTGTTGAAGGGGCCCGGTGACTGAGCGGTTAGACTGCTCGCCTCCCACCAAGGTAAACCGGGTTCAATCCCCTGCCGGGTCTCTCCCGGATTTTCGCAAGTAGGAATTTTACCAGGCGATGCCACTGGTCGGCGGGTTTTCTCAGGGTTTTCCCCCGCCCTTGCATTCGTGGGCTGCACCGTTCTCACCTCATTCCACCTCCTCGGCTCTTAATACGTCGCTGTTAAGAGCTGCCTAAATATCTCAACTCACCTCTTTGTTGAATTGCATTTCCATGAAATTTATACCGCCTTCCCCTTCTTCCTGTATACTTTTATGTGCTGGAATAAATTGCATAACCAAATTATTCCAGTTACGAGCTTCGTACAAGGAGTTGAGTGGAGATATTTGGAAGGCTCTTAACATTGAAGTCTTGAGAACCGATGAGGGTAAAGCGAAGAGAGTATAGCAGCGCCGGAATGCAAGGGCGGTGGGAAACTAGAGATCCTCGAAAAAAAAAAAAACTGTCGAACAGCAACATCTCTCGGCACGATTCCCACCCTATCCCACACATCTAACCCGACTAATCTTAGTGGGAGGCAAGTGGTCTAAACACTACCCTGCCTTTCACAACTTTTGGTGTCGTCTGCACACCTGCCTCGACGTCAATGGCGGCCACTTCCAGCACCTACTCTAGGTATTTTGATTTCACACTCAACTGTATTTCCTTGTTCCTTTGCTCCGTTACACACATGTCTTTTAAAGGACTCGCCCTGTACTTGGAATTTTCTCCACCCTACTTCGCACATATCTGTACCTGAAACTCCACCTTCCCATAACATCCTTCGAGTTCATATTTTTGTAACAATTTTCATGTTCCTGCTCAAAATTATTCACAAAATTTGAAAAATTCACCGCACTAAACTTGCATAAGTATAATGAACTAAACACTGACTGACATGTCTTTGTGACCCAGTTTATTGGTCTGCAGAATGCTGCAAGCTCCTTAGATGGTATGAAAGTTGTTGTTTTCACCTGAGGCAGGTTGATCGTATGATTCTGTTTTTGCCTGTCGCAGGGATCGCCCTTTTGTTTCCGTCTAACCTAAGGTACGCGTAAGATTAACCAATACCTTGAGATGAAAGAGTGTTTTAGGTAAATGTTCAGTTGACAACTGAATCTCGTTAGGCAATGACGAAGAACGGGTGAGACAACGAACATTTCGGCATTTCTTATCGTTCCGGGTATTAGGAATGAACCATTTTAAGACTTATCATTGTAACTCGAATATGATTGTTACCGCCGCAGTTTAAAATTATCGCATCACTTAAACCTGTAACATCAAATGTCAAAAGTTGGGATTAAGTACCTGAAAAAAAAAAAAAAAAAAAAAAAAAGAAGAAGAAGGAATAATGCAGATGTTGAAGATATTATTCCAGAATTTTTATTTTCGTAGTTTTCCATAAAATGTAATGAGTTTATGTGATATATATATATATTAGTCTATACTTAACAAATTACAGATACAGCTAAAAAATAAAATCTATGGACATTTCTGCAGACTCATGTGAAATCACTTGAAAATTGCGCAATTTTGTTAATTGAAACAATAATTGATTTATGTCCAGGTAACTGTAATGCATTAACTCCCAAATTTTTATTTTCTCTTGCAGTACCAAGTAAGTTAAACCAACAGCAATAAGAAAAGGGTTAATTAGTACGATTTACGAGTGTTAAATACGTTTACCCTTTTCTTGCAAAGAGGAAATCAGTATTCTTACAAGCTTTTATTTAACTTGTCTTGTTAATTTGTTCGTTTGTACGTTCGGGTGAAATCTTGCAAGTTGATTCTAAACCATTTCCCGTTATTAAATTGAGCTGAAATTTCGCACACATGTGTAGTTCCCACGACAATACGATGTGACGGTACCACACTGAGCTGATCTGATGATGGAGCCGGAAGATGGCCTTAGGAACTATACAACTACATGCAGTAAACGTAGCAACGAGTTTGTTTTACAGAATCGAGTAACTGTAAAATGGAGATTAGAAGTGTCACTGCTGTTGTGCGCGTGCCTTTTTTTGTAGCAGCAAATGGTTCTGAAAACTATTATTATAGTTTACTCCTACAGCATGTCCCGTATCGGAATGAAAGCGAACTACTGGTCGGTCACGATACATCATGGGGATCTTTCTTAGCAAGGGAAAACCATATTCGTGATACAAACACATGGTTGGAGACTAAAAAGTGAAAAATTGAATTAATGTAAAAAAAACTTTTAAAGCCAACCTTTTATTTAAATGCACCAAAAAGAGAAAAATAATTATAATAGTTACACAATTTGAAAAACCTATGAGGTATGGTCGAACAGCCGTAATAAACTTTACTATAAATTAATATGTTTGTATCAATTTATATTTATTTCATAAAAGCTTGGCGCGAATATTCATGAGCCTTACGCACGTTATGTTCCTTCTATGCTTACGCAAATTTGATGCGCGTTCTATATTGTGAATAGTTAAGAGCCTTACGCAAGATATGGGCTTACTACGCTTACGCAAATGAGGTATACGTTCTACATTGCGCCAAGCTTTTATATACTAAATATAAATTGATACAAACCCATTCATTTATAGTAAAGTTTATTACGGCTGTTCGACCACATCTTACAAGTTATACAAATTGTGTAACTATTACAATTATGTTTCTCTTTATAGTGCATTCATAAATAAAGGACTGGTTTTAAAAGTTCTTTTACATTTATTTTATTTTTTAAACATAAACACATGATTTCCATGTCTCTCATAGATATGCAGTATTAACAAGAATATGACAATTGAGTTGGCTAATAAAACAAAACGCAAATTCACCCTTATCATAGCTCAGATGTTACAGTACCTACCAGGAACTGAACTTATAACCTCGTTACACACTTTTTTGGCTCTAAAAGGCATTTGTACACTTTAGTATGAGCTATTCACGGTAAAGTGAGCACTCATTTGAGGCCCTACCTACTATTTTCCTATAAGCTATTTTTTTTCCTTCCACCACTGTTTAAAATTGGCACGGAAGTAATAAAGACAGTGTATATATTTCACCGGACTCAAAAGTTAACGTCTAAGCCTACAATAAAATATATTCATTGACTATTATTGTAAGCGAGATGGCTTCTAAAAGTTCTCACTTTAGCATCAATAGCCTATAATCGTGTTATTTGAATCTAACACGATTCCTAATTGTGACACTTTTCATCGTCTTTTGAGTGGCCTTAATCAATTCGTAAGGGAACTAGACTTTCGCGACAATTCCCGGACATGTAAGATCACGAGGCAAATACTAAATGATATTTAAAAAAATTAAATTAGTAAGTATTATGTTTCAATTCCAAAGATATTCGTAGTATACGCTGTTTTGACAGCTAACGTTAGATGATCATTTCAAAAGCTTTCTTCAGTGTCCTCAGAAATTTGAACATTTTTATTTACACTTCTGTAATATCCTATATTCATATGAACCACAGGCAGCTAATGTACAAAGATACAAATCTTCACTCATATGTACTGTCGTTTCCTTGTGAAGGTAGAACGTACAAATGTACCTATCTAGACAGAAAAAAGTTTGCATCTCGAATTATTAAAATAGAGGCTTAATCTCATTTGAAACGTTTTAAAGTCAATATCATTCGTAAAAATTTTTAAACGTTGTTTCCAAACATGGAATTTTTTTCTCTCACTTATAGGACGACTGCAGAAGTCAGGGTAATTATAACTTTTACGTGAAAAGTTAATTGGTAATTTTTTTTTCTTTTCCCACCATGTTACGTAATGGTGAGGCGAATCTGGTGAAAAACTCTTTAATCCCCGCGAACTTCGGTATTGATTTATGCCGAAAGCAGAAGTGGAGAATCCGGGGAGGGTAGGAAATGGGAGCACAAACCCCCATCTCCCCATCAGCCAACCCTCTTTCCCCGTTTCCTCTTTTTCTTCTTCTTCCACTTCTTCTACTTCTATTTTCTTCCTCCTCACCGAACTGCTTTAATCTTGCGAGACGTTCCCTTTATATCCCCGCCTTTTCCTTCGTACCTCGTGGTGCAACGATCGCCCAAGTGAGCGGATGCGAGGGTGTGGGTTAGCGAGCGTGCGTGTGTGTGTCCCCGCCCTCTTTCTTCGCACCAATCCCACCCTCTCGTGCAACAACCCCTTTTGCGCGCGCGGATCAGGCGTTATGCAGCAGCTACCCCCCCCCCAAGACACCCCCTCCCCCTACTTAGCAGGCCCTTCTTTCCTCTCTCTCTCCACGTGACCGTAGGAAATTCGCGAGAACGCCGCGGGCTGCACATTCCGGCCTCCTCTCCCCCTCCCTCTCCTCATCAGCCGCCTTCCTATTCCCCATCGGCGACGCTGGATCAATGCAGCATCCCGCGCGGCCATCTTGGACCGATCTTAACTTCCTCTTTTTATTTTCTTTCCTCTCTTCCTCGGAGTACGCTCTGCTTGTCCGTACCTTCGACACCGGCGAACAAAGCTGCCACCGACTGTTACTAAAACCTCTACCAACTTCGCAGACACATCATTTCAGTTATAGACTGGCCACGATCAAGTGAGCACTTTTGAAATCAACCTTAGAAAAGAGTCACCGCTCCCAACTGCATATATTTTGACGGGCGCACTGAGTGACATGCGTCCAGTATAGTTGGTTACGATGGATTGAAAGTAGTTCCATAGCTAAGCGTCGAATAAAATATGTTAGGAAACCATTAATGACAACTTAGATAATTCTTTTGGCTTTATGTTTTTTTTTACGCACCGAAGTGCAAAAATTAGCATGTTTATAAAATATTCACTTTCCTGATAATTTCACAGTTTCACTTGACCGACGTATGAATAAAGTGATGAAGCCCATGGCAATGTTAATTTTATATGAGGCGAAATAGTACACACCATGAATACAAGTAGATGATAAGCAGGGCTTTCAAAAGTGCTCATTTTACCGTTAATAGCTTATATCACGTCCTAACTTCATAAACTGTTCACGACTTATTAAACTGTTTTGAAATAAACCTTTAAAAAATGTTATTGCCCTTTAGGTTGGACTCAGGCCGTGTTTCAATCAGATTCGATTTTCTTTTTTCGTAATTTGTATTTAGCATTTTGTAAGGTTTATTCGGAATACCCCGACATTCAACTATCTAACACGCCATGTTTATATTATTCTGATGATAGGCCTATAATTATTCCAAAATAAAAAATAGACGAAGTCTTAAAATAAACAGTAATTATTCCCAAAAGTATAAAATTTAAAATTAAGAAATTGGAACCAATACGATGCGAAATTGTTACTTAGAAAACATTTTTGTCATGAGAAAATGCCTATTTCAAGAATATTTCAGCAACTTGATATGTGAAATAAATATTGTTGAATACAATACACATTTGTTTACTCCAAAAACCTCGCCTAGATGTGCATTTAAACGTTTCAAACTGGCAAAACTATTATGGCGGTGGTTTGGTAATTTGTATTTTATAATTTGTCAACTTCGAGGCTGACAAAACGCAAAACGCAAATTACATAAATAAGTCATAGATTTTGCAGACAAAACGGGTCGCGTGGCCATTTTGTTATCAAACAGTACCGATTGGAACACGGCCTTAGCCTCATCCGTCAGTTGTTCGTCCGTCCGTCCGTCGGTCACGTCCGTCGCTCAACCAATCGCAGGGAAAGTTTTCTATCCGTCCATCTGTAACATATTTACCAAACTTTTCACTTTCGACGGACGGACGAATGAGCCACCGCCTTCTGACGATATTCCTTAGAAGGGAATACGAAATTTGAAACGAAATGCAAGGTGATGGATTTGGGTTTATTTATCTTTGACAATAAATCAAGAGATTTAAGATGTAAAAAAAAAAAGAAAATCTTTACAAATTCTTATCAAATACAAGAATGATTTCCCCAAAATGTCTCTCTCTTGAAAATGCATTTCCAGTCAAAATATATCTCCAACTAAAGTAAGATTGCAATGTTAAGTTGTTACACTGAAATTTTGCCGTGCAGAAGGATAGACGGACAACGGATTGTTGTGAATCGCTTTCAACTGACAGGTGGAAACGACAGACAGATGACTGTCGGATGCGACAGACTATTGTGAGTATACCCTTACCTGCAAATCTTATAATTGCCACTAACCTACATGTGCCCAATAAATTAAGTTATGACGGAGTGTGAGCATCTCCATATCTCATCATTTAATTAAAAGTGTTTGGTAAATGTTTGGGAATACTGAAATTATTTCTTTTGCTTTCTAATATTTCTACACGCATGCAAGTTTAAGAAAAAATAAATTTGGAAAATATTTGCTTTTAAAATAATTCAACTTTTTCAATCGAACGATGCATGAATGAATTCACCAGGGCCTCGTCAATGTATTTTTTACATATGGTGGAAGAATACACAATGTTCGTACAAATAGTTCTTGGGGAGGTCCTTTAAAAGTGTTTAGTTTACTGCGAACAATCTGTATACTGTATCTTAATAATCTGCAGACTTTGATGAATTTACATTAATTCGCATATTTGTGCGCTTGACTATACTAATTACTAATTCCATCATTATTTAAACAACTTTATTTTCGCTTTCTTTATACGACCCTTAACAACTAATCAACTGTGTTTGTATAAATTGTAATTCATCGTGGAACAACCTGTTTTCTTTCTCAGCAGTATTTCTGCACAATGAATCAAAATTTTCTAAGCTTCAATGTTAAGAGAAAAAATTCTGCAATTATATGACTAAATATGCCTTCTGTAATTAGGATTACCTTTAGCGTTTATAATCCGTGTGAAACCAGGAAAACTTCTTAAAAGGGTAAAATTTATTACATGTGCATATAGACAAGGTGTAAAATTATTCAACTTATTAAGCAGGAAAACTTCTTACTTGGTATCTTCTTAACATGGTTTATAGAATAAAGGTTGTGTATTACGACAAATTGCAGACGGTATTCCTTTATCGCAATGGAAATTTTTTCTACACGAATGCAAATGTATTTTTTTCTCCTTTGGAAAACAATGATTGTTAACCTTGCAGTGTCTCTAAATCGGGTTGATTAAATGATTTTAAATACTGCAAGCGGTTCCCAAGATGAAGTATGGAATCAAATACTGCAAACCAAGGTCTAGTGCAATAATAATAATTTTTCACACGCAAAATCCTCATTCTAATAGACGTATTGTATATAATTCAACAGGACGTAATTAAAGTACACAAAAACCTTCCGTAGGCAGAATTGAATACATATTTCAAAATTTAAATCCACAGCAGTTTATTGATGTACATGCAAAGTGCGTGAGTAAAACTGGAATTTTTAATAATACCTTTGCATGACTAACAGATGAGTGATTGGCGACGTATAAATCACCAACAGTATTATCATATTGGATGCGACGCATTGATTGAAACAATACCAACTACATATAAAGGAATGCACATCACACATAATTAATGCATTATGTAAACCCTATGCATTATCAGTTTCATAACACGTATCATAATAAGGTAAATTTCTAAATGCGAATATGTGACGAGTGGATCTAAGTTTAAATATGCAAATGTGAAGCTAAATTACGCAACTTCTGACTCCTACACTCTAAATCGGAATCAGATATTTTTTTTACTGATTGTCAGTTGAAACTGCTCCATCCGGAATCTGTAGGAAAAGAAAACTACTAATCTCTTCAGTTAAATGAAATCCACTAATACAAACAGTACAAAATCAGTTATTAATAGTCGATTAGTAAAAAGCACAAGGATTAAAAACCGCGCATTACGGTTTGAAATAAATTAAGTACAATAATTTTGTCGCAAAACAAAATTATTACATGTACAACGAAATTTTGGAAGTGGTTGGTATCGAACAGCCACCCCAAAACGCAACGCATTCTCTTGTTTATTTTGGCTGACGTTCTGCCAACTCCACTACTTTGCCAGTGAGATAAATGTTCTCGCATTTGCGTAGTACAATATATTTACAATGGCGAACGGCTGTAAGTTTCATAATGTGAAAGTACTTCATGTTAGTAGTATAAAAATGCCGGTTCGAGCGGAGCCCCAGTTATCAGAAAAACAACGGTAAATAAAATGCTCGAGCCATCAGAAAACCATCAGAAAAAAATTCCTCTTAATTTTCTTATTCCAAAACTTCGAATGCCGATTCGAACGCAACTGCAAAAAAAAGTGGCTCAATAAGTTGTGTTTGGTTAGATCGTAGTCTTTAGAAAAAAAAATTGTGTTAAACTATACGTTTGAGTACATCTGCAAAAATATGTGTAAAAAGTTGAGTTTGGGCGCAGTTGCAAAAAAGAGTGGCTCAAAAAATTTGAATACATAAAAATAACATGTTGTATATAATAAAGATGGATCACTTGCTAGATGTATTAAACGGAACCAAACAATTTAAAAAACTTTCCGAACATACAACTGGACAGTCCTATCCCATAAACCATGCTGAAATAAATGATACACGGTATGGATATAAAGTGGTAATTACTTCTGGAAATTTTAAAGTAACCTTACCAAACAGACATGTACAGTTTTTCAGTGAAAAAGTTTTAAATGACGTTAATCGTGGAGGCATAAGTTTTACATATGATGGAATGGTGGATTGTGGTGTTAAACAAATGCATTCTATTCGGTTTTTTAAAGAGTAAATGATCGTCGTCGTATAATTAGATATTAGTTGATATTTATTTGTGCTCATATCACTATAAAGTTTTAATGGTTATCCAATCATTAAAACATAATTATCGCTCTGACTTCGGCAATGTGCTACAACAGAGTCTAATTAAAATTTTAGATACACATCTCTAAATTCGACATATTAAAGTAGCTGAAACCTTGGATTCTTTTTCTAAATCTTTAATTGCACTTTCTATAGAAATATTATTCATCTCTATCACATTAAACATTAATAGCTTAAAAACTATTAACGTTATTATATGTAGAATATGACTACTTCCAGCCCAAAAAATATCTACGGTCTCATCTCTCGCTGTCCTTTCAGACAAATCAAAGTTAATTAACTTACCATTTCATCCTTAATTTCAACTATTATTTCATTAACTTGATTTGTTTGCACTGGAAAATATAATGGATAAGTTGGTTCGTAATAGATTGTGTCGCCAAATCCAAATGTTGTTCTTGGTTTAAAAGTGGTAATTATATTCGTTTCTATATGATTGTATTCATCATGTTTTAATATCATACCATTTACTAAATTACAGTGTATATTTATTGTTTCAAATGGAGCAAATGTTGGAATTGTATCGCCATAATGATCCACGTTTTCTTTAAGAGATTTATTTTCTACGAAACCCAAAAGTTTTCCTATTGAACCCCATTTTCCAAACTGTAATTTAAGCATACATTTTACTTTCACTCTGTTTGTTATTTTATTCAGCTCGAAAGATATATCATTTTATTTATCACCCATTGAATATACTCTAAATGAAAAAATTGATTTAGAGTTTTTTCAAGATCTTTTAAGCTATATTGACCAACTGGAATATCAATTGCTGATTCCGTATCATTATGACCCGCAAAATATAGCTTATTTCTCCCAGAGATAATATTATGCATTAGATAAGTAGTATAGAACTGAACTAAAGCCAATGAGTGCCCCTCTATCTCTAAAGGGTAATGTAGTCTCTTCTTTAACACTGAATTGTTAATCTGTTAGTTTGAATACTTTACTCATTTATTATATTATTAAAAAAATCTATTAATAAATGAGCACGAAAAATATGAAACATGTAGACTGGGATATTAAAATAAGAATACCAGACAAGACTGTATTGACAAAACGTCATGGTGTATTATTAACTAATAATATTATATGTTTGATAGTGGGCCCTAGTAACTGTGGAAAAACTACACTTTTGATAGATAATTTTATTTATGCTCAGGGATGGTTGGGCTTTGATACTCTCTATGTAATTCATAAAGTCTGGACCAATCAAAATATATCAATTTAAAGAAAGATATAGATGTAGCATCAAAATTATGTAATGAACTGATAGCATACTTCTTTCCTTCAAATGAAGAAACGGATGATGTAAATGAAAGTCATAAACAGTCTGTAGTTGTTTCCGATGATATCATACTTGAAAACCAAAATATGGTAAGGGATTACTTTACTCGCAGTAGACACAAAGATATTGATTGTTTCTATTTAGCCCATACATACTCAAAAGTACCTAAGCAGCTTATACGAGACAATGCCAATTTTCTTTGCATATTCAGACAAGACGAGACATATCTTAAAAATATTCATAGTGATTTTGTTGGTGGTAATATGTCGTTTGAGAAATTTAGGGAGACTTGTTCAAAATGTTGGAACAATGGATATGGTTTGTTAGAATAGATATGACTTGTAAGTTAAATAATGGCAAGTACCATAATAAAATTAAAAACTTTTTAAATTCTTAGATTACAAGTATGTTTTTAATGGAAATACTTCCATTAAAAACCAACATAATCTGACCTTTTTAAATGTATTCATATACCATAGTTATTTCAATAAACACAATTGTACCTTCGGGTACATTGTGGGCTTTCGGTATTTTAAAAAATATAATATCATCAGGGTATACTTCAAAAGTTTTATACATGTCAATTTTTTTCTGTTCATGGTATAAGTTTTAACAGTTTTATATTTTTCTGGTTTTATTATTATTTCAACTATAGTTCCATCTCTCATAAAAAAAATTCTATTCGATTATCAAAGTAAAATACTTTTTCTTTTGAACTGTATTTCCCAACTAAACGAATAATGTTATTTCTGTTTTTCTGATAGCACTCTAAATTGTTTGCATCCATCGGTGCAATTGGATCTCCCACATGTCTAACTTTTTTGTTGAAAATCTATTTATTATCTACTTCCAACTAAGTAAGATAGGCTTTATCCATGATCTTTTATTTCTTGTCAGCGTGACTATAAATGTGTTGAATTGTATGTTGGAAACAAAGTCGTTAGGATTGATCTTCTCAGTAGTTGTATCATTGCCCGTGTGTTCTTTAATTTGAGCTTCAATCCAAGAGCTCATTAATGCATTTCCACATATATCCATTGTTTATTAAAAGTGAAATAATTTTTGAAAATTTAACATTATGTGAAAAGCGATTTAGCACAATCACACAAATGACCACAAGTTACTTGATTGAAATTTTGAATCTAAGTTATAAAGATATTACTTCCGAGATATGCTATTGTCGCAGTAGATTTCCGCCAAATGAATCAAAATAATATTTGTTGTTTGCTTTTTTTCAATAGTATACTCAGTGTGTACCAGAGTTTGTCAAAACATCTAGATTAACAATCCCACATTCATTATCGAGTGGCATGTTAAGTAGCTCATCGATCATAAGAACACTCCGACAAATTTTTAATGTTTAATTTTTTAACCATTTGATCAATATTAAAGTTACTGAGTGGAGGTACTTTTTTGTCATTCTTACCCCACTTAACTTTCTTCAATCCCTTACCGTATTCCTCCATACCTAAATTATGTCTGTGTTGTTCTTCCAATTCTTGGTTTTTCTTCTTAGCATTAATTACTGATGTCGCGATATATTATGAACCACCAGCTAATGCTCCTAGAGCTCCCAATACTGTGAAAATTAAGAGTAAATATCCACCCTTGTGAACTGTCAAAACTATTTCCAGTTTTCATTTCTTTGGACATTTTCTTATGTTGTGGAACTGAATATGTGATAGCCATCCCTTTGTTCTCCTTTAATTTCTTGTTTTTACGATACAGTTGGTCTTTCATTAGGAAAGAATCAATATTCGAACCCTTCAACTCATCATTAGGAACTTGAAATACATTGTTTTTTACTTTCATTTATTATAAAAAATATTCTTTTTCATTTCATTTTAATTCCCCAGTCAAGCTTATGTTTAATATGCATCGCAGATCCAGTAACACCAGCCCACAATCTCTCATTGAGATCAGCATCTGAACTTAACAATCTTTTGAACGCTTTCTTTTCTAGTTCTTTGTCAGCGACATGTCTTTCAACTAGATCTTTATGATGATGATAAGCTATATAATGTTCCATTGCAGCCGCATCTAGAGGATTAATGGGTTTATCGCTACACTCAATTCTCTCTTTTGTTTGGTACCCGTACCTAAGTACTGATAACCGGGTGCATGCAACTCAAAAGGTAGTGAATTTATTGTGTTATTAAGTAACCCTTTTCTGTGATGCTCCAACTCCCACAAAGTATGTGGTATTGTATTTAACATTCGTATCAGAATGGTATACATTTCGGATTATTCACAACAAAGTCACTAAACTTGCCCGTTGAGCATATTCATTATTCCAACTTTTTCATTGTGACAGTTATAATTGCCAGCATTCTCTTCGCCACAAATAACAAGAAGTCGATCAATAAGCATCCTAACATCATCCATCCATATGTATTCTTTGGGATAGTCTGTATACTTCTTTATACCTTTCCCTTTTTTAGTTAAGGGATGTTTCTTTTTAATCGAATCGTAAATAGGTTTTACAATAATATTCTTTTTTTCCCTTTACTCGATTTTGGCATTCCCAAGTTTGGATCATTGTCTTGAAAAACTGTGTTTGTATCTGCTAGGATATGACTATAGTGTTCATAGTCGGTTGCAGTGTAGTCACTTTCTGTTACTTTCTTAGTAATTTCATCAAACCATCAGTTCCAGTGTATATCTGACCTTTTACAGTAAATATGTCATTGATGAATGTTACTTCCCTATCACCAATATACAATCTACCTTCATCAGCCTTTAGTCCAAAAACATAATTTTTGCAGTCAATTTAGAAATCGGCCACTTTCTTGTCAATAAATGTTGTTTTGTAGTTAGTTAACTGTGGGATATCAGTTTTCAAATGCTCCAGTGCTTCGTCATAGCGTCCATCATCATAGCATTCATCGTCATCGTCAATGTGTTTAACGCCATCATCATTGCATTCATCGCTATAGCATTCATCATTATAGTGTTCATTGTCATCATCAATGTATTTAACACCATCATCATAGCATTCATCATCATCGCCAATTCCTTTAATGCCACTGTCATAGCATTCATCAGTACCAGTTTTACCAAACAGTTTTCTTTCAAACGATGTTTCTGTTCGCCACTGTGGGTAGTCTGAATTCTAAACAGCAAATGGAACAAGTTCTTTTATTAAGTTCTTATTCTCATTTGTTATGTGTCCAATTTTTTGCCCCAAATCTTCTATCGTATCTATCAATGGTTGATCTTTTTTTTTTATCAAATTCATCTTGGCGAAATTTTCTAAAAGGTTTAAACTTTTCAATTAGCTGTCTTCTTCTATGTATATTCTTCTCTATTATTGTTTACTATATTTTGTTGTCTCATTTATTATATAAATAAATAAAAAGAACAATGATAACTTAAATGTATACTGTTTCAAATGTATGAAACAATCACTAAGTTCATATGAACTCACAAATACAAACAAAGTAAGAATTAAATGTTTTTGTAGATGTCGTGTTAATGATAATTCGATATTCACTGGTGGGAGTGTAAAAAACGATATTGTAAATTACATTCATATACCAATACAAAAAAACTTCCCCAGAAGAACGGTTTTGTCTTTTGGTATCGATGATCTTTGGTAAGCTGATTTAGTTGAGATGAATTCTGGATCTTTAAAAGGTATACACAGAATTAAAAAAGGGTTTAAATATATGTTAACTGTGATAGATGTTTTTCCCAAATATGCTTGGGCAATACCAATCAAGGATAAAATTGGTAAATATGTTACATTATCATTTAAAACTATTTTGAACGACCGCAAACAAATGTATTTACAAACAGACAAAGGGAAAATTTTTTACAATAAATCATTTAAGACATTAATGGCCAATAACAACATAACACACTATTCAACATACAGTGAAAAGAAAGCTAGTATTGTAGAAAGATTTAATAGAACATTGAAGGAGAAAAAGTGGAAGATATTTACTATGTATGGAAACTATAAATGGGTGGCTATATTACCTAAATGAATAAGTGAATACAATAACACTGTTCACAGTACAATCTGCATGAAACCCACCAATGTAAATGCAAAGAATGAAAGTTCTATTCTATTCAACATGTATGGAGGAGAAAGAAAAATGGTTAAACCAAAGTTTGCAATAGAAAATAAATTTTATATAAGTAAAAGTAAAAATTTGTTTGAAAAAGAATATTTGCCAAATTGGTCCACTGAAGTATTTGAGGTGTATGAAGTATTGCTCACAAACCCCACAACATATAGAATCAAATATTTTAAAAATGAACTTATTAAAGGTATTTTTATAAGCCAGAGCTGCTTAAGACCAAATATGATAAAGACTATTTAGTGGAAAAAGTTTTGCAAAGAAACTGCTGCTAATTAAATGGTTAGGTTTTGATAGTCATAATTCTTGGGTTGATAAGAAAAGTGTAGTTGTTAAGAAACGACCAAACAAAAAATAATTTGAATGAATACAACAAGCACATTGAGTTTGATATTCATATTGGCGATGTATTTTCACATCCGAATGAAGCTTATGTATATCAATATTATAAGCTAACTAAATGAGATGCAAATACTGATTATGAAAAAACTTCAACTATTGATCTTTGTGAGAATTTCTTCCCATTCCAGTTCTCAAGAATAGAGATCTCTAAATATGGTTGTATAATCGAAAGTATTGACAACCCTGCATCACTTCAACAATGATGCATACATTGATAGGTTCGGAATCAGAATCAGCATATTTCCAAATGTCGGGGATAGAGCTAGGTAAATATGCTAGGAAAGATAAGCGTAACAAAATTGCCTATCCATTATGATATTTGTTTGGGTTTATGAGAGATTGTAATGAAATATTCTGGAAAGGTGGGTACAAGATCACATTCATTCGAAATTATAATGATGATGTTTCTTTTTACAGAAGACCTCCAAAGAAAGCAGATGGATCTGATGATGTAGATAATATACCAGATGCTGGTAAAATTGTTTTTGAGAAATTGGAAATTCTGTTGCCAATTGTTGAATACAATCCTATTTGTAGAGATGAAATTAAAGGAAAATTATACAAACACATCAAAATTCCAATTAGTTTTAATTATTGGCAATATCTTGAAAAACCAGTACCTACTAATGCAAACTCATTTCAGTTTGATATAAAAGATCAGTTCAATTTAATCCAATTCGATATGCCAGACTTTGTCATTGTTGGTTTTCAGCACAGCAGATAAGAAGATCCTGGACAATTCACAAATTGTTCAATGTTTGACTCTTTTTTTGTCAGAAATATTTATATTAAGAATGGAAGGAATGCAGTGTTTCCCAAAAAGAATTGGAATTTAAACATTGATGATAAAATTTTCGATTAAATATATATTGCTTACAATGACTTCAGAAATTCAAAGACTAAACTAGATACGCCTTATCGTATTAATGAACTGCGCTTCAACTCTGGGTCATTTATTGGAAGAAGACCATTGTATGATATTGATTGTTCTTACAGAAAAACCGCTATTGTAAAAGAGCGAACTAATCTGAAACTTACAGTTGATTTTAATAAGCCAATATTGGTTACAACTATTTGTAATGTGGTACTAGTAAGCCAAACAAACCTAATTTATGATGTTAAAAGTGAAAGAATCACCGCAGTCCAATAGTGTGCAAACATGTATGATTATTAGTTTTTAATGGATGGTTATCCATTAAAAACATTTACTTAGATATAATTTTTCTTTAATAGTGATATAAGAATTTTTTTAAAGGGATCTGAAAAAAACTGTATGAGGTTGGGCATAATTAAAGTGGGTCCCTCGAGGGACCCACTTTAATTGTGACAACATCTTATACTTTCCCATTACATTTACTCGCAACACTTCTTTCAGATCAGTATTCTCGCAACGTCGTTTGCTTTGAACCATGGATTATTCTCTTCGTCGATACACCTTTTTACCAATGTAGATTAGCTTGTTGTTCACTATTGCATTTTGTTATGCTTCCTTTAAGCTCGCGAACGATTTTATGAGCACGATATCAGCAATCAGCTCATCGCGACTCATCGTTGCGCTCAAGCAGTTTCATATCGACGTGATGGGCAAATGCTATTTCATGAGGTTGTACAGCATTACGGGATTGCTGTTGTCGAGAGACAGTTGCACTTTCATCTCGGGGTACTCTTGCATAATTGCTTTGAGTCGTACAATCACCAGTCGCTTTTGACATCTAATGGTATAGTAGTCGATTCTGCCAGGGTAGATGAGCAAAAACTGGTGATGCTTGTCGAAATTAGTAGTAAACGGTAGTGCACATTTATCGATAAAATCTTTATCCATTGTAATCTTCTTATTCAAGTCATCCAGTAGCGGTTTGAACTTTTGCTCGATCTTGTACTCACCATGCTTGTGAATGGATGGTAGCACTTCTTCATACACCCAATCCTGGAATTTTTCAGCCGCTGCCTTCTTTGATTTCACGATCAATGCATACAACCCTGGTTCAATGATAAATACGGTGTGTTGCTGCATATTCAGATTTTGTAGTGTTCCCATGGTAGTGTATTAATGCCATCTTTTAGAATAAATCTTTTATCATCTTTGGGACTTAATGATTTTTCTCATCTCAATCGTATAGAGTTCATGTGTCTTACTTTTAATAAGATTCATACTTTTGTACAACACTTTTTTTTTTACCAAACAAACACTTTTTGTTGTCACCAAAACTAATCTTTTTTTCTCTCTAAAGTATTTCTCACACACTTTGCTCTTTTCTTTACACCACCTTCCACATTTATTGCAAAAATTTTGATTTCAATCCAATAAATTCTTTCATTATTTTTCCATTACACTAATATTTCATTTTGCCAATAATCTTTTTGTTAATTAACGGTATACCATATGGATTATCTTTTTTATAGTCAGCAGTATCAAAATGATCGACCATTTCTTTCATGTTGCTGTAGAAGCCTGGTGTTTTTATATAATATATGTACGAATCAGTATCTTCGTATCACAATGCAAAATTTTCCCCATACTTTGGTTTAATTATATTATAGTGAAAATCGTACATTAAGACATTCGATAGATCAAGTATACTCATTCCAACATAGATGGGTTTGTTAAAGAACAGTTTTGTTTTAATCATATGAACTGCAACCAAAGAGTTAGTAAATATAGCTCTATCTTTAAAGTTTGGTTTAGCCACTAGTTTATCCATTTGCTTAGAACTCTGTTTCTAATATTTTCCATTGTTTTTCCAAAAAATGGATTGTTCATTAATTTGAAGAAATCTTTTTCAAAGTCATTTGTAGACTTTGTTTGCATATTTGTGTTTTTGATCAATATAGGAATTGAGCCAATCGGATTGATCAATCTCCAAAACTCTATGGATCTTTTTCAACTTCATTCCAAAAGATAGATATTGCTTAAGATTTACATAGTCTAATGCATATTTTCTTTACCACCCAGATTAGTCAAGAATTTGGTTTTTATTTAAATTTCTGGTATTTTAATCTCTGGGGCCAATGGCAGATCTTTGTGAAGATCGTGTAGTTCATGTGGATATTCCAAATCAGCTTCCAATATATAACCATTGCTAGAATCATCTTCTATTTTTGTTACTTCTATATTTGTATTTCCCCACTTAAACCCACCATAGGGTAAATACTGACTCATAGCCCATCCATATAAGTTATTGGCGCCCAGATATGTAAGATAAAAGTTTTCCTTTGTACTATCATAAGCATTCATAAATTTATTATTTGCTTTAGCATATCGCTTACAACATTGCGAAATTCCACCACAAACATTTTTTTCTATCATCAGAATCATGCCATAATCTGTTAATAATTCTAGTTCTATTTTAGTATGTTTGGGCATAGCATCCCACGCTAACCCCGGGGCTATGAAATACCATGCTATATCTAGCTTATATGTTTTAAAACACACAGCTCTAAAATTTTCCATTATATCGGTCAATATCAATACATCAGATTTGTTATAGAGTTTTGTGTACTCTCTTAGAGATTTTATGTTGAATTTTTCCCACACCTTTCCCACAAATTCATAATCTTCATCTGCAATGTCACATTTATTGAGTTTGTTGTAAAATGCATCTTTGGATGGAAGTGATTTCTCACAAAAATTTTCAGCACTATCCATGTAGTCATATGGGTAATCACCTTTTCTTGTAACAAAGTCAAGAAGTTCATTGGAAAAATGCTTACATATTTCTCGGAATTAGCTTCTGGAAAGATTGCTAGAGAGTTTATCGATACTAATAGCCATAAATTTAAATGAGTCAATAAATCTAAGATTCACACTTTCACATACATGTTTCGTAAAATAAATATATTTTTCTTCATTGTTGGGAATTAGATCAATTTTATTTTCATCGATGCCAAGATCTCGTATGGATAAATGTGTGTTTTAACCAGATAGATTGTGTATAAACACTGGGGCAAAACATGGATTTCTATACGATATGTTACAATCTCTGTGTGCAGCTCCCCTAAATTTCCCTGTAAGATGATCATGATCTCTCACAGAATCACCATTCAAAGACTTTTCACAAATATTACAATGGGTAGCTGTATCATAAACAATTTGTTCTTTCTGAGTTAGTGGAAGCATTGTTTTTTTCATTTGTGTATGTATCACCAATAGACTTTGTTTCTTCCATTAGCATTTTAACGAATACACTAGATTCATCAGATCCTTCATAAGTTACTGGTGGTTTATAGTAACCATGTTCGTATTTTACATAGTAACAGAAGTTAATAGGCTAATGTTTTTGGTATGGTTTCGTGTAACATTCGTCAGGGTTTGGTTGGCAAGTTTCTATTTTATTCAACAAACATTCAAAATCAGCATATATCACAAACGGAACTCTCAGAGAATGATTTTTATTTTTAAATATTAACATGACATTTTTTCCTTTAAATGGTAGTTCAACTCTAACACCATCGTGATCTCTACAGTCTTCTTCGTGATCTTTTAGCTTCAGAGTAGAAATGTTGCAAACATCTATCACATATAAATATTTTGTGACCATTATTTGTTACTTGTGATGCGACAAGTCTCGAAAGACTTTTTATCCAGCAGTATTGGTCGTTCTTTTCGTCCTTGATATAGAGTAGGTTTATGTGCTTATCCGTTATATTTTTGTTGTTTTTAATGGACAAATTATATATTTCTTACCACCATCTTCTTCTTTGTATGCATATACATTAATAGAAATTCCACTTCTTTTCTCAATTTTTGGTATGCTATCCAATTTAATTGGAAATTCCAAACCCTTAAGTGCATCATCAAACTCATGTTCATAAGCTATGTATTTATTCGCTCTTTGAGGGTCTTTTTGTACTTGATTTAATACAGATAGAACAAACCACAAAAAAACCTTTTTGATCATTGTTCTTAGCATTAATTACCGACTGCTTAGTTTTGATTTTTTCTGGGAGATCAACATAAGAACTGTCCTTGAATGGTACATATTTATTTATTCGCACTTCTAGTTTAAATATTCTGTTCGAAAGCCCCCATCTCAGCTATGATTTGCGATATGCTGTTGGTATAATATTCTTCCAGATTAGTCGATTTCAGTATAATTTCGTTCTTTGTTTTAAAGGAGCTTTCTACATATTCAATATTCTCACCAATTCCCCTTTTGTACTCAGTGAAGAATTTCATGTTTACTTTGAATGATTTTAAATGTTTACTAATTAGTCCCATGACAGTTTCTTTTACATCGTTTAGGAAATGATTTGGATCTTGTATGCATTCACATTCTTTACAGCATGTCTTGATCCTACTTTGAAATGCTGTATCAATTTCTTCTACACTGAATCTGGGTGTGTACTTATGAATTTTACTTCTCAAGTGACTTCTTATTAGAGACGGTTTGTAATAGTGACTACACGTTTCACATTTCACTTGTTTGTCTCGTTGGAACTTCTGTTTTGATATTAAATGTTGTGATATTAAAAAAATTTCCCATGCATTTGTTGGTTCATGTGATTTATCATGTATTTGTGTAAGACCTTTGTGCAATCTACTTTTAAGATGACTTCTTATGAGAGATGGTTTGTAAAAGTGATTACAAGTTTCACACTTGACATACTTCTCTTGAGATTGCTTCTTCTTTCTTCTGCAAAAACGTCTTTTCTAAATTTATATTCTTTCCAAACATTACCAGTTGCGTTAGCCTTTTTAATTTCCATGTTCGTCATCATATTAGACATCAGTTGATTTTTATTTGTGCCTATCTATTATATACAACATTTTATTTTTACGTATTCAAATTTGTTGAGCCACTCTTTTTTTTTGCAACTACACCCAAACGCATATTTTTACGCGTATTTTTGTAGACGTACTCAAACGCAAAGTTTAACACAACTTTTTTTTCTAAAGACTACGATCTAACAAACGCAACTTTTTGAGCCACTTTTTTGGGGGTTTGCGCTCGAATCGGCATTTGATTCTTTGGATCAGAAAATTAAGAGTATTTTTTTCTGATGGTTTTCTGAATACTCGAACATTTAATTTACCGGTGTTTTGCTGATAATTGGGGGACTGCGCTCGGCCTTTTTATACTACTCATGTCGTCGAAATATATACATATTATGCTTACGCAGGCACATGTCTTTGTAAGTCTCTAAAGTCATTCTAAGTTAAGTTTAGTTCAGATGGTGTTCTTTAAAAGATAAATATAGTGATTTTAATGATGTCGTTAGTTTTTTCTATGTACCTGCCATTTTACTATGCAACGAGATTTTACAGAATGAAACTGTTATTTTGAAGAGACACATCGACTAGTAATAACTGTGTTTGTCGTTTCCCTATTATTTGATCTGTTAACTTGCAGACCGAAAAACTTTTGTTGGTGTAAATTCACCTTTCTTATTGAATTACCGCACTATCGAGTCAGTGAAATTATCACTGATCTCTCTTTCACTAGAAATAACAGTTTGAATCTGTAGTGTCTCGTTGAATTGTAAAATGGTGGATGCTAGTTAACATCGATAACCTTGTACATTGAAACCACTATATTTATCTTTTTAAAGCACAGAATACGAATTAAACTAGAGATAGATTCACTTTCGAACTGTGCAGAGACATGTACTTGCATTAACCAACTATAAATAACTTGTTTTTTTTACGGCTTAAATTTGTACATTTCATTCAACTGATGAATTAGTGATATTTTTTCTACAGATTCCGGATGAAACAGTTTCAACTGACAATCAGTAAAACATTTCTGATTCCGATTTAGAGTGTACGCTGTTATTTCACGCTTGATTTTATATCTTAGCCTAATCATTTGCAGGCGAATGATTAGCATTACCTGTATTTACAGATGTACGAAAGAATTATGATATAATAATTTTAATTTATCTTCCTATCACAATCCTCAGTGTATAGTGTTTGAATATAAAAGTAAAATCCAGGCACATTGCCGATCTAATGTGGTAGTACTTAGAAACCATTATCGCTAGCACTTACTCAGATGAATTGTGTGAAAAAAAAAGCCTGGCAGTTTAATTCCTTACCTTTATGTTGTAGTGCATTCAGCTGATCCGTTTGTAATTATGTGATGTTAATATTAAGTATGGATATTTCATAGTACTTACTTTTACAATGTAAGCGCTGCTTCAGAAAAGCCGCAAGGTCCGCTAATAAAAACTAATTTACAATCTGTCCACCGCCTTTCCTGAATGTGATAATATTATTGCGCTGAACAACAAAAGTGGGTTTCCAATACTACAACATTTAAAGTTAAGTTTCAACTTTACATTAATTTAAATTTAACATACGTAAATGCCGCACATGTAGTTTGAATATCGTCCGTTTATTTAACAGTTGCTTTACTCGCACCACAAATACATACCTGTACTATCAAACAACGAATGTTATCAAAAATACCTACAAAAGATGGCAACACTTCAAAAACACGTATGTGTTATTTATTTGGAAAAAGTTATTTACCCCCGCAATACACACAGTGTACACAAAATAGGTAAGTGATAATAAATTATCATTTATCATAGGTTCTTATCAGTACTTCAAATACCACCAAGGGCATAGGCACGAAATATTATGATTGCGGACTTAAGTTACCCTAACTTTCAGTTGTCAAGTCAATTTTACTATTGTGCACATTGTATCTAATGGAGATGGAGCAGCGATGGAATTAGGACACAGGGGCCACGACTACCCCGAGGAAACAGAACTTCAACTACCTACAGGATAATCTTCGTCTGTGAAATCCCCCCCCCCCCTTTTTTTTTTCCATCAAGCCATCGTCTGGAGTCGAACTGGGGACTCGTATAATATGAGGCTGATATCTGACCGAGGTTCCAACAATGGATCTTCTACATACCGTATACAAAGTTTTCAAAACATTTTATTTTGTATATTTTTCCAATGCTGTAGAACGGAAGTACGAGAAGTACTTGGTAGTTTCCTCTGCAAGCTTTGCACGATGACCATTACAACATCGCTGTCACTAAGTTAATTGGGCAGTTTTGAAAGTTTCGTTTAGGATCTGTACTTAGCCCACTAGGTATCTTACTGTCATAAAAAAAATTGATAATTTATGGTATTTATGTATAGGGAACTTGATACAGTGGCATTGTTGGAAAAACTATTTTAATATCTTGGAAGTTCTATCTATTGTTTATAAATGTAAACCGTTTTCAATTGCCACTAATTTAATGAGCTGTTACGACACGGTTCCAATTCTTCCTAGTCCTTGTAACACTGTTTTAATTTACGACAGTTGCTGTAACGTTGCATACTGTAAAGTTATTTTGTACTTTTACAAGAAAAAATACTTGAAAACCTTGTTTCTGAAAATAAAAAAAATTATTACTTCTGCTAATGCAAAAACTTTGTTGTAGAAATGCAACGTACATAGGCTAATGCAATATTAATAAAATCTACGCTTCAATTTCAACTTAAGTGTTTCAAAACTCGTAATAAAATTATTATTAATTATTTTATATGCTATTAAACAACTATGATATATAAATAAGACTGAGGTAATAAATACATATTTATACACATACATGACATAATATACATATGTTCACGAGAAATACTTTCGAATACCGAGACTCGAACAGGTGACCATTGAACTGGAAACACTAACGTTTTACCACAGAACAAACATGTCTTACAACTCTTGATTCCCTTTTCATTGTGCCATACATACATATGTATTAACTTGGGCAAGAACATATTAATACTACGTCTTGAGAAAATTGAGTCTGCACTTTACAGTGTTATAAAAGTCTGTAGGTGAAATGCACATTTGAAAAGTCACTGTTTTATAAATGCAGTTGTCGGAATTATTATATACGTACAAAATATTATTACAGTCTGTTCTGCTGGTTGCAAAAATTATTGGGTTACTGAGAAAAACTATACGGTTGTAGGAGCCATCTAGACTGTTAAAACAAGGAAAACCCATCTAATGGGTTGTAGGTAACATCTGAATATTGTTAACATTGATAGTACCTCCAACCGAACAATTTTTTCAATTTTTTGATATCTCCGACCACAATCAGGATTGCAATAACCAAACAGAATATTATTTTGTTACTAACCTCAAACCCGATTACAGATTAGTTCAGTACTAGCAACAGAATATTCTGTTAGGTTATTACAATTCTGATTGTTGAGTGGGAACAATCCAAATACTGTTGGTGTTTTGCTGTAGTATGAACTCAGTACTCTGTTGTAAAAACCAGACGTATAGTAGCAAGTACAATCACAGGGAGTAATACAACAAACAGTTGTGTTGGTATTACTATACCTATATGTTAACAATGATTAGATGGTACCTACAACCCACCAGGATGGCTGTCCCTATTTTAACATTCGAGATGATTCCTACAATCATACTATTTTTCTCAGCGTAGGAAATTACGCATAGCCGCATCATTGAATCAGCTTATTTTTCCCAAGAAATTAAGTTAAAGCCAATAAATAATTGTATACACTCCGATGAAAAGAAACATTTTCAGCGCCGATGCAATGATTATTATTTAGTAGCACGTCACTAGTGCACACATTCAATTTTAAGAGAAATACTTATCACAGAATATAATAGTCTGTAACTTTAACTCGGTGACTTGTGTTTCGTGGTCAGTACAAAGATTTTTCCTAGGTCTGCTACAAATTCTTCTCTCGTAACGTTACAAAACATTTTACAAACGACATGACTGTATTTTTTTTTACAAAGGTTTGAAAATATCCAAAGAGTTTCTCAGCACATAAAAAAAAAAAAAAAAAAAAAAAAATGCAGAATGCTGTATGCATACAGAGGAAAGAATTTTATTCAAATATGATTTTTACATTTTAAAATATTAAACAAATTTAATGTATGTTAGCTATATAGAAACGTTAACTAATTAAATATTTATTGTAAAAGTACCGGTCGAAAATATGAGGGGGTCGTATAAACGACAACATTTTTGCCATGACATCTGTAGAATTATCTAGCAGTTCACCATAGGGCCTATCACGAGCAACTTATTCTCTTTTTGTATGGCTGTGAATAAGGAGCTGTTTTTTCACGGAAATAAGCAGTTTGAAAACCAACGCTTGAAAAAATCTCTAGCCGTAATTTCATGGGTCATATATGCGTTTTAATGTAAAGACTAACTGGCTTATTACGTTCAAAGTTTTCAGTTAAATATAACTACAGCAGGACATCGTTTATCTGGACAAATTGGGACAGAACAAAATACGGATTAACGAAAATCGGAATGATTCTGAAATCAAGGGGAGTAAAAGAAAATTAAGTACTTGTACACAAATTACATAAGCGGTATTTCCCCATAAGTGGTTCACAAAACTACTTCGAACCCACAAATAACGTTTGTTTAATGTTCGCTGCTAAAGTAGGCAGTAATCAGTCATTTGTTTAACGAGAAATGTTTTGCCATTTAACGTCGAGTTTGGCTGAAGTTGTCGACCAAAGCGCACTCATATTTAGAAGGCAGGACGGCGATATTCATAAGTCATACTAATTAATCAAGAACGGAAGTTTTTGGATGGCCGCTGTGGGCAAACAGAAGGGGGGAAGCAGACCCCCCTCACTGATCGCCCATCTTCCCTCTTTGAAACCACCCCCCCCCCCCCCTTCCCAAAGTGCCACCTCCCCACCGGGGAGGAGTTAGATGGACAAGGGGGGTATGTTTTACATTTTGTGAATTGTAGTGCGTTCCATACATCACTTTTCGGGCATCTTAATGGTGAAGCCTGCAGAGAAAGGTCTAAGCATGATTTGGGACAATTGCCCTTCACCCCTTTACAAAAGGGGGGGGGGGGGGTTATTCATTGGCCGTGAATGTTGTTTGTGGATATTTCACTCCCGAAATAAGTGTGATCAGTGTTATCCCTGGAGTCTGTGTACAGGCGACTATTTCTTAAGTCATAAATTTTAAGTCTTAAATTTTAAGTATTAAGTCGTACTTTCACCATAATTGCTACTGCATGTCGGGATGTGCGAGCCAGCACGAGCCGAAGTTCCCAGACGGAATTGCACCATAAATACTAATTCGTACGGTTGCCTGCTTCATCTATGGTGGCTCAGCCCGCGCTTTCAGCTGGCCCGACCCGTGGTAAAGTATTTATTATACAACAAAGTAGCGACCGCGGATGTGTTAGCCGCTAGAGCGATCTCCTCCCACCAAAGCGAACAGAGCTCGATTCCCTACGGGATCACTCCCGGATTTTAATTAGTGGGAATGCGCAGGACGTATTACGACGGGTTTTTTCGGGGATATCCCGTTTCTCCTGCCCTTGCATTCCGGCTCCGCTCCATACTCATTTCACTTCACCCTCATCGGATCTCAAGACCTAGTTGTTAAGAGTCACGTAAACACCTCCGATCCAACAACAAAATAAATTATAACACCATCACACATACTACATTCTGACGACCCGGATGAACAGCAAATTCCGATTAACGAAGGCCTGCTGTAGTTATCTTTCTGAACGATTCCTCAGTGACATTGTTGGTCGTATGGATAACATAGGCTGTTCACGGTCAAATGAGCACTTCTGAAAGCCCTGCTAAAGATCTACTTGTATGCACGTTGTGTATTCTTCCGTCTTATGTGAAATTAACATTGCCATGGGCAACATCACTTTATTTATCCGTCGGTAAAATGAAACTGTGAAATTATTAAGAAAGCAAATACTTTACAAATCTGCTCATTTTTACATTTCGACGCATTAAAAAAAAACAAAAGCGAGAGAAATAATTTTAAGTGATCAGAAATGGTTACCTAACATTTTTTATTTGGCGTTAAGATAGGGAACTACTTTCCATCCATCGTTATAAACTTTACTGGGTGAATGTCACTCAGTGCACCCATTAAAATATATGCATGTAGGTGCAGTTACTCTTTTCTAAGGTCTATTTCAAATGTGCTTATTTTATCGTGAAAAGCCTTTAGTCGCAATACTCATGGTGATGCTAATATTTGATTGTGACAATGGAAGGATACACCGTGGGCCGATAGAAGAAAATTGAGCTATAACATGTAATGTGAATGGCTCACGTCATGAAGAAATACACATGGGTGCATTCCAGGCAGCGGAAACAACGCACCCATGTCCAGTCCTTGGTGCATATTGACGGCGAGGTGCTTGGTGTTCGTGTTGATCTCGCCCTTAAACTGTCTGCTGTTTCAGATATTAAAATAACTGAAATTTCCTTCTGGTAGGCCGTGTCAACACCGCGTTAGTAAATTATGGTTTTCCTGTGACGTGATCTTTACGTAAGTAATTCATTAAGATTTCTCACAAAACCTAATTTTTAATTTGCGACAAAATTCCATTCGTCTACAGGGTGCTGGACGATGACGCTGGTCGGCGGGTTTTCTCGGGGATCTCTCGTCTCCCCTGCCCTTGCATTCTGACTCAGCTCCATACTCACCTCATTTCACCCTCATTCTCAAGACTTTGATGTTAAAAGCCGCCCAAATCTCTCCACTCCCACTCCATTTTACATGATGAATTTTAATCAAAGGAATTGGGGTGACTGGTTACTAGCAAATTTGAATGAAACTTTGATGCCTATGTTGTATTTGCAAACAAGCGGCTGAGTATTTTGTTTGAAAAGTCACTGAGAAGGGAAAACAAAATGTATTTTCGAAACTATTAAAAAATAAGTAATATGCAAAATATTTAACGCGGATAGGCACTCCAGCACTTCATTGTCGTGCTTGGTTGTCACTGGAATTAATTTTTTTCTCTCTCAAAATGCGCCGGTTGGCAACCCTGATCGAAGTACCACCCACCCGCCACCTGCCGTCAACGACCCCTTTCCGGGTAAGAGAGGATAGAAAAAAGGGGGGGGGGTGCTGGGTGGGGGGTACCGGAGGCAACTCCGGATTTCGGATGACGTGACCGATCCGGCGGTCCGGAAACAGCAGAGCAGGCGTGTAATTGGTTCAATAAGGGCCGGAGCAGAGGGGAAGTCCGCGGCCCATGTTTCCTGCCTAATGAAGGCACTTTGGGGCCGGGTCCGTCCCCTGCACTGGGGGACGCATGCCCGCCTAGTGCGGATGGAGGGAGGTCGGGGGTGATGGCCGCGACAATGCTGGTCGCGCGACTCACGACAACCATGTCCGGGGACACCCCATGCCCACGTTCAACCCGTGCGGCGAGTATCGGCGCAGAGGACGCGTGCCAGCGGCGCGGGACAATACAGTCCCAGCGCTCAGCGGCTATTTTACATATCGAATCTCAGCACACCGTTTACATAAATACGTGCTTATAGAATCACTATAAAAAAAACGAGATAAAATTCCCTTACATGTAAGGGAAGCTAATTACCTCTACATGTAAGGTAAAATTACCTCTTAAATGTAGAGTAAATTCACCTAAAGGCTGTTCACAATAAAGTGAGCACTTTTGAAATAAACATTAGGAAAAAGTCACTGCTCCTACCTGCATTATATTTTAACGGGCGCAGTGAGTGACATGCGCCCTGTAAAGTTGGTAACGATAGAGGGAAAGTAGTTCCATATCTTAACGTTGAATAAAAAGTGTTAGGTAACCATATGTGATAACTTAAATTATTTCTTTCGCTTTCTGTTTTTGTTATGCTTCAAAGAGTAAAGATAACCTGATTTGAAAAATATTTTCTTTTATAATAATCTCGCACCTTCACTTCACCGACGCATGATTACAGTGACGACGCCCACAGCAATGCTAATTTTACATACGACGGAAGAATACACAACGTGCATACAAGTAGATCGTAAGCAGGGCTTTCAAAAGTGCTCATTTTACCGTGAACAGCCTTTAACAAGTAGGGAGAACTATTCCGTACCTGACAAAAGTGTGGAGAAAATCCCATACAAGTAAGGGAAAATTAACTATATTTTATAATATAATTATATTTAAAGATATCTCGGAGTATAAGTAGGTACTGTTAATTTTTTTATTACCTATATCCTGTGACGAATAGTATAACCGAAACATCAACATTAAAATACTCTACACTTTCTGGCGGGTGGGGGGGGGGGGGCGAACGATGGACACCTATCACGATAGGCCGATGTGCTATCCATCACACATGCGACGACAGCTTGACAGCATCAGTGGATATTGGCGTGTGTTTATTCCGTTCGACCTCCCACTTAGCTGTTGAGACAATACTGAAGAGATGCATGCGTCGTAAGGTATTGTTCCCTTCCATTTATGGGATTTTCCACCGCTATGCACGAACATTTTTCTCCAGAGTGCGCTAATTATACCTTACTTATAAAGAGCCATGTTCGACAGCTTGTATGATTAAACAATACAAATTCATTTTAATGTAAGAAGTATATAAAATACAATTATCAAATAGTTACAAATGAACGAGGAGATCCACACGTCGTAAGGTAATTTTCCCATCCATGTATGGGATTTTCCACTACCATGTACGTGAATTTTACTCCAAAGAGCGGTAATTTTACATAACCCTTAAGGGAGACTATGTTCGCCCCCCCCCCCCAAGTTTGCAAAAACAACCTTACACTTGTCAGGTAATTTTTCCAGTATATTTTCCAGTGCTGTTAAAGGTAAACTGAGCACTTCTGAAAGCGCTGCTTAAGATCTACTTGTATGCACGCTGTGTATTCTTCCGCCATTTGTACATACAATATTCACGTTACCGCGGGCCTATCACTTTATTAGTGCGTCGGTTATGAGCAAGTGAAAATTTTTTAGAAAAGTAAATATTCTACAAGTGTTATTGTTGCACTAATATTCATAAAAAAAAAACCAAAAAGGTAAAATTATAAATATTTCAGTATTCACAAATGTCTACTTAACACATATAAATTAACGTTAAGACACGAGATTCCTTTCTCTCCTTCGTTATTAACTTAGTCCGATGTGCAGGGCCACCCGTCACAGATCTCTTGAAAAAACCAAACATAAATGGGAATCTAAATCACTCTTTTGCCACCTCACCTGGTTTGTACACATGTGCTCAAAAGACGAAGCAGAAAGAAAACATACCTTATAATTAGTCACCTTCATACAGCTCCTCGTTCTGTGCTCGAATCAGCACAATACATTCACATGGCAATTTTCATAAAAAATAATCTTAGGTGTGGATTTTACTACTCACGGCGTTGCTCAGAGGTTATTGACAACGGAAACTCATGATTTAAGTAGGGCTTTGAACTACTTGTTTACTCGGAGTCCGTAAGTTCAATAATAACGGGCGATTGGCCACGTGCCCTCATCGATCCGGCATCCTCGTAATGTGGCTGAAAATTAACGATTCACGACCACCGAAGTCCCACGACTTTCTCAGGAAGAATTTTAATTTTGGGCTGATTTACTTTACAGTGGTGTTAAAATCATGGTAACCTTGATGGTTTAACGTGGCACTGACCTGATCCATTGACATCCGTTCGAAAGGCCGGCGCGCCTGTCCAGCATGGCGAAGTCTCAACATTTGAGCTACTTGCCTGGTATTTGAACGTTTGCTAAAAGTTAGCGGGGCGAAGTCCGTGCCAGACTCAATCGGTCATTTCAGGTAGCTGGCGCGAGCACTCGTAAAAAGTGAGAGAACTGGTTCGACTCCCGATATACGTGGGGAGCCCGTTCATGTGTTTAAAATATCAAAATATCTCCATCCAGGACGTTACGATAGACTCCGTATTTCAACGCTCCGGGCCACTATGCTACCCGCAACAACGACATATTATACTTCAAGTAAAAATACTTCATATTCATAGCCATAAAGCTAATGTAAAGGTAGAAAAAACCTTCCGCATTATATTAAAGGCACCGTTGCTGTAATTTGGAACTCATTCTGCGAAATCAGGCAATGTGACGGTTTCATCAAAATCGTTAGCAACACCCATATTATTCGAGTTTGTGTAACCAACCACTATGCGTGATTTCGGAAAACACACTTCAAGATACATTATCGCAAGACCCATAGTGAAATAAGCCTTAATATTTAATTCTAAGTAAGTATCAAATTTTGCATTAACTGAATTCCATTTCACCAGGTATGGTAAAGGTCTATATTAAACCTCTGCTAAACTGGATTCCAAATGGGTCTATCCGTTAAGTTAATTGGTTTCATAATAACCGATAAAATCGGTATTTGCGCCGACACCGATATGGGTGTCATGGGTATCAGAGCCGAAAGAGGAGCGGACACAAATCGTCGATAACGGTGTCGGAGATTGCCAACGATCAGTTTCGCGTGTAATTCGGAGCTATCAAAATGTCTCCCATGTGGAACATAATGTTGTATTTGTTGTGTTTGCTTCATCTCCGGACAGAATTCAAAAACGGAGGGGAAGAAAATGTAGGGAGTATCCAACAGCCGCCGCAAGAAATAGTGAAGGCACTTATTTTACTCTATATGGGAGACTGTGAGAGGATGAGTGATAATGTTCCTACATTCGACTAAAATACACAGTGTAAAGGAATTATAACCAACAGCAACAGCACTCAAGGCAAGTCACCACTACCACCTCACACAAAGCGATAATTAACTCTCGAAAGATGCTACAAAAACAAATGCTCGTCGGACGAGTGCGCATCTGTTCTGCTCTTTGATATCGGTGTATCGTCTAGCTAGAGGGCGAGATAATTGTGTCGCGATGGTCCGCTATGCGGCCTCGCTTTTGTAATACATGAAAGTCCGTTTTCTACTATATTGCTGTCAGCGGAGACACCGATTTCATCGATCAGTGTACGACCGGCCTTAGTCATCATCAAGAGATCCATTACCTGAAGCAAAATGAATTATCATCATCGTAGTATATATAAATCAGTCCTTGTTTATGGCCAGTTTTCAGTTAAATGCTAGTTTTATACTGAGATTTCCTGGCTGGTAAAGTTGTTTCATTACGTGATTTTTTTGTGTATTACGTTTTGAGGAAATATTATAGTGTGTGTATGTAAATGCTCCAATACTTAATAAAGGATAGGAGAACAAGGTTGATATCACTTGATGCATGGCAGACAGACTTTGAGACTAGGATTTCTCTCATTGCTCTCTTCGAGGCCGCGTTTCGCGCAGCAGCTAGAGAGCTCGCCGCTTGGTTCTATTCCCGGCGAGGTCGTTTCTGGATTTTCGCACGTCAAAATCGTGTTGGGAAATGCCGATAGTTGGCAGATTTTGTCGGAGATCTCCAGTTTCCGTCGTTCTTGCATTCTGACGCTGCTGCATCTCCACCTCACCTCGCCAACGTCGGTTTGCAAGACCCTATATTATGAGCCGTTCAAATCTCTCCACTCATTACTCTCGTGTTGCAGGAATTCCTGAGTTTTAAACTCCCTGGAGTCGTGCGCCTAAATAGTTTAGAAGAAGTAGAAGCAGAACCTTCAGTTAAATAAGGATTATGAGACTGTCCACAACATTTTAATTCATTGTGGGATGCTGGTTAAACTTCATCCTCTTATGAAGTGGGAGGATGTGATAGTGAAGAGAACATATTTGGACAGCTCTTAACAGCTAGGTCTTGAGAGCCGGTGAGGATGAAGTGAGGTGGATATGGAGCAGAGCTGGAATGAAGGGGCGGAGAAAACTGGAGAACCCCGAGAAAACCCGCCGACCAGTGGCATCGTCAGGCATAGTTCTCATTTACGAAAACCCGGAAGTGACCCGAGGAAATGACGTGGTGCATTTGTCTGCCTGAGAAGCTAGATCGTCAGAAAGATAGGTCCTCCTCTTCTGACATTTCACGGTTTTTCTTCAGGAGTTCAGGATTTTTATATCTACTCGAACGATAATTTGAACTGGTCGGAAATCTGATTGATCAATGTTAAGAGACTGATGTAATCACTATGCTACCTCTTAGCAACTTTGTGTGATTTGGTAATGTGAAGGGCATTGCATTTCCTTTTAGGAGGACCTCTGGTCATGATTGTAAGCAGGTGTAAAACTTGCCATAGCTTTATAGAAGTTTTTGGCTATTTGAATGACTTAAGACGATTTTTAACCAATGATGAAATGTTGCATAGTATGCACGTAAACACGTACGGTGATAAGAATTGGACAGTAAATAAAAGAGATGCTGAAATGAACACTGCTGTGATATTAGAGACTATGGAGAGCATGTTGGAATTTTTTAGGCCAGAAATTTCAGTTATATAAAATACGAAAAACAGCAGATTATAGGCAAACGAGACTATAAACATTGCAGTAATATAGGCCTACATCGAGACTATGGGAGAACATTACTCGTGCACACCTTGAAGAAGAAAATTCGTTAGATGACATAGGTCTCGACACGTTTCGTTTCCTTGATACAGCTTCCCTCTTTTAACTGACATTGTATAGCGTGCAGGCTGGATTGTATCTGTGTGGAATGCCTTCATCACTATGATGCCACAGTGCACTACGTCATATACCTAGGCCGTGAATATAAGAACTCTAAGAAAAGCTCGGAGGCCGAATATATTATTACGACATGTTAATGACACATAGAAGAAAATTGTGGGTGTGTTTTATATGACAACTGTAAAATGCCCTCAGTTTGCACGAATATATAATTGAACACGCTCGCCATAACCTTGACTCACGGATGCGCCGATGCATCTCTGGAGAAATTCTGTGTTTCGCAGCCTAATACAGAACGGCGATAAAGACTCCCTTCATCGTGAAGTGGGATTCCATACACAAGTGATATTAAATGTCACAAATAAAAGTCTACTCAAGGCTGTGCGGGCCAAGAAATCGGCCCATCTTTACCTGCCCAACAGTCACGGTAATTTCGATTGGGAAACCGGCAAACCCTGACAGTGAAATGAGCAAGAGCTCCATTGTGCAAAAACTAAATGTCTCGTCGTTTCGGTAAATACAGCCGACATTTTATAAACGACCGTTAAAGTTTTACTTTAAGTGGAGTGGCTATGTTTGGGCGGCTCTTACCAGAGCATCCGCATTCAGTTCGACACTTCTGTCATGAGGCTGCTGTCAAACGACAGCTGGTGACGGCATGTCACACAAACACGATCCAGCCCTCGCGCCATACAACGCAAATTATGCAAAGGGTCGGGTATATGGATAAAGAAACGAAGTAACTCTGGATCTATGTTCAATTAATGTCCCCCGCTTTTTTTCTGCAGATAAGAAATGTTTATCCATAGTTTTGACGTGTATTATCGTAGCATAATTTATAAAAGTTATTTATAAGTGTAGTATATGGCTATATCTAGAAAATACGAAGAGGTATGATGGCAAGAGAAAAGGCTTCACGGAATACCAAAAACGATCTTAGGAGAGCAAATAATTCTTAAGAAAATAAACGTTGAAGAGAAAGAGAAAGAGAGAGGAGACGGAAGTATGCTCAGCTGACCCAGACACAGAAAGCAATGCCAGACGTTAAAGAAAAATATGCTTCTAAAATATTAATTTGATAATTGAAAAACTGGTTAAAAAATCAATTACGATTAGACTATATTTTATAAATACTAAAACGTTAAAACAGAAATGAGATGTAACCTCTGGTATTCAAAAGCATTCTCGGAAGCTTGTGTGTTGAACTACTTTGACTATATTGCACCAATGGAAAGCGCAAACGGTGGTGACCATCGTGACTCAGCTCTTCAAGTTGGCTTCTGAACAGGAGGATTGAGAGTTCTATTCCCGGCTAAGCCACGATAAAGTGAGACATTTACAGACAGGTGTAAGCTTAGGTTAGAACAGTATGCGAATTATCTTCCATTTCACTACCCGGAATAAAACCGGGATTTTAATCGGTGACAAGAGCGGTAAATTAAACTGAAAAAAAAAAAGTAATTTGCGACCCATTACACAGAACACCATGTTAACACTTCGTAAATCACTCTTATTAGCTAGCCTTGCGGTAGTTGTGGAAAATTTCGTTTACGCTAAAGAAAAAAAAAGAAAAAAATTGAGAACTTTCCTTAGTATTATCATCAGATACTTAAAGATGGCGCAGGTAAATAAATGGTAAAGGATAAATAATAAGAGTGCCATCCACGTTTTCACACAGCTTATCGCTAGGGACACCCGATTTTCGCGAAAAGATATTAGCGCATGTTATATTTCAATACCCTAGGGCGTACCAGCACTTTTCCTTTGCTCATTGGCCACGTGTCTCTATGAGAGGACGTTTTCCCACTCGACTGGACAATCATAATTAGGTTACACAGTACGTCTGTGATTCGCGGGCAGACACCTAAGACACGTAACACCTAGATCGTACAATCACGAAGGTCAACATGAGCTAACGTGTTATGAAGCGCAACTGGTCATGAGTTCTTTTCGCCAAACACTCTACGAAGAAAATTGTTCCGAAGATTCGCCATGCTACAAGCAGAAAAGTCCTTTTCTGTGGCGTAAGGTATGTGACCTGACGTGGACAACAATTTAAAGAAAAAGAAAAAAAGGAAGCGGTGTTCAGATCCAGCGCCCCGTGGAGCGACTACAAGGACCAACGAGGCGAGAGCACACACGCATGGATTGCGGTCGCGGACTGGCGCGCTTAATCCACGCGGGATTCGAACCCCCGGCCGACGTGCAAGGACGCGCGATCAGCATTGTAGTCCGGGCGATCTACCTATCCCCCTGACGTCGACGCGCAACAATGGGGTAGGGCTCGGCAACAATAGGAAGAGGCCCCCGCTGATTATCCCCAGATAACTGACAAGAAGTGGCCTCCCCAACTCCAGCGTCACTCGGGTTACCGGTTACACCTGCTCCCCAGGGGGATTACACCCCCCCCCCCCTTCACTGTTTCCAGAGGGGCGCACGTGCTCGACGAGGAGGTCGGGGGGTACCTGTTGGACTGGCAGCTGAAGCGCTCACAAATCCCTCTCTTCTAGGCCTCTTGTCTTCCCGAGCTGTCTGCAAGAGGACACAACGCTCCAGCCAAGGTTAATACTACTCCAAAATGTGACTTCCTATTGGAGAGTTTGGTACAGAGAAAATTTCCACCGCTAGGTGCGCTGTGTTCCAAAATATAACTTTTCAATACAAATTTATGCTTTGTGAATGATAAAATATTTTACTTAGATACGAAGTTATTTTATATTTTGATTTACGGTGATTACAATTATCCGGCTTTTAACGTTTATAACAGATAAGGTATGGTATAGGCTATTCACGGTAAAATGAGCACTTTTGAGAGCCCTGCTTAGGATCTACTTGTATGCACGTTGTGTATTATTCCGCCTTACGTAAGATTAACATTGTCATGGGCCTCATCACTTTATTGATGAGTCGGTCAAGTGAAACTGTGAAATTATTAGAAAAGTAAATACTTTACAAATCTGCTAATTTTGCACTTCGATGCATAAAAAAAAAACAGAAAGCGAAACAAATAATTTAAATTATCATAAATTCTTACCTAACCCTTTTTATTCGACGTTGAGATACGCAACTACTCCCATCCATCTTTACCAACTTTACTGGACGCATGTCACTCAGTGCGCCCGTTAACATGTATGCAGGTAGGAGCAGTGACTTTTTTCTGAGGTGGATTTCAAAAGTGCTCACTTTATCGTGAACAGTCTTTACAATGCCTACACTAGCGTTATCTAGTGGCGAGAAATTTCCCTTTGCCAAACTTTTAACATTGATCTTCCCAACCTGTAGCGGAGGTCTTATGCCCGGTTGAACCAACATCTTACCCGATCCGAGACCGAACGATCCTAGTTCCGAACCAGGATCCTGTTTGATCTTGGTTCCAATGTAAATTGTTGCACCAACGAAATTTCGTGTTTCTGGATCTCCGATTCGTTGATCTCGGTTCCAAAGTGAGAGATCGAGGTTAAGTATGAGACCAATTTTGCTATTGGTTCGTAATATATGGCGTCATGGAAGTAGGTGTATTTTTCACTATAGATGCGATGTTTGATCGGTTTTAGGCTAAGTTTTAGGCTTGTTGTACGAATTTTACTGAGTAATATTCAAGTGTTGTTTTAATTTCCCAAGAAAACAATCGGACGTAGTTCTGTATGTTGGCGTATTTTCAAACTACATTTGTCGACGATGGCTGCTGATCTCGGATCGAGATTTTGAACCGCCAATGTCGGTGGTTGGAAATGAACTTCACCCCAATCTTCAATCCAGCTCTGAACTCTTTTCTGAGTAAATCTAAGATCCAGATCTCAGATCGAATTTTGAACCACGATGGTGCAACCCGGCATTACTCCAGTTAAGTATGTGAAGAAGCGATATTTCTCAAAAGTTTTATTCAGAAGTACTGGTACAAATATCGGCACCCTGGCCCTTCCAAGTCGATTTTTTAAAATTAATTAGTTGATTTGATGTACCGGGTGAGTCGCCCTCGCCTATTTTCCCGTACCTATGCAACCCGCACACAAAACAAACCATCTAACAACACATCATTTGAAGCAGAACATCCCTTGCGCGTTGATTCGTTGTCGTGGGTACAGTAAGAGGTGAACGGATAGTGTTATGTCAGCAATGCGTTGAGAAGCAAGTCACTTTTCAAATGAATGCACATCCGTTTACTGTGTTGAAACAGATTATTGCGATGTTTACCCAATGCGTTGGTGCGTTACGATTGTGTCTTTAGTGCTTCAAGCTATAGCGTTTATTCATGTGACATAAAAATACACTCATCGCTTAAGGCCATATCACACGATACCAGATTCCGTAAAAACTTTGCGCAAGGCCCGCCATAGAGGACGTTATACCGGCTGGCATGAGATCTGTCATGGCATTTCTACCAACAGATTTCATGAAAGGTTTGGTAATAGGACACGTCCTATTTTTTAGTGGCATGTTCCACACCGGCATTCGTACCTGGCCAATCACGTCGCAGTTTCAGAGCTTAGGGTGCTCCCCGTGGCTACTGCTTGAAACGAGTTCACGAAGAAACCAAAAATGACGCCTCCATCTTGATTATACATTCGTGAGATGGAAACTCTTTGAAATAGATTTCAAATTTGACAAAGACGAAAAATATATGCGATGATAATTTCTAATTACTGTTAAATACCGTCCTATCAAGTTAAAACACTCTCTACACTATGAAAACATTAGGTAATTTAAAAGGATACACACACATATACATATGAATATATATATATATATATATATATATATATATATATATATATATATATATATATATATATATATATACACACACACACACACACAGCAGTTAATAACTAAACATGTTGTGAGAACTGGTAGTACAGTGATAAAGCCATGGTCCACACTAAAGTTTTGCCTTTGGGCATGAGTTCGAAACTCTATCCAACACATTTTTTTTTTTTTTATAAAATCTTACATACGGATAATAATTTGGCACGTAAAGAAAAATCTACATTTTGCAAACGGTTAATAATTTTCTTCTCAATTAAAAATTATACTCGTACTCGCGTGACTTAACATCATTTTCAAGAAAATGAATGAATGTACACCAGTAAGCGATGAATAGATGTAAAGGCCAGCAATAATATAGCAATATTAAGATGTGCTAGATAGTTTTTTTTATATAGGCCGATGCAAGTTACTGACTTGTAGCAGATCTACGAATGGGATTTTTATTTACTACGAACTTGTACGCGAACTGCTGTCGCGTAACGTGAATATTCCATGGCGGCTCATATGGCGACTGGTGTACCGACTCGTGTAATATCGGCTTTACTGTATTGACGAAAAGGAATCAATGCGCACGTGCTGTTTTGTAGCGATTCTCTGTTTTCGCGACGCTGATTGGTCCAGGCTGACAACGTCGTCGAATGTCCAGCTAACAGACGAGGCGCCGCCGTAACGAGTATGTACACGGCACGGAACTCGGCTGCACAAGAGACAATAGCGAAGGAGATGTTCTGTTAGATGGGTAAAGGCTGTTCACGATAAAGTGAGCACTTTCGAAATCAACCTTAGAAAAAAGTCACTGCTCAAACCTGCATATACAGTATTTTAACGGGTGCCCTGAGTGACATGCGCCCAGTATAGTTGGTAACTATTGATGGGAAAGTAGTTTCGTATCTTAACGTCAAAAAAAATCTGCTAGATAACCATTTGTGATAACTTAAATTATTTCTCTCACTTCTGGTTTTTTTCTTTCATGCATCGAAGTGTAAAAATGTGCAGATTTGTATAATATTTACTTTTCTAACAATTTCACAGTTACACTTGACCGACGCATGAATAAAGTAATGAGGCCCGTGACAATGTTGATCTTACATAAGGCGAAAGAATATACAACGTGCATACAAGTAGATCCTAAGCAGGGCTTTCAAAAGTGCTCGTATTACTGTGAATAGTCTATACTATTGTTTGCGTAGGCGATTCACCTGCTGGGTGTGTTAATATATAAACGTAAAAACCCGAAACCAGATAAAACCATAATTCCTCATCAAAACTACTTTCAAGAAAGACATTTCGTTAAAACTGGTAATAACCATTAAAAACTGGAATTCGCCGAGACATGTTACGGTGAATAAGAATTGACAGAAATAACTTAAATATTCACATCATATAACAGTTTTCACTAGTGAAAACTAGTTATGAGCAAAATGTTTGAGTTCGAAGTGTTTTCTTTACGTGGTCGTTAGATTAGGATTGAGTTAACAACTTTAGATGTTGTAATTTCATTTGTGGTTATTTTTCCCGTGACGCACGACTGTAAGATAAGACAAAGAAGCTATTAGTATATCTAATACTAGATTTTACAAGTAATATAACATTTGAACTGAAAGCATATTTGTGGCGACTAAAATTGTCAAACAAACAGGGAATTCCGATATTGACTGGTTCGCACTAATTTTTACGAAAGGGGTATGATAAAAGTAGTGTTGACTACAGAATTATAAATGTTAACTGACTTCAGATTTTTTGCGGTTGTGCATGAATAAAAGTCACAGTTTTATGCCTGGAAGCTAATCGAGAAACGTCTGATATTCTATATTTAACTCAACTTCTTTCTGTAAACGATACGTTCAGCTATGGTTAATCGTGAGTTCCAATGTGCTACTACATACTCCAAAGCCGTCATAGCTACCTTGTCGAATCGTTCTTCGTGGCCAAACTGAAGAGACAGGTGGTGTAGACAGTCGGCGGAAAAAAGAAAATGTCACAAGCTAGAGCATTCGAAATTGCCATAACAAAGTACACATGGCGCTATTGATCCAATGCTCTAATATACAGGTTGTTCGGAAATTAAACACCCAAACTGCGGGAGGTGATTTCTTATGGAAAATAAAGCAGAAAATTTACAGGACACCATATATCTAAACAGAATATTAAAGGAGATATGAGCCTATCAAAATTGGGTTTCGAAAACGTATTTTGGCTGAATGCCTTGTACTTTCTGCCAGAACGGTAGGGATGGCGGCGTTTTGCTCACAATTAGTTCGTCCCACACGGTTGAATGCAACACGCCCATTTTGCGCGCTATGGCCTCTAATCAGAAGTAACATTTCGTTGTTGATATAACATAATTTACTTCATTTACATGAACACCGTGAAGTAAAAAGTGCAATGTATGCTACAAATATGGAAATAAACCTCAAAGTTGGCCGTTAGATGGTGTTGAACTTCTAATAATGACGATAATACAATTTCTGTTACAATAGTCAATACGCTGCTGTACTGACGAACGCTCCTGAGAGTAGGCAGCCACGCATCACGGCGTCTACGAGCTTATTGGCTCTACTGCGTAGCCTATTACGTTGCGTACTGAGTCTAAGCAATACATGAGCGTGGAGGAAAAGAGAATAATTAAGTTTTATATAAGTACTTGTTTAGGAATCTATTAAATTTCAATCTAGAATTAAAAAAAGTATGCAAATATTTTTAAACATTTTTTTTCTCGAAGTCCAAGCAATGATATTAAAAAAAAGAACATACCGAATTGCCTGAAAGTAGCGCAAATTTGCAGAAAGTTTCGTGAAATTCTTGTAAATGTTCATTGCTTATAATACGAACATGTTCTTAATGTTACGAAGAATTCTGTAGGTTAATATTTACAAACGCTTCTCCGTGATTTCAAAATTTCTCTAACCGCCAATTTGTTGTTGAGGCTTCTGAAATGTTGAATAGATCCACAAATTCTAAATACAATGTTCCGGATCGTTACCTTGGATCCAATAACTCAAAAACTGCTGTAAAATCATTCTATACGCCAGTAATGTCTTCTATACGTATATGGGTTTTCACTTTGGTGACGAATACGTCAGCACGTGTTGAATATTGCCAGAGGACGTAGTATAGAAATTACCTTGGTCTTTGTAACTATAATTTGTTTATTATTTATGATAATATATCAATGTTTGGTTTCAATTAAGGACTCTTTCGCATTTTGCTGTATATGTGCAAAATCAGTGTCTTTTTAATACGATCATTATTAATATAAGCAATTTTGAATGATTAAATTAATTAAATTTAATTTGAGTGGGAAACGGCCTAGATGATGACTGATTTATCAGTGATTAAAGAGAATCAGTGAAATAACGTTCACTGAAAGTCAGTTGATAAGATACTGCTGACCGGCGAATCAAACAAATTAAATGCGAACATTTGATTTATAGCAGTGACATTCTTGATATTCAGTGGGAAAGCACAAATAAATCAGTGAAATTCTACCACTGCATTAATTAGTTATTAGGCACTGATTAACTGTTGCTCAATTCTTACTGTTTTAACTGATTTGGCTCAATTCTTACTGATTCAAGTTTAAAGTGTAAATTGTCTTTTTTTTTTTTTTTTGCTACGTATAAATGAAGGGAAATAACTCTAATTCTTGCTCTTCATTTACCGGTTTTTAAGTCAGTGCATTTCATCATGCACATCTAGCACATAATAGAACCCGTGTAGTAAATCTAAGTTTAGTAACCGACATTTGAAGAAAACGGTACATCTAGAAGGCGGTGCCAAGGATTTTGTCCACTAATCTATGGAATCTGAGTTGTGTTGACTTTGATATATTGGTAGAAAATAAATAAGTAAATTTTATACAATTTTAAACAATGTTTGAAACAGCATGCGGACATTTTGATGATGGCAAATATAACAGGAGAAATAGTGTCAGTGAATGGTAAATAGCAATTTTGAATAATAATTGCTGCTGATGTAATAAAATCCTAACTAGCGATTTTTTTTTTTGTGAATCCACCGACAACGCCTGTAATAATTTCACTGTCCTCGAGCATCAAATTGTTTTAACTGCCATATTTACAATAACTAGCAAATAACAGCAGCTAACAATAGAATTAGACTTCACTGTCAAGCTCACTGTACTTTGCAGAGCCGATAAAATACAAACAACATTTAAATGCAGCCTAACAATTTTACATAACATAGTCTACAGAATATTCGTCATTAATATAATATTAAAAATATTTGTGACATGTGTATTTTGCATAGTCAATCTAACCTAAATGCTATGTTTGTATTCATATGACAAATATCAATGAAAACTACATCGGAGGAACTGAAATTAATATCGTGATCGCAACGAAGGCGTCTGCCGAATTGTTTTCTCATAACCTTCAAAGTATCGTAATATGTTTCGGCGGCCATATTTCTATCGTGAGCGGAGTTTTAAAAGTTAAGCGGCCGAAAATGGGCGTTTAAGTTTAAACTCGAGTAAGTTATAGTTAATCGCGTTTGGCAGTGGTTAAATGGAGTCGACGAGTAATCCTAGTTCTTAAATTCGGCTTATACACTTTTCACGAGCACTTTTCACGGCCTAGTTACTTTTCCCTTTCGGATTTTTTTTTTATCCGTTCACCTCCTCTTTAAATGAATATTGCCATGTAAGTAATAAACTCAGTGTGTACTTTCCACTGCACTCCATAATTAATGTCTATTTATTGACTATTATTCCAAATGAGAGGGCTTACAAAAGTGCTCACTATACCGTGAATAGCCTATAGTAAATAAACCTTGTGTGGTGAAACTGGCCCCATAATAGTGATAGGTTAAAACGAACAGCGCAGTGCAATGCACGGATATTCCGACTACCCTGACAAAGAAGAATTTAAAGGCAAATATTTCCATTGTTTGAAACTGTCATAATTTCTAAGAGAATTTCTCCCCTTAGAGCTGAGAAAAAAAAACTGGTGTGCTTTTTAGCTAAGTCCACTCGCCCTTTCAGAAGCCATTACCACGTGAGGTTTGAGCTGAAGTAGTATGCTCTTGCACTGAACGCTTGCGAGCGAATGGGCTAGTGCTGAGTGTTGTTTTTTTCGCTATTGTTTCCGCCTTCTTATTGTTCCAATGCCGTAGTTCATCCGTGTGGCTAGGGTAATCTCCTCCCTTAGCCCCTGGAGGCGTTTTAAAGGCAGAAATAAACATCCCCCCCCCAAGGTATGATCCAGAAACGTACTGAAGGCAATTTTATTATACAGCGTACGTGCTCGTATCAGATCTTTAATTAAAAAAAGTTATTTATTGAATAATGACGTAAGCTTAAGGGGGCGCCTACTAGGTGCTTGAAATGTGTCGCAGTGTGTTGGGAAATGCATTAATTTTGACGAAACTATTCCACGTGCGTCCAATGTGCTAATTTACGAACAGAAAGAAACTTCAGACAATGACGGAATGTCGCTTTCATGACACTGCGCATGTTAGAACCACTATTTTCAAGCCCTCCAACATAGCTCAAAACACCCTTTTCAGACTGCCGTATGTGAAAATGTGCTGACAAGAACTACGCGAATGTCAGATATAATCCTGCATTGAACTTTGCAACAAACTTTTCATCAGTAAAATAATATGGTTACCGCTTAACGTCTCATAGGAAAAACGGTTTGACGAAAAGCTTGCGCGCTAGTTTAATGTTTCGCGCATAGTGGCAATGCGGCACTTGATGTGCGTGCCAGTGTCGCCCTTAGTGTTCGCTCGCTCCTGTGCCACGTCGCGTCAGGTAGGCGGACCCCTTAACCACACACCACAAAAAAGTTTAGCACCACCTGTGATATGTTGCAAATGGAGTATGCTCGCTGGGACAGTCGGAGTATACAAAGAGACATTCGTCAAGTATATCGTAGTATTATGTACAGGCTGTGTGAACTTCATCCCATGTTTTCTCAGGGCCGTGAACAGCCAAGTAACTAAGGAATCTCATTAGTGCAAACAATTTTTCAGGTGTGGGTATACTGAATTACAAATAAAGTGATCAAGCAGTATTATAAATGAATTATTTTCAGCCTCCAATATACGTGGTTTCTGGAACTGTTATTACGAAACAGAGAGCTCGAATGTTGCTGTTTTCTTGTGTATTAGGGTTACAAAAAGACACGCCCTAATAGTACAGGCTGTTCACGGTAAAATGAGCACTTTTGAAAGCCCTGCGTAAGATATACTTGTATGCTCATTTTGTATTCCTCCTCCTTATGTAAAACTAACATTGCCGTGGGACTCATACTTTATTCATGCGTCGGTCAAGTAAAACTGACAAATTACTAGGAAAGTAAATATTGTGCAAATCTGCTCATTTTCGAACTTCGATGCATAAAAAAAAAAGAAAGCGAAAGAAATAATTCAAGTGGTCACAAATTGGTACCTAAAACTATTTATTTTGCTTTAAGATATGGAACTCTATTGTAGCCATCGCTACCTACTTTACTGGGCAAATACCGCTCAGTGTGCCCATTTTAATATATGCATTCAGGGGCAGTGACTTTTTTCTAATGTTCATTTCAAAGTGCTCACTTTATCGTGAACAGCCTTTAATATATATATATTTTTAATTTTGAAAAGTACATCTTCCCTTTCTTATGCGACCGGAGTATTACACTCTAAATTCTAATCAGCGGAAAACCACTTATTAGCAGTGAAATTCAACTACTTCGAACAGTGAAAATGGCTCTAATTAGAATCGGTGAAACACCACAGGTTTTTTCAGTGAAATAACTTCACTGATTGAATAAGTGACAACCAAGTGCGTGCGGCGAATTCTCTATTATTTTTATTGAAATTACACTCTAAGCTACAATCAGTGGAATAACATTCACTGAAAGGCAGTTGATAAGCTAATGCCGACTGGCAAATTAAGGAAATGAACTGGAAACGAGTGACTAGTGACAGTGCAATTCTCGACATTAAGTGGCAATCACAAATAAATCAGTAAAATTAAACCATCATATTAATTAGTTATCAGGCATTGATTATCAGTCGGTCAATTTTCATTATTTTTACTGATTTGGATCAATTCTCACTGTTTCAGATTTGGAGTGCAGCCAAATCATTACGAAAAATAAACATACGTCTGATAGTTACTGTTTATATTGGACAATTAAACGTAATTTAAAAATTTTGAAAATCTTTTTGGCGGCCAAGATTAGAATCTACATACGCCCGTTACTATACCATTACCTAACCAATCGAGCTATAAATCCAACATAGGATACAGAGGGGAAAATACATGTATTAATTTTATTTATCAAAAATATTGAGCTTTATATTGTATGCCCTTTCTTTTTCGTTCTTAGTTTAATTGGTAACATTAGAAATGTTAAAATGAATTGAACGTACGAATTCAATCACTTCATCACATTCAATGGAGTTCAAATCTTCCAAACGAGCGCCATGATGACTACGTGAACGAAACTAGAGTCTGGATGTTCATGTTGCCTCGTAATATGGTATTATAGAAGACGCAACTCACAGTTAAAAAAATATTTCTCAATAATTTTGCTAGTAAGGCCTAATGAGTTGTTATTTCAATTTCATATATGTTGTTTAACTGTCATTTGATACTCGTTGTTTAAGTGATCCACCAGTCAAAAAAATAAATCACTGGAAAACAATGAATGAAGTGGTTGGTGAATCAGTGGAAAATGTCTTGGAATCAAATAGTGAAGGAAAACTTGCATTTTTCACTACTTCGTCAGTTAATTTGACTGAAGCGACTGTTAAATAATCCCGGTGAAGTTAATTGATTTAAAAAATGGAATTCTCACTGATTCAGATTTAGAGTGTAATGTGTTGGCTCGAGAAGGTAAGCGCTGCTAATGGGCGTTGTTAAAAATACGTCGATTTTCGCGAGAAGAGTTCCCGCGTATTCTGACGGTTGGCCCTCAAGCACTCTGACTATCACATGAACTGGGTCCGGCAAGGTCATACAATTCTTGTACTTGTACTGAAATCTCTAGGTTTTCTTTATACTACAAAATACTATAGACTTTATCAGGCTGCATTATTTCAATTAATTAAGCAAGATTATCGCTAGTTTCTGTGTACGTGACATTGTGAAATATTTTGAGATATTAAAAATTTCAAAATAAAGGTAGCCTACTCTCATGGCTACTAAAAATAATTTCTACGTGTAATACGTTTTTAGATTCGCAGGAAAGAGCTGGCATTAATAGTGACATAATGTTGGAAATACAGATAAGGTCTCTATTAAAAATAAATTAAGTTCACTTATAAAAATCTTTATTCGAAAACTAGCCCGTGAACTGCAACGAAAATAAAAAAAATCGATTTCGACAATTTTTCAAAGAAATTTTTTCCCCCGAGTTCCTAATTCCCACCGTTAGTCTGTAGTTATGCCTGAACAGGTCAAATTGGACCTTTTATTTATGTTTAACTAGCTGTTACTCTCGGCTCCACCCACGTGCTAAATATAAAAAACAGACCAACCAGCGCTTACTCAAATTGTTGGTGACATATTTTATATATTCCCTAAGAAACTGTTCGTTTTGCCGGGATGAGAAGTACCTATGTGCCAATCCGGAATATGTTCTGCCCCTGTACCAAATTCCATCCAAATCCGTCGAGCTGCTTACATATGATTGAGTAACAAATAAACAGACAAATTTTCGCATTTATAATATTGTTAAAAATAATTTAATAGTACAAATTAGTCGTGCGTAAGGCATCACAAATGTGCGTGATGTAAAATTACAATTTTGTTCTTCTTTTGATAAAATAATTTTAATTACATAGATCCCAAAAATGTTTGATGGATTATGCTTTCCTTAGTTGCGTTTGCGCCATGGCCAGGATTTGCAAGAAATTCTGTAAATTCTCCGAGCCGTTCGCTATAAAGCTCAAGTTAATATGTACAGAAGTCACTTAGGAAACATACGACAAGGCCAGTGTGGTGTCTGCAGGCACGGGGATGTTTCACAGCGTTGTGAATAACGCAATTATCATCGGGATTCATCTGGAATAAAGTTAAGGAAAGGACAACGGACTGATGGAAAAAAAAAAAAAAAAGTCTGACATTTGTTGAGCGACGACTGAGCGGTGCTCTCGAAACGCACCCCAGAGACAAGGGCTGCACGACTGAATTGTTTCATCCGAGCGCGCGCGATTCCTCTCGACCCAAAGACAAACGAAAACAGGTGGCGAGCGTAACAAACAGCACCCTCGAACGTCAATCCCCGGCTTCCACGATCCTTCTTTTTTTTTCTCTTCTTCCTCCCGACCAATCGTTAGCAAATAATGATCGCTTTCCCTCCCCCTCTCCCCTCAAAACTGCTGCCGGGTCCCGTGAAAGCCTAGACAGCGCCGAGCCGTGTCCTAATCAATTTGTTCATGCGGAGCAGTGCGTCATGATACCACCCCACCTCGCCTTCCTTCCTCCCCCCACCAACCCCTACGTGCGATGTAACCCAGTCGAGCAGTGTCATTAACGGCGATTCTCGTTGGTCCATGCCCATTACGCACGCAGCATCACACACGGCTGGTACAAGGCCCCCTCGCCGCACTCCCCTCAGACCTCTTTGCCCGAAAAGCGACCTCCACGTGCTAAAACGGCATATAGGCATCAATAACATCAAGTCCGTCCGCATTAGGTGAATAAACACAAACCTATTCAGTTTCGCATTCTAAAGGGAATCTAACACTGTCGCATAAACTAACCGACACAGTACAATGGAAAATAAAAATATCTAAAAATCCAGCTTGAAAATTATTTTAATTATTTCGTAGTAATCGCAAAACAATGTTTATTTACTTAGAACTATTTTTGAGCTATTACGAATAAAGTTTTCATTTTATCAATAAATGAAAATGTATAGTGTTTATTTCCACAACTTAATTCGTGTATACTCAAGCAGTAGGGACTAGCCGACTTGGGCATAAGAGCATCAGGCACAGGAGCCAGGAGCCTGGGGAGCCTCCATGTTGCAACGTGACCGTCTACCATCTTCGATGTCATTGCCCTTTTACCCCTGACCCATATGACCTATAACCTTGACCTTGATCTCAAGGACCTTGACCCCAAAAACACTAAAAAAAAAAACCCTTCAAAAATTCCAAGAAATCTTCAGAAAATCCCAAAAAATTCAAAAAATGCCAAAGAGTTCCAAAAAATGTATTATTAAAAATAAGAAGAAAATACGCAGGTATAACATTTATTCCATACATAATTATGTATATTCCTATATTATATGTAATTCTATACATACTTATTCATATTCCTATATTATACATAATTATATACATAGTCATTCATATTCCTATATTATAGATAATTCTATGCATAGTTATGTATATTCCTATATTATATATAATTATATACATAATTATGTATATTGCTATATTATATATAACTATATACATAATTAGGTATATCACAATATTATTTATAATTCTATACATAATTATGTTTACTCCTAACTTATATATATATAGTACCTGCGTGTTTTCTTCTGGGCCGAACACGTATTTGGGTTTCCTCAGAGTGCTCCCATGCCTCGGAAATGAGTTGTGTATACACTTTGACCTCGACACTTTGACCTCGACGGCCACGGGCCAGTGACCTGCATAATCGCTAACTGGTTGTCGCCAATGCCGATTCTGCGATCGAATTTTCACCTATGTTCAAAATGTACATTGGCTTGAGAGGACGAAAAAGGTATAATTACGCTCCTTAAATGTCAATGATGTGTATGCGTTGACGCTTCTGCGGTAAAGCATTTACAACTCTGTACACTGTGCGCCGACATGAAATAATGGCCTGCAAGGTGAAAACTTCAAGAATGTCATTTCAGTGCGATTTCTGCAAGAGACAGCTTACGCAGAATTATATTTTGAAGAGACATTCTAAAACTTGTAGCACTGGTTCTTTGCAACTACAATCAGCACCGCAATAAGCACCACACACATCGCGATCAGCACCGCAATCACCACAATCAGTACCGCACTCATCACCGCAATCAGCACCGTAATCGGCGCCGCAATGAGCACCGCAATCAGCTACACAATTAGTACCGCACTCACCGCTAGATAGTGGTGGTAATATTCATATTATCACGCAAGATGTTACTTTACCCATACGCATCGTGCTGAGGCTGAAGCTATCTCCCAGGAATCGCGATATGGAGACCTATTTCCGAATACAGTGAGGTGTATCATCGCGGGGCCATCGGGTTGCGGCACGACATGCGTCCTACTGAGCCTACTGGAAGAACCGGATGGTCTTCGGTTCGAGAACGTGTACGTTTATTCGAAATCGCTCCAGCAACCTAAATACCAGCGATTGGCACGAGTACTACAGGCAATGGAAGGTATTCCATGCAGTCGTACCTCCGAGCGAAGCACTGTCAAAAATCGATATTTGACATTGCCTGCAAGAAACAAACTTGCATTCAAAAATACTTTAGCATGGGACGACTCGCGTACGTGGACTGTATGTACCTCGGTCAGACTTATTCGCGCATACCCAAACAGATGCTTCGCGACAATGCTAATGTGTTGGTGCTGTTTCGCATGAACGATACGAATTTACGTCACGTTTACGATGCTCATGTTAATACGGACATGAATCTATCAGCTTTAAAAGATATCTGTGCCTCGTGCTGGAAAGAAAAATATGAATTTTTGACAATCGTTAAGGACTATCAGCTACTTAGGGGAAGGTATAAGCGTGGGTCCGATTATTTCATCGCTGTCTGCTGAGAGAGTTCGTCTACTGGGAACCAGCAAGTGATGCCATCAATACTTCCTGCTACATAGATGGGCACTCTGTCCACAGACGATTTTAACGTCACTGTTGATGCGAAAGACGGAATGAGTGCAGTACAGTCGGTTTGTGCGGAAGGTACACTTGCAAGATATTGGTGCGAAATCGAAAAACTTCAAAATAAACAGCCATCAGCTCTAAATACTGATGAACATACAACTCCTGTTACAAAGAAATGTAAACATGATATTGATGATGAAGCAGGAAGTGAATACGATCGTAAAGACAGCTTTGATGATGACTATGACGACTGTGATAGTGTTGAAGACGATGATTATGTCCTCGAAGTTTCCACACATTTCCCCAACGAGTTTCCTTCTAAAAACGATGCGAAGAAGGTACAAGACGTCGTTTATACTGACTATATGTTTACTGAAGATCCCAACAGACTTGTAAACAGTCTTAGACCTATGCTTGAGCTTTAAAAAACGTGGGGATTACTCGAACATCAAAAAGATGGTTTCCATCATAAGAGAACTTAAGAATCGGGATTATATCAGATGATGTAATGAACTGATTTCTTCTGAAAATGTATTTACAAATTGATAATAAACTATTATTATTAAAAATAGTTTATTTCTTTATTCTGTGTATTGTGTCCTTCTACAGTCCTTAAGAAATTGTAATAACAAAAATATGTATTAAAAATATTTAATAAATTTTCCATGTAGTCAAAGTCCTGCATCGTGCATGTAGCTGTACCACTGATTGGAAAAAATATTTTCTTAAAATATGATCGGAAAATGCAGGTTATTTTAAGTCTATAACTATAAGTGCTGACAGCTCACTTGGCAGTGAAATAGAGAAATTAACGCAGTAGCCTGTAACATCATATGCTTGTTGAATTTTATGTATTTTTTTCGAGTTTTGGTTTTCAAGGCCATCCGAGGTCATAGCTTAAGGTCTGAGTCATTTGCATCTAATATGGTTCTAATAGTCTGTAATCTATTATGCTTGTTGACTTTTAGGTATTTTTTCTGGAGGTTTTTATTTTCGAGGTCATTCAAGGTCATGGGGTCAATGTGTCAGGGTCATATGCATCTAATATGGCACCAGTAGTCTCTAATGTATTATGTTTGTTGACTTTTCTGTATTTTGTGGAGTTTTAGGTTTTCAAGGCCATTCAAGGTCATGGAGTCAAGGTTGAGGTAGTCTGCATCCAAGTTGGCGGTAGTAGTCTGTATAATATATTATGCTTGCTGATTTTATGCAGTTATATGCGAGTTTTAGTTTTCAAGGTCAATGAAGTTCATGGAGGTCAAGGTCATGGTCATTGGCTTCCAATATGGCGGATGAGTAATGTCTACCAAGATGGAGGTTACCTACCAAGAAGATGGTCGTCTACCAAGATAGTCGTCACCTACCAAATGACGAACGATAAAATCAATATGGCGGAATGAGTATAAGTGAGGGGAGTGCGGGTGAGGGAGTCAGTTGTCTGCTGGCTACGGGCTGGGGGACGATCAGAAATGCAAGTTTTTAAATTATTTTAATAATGTTTTAATAATTTTTAATAATACAGTTTTTTATAATTTTTATAGATTTTTTGTCTTTTTTTTTAATATTTGCATTTTCAAGGTCAAAGATGAATGTAAAATGTCATAGGTCCTGAGTCCCACTTTTTCTGACCCAAGGTCACCTGGGTCGCTGATCCCTGTCACCTGTTCCGAAGAAAAGGGTCATTTCTGTGGATCCTTAAATAAGTTTTAATAATTTTTTAAAATAATTTTTAATTATAATTTTTTTCGGAATTTTTTTTACATTTTTTTTTTATTTCGGATTTTTTTGAGAATTTATTTAGAATCTTTAGGTGATTTTGGGGCCAAAGTTCCTCGGGGTCAAGGTCAAGGACAATATTAAAGGTCATGTGGGTCAGGGGTAAAAGATCAATGACATCGAAGATGGCGGACGATGACGTAACAGCATGGCGGCTCCCCCGGCTCCTGACTCCTGTGCCCGATGTCCTTATGTCCAAGTCTTACTCGTTACCTGCGCTTAATTAATTATTCATTTTGTATAAACTGAAAGTAATGTAAAATACGTTGCCAAGATTTCAAGTTACTTACTTGCTGTGTATGGTTTATGAGGTGTAATCTAAAAACTTAAACTATTCAAATAAATGGCGAGAACGCTTTTAGCCCTTTCAGAATAGTAAATAATTAATAAATAAAAATAATGTTGTCACTTCATTTACGGTGATGTTACAAACACCAATCTCTGATTTGGAGCAAAAACTATTCTATGTACTCTACAAAAAAATTTACTGCACATCTTTACCCATGCATTTTTATTACTGAAATAAAATTGAGAACTCACATTGGGGAAAATGTTACCTTTTCTAGAGTACTGGAAAATTTGTCTATTGTCTTGCAGAATAATGAACTCTCAGTTATTGTACATTCGTATAACTTCAGCTACTGACTGGCCATTCGTTTAGAACTTCTTGGAAAGATATTGAGCCAGAAATCGGAGCTCACAGTTAGCATGACCAATCTCTCGCAACCACGACACTTAGATAAACGGCATCATATAAATGTCAGTAACTAATAAAATTACGGATTATATTGATGTTTTTATCAACGGAGGTAAACTGTTACTTTTGACGTAATATCAAATAATAACAATAACCTCGCAATTGTCTTATCATAACAGAACTGACTTCTGAATGCTTTCCTCTGCAAAGATAGTTTCTGTGGAGTCTTGCCCGTCTTCATAGTTAACATCTTTAACACAAACGAGGGTCCATATACCTTATTTAAATGGCGTAGTTGGTAGTTCATTTGGTCAAGGAGGGAGGAGGGGCTGTTTAGATGGTTTTATTAGAAAAAAAAAACACATTTCGGGAGGCGTCAACCCGTAACAATACCCTGCGTTTTTTATGTACACCTTAATTTTATTGACACTTTTTTTGAAAGTTTTCCAATTATACATAGTACTCAAGCTATGGGTTCTATTTCTGTTAGATCTGCAGAACAGACAGTAAGTGGGTTGTGGTACAATTGAACAGAAAGCGTCTTGTAAGCGCAACTTTAGTTCGCACAAATGAGAACATATTATCTACATAGGTTGGTGCTGTACGTTGGTACGTCAGGCCCGTTTGACGCCTCTGAAATGTTGCAGTTTCGTGCCATGTTTAGTATCGCACTGTACATTACCACATCAGTTGGCATTTCAAACAACGAAGCAAAAGGTGCTACAGCTCTATTAGAATGCGTGCCCAGTAACTGCAAAGTAACACTCGCTAGGATAGAGCTGGGAATTAAGAGAATTGATAATGGACGTTCTTTCACCCTTGTGAGGTCTGCCGCCGTCAAACATATTTCACTTAATAGCGGCGCCTCAGTTACAAAGTCACTACAGTTTACCTTGGCAGACGTATGAATAAAGTGATGAGGCCCATGGCAATGACTGTTTTATATAAGGCGGAAGAATACACAATTTGCATACAAGTAGATCTTAAGCAGGGCTTTGAAAAGTGCTCATTTTAACGTAAATAGCTTTTAGTAAGTCGTATTTCCAGTATTGCACATTTACGTCGTTCGTATTGGAAGTGCCTTCATTTTACGCATACGACTTGAAAACATCCGATTTTCTTAGTCGTCCGTATGGTAAGTCATGACGTCCTCTCCTAGGAAACACACGACTTTTATAATCGCACGACTTCTCTAAGTACATGGCGTGCAATGGATTGTTTTATGCAAACGGACGACTTGGTGAGTCGTCCGAACTGTAGTGAACAGTGCTACCAACCGCGTCTGCCGTTGTGTACCCTTACATCGTCCAGTATGGCGTGATTCAATGTAGACGCGCCTGCTGTGTGACACAGCTGTTGCTGTTCTAACACGTGTTTGTCTGTGAACCCATTTAGTCTGTGACATTTGAAACATGGACGTCTTCAGCACAGTTTAACTTTTTTAATATTTATTTATATATATATATATATATATATATAAGTAACCACCCTCGTAGTGAAAATTAAAATATAACTCTTTTTCCTCATGCGTGGAGAGTTTCCAGTAATGCGTCAATATTTTAAAAAATTTACGGAAAATTTATATTTAAAAAGCGGACTGTCTGTAATTTACGAAAATTTCTAGAAAAAAATGTATCAATGCTTTAATTTTACGGAGTTATATATATATATATAACTTCATATATATATTTATATATATGAATTATATATATATATGAATTCAGCAGTGTTTGAAATATTTTATCAATTTGAATCATTTGCGTATGGTTAGGGCCACCTGTTTTCCGCGATAACTTTCAGGACAAGCTGTGTTCAAAGCACTTTAATTCAGAACCACTTTCGTGATTGGATCGTTTGAATTGTTACGCATATTATCTGTCTACCCGCGAATCACGGACGGTCAGTATTGGAGAAACTTAATTCCGATTGGTTCACTCATGTAACACACAAAGAAAGGCGTCCAATAGTCAATTGAAGACTGCGAGTGTGCACATAGGAAATTGAAGTCTAGCCTACACTCGAATCTTTTCGCGAAAAACAGGTGGCCCTCTTTATGGTATTTCTATGACGTGTGTATTTTTGCGTCTAATATACATTACAGTTATATTCAAATTATTAAAATATCTGCTTTCCATGTAAAAGTACAGGTTGCCAGCATGCACAAAGATATAAATTCGTAATAAGTGGATAATTCAGAGAACTATAAAATAATTAGCAAACTTGGAATAAAGACCACTGTTTTCCTTTTGCCCATTTTTATCATTCCCGCCAATTACTTATATTTTGTCTCTAATTTATAGTGCAACATGTATAATTAATACGATTGAGAATACAGAAAAATAGGTGTTTTGGTAATGTCCCATAAGTAATAGTTTTTATGCAAAATATTATTTAGTTTAATATGCAGCACGAACGCGGCGAGTTGTCTCTTTGTTCTAGTCTTGGTTAATGCTCCCATCTGCCTGGCACTGAAGGAGTGTTACAGAATGTCGAAGTAGGCTACTCGTTTTCTCACTAACTATTAAACGAGAAAACAACACACGCCTTAGACGAGGGCTGTCGAGACGTCACACACATTTTAAACAACATTTGAAAATACTCCACAATGTCTAAAAACGACGTTTCGAAAGTGTCGTATCTCACAATATGTACGTCAGGTACATAAAAAAAAAAAAAAAAAAATCTCCTCAAGTGCTCTGCATTAAACCATCCTAAAAACTTTCCACCAATAAAATAATAGGGTGACCGCTGAAAGTCCCATAGGTACACGCAGCACTACGAGAACACTGCACGCCAGTTCAGAGCCTTGCACCGTCTAAATGTCGCTCACAATTGTATTGTATGCACGTCCCATCTCCTTCGCCTTATTTTTCTCACAATGTGATAAAAGGCATACACCACTCACGGATCCGTCTATACGAATGACATAATTCCGTGCAGTGAGTCATGTTGGCAATAAAAAAATACGGACGGTTTGAAATCGGACGACAATTGTTGTTGAATTTGGTACTTATGAAACGCACGACGTTCTGTCGTATGCTGTCGTACGACACAAAACGGTTGCATGAAACGGATCCAAGGGATGACTCACAGACTGGCACAACCTGAAGAACTTGAAATAAAAATTTATTTTCAAGGAAATAAATTATGAGTAATGAGAAATATTGTTATTAATATTGCTTTGCGAATTACTGTAAAGTTTTGAAAGCTACTGATCAAAATTGTAGGAGAAGATCTCTACGAGTGTATACTTTAAATATAGATAGGCAGTATGTATTTCTTTTCGCAAAACATAAATTTTAAAAATTCCTTGCAAACAGACTATACGTGTTAAGGAAGCATCTCCGCTGTATGAAACTTGTCTTAAAAAAGTTCGTGACGAATGCATATTGTTGGAAACATCTATCTTTAAGATTAACGCATTGAGGCTAAATTTCCTTAACATGAGATTTTCTATTAAAATGTCGCGGCTGCCAGCTAATAGGCAGTTTCCTTAAGAACGATTTCTTATTACGCATTACTAACACGCCCGTTTTTCTTCTTTGTTTATTTATATTAATTATAGCTGAAATAATATATTCTATATATAAAATGTAAGTGAAAAGTAAGTTTAACCAAAACTAAGTTACTTTTATGTGAACATATGTTTAAAATGCATTACATATTTAAGAAATAATTAAACACGCCAACAAGGGGTGGTTTTTCAAAGGTCTGATCAAAAAAGTGTGAACAAACCGCGAGTGGTCTATAACTAAATCTCCGTAACATTAAGCGTTGGTCCTTTATAATAATGATCAGACATTGTAAAATAATTATAATTCAATATGAAATTCTGCCCAGTATCGCTCTAACGATTACGGCACAAGGTGCAGAATTTTCATATTTCTTTCTCGATGGGATCGTTATCTGATGACGTGGCACGCGAGCCCTTGTTGCGGCGAGCAGCCCCGCCCGCTCATCGCGCCACTGACAATCGAAACGGCACGCGGCAATTCACGGGCATTCCGCGCAGCGTCACGGGCGTGTCGGTGACGTCACAATCAGCGTGCCCGCTGGGAGGCCGGCCACAGAAGCCTTCCGTTTCCTCCCTTAGATATAACGTCCACAGCTTCGTTCGTATTCAGCACTTCATATTTACGTTAGAATGAACACTTTTCAAAACCCTGCTTAAGAACTACTTGTATGCACGTTCTGTATCCTTCTACCTTATGTAGGATGAACACTGCCATGTGCCTTGCCACTTTATTTAGCGTATGCGTCCGTTAAGTGAAACTGTGAAATTATTAGAAAAGTAAAAATTTTACAAACATGCTAATTCTTATACAAAATAAAAACCTTAACAAATCATTACATTTATTACAAATAGTTACCTAACATTTTCAATTTGACGTTAAGACGTGGAACTACTTCCCCTCCATCGTTACCAACTTTACTAGGCGCGTGTCACGCAGTGTACCCGTTCCTCAAATATATGCAGGAAGGAGCAGTGAGATTTTCTAAGGTTGGTCTCGAAAGTGCTCACTTTATCGTGAACAGCTTTTAGTTAGATGTGGGGCTTATTAAAGCATTGGCTTATACCGATAGGTAGGGACCTGGAGCATTCGCATTATCATGTTGGCTGTAAACTACGCTCCAGTATGTTGTGTACTTGTTTGACTTCTGCGATTGGCCAGCAATCTATGTGCTCATCCCAGGAACACTATTAGCCAGTAGGAAAAAGCTGTATAGCAGACGTATCAATTTCCAGTAACGCGGCCACACAGGGTTAAATGGCGCCGTGTAGTTACAAGCAGCCAATGAAATCACGATATGCTCATGTAAGTAAAGGGACGAAGTCTAACCAGTTGGACGTCTCTACCATAGACGAATCGCGCGGTAGCCATCGTGTTTATCATCTGAAAGTGGCGCACGCATTTGAGTCTCATTAGGGGATCGAACCCGAAAGTCGCTATCCGAGTAATGTCTCAAGGACCTCAGCTAAAGGGGACACACGTCTGTATGCATGAGTGCGTGTATAGGCACTTTTTAAAGCCCTGATTAAGATCTACTTGTCTGCACGTTGTGTATTCTTTGGCGCTATGTAAAATTGACACTTACATGGGCCTCATCACTTTATTTATGCGTCGGTCAAGTAAAACTGTGAAATTATTAGAAGAATATATATTTAAAAAATCAGCTAATTTTTACTCTTAGATGCATTAAAAAAAAACAGAAAATGAAATAAATAATTTCAATTATCACAAATGGTTACCTAAAACTTTTAGCTCGACACTAAGCCATTGAACAACTTACCCTCCTTTGTTACCAACTTGAATAAAAGCATGTCACTCAATACGTCCGTTAAAACATATGCAGGTAGGAACAATAACTTTTTCTTAAGGTTGATTTCAAAAGTGTTCACTTTATTGTGAACAGCCTTAATTCCGGATGGTTCAAAACAACACTGAAAACTCTTAGTACAATACGTTGTCGGGGACGAGAAACCGATTATTTTTAAGAAGTGACCCATGTCCGGAAAAAAAAGAATATTTGGGCGCTTTGCGGTGTCAACGTTTGACAACGCTTCGGATATAGATATGTGTGTACGTTACCCGTTGTGTCACAAAATCACCACCAACCCAATAAGGACATAAAATTATGCAGTAAATTACACCATGGGTTCGAATTGTCGGCACCCTACTTTATTACAGTCTATACACCGTAAGGCTGAGTGCCCAGTAACTCTCCCGCGCAATATACTAAGCATTGTCAATGTTGTTTTGAATCACCCGGTGTGTATAATTTAAATCTGTGTGTATTGTGTAAGTATAGGATATTTATGACTGTTGAGAGGAACAGAAGTCAAATACTCACTGATTCTAAAATAAAAAACTTGAACGAAGCGAGTCTACTCACATAACTCCTCACATTACGTACCCGAGATCATGACTCCAAAATGTGTTAAACTACAAAAAAAAAAAAAAAAAAAACTACTGTTGAGTCTTAGGTCTCTTGAGTATAGAGCCAAGTTAACAGTCAAAGTAGAGTACAAGGAAGATATAAACCTGTTATTAAATTCTACAAATCTATTACCAAAATCTAAAAGCACTAAAACAGCACTAAGTATCACAGCTTGTCCTCAAGGCCATATCATAATTCACACTGTTCCCTTTGTCACATCAAAATGAAATCACTCCCTTTATGTCAGTCAATAACATCTTATATGCAATACCCTTTCCACGCACAACAAACAAGACATCAATTGATACAAAATGCGGATGCTGGTTCATTTTCAGAAATCCCAAAAATTTAGCAAAATTCGAGAAACTAAAATTCTCACAAACTTAACAAAAACCAAGAATCTAAAATTCACAGCAATTTAACAAAATGAAAATAAATAAAGAATTTGTTAAAGTTTAAACTACAAAATATAAAGATAAAAAAATATACAAAATTAAGAACATAAAAAAAATATTGATTTGAAAATTTAATATCATGCATCGATTGATCTTTTTTATTTTGTACAGATGCTTTATAACAAAGATAAAAACACTTTTCATTCATAATTTTCATATCTCTATTTTCAATAATTTAAACATTGAAACTTTCATCTAAAACACATAACATTTTTTAACCCTATATTATGCCTGATTATGTAATTGTTGGTTTTCAAAATAATATAAATGATTGCGCTGAACAATATATTCATGCCTCCATGTCTAATCACTTCATAACAACATGCAGTTTATGCAAGGTGATATATTGGAGAACCACATCATCACGAACTGCAATGATTCGTTTTTTGAGAGCCAGCAAGTGATGCCAGTACCCCGTGCTGCATTGATGGGTGCTGACTCCACAGGCGATTATGACGGTACAGTTAATACTAATGACGTAATGAGAGACCTACGGGGTTTGGTAGAGTCAGTATGTGTGGAATGTACACATGCAAAGTGTTCGTGTGAAGTCGACTAACTTCAGAATAAACAGTTATCGGCTCTAAATACTGATTATGACTGTGCGACCCCTACAAAGTAAAGCAAACTTGATAGTGAGGATGAAAGAGGAGGTGAAGACGATCATGAAGACAGCATTGATGATAATAACTATGAAGACAATGTTGATGAAGTATCTGATGAGAAGAATGATGATTTTCTCCATGTTCCCACACATTTCACCAACGAGTTTACTTCGAAAGGTGGTGTGAAGAAGGCAGAACGCGTCAATAACATACGTTATATATTCCCTGAAGATCCGTATGAACTTGTTGATAGACTTAAATATTTGATTGACATGCAAAAATACCAGGATCTCTCACGTATTGTTGAGATATCTTCAACCATCTATGAACTAAAGATTCGGGGTTATAACAGATGAGACTAAAGATGGAATGTTCAAAATAATGAGAAAAATAGAATGTTAATAGTAAGTAAATAAAAAGAACTTATGTATATAATAATGCGTGTTAAATTTCTTATACAGCCCCTTCTGTTTCTCTGAAAGACTTATTAATTCAGTGGTGTAAACAATTAATTGAGAATCTGTTTTAGATCAAATTTAAGTGAGTGCATGCTGTGGGAGGGCTACGGTTTGATTTGAATTATTATGCCTTGCTCGGGTCGTTTAAAATCGACTGAGTTCTATATGGTCAACGAATGAAACGAGGAGAATATTTCCGAGAGGAATGTTTCGCAACTAGTTGGCTGGCCTGGTAAGTTGGTCTGGTAAGTTGGCTTGGTAAGTTATTATGACTCTTTGGTATGGACGGCTCTGGTAGAAATGTTTTGCGAAGATTCTAAATAAGGGGATTGTTTTTTAATATGAGTTGATCGGTGCTTTTGAGGGATAAAAGGGAAATTTTCAGGGGAAAAGGGAAATTTTAAAGGGGAAAATGGAAATTTTAATAGAAAAAAGGGTAAAAAATGAAATTCAAGATGGCAGTGGTCGGCTCTTGGCTTCTACTCTGGAATCCGTTGTTCTCAACTTCCCAAAATCTTACTACCCACATTTATTGGAGGATTTTTTTAGCTTAATTCAAAAAGCCTAATTATGTCCGTAGGTGAGGTATTTAAAAAAAAGGTAATTTAAAAAAACGCTGTTCCCGTATGTTTGTAGGATGGAGCATTTTGTCCACAAAACCGTTGATTGTGAATTACACGAATAAAAATTGTTTGCCCTAAAATAGATTTTGTTTTATAAAACTTTACTGTTTTGTTTTGAAGATAATTTTCTTTATTAAGTCTCTTTGCAAGTTAACTGTTCTAAAGTTGTTTTTCATAGAGGTGTCAGCTGTGATGTTATGAAAAGCAACATAAGAAAAAAGACTTGCATTCTACTCCTTCCAAAGAGGTTTCTTACGAGCAGTCATGAAATACCGTTGTGGAGAGGCTTTGTGCAAACACTTCAGATAGCAGGTAACAAGGACGCACGACTGGTAATCAGACCAGCAGCTACTGTGCACAGTTACAAAAACAACTGACCGAGCAGACGTCATCAGTACATCAACTTAACCCGTCACAGCGTGCAGGAATCCGACTACATTACACTATACGAAAAGGAATATTACATCGTGTAAAGCATAGTCAAGCGTTTGTTCTGCTCTAGTCACCAAACGACCAAGCTGTGTTTTCACTAAACCGAAAATCAACATAAGGATGTGTCGAGCGCCGCAAGTCAACAAACAGACCTCTCAGCCTACGGCATTTAACGGAAGGTGTGAAATGCAGTTCCGTTAAGTTATTATAAACTGGCACTTTTTACACGTTAACATTAACGTCATTTCTACTCCCTCCGCCTACATTAAATGACTGGGCAATTTCTCGTAAAATTCTGTAATTATATCCGAACTTAATAACAGATAAAATTTAAAATTTAATGAAACACTGGGGTTTTTGAAAGGTAAGTTACAAAATCCGTATAAAAACTTCTGAGAGCTTCACCGCTCCCTTCTCGCGGTCTAGCCGTGACCTTAAGATATGGCTGCGGTTTTACCTAAACGTATAAAAATAAAACGTAATAAACGAATGTGATTTCTAAAATACTAAAACCTAAAAATAATGATAGCTTGAACGGGGCGATTTAAACAGGCTTGCGCAGTCCCCAGGGACATTTGTGGGCCCAGCGTTCCGTGGCATATCTGGCTGGGAGCTCGTAGCTCTCTCGGCGAGAGTGTCCTGCGCAGGGGGTTGTTCAGGAATAGAAGGACGGAGGGTGCGCGCCTAATTGGGAAGGACATCAACGTGCCAGGAAGGAAACTTTTTATTATGTGATCAAGTTGTCGGTGTCGGAGGAGGGAGTGAGCACTGCGATAATGGTCCTAGCTGGGGGGAGGGGGGTCGAGGGAGTGGCCAACCGCACTCAGATTTCCACAAGGCTCTCCCCTTCGCCAGGAGTAGCTCGTTACTCTTACATGAACGGATTCACTGGCTCCGAGGGGTGAAAATGGGGCACGCATCGTGTTCCTGACATCTTCACTAGCACATCTTCCCTCTCCCCCACCTCGCTATACCACGCCGGGCAGAAGCCATGAAGGAAGGTCGTTATTTACAAATTGATCGTTTGAAACAGCGGAGTGAAAAGTATATATTCGCTGATAAACATAACCGTTTCTTAGAGAGGAGCTTGATGATACTAAATCACATTACAATTGAGTATAGCTACATAACAACGTACGTTCCTTGCATTCCGGGTTGTTCTACTTTATGGTTGAAACGAATGAGTGGGTGGAAAATAGCCTGTACAGAATGAGGCACCTAAGGCAGGCCACCTGAATAACAGCGCTACTCTCAGTGGAGCTGACCTCCCGTGGCGCAGCCGATTGGCACGACACTGATCTGGGGTGCGGGAGGCTCTGGGTTCGAATCCCGGGTAAGCCATGTGTGTTCATTTAAGTTAGGTTATAAGTTAGTCTGTAAGCCGTCCCTTGCTAAGCTTTCAAGCATAAAACCGGGGGACGTTAAAAAGCCCTTTACAATACAATACAATATTTTCAGTGGTAGAAGAAAATGTTTCAGAAAAAAGCTGCTTGGACCCAACTTGATAGTGCTAATTTCCCCGCGCGTGGAAGGTAAAAAAAAGATGCAAAGGTCAATTATTATTTTTAATGGAATGATAATTTTTATTAACACCCCGAGGACCAAAACATGATTCAGCCAATGAAGAAAGTTGGACGACCCTACAATGCTTTAAATTGTATCTTGTCTTGAAATCTTTACGCTAGATTTTACTGCCCCTGCCCATAACACGATGGAAAGTCTGGAAAAGTATTAATGCGCTGCTGCAAGAACAACCTGGGAAAGTCAAGTCAACGATGGCAGTCATCACTACTGCCACATGTGCTACTTCGAGTACAACGGTACTGTACGCCGCCGTGCAGCCAGGTCAACGGCCATCACTCTGAACACTTGTAATACTGTGCTTGCGGCTTCGATGTCGACTTGCTTTGAGTGATTGTGTTACATGTTCTTTACATAATAATTATTGCTAACAGCATGCGAGTCTTTTGTTTTATTTATTTGTAGCATAAGGGTTCATTACATCTAAAGACTAGTCTTGACACCCCGTTGCATTATTTCCCAAAATATCTGCACTCATTAAAAAAAAACATTTTATATTCAGACAAGAAACACGCGAGCGCGCACACACACACGCGCATATATAAATGCGCAAGCGTTTGGAGTAGACATAACAGAATCATAGCAATTATACGTTACCAACGGAACTGATACAAAACGTGAAATTCAAGCATTTATAGCAAAATTTTCCCAATATCAGACAAATAAACACGAAAGATCAACAAAATTAACCTAATTGAGTCTCTGGCTAGAGAGGATTTTTCTTTATTTCCACTGCAGCATAGTACCGTGTATGCCTCTATGTGCAGTGTACAGGTCCATAACACGCCGTGGCATGCTTGTAATCGGTAGCGGTAGTGAAATTTCGCGAAAAGATTTCAAAAAAAGTTATATTTCAAAACACTGTAGAGTCATTTGCCTATCTTGATTGGCTGAATTTCTTTTTGACACGTGTTAACTGTCTGCACACGAATCACGTTGGAGCCGTGCCGATGTTGCCGAACTCTGAGTGGCCTGGTCAAATATGAAAACGCTTTCTCAAGCAGACATCAACCAATAGTAATAGACAAATTGATGTTGGATGCTTATAGTGTTTAAGTCCACCGTGTACTCATATTTTTTCGAGAAAAGTCACTAGCTCTAGTAATCGGTGTGTTGATGTCATCTTCCGAAAGAAGGTCTCATTCCATCTGGGCAGCTCTTATGAGATTCGGAACTGTTTCTGGAGGTTGTGGAGAATTATAACATGCTGCTTTCTAATTCTCACATGCATGTTCAATGCGTTAGTAAGTTCTCTGTTGATCACATGTGAACCGCATAACCCCTTCCACCCAAACTGCCTTATCTCACAATATCCCAAACATTTTGTGACATGTTCACTCTCCAGCAATTATATTTTGAACATACCCTACCTAAAAATTATCCATACTTCGTAATCAGTAATTCTGCAGAAACATCATCCCTCTATTATTCTTATATGCTGCTCAATACACTCCATATTTTCTTCCTGGGGAAGTGACACTTCCAGCAGCTTACTCTATATGTTGCTGTCACACTGAACTGTATTTCCTCATTCCCTCGCTCCGTTACACACATGTCCTCACGGGGCCTCTTTTAAAGGACTCATCCTGTATAGACAAGGGTTTCCATTTGCGTCCTGATACTTTAGAAAATATTTATCGATTTCCTGGAGAGATATTTGAGATTCGCAACAAGTAATTTGTAATTCTGCCTTTTCGTTAATTATCTCAACTTACAAAAACAATTTTGTAAGTACTTTGAACATTTTGGAACAAATCATTATTTAAACATTCTTCTATTTTTACGCAGTAATTTAAGTTATTTGTTACTTAAAACGAACACTAAGCAGGAGTATGTGTTTAATTCAATTATTCATTAAAAAAATATATGATTTTCGTTTGAGCAGCTTATTGAGTGAGTGAGTGAAGAGATTTGGGCGGCTCTTAACAGCAAGGTCTTGAAAGCCAATGAGGGTGATTGAAGTGAATATGGAGCAGCGCCGGAATGAAGGAGACGGGGAAACGGGATATCCCCGAGAAGACCCGTCAACCTACGGCATCGTCCGGCACGATTCCCACTTGTGAAAATCCGGTGACCTGGCCGGTGATTGAGCCCGGTTCGCCTTGGTAGGAGGCGAGCGTGCTAATCGCTCAGCCACCGTGGCCCCCGAGCTGCTTATTGAATACTTCTATATACGGAAAAACATGCATGTGCTTATGCTGGCTTGAAAATAAATTTGTCTTCTGGAGATAAATAAATTAACTTTTTATTTATGAATACATTGACGGAGTTGAAGTAAAATTTTTTTTTTTGTTGCGATGGTCCAATTTCCTGACCTCCGCGGTCGTGATTAAAACCGTGACCCATCTGTTGTCGATTGCTGCTATAGTCTATTCCCGGTTACTTCTAATTTCTCTTGAGCTCTGCTATAGTTTTACTTCCAGGATATTCCTCCGCCTCATGCAATCAAAGCCTAACATAGTTAAGGTTTATCCTACTCAGGTCAGGAACAAAACGAGATTTCTTTATAGGAGATATTGGCCTCAAGATGTGCTCGTGTTCCAAAGAGATCACGTCTAAGCTGGCGGTAAATGGAAATATTTTTGTAGGCTATTCACGGTCAAGTGAACACTAATCAACCTTAGAATAAGTTACTGCCCCTAACTGCATATGTTTTAACGGGCGCAATGAGTGACATGTGTCCAGTACAGTTGGTAACGATAGAGGGGAAAGTTGTTCCATATATCAACGTTGAACAAAAAGTGTTAGGTAACCATTTGTGACAACTTAAGATAACTTAAATTATTTTTATCGCTTTCTGTATTTGTTAATGCATCGAAGTGTAAAAATGAGCTGATTTGTACAATATTTACCTTCCTAAAAATTCGACAGCGATGAGGCTCATGGCAATGCTAATTTTACATGACTTGGAAGAACACACAACGTGTATACAAGTAGATCTTAAGCGGGGCTTTCAAAAGTGCTAATTTTACCATGAACAGTCTATAACAATATTTTGCATAAGAACTATTTCTTACTAGGCATTACCAAAAACAACAACACATATTTCCTTTCTGTTGTTATATATATCAGCTATAAATGCGATGTTATAATTTATAGTTAAGATACAAGTAAAGGTTCAATTTAACCATCAATAAGATATTTTCATATTAACAGACATATAAAACTCTTGTGATACACTATGTAAAAAATTTTCTTGTAAACTTACTAAACTGCACTGGAAATTTTTATCCTATAAACTGTATGGAAATAATATCAACACATTAAGCTGCAGCTACATGAATGTTGAGCGTCGCTACTATACAAAGTTGGGAACTTCCCTCCGCATTTGACTATTCCGTGAGCAAATGTAGGAACGCTACAATAAATTAATAGGGATAAAATATACTATCCCAGTTTTGTCACTAAGCGTATACACTGGTATGGTAAATTTCTGTATGATTTCTTAGTGCATGACATTCAGAGAAAACAACGAAACACGTCATATATGGAGTAATTTTGCAAAGATTTGAGTGAGTGGAGAGATTTGGGCCGCTCTTAGCACCGAGGTCTTGAGAGCCGATGAGGGTGAAACGAGGTGAGTATGGAGTGCGCTGGTATGTGAAACGGGAGATCCCCGAGTAAACCCGCCATACAGCGGAATCACCCGCCACGATTCCCACATTCTAAAATCCGGGGGCCACCCCGCCGGTAATCGAACCCTTGTTCGCCTATCGCATACGTGGGAGGCGAGCAGTGTAACCACTACACCATCGCAAAATTTCGTTTCTGTGTTTTTATTATCCGTGTACCCCGGAAATGACGTTCTACACCGTGTGCTGCAAGAACGGCTTGGGACATCGCTCTTCCTCGTTTAACGTCCCGGAAACACTACTAACATTATGAATTCGGCATGACATTGGGCGAAAAGTATACAGTCTAAAATTTTTCTAAATGCTATTCACGATAAAGTAAGAATTTTTGAACTCAAATTCAGAAGAAGTTACTGCCCCTGCCTGCATATATTTCAGCGGGCGAACTGAGTGACATGTGCCCAGCAAAGTTGGTAACAAATAATGGAAAATAGTTCCATATCTTAACGTCGAATAAAAAGTGACGCGTAACCGTTTGTAATAACTTAAATTATTTCTTTCAATTGTTTTTTTTTTTTATTTTAATGCATAGAAGTGTAAAAATCAGGAAATTTGCAAAATATTTACGTTTGTAAAAGTTTCACTTGATCGAAGCATGAATAAAGAGATGAGGCACGTGGTAATGTTAATTTAACGTAAGGCGGAAGAAGACACAAAAGACACAATGTGCATGCAAATAGACCTTCAGCAGGGCTTTTAAAAGTGCTCATTTTTCCGTGAACCGCCTGTATGCGAGTAAATAGTTTTTAAAGTGACGCCTACAAGCTAGAACAGTGAGCAGCAGTCTTGACGTTACAGCTGGAATCATTAAGCAACGATTCTGTGGCGTGCGGTCAGCATGCCGGAGAATGGACCAGTGGTAAGGGAGGGTTTGTCAGTGCCGGCTGAGGTAATTACTGAGCTATGTTCCCACGCCTGGGGCGGGAGACGGCGCTCTCACGGCCGGCTGCTCCTCAGAGGGAGGCTGTGGTCGCGTGCCGCTCTCAATGGGACCCCAGAGCGCGCCCCGCCTATTCACCGCCAGGAGAGAAGAGAAGCATAGCTGCTAAAGGCTGTTCACGATAAAGTGAGCACTTTTGAAATCAACCTTAGAAGAAAGTCGCTATCCCTACCAGCATTTATTTTAACGCGCGCCCTGAGTGACATGCGCCGTATAAACTTGGTAACGATGTCTGGGAAGTAGTTCCGTACCTTCACGTCGAATGAAAAGTTTCAGGTAACCATTTTTAATAATTTAAATTATTTCTTTCTATTTCCAATTTTTGAATGCATCGTAGTGTAAAAATGTGCAGATTTGTACAATATTTACTTTTCTAATAATTTCACAGTTTCACTTGAGCGACGCGTGAATAAAGTGATGAGGTCCACTGCAATGTTAATTTTACATAAGACAAAAGAAAACACTACATGTAGACAAGTAGATCTTAGGCAGGGCTCTCAAAAGTGCTCACTTTACCGTGAACAACCTATAACAGGTCTGTCACCAGCCCTGAAGCTGAAATCCTGGTTCCTGTATATAAAATCCTGTTAAATCCTGGAATCATTGGGTCAAATCCTGTAAAATCCTTGGAATAAAAAAAAAAGTAAATTACAGAAAAAAAATGAAAATATGAAAACATTTACATATTTAATGTAGTTATTTTGGTTTGGGCTGTACCAACCATGATAGTTCTTTTCTACACTCTCACTTATACTTTCGTTTATGTATCGGATATAATTTTCGTTTTCTCACCATTGTGGTATCAATGCCAAACGCAAAACACCGTCACCAAATACGGATTGCATGTGTAAAAACGGCAATTCGAAGCAAAGTTTCTTTTCAATGACGGCCTTGGCCTTTGCATGTTATCATACAGCCAGGAGCAGAAATATGAAGATAACTGTATACCCGCGCCAGTGAATAGTTAAGCAAAATATCTTTGACATACACTTTTGAAGCAATGGCATGTGTCCAAAACAATTTGCTTAATTATCCACCTCCATTATAAGAATATTTCAAACAAATGCATCAGTGAAACTGACACACATCGCTGTGTGGGAGGGAAAGAAAAGAAAAGAAAAAGCATAAGTAATAATATTTCATTTTGGGTTTGGATCTTTCTAGTGAGTGAAAAATACGTAAAAAAACTGATAAAATTCATTAAAGCGGCAGGCCTGGCATAGCATAAAGCAGACGTGCCGAGAGTAACCACGTGACCTGCCCCGGTGATCACGTAACGCTTGCGTTGATGCGGGGGTCCGCAAACCGTGCACATGTCACACAGTAGGTCCACCTAGTCTACTCGCGGTATCTTCACTTCACGCTGTTCGAATCAAAATGTGTAGTGGTTGGACTGCTACCCTCTCACCGTAGCGAACAAGGGTTCGATTACCGGCGGGGTGCCCCCCCCCCCCCCGGATTTTCGCATGCGGGACTCATGCCGGGTGATGCCGCTGGCCGGCGGGTTTTCTTGGGGATCTCCCGTTTCTCCCCCCCCCCCTTTTTCGCATACCGGCATTTCTCCATACTCAACTCGTTTCATCCTCATCGGCTCTCAAGACTCCGATGGTAAGAGCCGCCCAAATTTCTCCACCATCTACTCTCCACTTGTGGTGGTTCCTTTACTACTGGCATAACCATATCTCGTTGGGTGCACGAGGCTGTGGAAACGCCATTATGTCTGATTGGATACTGCGTGCTCCGGAAGATTACATACTGAGTTGGCTACCGGTTGCCGATTGTGTCACCAAGACGCTGATTGGCGAACGGCGTTCGAGTGTTTTGAACACCACTTTGTTTGCGTGTACGGTTGGAGCTCGCGGGATGTACAGTACGGATATTTCAACTGTGTATGCTTTAGATCTGTGTCCCGGTCTGGCGAGAGTTCTGACGGAGAAAATGTCAACCGATCCTTCAACAGCGGACTTCCAAGGAGTGCAGGGCCACGAGAAGAATATTATTTGACTTCAACTGCCAGACCATGCTATCGCAGCACAACAGTTGACTTTAATAAGGGCCTTAGAGACGCCACAATAATGAACATTTACGTCATATGTGATTGTACTCCCGCAGGCCTGAGAAATTAATCCCATTTACAGCTGTCCACAAAGCAGCCCGATAAACGTGAAGCAGATAACATAGAAATGATGATCCGAGAACATTTGTGTTCTCTTGTTATGGATGAGGCCAAGTTCTGCCGTTGCAGTGATTCCAAGCGTCTTTACTTACGACGGGATAATAGTGAATTGATAGGCTACAGTCCAGCTAACATAGTGAATTGATAGGCTGCAGTCCAGCTAATATAGTGAATTTATAGGCTACAGTCCAGCTAACATCACTGGAGAGGCTCATAATATAACTGGCATCGTGTTGGACTCGCATACCACTTCATGTGCTCGATGTGTCTCTGTAGCAAGCCAGGTGTTACAGTGATGTTATTCTGCAATATTATGTCAGGGTTGTCAGGTGGGCAACAGGTACACTCCTGTTTATGTAGTGCCTGATTGGGCTACTTTGGTGGATGACTAAATGGAAAACGAGGACATCTTAATATTTGGACTGGCCGACCAGCTACCCCAAACTCAACCCTGTCGAACATGTTTGGCATATTGCGGGCCGCCGAATACTTCCACGAACCATCAAGCAGCTTCAGGTGTCTTTAGTGAAGGAATTGGATTTCATACCCAAATAAATATTCGAAAATATTTTCTTAGTATAGGGCCCACTGTTTGCGTGTTTCGCTGGCCAGTAAGACTAAACGGCATACTGCCTCTTTACCATACTACCCCATGTCGGTGTAATGGCTTGGGTTGTGCCGGATTTCAATTGATTGCCAGACAGACTTTTGAGCACAGAATGGGAATAAACTTATTTTCATTTTTTTTGGACATGCTGCTGATTAAAATTAATGATAGTTTTCTCCTCCTCATGTCTGTCAAATGTACCAACATCATATTTTAGTTTTGCCCGTGAGCATTGAGGAAGTTTTTTAATATAGAACACTGAGTACCTGGAATATGTAACTAGGCCAAGTTACTGTAAAACCTGCCACTTTCATGAATGCTTTTAATGGAAATAACTGGCGCTGTTGTCTCCAAATAATTTAAAATTTTGTTGCATCAAACCACAACTGGTTTACTTAACAATGTAGTAATGTTCAACGCTACAAAATTTACACGAAACATTGTCATTGCGTAATTAAATCCAGGTCCGTGCCCTTTTATCCAGTGATAAAGTAAGTCAAGATAAAACTTGTTAACACACTAATTTCTTCCTAGGAAAGAATTGCTTGTCATCTCGTCGAGAGCGGTGTCTTGGTTATTATACCAACTGTTCATGTATTCTATAGCGGAGAAGGGGACCGCGAATCGAACCAAGGTCCTCTGGAATACGATTCCTGCTTGTTACCAACTCGGTGTTCCCTCAAAGTATAGCGTGAAATAGGGGGTTCCTCCCAGAACCTCAAATGTAATGCATTTTTGCCACTCAGTGGCGTTTTAAAATACTAGAGGAATTTTGACTTCGTGCTTTCAAGTTTAAAATACTGGCGAAAATAAAAGGCTGCTTCGGCTCCCGGAAGTATTAGGCTAAGTGCAGGAGAAGTGGTTGCAGTTTAAGACGAAATTGCCACTAGCGATTCCGACGAGGAAAATTTTGTGCCTTTTCAGACAATCACTTATTTCCAAAACAAAAGTTCAAAGTGCCCATATATACGATAGGCTCAAACCAACAGTCAACACAAAAATTGTATTCGAAAACTTCATAAAGTTGGGATGTTAATGAAGGCCTTTTTTTTTTACTGGTTGTATTGATGCTACCGATTATAATGGTTACAATGTGATGTTTTTGATAATAAAAGAAAGTGCTTCAATTCAGTAGCAAAAATTGTTACGACGAGGTTATAAAAACCAGCAATTTGGAACACATGCCAAATGTTCGGGGGAAGAAACTGTCGGTGATCAAAATTGTTGTTTGGGGTCATATTAAGACGTTGGTGGGATTTGCCGTGGAGTTGTGAGTGAAGAGATCTGGGCAGTTCTTAACAGCGAAGTTTTGAGAGCCGATGAGGGTGATTGAAGTGAATATGGAGCGGCGCCGGAATGAAGGTAGGCGTGGAAAACGGGAGATCCCCGAGAAAACCCGTGACCAACGGCATCTTGTGGCACGATTCCCCACTTGCGAAAATCCGGTGATCCGGGCGGGTATTGAAGCCGGTTCGGTTCGCCTTGGTGGGGTGGCGTTGTCGACGTCCGAAATCTTCTGTAGCGGAAATGATGAGGACACGGCTGTAGACAGTCGGGGGAAAGTATCGTCGACGTAGAAGTCGGCGGCGGGTGGTATGGCAGACTGCAGGCGGGTTACCACACCACGCCGCCCCTCTCCAACGGGTTAATTTATGCAAGCCGCATTGTTTGCGACCGCACGCCTTCCTCCCGCCCTCCCCCGTGGGGGATGATGCGCGGGGGGTAGGAGGCGTTAAGTTACGCCCTGCCGCACAGCCTGTGTCGGCTTACCGCCGAGGAAACAACGCCCCTCCCTCGCAACGCGGTCCCCGCGCGCCACTGCGCTGCAACCCGCATCAACCCCTCGGTGGCGTGTGTTTCTACCGCGAAGACTTCCTCGCACGACGCGATACCTCCGCTTGTATCCCGGCGAGCCGGCTGCACACTGTGTACATTTCTCTCGTTGTCCCTGTACTCCAGGGCTGTCACTACGGAAAAAAAATCCATCTTTTTATATTTGTAGACTTGTATTGTGTACTTCCTCACCTAAAAAAAAAAAACAATTGCTACAGCCAATCTCTTGTATAATCGCATGTCAAAATCCCAATTATCATGTTTTGGGGATGTAATGTACAAATCATAAATACCTACTCACCGAAATGAAATAATTCACAAGACTACTACTCCCAGAAATATTGAAAATCAGAATATAAAATTCATTTTCGTAATTTTTTAAAAATTACTCAAAATAGAGGCTATTTTTCGATATTTTTATTTTTTGCAGTATATGATTATTTTGTAAAATAAATTTTACCAAGCATATCTTAGAATCAATAGACATGACCTTTCAGTGACCATCGTTAACGTTTATGTAAATATTGCCGTTTCTCTTATTTGTACTTTCCCAAAACCTTAAAATTGTGATTTTCACATGCTGTAATGCCAAAACTGCGATCAAAAATTTTTTTTATATATTAAAGAGTGCTTACAAGTAATGTCTACAGGTTGAACGATATTTCGTGCCGATATAAAATAACGAATTTTTTGGTGGCCAACAATTTCAAGTTAACTTGTGACGGAATTTCAACTCTGGAATTTTGTGGCGAATCTACGATCACTGTTCACTTTCAGTTTTCATTCTGAGTATATAAGAGGATTTTTATGAACATGTAAAATACTCCGGTTATATATACCTACATATAATATGTAGATATAATGTATGTATATAATATATATATATGAAGGTTTCTATTTGACATACTAAGTATCGGATTAGCTCTGCAACTTTCGCAGTTGCTACGATGTAATCACACAAGGTGTATTCAGAAAGATGATAAACTACATGGAAGGGTAGAAGGGGTGCAAATGAAACTGGAACACTACCTCGCACTGAGGAACCAATAGTCCAAAGACGGATATGTGCAGGGTCGGGTTGGCAACACGTGATGGTCGTGGTTCGCATTGCACACGCTACCACTGTGCTTGCCTGTGTAAGATAGCGTCCTGTCTACGTGCCGGTACAGTTTGTCGCAGCAGGCGGATATGGTACTTGTGTGCGGGCATGCACGTAGAAACGCTAGCGATGCTAACAGGCTCTACAGGACACAGTATCACAGCAGACGACGTCAAAACACTAGCAATGTGCCTGTGTTCCTGAAATATTCTCTTTGAATTAAAGCAAAATTATGTTAGCGTACAGAAAAAAAACTCAAAGAAATTATTTTTTTTTGCCGTGCAAAATAGTTTGTAATAGTTTATAGCGTGCCCGCTTAATGAGGCACTATTGAAGTGTGTTGATGAGGAACCGGGAACTATATAAAAGAAATTACCATAAGATATTTTGACACCTGAATTTGTTGTCGCCATGAAACGTTTCTCAGTTCAGCTGATGATAAAAAATTATTTGTAATTTGTTAATTGGTTTTGTTATTCAGGTACAGTATGTTTCACTCACATCAAAATATAAAGTTATAAGAACTTTGAAAAACGTTTGTTTCTTTGACTCAAAGTCACCTTAATCACACCACCGAATATGGCAAAGAAGCTGAGAATTTATTATAATATAAAATTAATTAATACAAAGCGGAATCCTCTTTGCAATATCTGTAAAATTAAAATTTTTGGAATAAAATTTTTACGTCCATGTAATCGTAAGTAAATTAAGTAAATTTTGTAGTCTGTTAGACACTTTAAAGTGAAATTTACCAATTTTGATACAGTATACCTGGAAAGCATTCAAACTGACGTACATATTATAAACTAAATAATTTTAATTACTATCTCTAAATGCATGGTCAAAAGTATAGTTGTCTTTTATAAGGTGAATGGTTTTTTACTGCCGCAAAGCGCAACCTCTACAGGATAACTGTCGTATAGGCTATTCACGATAACATGAGCACTTTTGAAAGCCCTACTTAAGATCTACTTGTATACACGCTGTGTATTCTTCGCCTTATGTAAGATGAACATTGTCGTGGGCCTGATCACTTTATTAATGCATCGGACAAATGAAACTGTGAAATTATTAAGCAAGTAATTACTTTACAAATCTGCTCATTTTTACACTTTGGTGCATTAAAAAAACAGAAAGCGAAACAAATAATTTTAAGTTATCACAAATGGTTTCCTAAAACTTTTTATTCAACGTTAAGACATGGAACTACTTTCCATTCACCGTTACCATCTTTACTGGCTGAATGTCACTAAGTGCGTCCATTAAACTATATGCATACAGGGGCAGTGAATTTTTTTCTAAGGTTCATTTCTACAGTACTCACTTTATCGTGAACATATTTTACGCATAGATAACTGCTACTTTATGTGAATTTTTTTCTAAACAAATATACTGTGTATAAAACACACAGTTTCCCTTTCATCAAAATGCCAGTGAACAAGACATCAATTTTGTTCGCCGTGCTCTCGTCCACGCCATCGGGAAGTCATTTTTTGCTGTGCCCGATGCTCAGCGCTTCTCGTCAGCTCTCCAAACTGATTCACAACGCACCCCTCGAGTCGTGAGCTTAGCCCCATCTACACCCCCTCGTTCCCCAGTGACACACAACCCCTTCAGTCGCACCGCTTTCTCTCTCCCCTGGGTCCTACAATAGCTCTCCACTCGGACCCCTCCCGACATATGTTAACTGCACGGGCTTTATCTCGGCCGGCGTTTCGCGATCCCTGCACCCCCCTCATTCTCCTGGTGCCCAATCAACCGGTATCGCGATAACTACCCCCTCCCACCACCCGCCAGCCCTTAAACAGGCTCCCTCGGCGACGAGGTCCGCTGGGGATATCATCCGTCCTAAACCACCCAGAGATTTGCTTTCCCTGGTGCTCGGCCGCAAGAGCTAATTGACTCGTATTCACTTAGCGGGTCCATGCGACGTGAATACAGTTGCCGCCTGCGACCTCTTCATCACTGTCACCCGTGACAAATCTCAGTCGCCGCTGGGGAGAGTGCTCGGGCGTAGTTTTTGTAAATCAGATACTATAGAGCTGTATGAATTAAATATGAGACTTCGTTATCGCACGTTTAATAGCTAACAATTCAAAACTACCGGGCACTTTTTTTTATTATTGCTGCTTGTTAAGGCCGTTCCTCAACTTGAAAGTGTGCTCACTCTCACTGACCACTCTCACTCTAGCACACTCTAGCACACTCTGGCTCACTCTAGCAAATTGAGAATTTTGCCCTCTGTAAACCTTCGGCATTACTTCTCTGACAGAAAAGTTAATAAATGAAAAAAATATATATATTATTGATGGCCTTTTACTTCCCTCGAATAAATGTACAGTAGTTTATGAAATAGTAACTTATATTAATCTGCTACATTTTTGCATGAGTAAAAACGTAATGGCTATGTGAAAATCACAGTAATTATTAATGTGCACACAATTAACCTAAATGCAACGTGAACATAACAACATCATAATTTGTTAAGTTCCAAATCAAACGGAATATGTTGTTATTACACATTTTACAAACGCAATAATGAAGTTAAGACGATAAAATAAATCTAACACTGCATTATAAACAACAAAATATATGTCTGGATATTAACGTTAGATTTGAAAACAACATGGCTGCCAGAGAGGGTGCGAGAGTAAGCACCGAGTGTACATCGTTGTTCACTCTCCCTCTCGCGTTCTCTCCTCGAATATGGGGAAGTAGAGAGGACTCTCTGTGACGTCAAGAGTGAGCGAGAGAGTACTCTCTCGGCGAATTGGGACATAGTCTAGGTTGGGTATGTCCCCTACCTAAGGGACTTGTTTCAAAATGCTAAAAGCGATATTACACTATACGAGGTTCCGTAAAAACTTGTGCAAGGTCCGCCATAGTGGCCGGTATATGGGCTAGTGTGGCACCAATCATGGCATCTCCTGCCTTGTACGGCCAGATTACGTACCAGGTTTGGTAACTGGAAACGTCCTATTTTTTCGTGGCAGGTCCCATGCCAGGTTTCATACCTGGCCAAACGCATCGCAGTTTCAGAGTGTAGAGCGCTCAGCATAGCTACTTCTTGAAACAAGCTGATGAAGAAACCGAAAAGGTGGCCTCCATCTTGATTACACATCCGTGAGGTAGAAACTCGTTCAAATACGACAACGACGAATGATATTGGCGATTGCATATTTAATTACCGTTTGAATCGGCTATAAACACCTGAAACATTACTTACTGTATGAAAATAATTAATTCAATGACTAATTTTATATAGTGTATATAACCTCACTTTTTAACATGTGAATTGGTAGCGCAGTGGTCTGTGAATTTTGGGCGTGAGTTCGAAACTGCACCGGGCTTATATATTTTTTATAATTAAATGTTACACGTGGCTAATATCACGGTACATAAAGAAAAACCCTTTTTTTTTTTTGCAACCGGTTAGTCATTTTCGTCAAAATTAAAAATAATACACAGTAGTCTAGTGACTTTACGTCATTTTCAAGAAAATGAATCAAAATCCACTAGTAACCAGTCAATTTATGTAAAAGGCGAACAGTAATATAGCAATATTAAGATGTGCTAGTTAGTTTTTTTCATAGGTCTACGCCAGTCACTAACTGGTAGCAGTTCTACGAATGGGGTTCACCTATAATACCAACCACACACTGCGCACCCACCGAGGGTGCCAAATGCTAGTACGCGAACTGCTGTCGTGTAATATGAATCGTCCATGGCGGCTCATATAGCGGCTGGTATATAGGATCGTACACCAGGACTTATAGAAGATTGTACAAGAACCAAGTACGGCTGCAGGTATCGTGTAATTTCGGCTTAAGGCACTCGGCCGTTCATCATGTTTAGCTGCCGCTGAGATCCCATTCACCGTATAACCATCTCGACGACCTCCCACCAAGGCGAGTTTGAGCCGTAATGGGAAGGTGAGGTAAAGTGCTTATATCAGCTGCACCGTGATCACTCTCCGTGTTGTTCCGACATTGGACTTCTGTTTTTGCCAACGGCACTCTCAAAACAAGGTGTACTGCATTTGAGGTTGGGACGCTAAGTAGGCCTAAACAAGTGTATTGATTTGTATACTTCCTTTGGTTTAGGTTTAAATCAAATAGAATGTAATAAAGTTAGTCAAGATATTTTATTCGTGTAAAATTGTGGATCTGTTGAGAATTCAAACGTAAACACTCGTGTATATCACTTTCCGACAATGTGATTCACGAAAGGTTAACCAATGTTAGGAACATGCGCATCCGACAAAAATTAATCGCCATCATCTTTATAGTCTATTTGAGGTGTCTTCACAATTTTCTGAATCAAACCTTTGAAATTTCATCCCGTGTATGACGTGCTTAATTGTTTCCTAATTAGGTCACGTATCACAAGTGTTCAATACATTTGGTAACAAAAAAAAATATTTATTGTAAAACTGTAATTTTTCTATAAATGATAAAACTTAATTTACTATTAATACGAAAAAAAAGTGGAAATAGGTGTGTTGGTAATGCCTCGTAAGATATAGTTCCGTACAAAATATTACGGCACGTTGTCCCTTTAGTGTAATTTTGTAGACTTAGTAAAGCTTTGTTTGCATGAGTGAGTGAAGAGATTTGGGCGGCTCTTAGCAGCAAGGTCTTGAGAGCCGATGAGGGTGATTGAAGTGAGTATGGAGCGGCGCCTGAATGAAGGGACGGGGGAAGGCCTGTCGACCAACGGCATAGTCCGGCACGATTTAACTTGAGAAGATCCGGTGACCCGGCCGGGGATTGAACCCCGGTTCACTTTGGTGGGAGGCGGGCGTGCTAACTGCTCCGCCACCGTGGCCCCGTGTTTGCATGAGGTGGAGGAACATCTTGAAAGTAGAACATAAGCATGGCTTTAGAAAAGTTGTAAGAAACCATGAATGGACTATAGTATATGATCTAAGCTAGACTTCCAGCGCTAGTTCAATTTAGAATAAAATTTATTCTGGTCATCAGACACATTTGTGACTTTATACACGCCAACCAAGTTATAAACACGTGCTCCTTTTATTTCGCGTAGGCCTAACTGACCAGCCTAATTAACATTCTCATATTTCTCACATTCATGTCGCAATTCTAGAAGGCTAGAAGTATAAACCAAATAACAGCTGGCGATATAACGCATGGGCCCTAAACCTGCATAACTTAGTGTGTCCATAAAAATTAATGTTCCCGTGTCTTACAGGTTAGAGCGTTGCGGTAAAGTGTTGATTTAATTACGCATTAAAATCCTCAGGTTTCTGCTACGAACCTAATGAAAACGGACATCTATGCGGTTTTAGCATAAACATTACATCAGCATCGGCACTTTCTCCACATAACAATAAGCCGACCAATTGAAAATCTCGAGAAAATTCAAAGCTGTAAGTTAAAAGTCCATGTTTACAAATAAATGTATGTTTCACATGGGAAAATAATACTGAATCCAAGGCTGCTCTTACCGAATCCAAGGCTACTTTCTTGCTGTAATGGGCCGTATATGTTTCACCTATAAAATTACATATTAAATTTCAGTGAGCATTTGTGAGTAATATTACATCATAAAATTTCTCTTAAGTTTTATTCCAATGATAACAGTACTAGCCTACACTATAAATTTTTTTATTAATCGCTATACAAACGAAATAAAACACGTTATTTGCCTACATTCTTGTGAGCCATACCAGGAAGTTGTCGCTTCTCTAACTTCACAAAATTGGAGAGAAACAAAGGAAATTGCGCACCATTTTAACACATTCTAAGTGTGCTGTGGTCTATTAAGTACCCGGGCTGGCAATTGTAATTTAGTTTTCATACGACTTTCTGAAATCACCATAGTTGAATGTTGGGATAGTTTCTTGAATACACGCCAGGGCCGGTTTCTTTCCCATAACTACTTGAGCTTTTGCGAACAACATTTTTCGTATATAATGACCCCGCTCTCGACATGATGCTAAGCTCTGTCTACATCACCTGCTTTAGATAAAAAGGCAACTGACAAGTAATTGAACCAATAGTTAGGCAATCAGGCGTATATTCATACAATATAGAGTAAACTTTAATTTTGAAAACAGATATAACAAACACACAAAACCGCTTGTGTTTAATTATCTTGGCAATATCTACTGTCCAAAACTTTAAATGATTTTCTCGCTCTTCTTTTGGGAGATGTTAAATTAATGATCATCTACGGCTATATTTCCTGTTCCGTACGATTTAAGTTGCCAAACAATTTCCGTGTTTTTCGTTGGATACGTGCCACCGTATTTTCACGTATATTCTTCCCTTCTGTAGGATGGTTCGCATCTTGGCAGGTAACGTTGGTATAGTAGTTTTAAATTCAAACTTGATTTGAATTTCCACACCTACTAGTATCTGATTAAGGTCGAAGTTACAGCGTAAATTCATATATGTCTTTTTTGATCCCAAATAAGCGTGTAATATGTGGACTTCTTGTACAAACTTTATTATAACATGTACCAGAACTTTTATCAATCCTCACATGAAAATGCGTACCATGAAAATCTTGTATCATGTTAAGCGGACTTCTATTACAAGTAAAAGAACGACACTGAATCACAACTACAGAAAAAATGCATTTTAATAGTGATGAAAACAGATAAATGATAGCTTAACTCTATTCTAGTATACTCGTAAATAATAAACACTTTAGTTATTAAAATCCGCCAATTAATGTTAATTTGTGAAATTATGGAAATTTTAGTACATTCCAGCATTAAACCTTAATTATTAGGTGTGGAAAAACTTGCTTATCAATCATTTCCAGCTTGTATAATATTAAATTCTTTCTCACGTGTCTTCTGGTTTAATTACAATCAGTACGATTTATCTTTAATCATACAATTACCATTTATTGTAAGCACAATTCTTTAAGAAGTCTATGTACAATTTTAACATTACCAGTATATCACTAAAGCGAATTTTACCATATTCTTCCACAATATAAAATATTTCTTGTGGTAATACTTGAAATTATGCAGGATTCATATATAACATCAAATGCCTCTTCGGAATAGCCTAATTATAATTTTCTGTCCCGCACATTACCTTTTAGAGGTGTCATTTCTTCGAGAATGAATTAGAATAACAACAATATTTAATTATACAACAGATTGTTCTTAAAATTAGTCCTTTCCGAAGCACGAGATAGAGACTGAATATTTCGTTTTTACAAAATTTTTCAAACATAGCAACCAGCCACACCGAGTATTCAGTCCATTAAAATAACATAATATCATTTTACTCTTAGCACAGACATAGATTTTTAATATAAAGCTATTACAGGCTCTATATAGTTTTGTTTATAATGATTATGTTACAGCATTTTAAATTACAATTATTTTGTTTAACATTTCTGATTAGTTCAATTTTGTGTTATATTCAAATGTCTGTAAATAAAATGTTAGGCTAGATCATCCTTCCATTTATAATAATTCTTATATAAATTCTCTTTGGAGTAATGATAATTTTCTGAGTTCTAAGGAAACATTTAAAAAAGAAAATCTGTTATAATAAACTTATTATTTTTTTTTTTATGTTTAGAATATGCTTTGGTTCAAAAAAGAAGATAGATATGTTGCAGCTTTTGCTATACTGAAATTTTTATAGTGTATTTATAAAGTTAAATTTATCATCATTCAACTCCAAGAGATTATTACGTTCAATTGGTCGATTGAAATGAATCTTTGAACAGATCCCTTAGACTTCAGGAATTTTAAGTTTATGGAGTATGTTGGAGACTCCAATGTCACCGATGTAAAAGCCTTTACTAAACTGGGATTCTGACTTTGACTACTTACGTTTCCCGATATCATCCTGCAGCAACTGTAAGGTGACCACTTTCAATTACGTCAATAATCATCTGAACTGTCTCGACAGAAACCCACATTTTATTAAGGAAGAAAAACTTAATTTTTGTCCTGTAAACCAGTGGCCAGAAGTGATCGGCTTTCTTACCGCTGAAATATTCGAAGGACTTAATAATTTTTTTATGAATGTTGAAACAAATTCCTACTAAACACTCAATACTAAAGAGTGAGATACAAATTAATGAACTGTTTGAAAGTTTGAATTAATTTATGATTATCGTTCTAGGTTTCCCCTTATCCCCTTAAAGAACATTTTGTAAGGAAGAATGTAGGCAGTAATCAAATGTTTCCACTTCTCTACAATAATTCAAATGAGCACCATCATAAGGTTATTTTGTTTATCATAAATTTAATGCGTTCATTTCATCATAATTTTCATTAAATTAAAATCATTACTTTTACTCCTTTTATTTCTAGTAGAAAATTGATTATATATTTTTTCTATGTTAAAACGATTGAAGTTTTGTGGAATAATGTTTTGAAAGAGTATAGTGACTATAATGTTATCCATACCACATTATAAAGTAGCTGCTCTTGGCACTCATATAAAATTTTAATTTCCATAATTTTTTTTTAAATTTACCCTTCTAATAGTAAATTTAACGAACAAGACGCTTTCATTAAAGATTAAAGAAAAGAAATCAGCAACAAACATAAATTTAAAATTGTAGGTTTGCATTTGACTCGGCCTCGTTATGTGAAATTAAAACAATGTGTTAATAACCTTATCTCTTTTCGTATACATATAATTAAAATCTAAGAAAATTTAAATTGTACAATTCTTGACTGTTTTGCATACGGGTACATATACAACTTTTTAACATGGGCAGAGATCTGTAGGATATAAAATATTATTTCACTCCACACAACGCGTAAGGAGTGTCATGTCAGACATATACATCGAAGCTGTATATAAACAAATTTTTGGTGCGCATACAGTAGTCCATAAATTGGGAATTAAAATATAGTTTTTATAAGTTAAAAATAGTACCTCCACTCTATCCCGAATTAGGTTGCATTCAAAATCTTGTAACATTAGTAGATTTGCCTGTTTTTCACTACGCTTTGGTTCATTTGGTTTTAAACTCATTAGAAGAACAATAATATTATTAAGTAATTTGTGTTTCTGACAAATACGCAGTGTTCTTGTAAAATACATAGATATTACACTTTAGGCATTTAGCAAAATTATATCTTCCTTGACATGAAAGAATACTTATGTGTAAAGACCGTTAACGATAAAGTGAGCACTTTTGAAATCAAAATTAGGAAAAAGTCACTGCCCCTGCCTGCATATATTTTAACGGACGCACTGAGTGACATGCGTCCAGTAAAGTTGGTCATAAAGGATGGAAAGTAGTTCCATATCTTATCGTCTAATAAAAAGTGATAGGTAACCATTTGTGATAACTTAAATTATTTATTTACCTTTCTGATTTTTTAATGAATATAAATTTAAAAATGAGCATATTTTTAAAATATTTACTTTCATAATAATTTTACATGCATAAAGTGCTGAGGCCCTTAGCAATGTTAATTTTACACAAGGGGAAAGAGTACACAACATGCATTCAATTTGATCTTAAGCAGGGCTTTCAAAAGTACTCATTTTACCGTGAACAGCCTATAGAAAGAACGCACCAAGGAGAACTTTCAGTCATATTCGATTAACTGCGAATCAAATATTTACTTTAATTATTTTATATACGCTGTTATATTATAGTGAATGGAATATATAGAATAAGTTTTGTCTGGAAAGAGTATCTTATGTAGCTCATCTGTTTTCGTAGCGGACCTTTTTGTTATTGACAACAGGCAAAGTGGCGTCTGAACATGGTTGAATATCATCCCGTGTCGGGTGCTAAGAGAGAGCGGAGAGATCAGGCTGGTAATCAGGCCTGTGCAAGGGACTCGTGTTTCCCGTATCGAGCTGGTTGGCTTGTTATCCGATTGAGACGTTATGCGAGGAAGGTCTGAGGCGGCCTTGTTACGTCTGCTATAGATGATCCTTGCCACCACAGTAACCAAGAATACATAATATGTAGAACCACGTTTATCGCACAGCGCAATGAATTCCACCTTTACGGATAAAATATTGGAAATTATTAGCCGGCATTACAAGAATTGGTATCCGAATTTTTATGTAGTTTTTTGTTGTTGTTTAGAAACAACGAAGTAATAAAATTAACTGAGTATTTTATAGTATACGTGGTTAACTTTGATGTTCTGTCCTGGTGGACTTGCAACGTAGAACGTTACTGATCGTACGCAGGTCAGAATAAGAAGAAATCTACATAACAGGAAGGAATATTTCTAAAATGAATTTGAGATTTTTTAAAATTAGCTATGAAGCATATATGTAACATTTTTAAAATTATACACAGTCTACGCTTCTTGCTAAGAGAAAAAAAATTTGAATAAGTTTGTTTTGTTTTTGCTATTTCAAAGGACATTTATAAGAAAATTTGTTTGCAATTCAGCAAAAAAAATTATACTGATTCTGGAAAAAGAAAGTATTCTGGATTTAAAATTATACTTGTCTGTATTTAAAATTTTTACGTTACACTTTAAATACGTATACGATAAGTACAGAGAGCAAATTAGAAAACTTTAAAGCGTTTAATAAAAATTAAAAAAAAAACATCAGACGTGATAGATGAATGGGGTTATTGATTTTTAAATAGTGTTTTACATAGAGTCTTGTGTTAATAAGTGAGTACACTTTACTTCTGCACTGACGGTTTCACATTGCGAACAACGCCAATATTCGCCTTTTATTTTTATTTTTTTATTTTTTTTCCAAATTTGCTGAAGAATAGCTCCTTCAATGGTTGCAATAACATCCACGATTCATTGCTTCGTGTCAGCAATATTGGAAACCTCTGTTTGGTAAACTCGATCCGTAAAATAACCTAATAGAAAAAAAAACCCAGCGCTGTTATTTCGGGCGAACGAGGCAGCAACGGGATTGGACCACCTATCGCAAACCACCTGTCAGAAGATGTTCATTAATGCAGGCACGAACTCCCAATCCTCTATAAGGTGATACACCATCCTGCTGGAAGATGACTCGAAGTTGAACGCCTTCCAGTTGTGGGTTAGAAAATTCAGTCAATGTTACTGCACACACATTGGATGCGATAACGCTTACCACGAAGAAAAATTGCCCAACTTTATCTGTTATCACGCATAAGTTGTGTAGATACACAAGGATTTCCAAATCACTATATACTTGCATTGTGCCAGTTCAGTAGTGCTTGACACGCCTGGTCACTGAAGAGGATGCGTTCGAGGAAGCCTTCCTCAGCATACATTCGAAACAGCACGTTGACATAGAAATATTTGTGGCGTGGAACATCATCTCGCTGAAGAATTTTCACCAACTGCACTTTGTACGAATACAGTATCAGATTCTTATAATTGCGTAGACTCGAACGTGGTAAATCTAATTGCCCGGCAGCGGTTGCAATGGAATTACTTGGGTTACGAACAAATACACCGATCACTATGTTATGTCTTAGTAAATAAATTAATTATCAAAGTAGATACACTAGAAACCAATAAGTGACAGCATGAACATTTCTACGAGAAAATTCGGTAGTGTTGTCACTTACAACCAGCAGACGGCAGCACGTCTGTTTAATAGTACATTCCATTGATAAAATGATACAATATCAAAATGGTGGATATGAGTAAGGAATTTTCTTTTCCTTCCGGAGAGTTTATTTTAAAATGTCCAGAAATTATACGCCGAAAACTAATTCCTAATTCGTCAAGATTTTAAAAGTGAAAAATATTTATTATTAAATGACAACATTACCGTCTGTAAATTTGGAAATAGTTTTTATTTTTCAAAATATAATAACAGTAACACATTTTGCCATCTGGGTATTTTTCGCACAATCGCGTATAGGCTACTATTTATAAAAAGAGCTGTCTGACATTGCTGTCTAGTGTATTTGGGGTCGCGGTGGTGCAGTGGTCAGACTACTCGCTTCCCACCAAAGTGAACAGGGTTCGATTCCTGGGGCGGGGTCGCTCTCGGAATTTTTGCATATGGAAATCGTGCCGGATGATACCGTTGGTCTGTGGGTTTTCTCGGGGATATCCCGTTTCCTCAACCCTTGCCTTTCGGTGCTGCTTCATACCTCGCTTCACCCTCATCAGCTCCCAAGACCACGATGTCAAGAGCCACGCAAACCTCTCCGCTCCATTTATAGTTTATTTGGTTAAAGTATAGATAAAGGAATCATGATCATTTAGGGTGAATTGAAGGACTGAGAAGGTTTATACCAAGTAATATTTCGACGTAGGCGTCGTGATAAAATAAGAGGCTTCTAAAAAGGTGGTTGCGAGTAGAGTAGAGAAAAAAGGGACGTAGCTGAAGACGGATATCAGGAAGGTGACTTACCCGAACACCAACCGCGAAAACTTACAGAACAGGGCGCAATTCTCGTTCACTTTACCACTTACCGGGGTGAAAGTTCCCATGGCACGGAGTATATAATAGTCGTCACCTGCCTATCAGAATATCGTAAATTTCGCTATGTCGTGTCAGCGATGCTCGCGGGATTGGCTCCCCGGAGGAGGGAAAGTAAATGAGAATCTTTCCCCAGGTAGCGAGCTATAATATACTCAGGTTTCTTCACACTTTGAGAACCAAACAATCAAAAAATCGCCCCATGAAAGAGGCGCTTGGTTGCTTCCTACATATTTCGTATTTCACAAGTGTTTATAGGTTACTTCTGTTTACATAAAAGTGCCATATTTTTGTATAAATTAGATTTATATCTTATTGTTAAATTACTGGGTTTATTTAATAATTGATATGAATTAAAACAGGGAGAATATAGGCGTGTTAGTAATACCTAGTATGAAATATCTTATGTAGAATATTATTACAGTAAAAGGGCACGAACGCGGCGCGTAGTCATTTGGTGTAATTATTAAAACTCTGTTAAGCTTTGCTTGCATGACGTGGAGGAATATTCTGGAAGTAGAACTTTCGCAGCGCTTCAGAAAATTTGCAAATAACCACGAATGGACTATAACGCCCACGAGCCAGGTAGCCCGCCGACTGCGACTTTGCACCAGTTCGGAGGCCTGTCCACACCTTTCGCTTTATTCCTGCTGCATTTCACCACGTGACCGTGATTTCTTTTTCCAGTTGTATTTCGTGGATGGAGTTTGGCTTCAGATTTCCGACAGTCATTCAACACTTTCAGCCAGATCCACATTTTGGCCATACTTCCGCGGATTTGGCATTACATCATGTCGTGAACTATGTCTAATGCCCTGTTAGTCCAACATCTTTCTCGATCCGAGATCGAATGACCATAGTTCAGTAATTCCGAACCAGGATGCAGTTTGATCTTGGTTCCAATGTAAAAGTTTTGCACCAACGAAATTTAATGATTTTTTTTTTCGCTCCAAATTGTTTCTCATGATTCTAAAGTAACAGATCGAGATTAAATATGAGATAAATAGTTTTGCTATTGGATAGTAATATATGACGTCATGGAAGTAAGCGGATTTTTCAACATATATAGAATTAGATGTGCGATATTTTATCTGTTGTGAGTTGAATAATTGTTCTACAAATTTTACTGAATAATATTAGTAGTATAAAAGGGGGCAGGAGGGGGGTAGGGTTCTGACCCAACAGGCTTCAGACTGTGGAGACAGAGGACACAATTAGCATATCAAGGTACCTGCCCATAAAAAATAAAGAAAATTAACATCTCTTCTTGCGGAAAAGTCTAGAAAGTAGCATTCCATTCCGACGGCGGCCATTTTGTCTGCCAAAAAAATGTGCCCGAAACTAATAGTTAGAAAATAAGCATTCTGACCCACCTGGCATCTGGCGGAGGATTCGAGGATGGTAATTAGCATATTACCTGGCGTCATGAGGAGGATTGTAGGTGCGAGAATTTTCTTTATTCCCTTTTTCCCGTCCAAAACGTCCGATTTCGAGTACAAAAGCGTCTTTTTCCCCCGTTCATTCCGCATAATTTCCCTAAATTCCCTTCCGCCGCCGGCTGCATCTTGGCAGCCAGTAGTAATTAGCATAATTTGGGCAGTTTGCTCATTGTGGCTGAGGTTTGCACAATGAGGCGGATTCGGTCGGAAATTCCTGAAAATTGAGAAGTCATTCCCGATGGCTATCTTAGTATCGCCGACATATGTCTACCCAGGACAATCGTCGACCAGCTGAGAATGTCGACAATTTTGGCAGCCAACACCTCGCCGGGGGTGGCTATAGTGCATCAAGGCATTGCGAACTATCGGATCTCCTGTAACACAGCAGCCTCCTTAAGACTGTGTGTGTATGTGTGTGTGCATAACACTTATAAGCAGAGTTGGCTATAATTTACGAACCGTTTAAGTTATAGTTGTCAAATTCATAACATAGACATCAACCACGACTACGATAGACGACTGTAAGTTATGAAGTGTTTGAGATGCAACTACCAAAAAAAATTATAATACATTTATAACCCCCTCCCCACTGACGATGAGAAGTGACATGTGGACATATGTCGGCCTGCATATCTCCCTGTTTTTACTCACCTCTGTCTCTGTCCTGTCCCCTTGGTCTCACTGCCTGGGAACACACACACTCTTCCTCATACACTACTCCCCCCCCCCCTCCAATTGATACCTTGACCAGTGACCTCCCACTCAACCTCGTGCTCTCTCTATTCCTTGTCCTCCCTCCTCCATGTGCCAACATTACCCCTGACCATGCATCCAGGAGCACTCGCCACCGCCCAGCCGGTGACTCGCTGTGCGCCGAACCCCCCCCCCCCCCCCACTACCAACGAGCACTCCTGTAACAGCTTACTTATTTCAGAGAGTCTGTCAGTACCACTGGCCTTGCACCCATGAGCTGTTTACTGAGCCGCCAATGTATGTATGTATGTACATATCTAATGATATGTAATTCGCAATGAATACACAGCCATTGCTAGACAGCCGAGTCCCCACACATACAACACTTACTAGAACGATAAGCTTCCTATTACCAAAACGAAGTATCACCTACCTTAACAGGCGTAGCAGTGAACACATGTAGGCCATGAGTGCATCTCACTGCCGTCGTCATCTTCGTCTGTACATATGTAATGATATGTCACTTGCAATTAATACACAGTCATCGCTGGACACCCAAGTCCCCATACATGCAACAACACATGCTAGAACGATTAGCTTCCTATTACGAAAATGAAGTATCACCTACCTTAATAAGTGTAGCAGTGAATACACGTGGCCCACGAGCACATCTCACTGTCGTCGTCGTCTTCGTCGACAATGTGACCTAGCTGGAAGTGGAGACCACAATGAGTTGCCATGCCTTTCCATGCACAATAGATAGCGACCAAGTACTACATTCCTACCACCTCCCCTTTGTCAATGTACTTACCCGTATACTATTGAAAGAAACTAATGCCTGTACCCTGAACCAGGTTCGTTTCCCATACATAATGGTCATACACACAAATTGAGAGATAGTCATATTCATCGTTGTGTGTGCTTTGTCAGATCGTCCGCTACAATGCATGAAAGGAAAAAAAATACCTACAAACCCACACATGTGTATTGCACAAGTGACGGCTAGTCAAGACCATACATCATGGCATTCGACGAAAACCATGTAATGCCATCACTAATACAACTTGTCAGGTTGGCCGAGCGGCCTAAGGCGCCTGTTATAAGATCTGGTTCCAGCAAAAGAGAGCATGGGTTCAACACACACACACACACACACACACACAGATATATATACACAGATATATATATATATATATATATATATATATATATATATATATATATATATATATATATATATATATATATATATATATATATCTGTGTGTGTGTGCGTGCGTGTGTGTGTACTGCACAAGCGATGGCTAGACAAGGATGATGATAGTGTATAATCCCTGAAATATAAAGTATCGAATGTTCGATCACCATTGAGAGTGCATGCTGACACGTCTGCAAACAATCATTCATGCCTATGACGACGACGGACATGTAGCACCCATGACAGCCATACCCCGTCCCAGAGCTACAGAAAGTAATACTCTGACTACCTTATCTGCACACGTGTACCGACCCGAACCTTTCTACAATCACAGGAAGCCATACTCTGCCATCCCTGCTCGAACTTACAATGCGTGTACAAAGCCTTTGCAATTACAAGGAGTCATACTCTGTCAAACCTGCCCGAAACTACATTGTATGTACTTACATCATGCACCAAGCCTTTGAAATTACAAGCAGTCGACCCTTTCTGAACCGTTAATGTATGCACTTAGATGGATTCCGGCCAGCAATTCATGTTCAGCCGTACCACTATGATAACTATGATGTTGTGTGTACCCATAGTGACAAGTTTCGGACTTAGGTACCTACAGAGAGCTGCTTGCTCTGCCTAGGCGAGTTTCGCTCACTAGAGTGCACTAGAGACACGAACCGTGTAAGGAGGCATCGCAACACACACACACGTCAACTATGTGTGTACTCTGCTCTTAGACCATGCAGAACAGAGGTGTTACCTTAAAATAGTGTAGCTGTTTCAGAAGACCTGCTGTTCGAGAGCACATGACATTGTCGTGAACGCACAGGAAGCAATGACCGCCATGCCTTTCCATACATGCAATACATTACCGTTTACATGTTTGCCAGCAGACAATCGTTCGTTGGAGAGAAGCAAAGCCCCACTGCCAAAACGTTATGAAAAGCTATCATCTATAAGCCCTAACCATATGAGGCAGGCGAAGTGCGTGCCTTTGGAGACAGATTGCCTGTAATTACTAACACTGTTATAGACAATATGTCAGCTTTTATGTCTACTTGTATTACCACTCTCCACGAGAATCGAACCTGCGATATCTCGAGGTTGGTTCAGGGCACATGCATTGTTTCCTTTCAATAGTATACCGGTAAGTACGTTGACAAGGGGAGGTGGTGCTGGAGATGCATTACTTTGTCGGTATCTGCCGTGCACGGAAAGGCAGAATCGGTCATTGTGGTTTTGGCTTCCAGCAAGGTCCCGTCAACGACGGGATGTGCTCGCGGCCTACAAGTATTCACTGCTACCCCAGGTAAAGTAGAGGATAATTCGTTTCGTGATAATAATAAGCTTATCGTTGTGAGTGTGTGTGTTCATATTACAGAGTAGAATGACCCCTCCCTTACCACTCCCTGTTATTATTACCTGCTTCGGCACACAACTGCAGGTTGGAGATACTGGCGAGTGTGTAGGATCTTGTTATGATATTTGCTAGCTTTATCTCAAATGGTTCGGAAATTACAGAAAACTATGTGGCGTATCACTGTCTGTAATAGTAAAAAAAAGAGTACATGAGTACAGGTCGGCGACAGAGTATGATTGTCTGTAATTGCAAATGGGTCGGTATGTGAGTGTAGGTCGTAGACAGAGTATGACTGTCGTGCTAGTCCCTCTTTATGGGCAGTGGTACCGACGGTTGACTGCATGTGCTCCCAACAGGATTCAAACTTACAATTCCATATATATTCGAGTAAGGTACAGAAACAAAAAAAATGTATCAGTTGTGGGGATTTGAACCCATGCTCACTTTTGCTGGAACCAGATCTTATATCAGAAGCCTTAGGCCGCTCGGTCAACCTGACAATTTATATTAGTGTTGGAAATACATGGCTTTCGTTGAATGCCATACGATGTATGGTATTGACTAGCTGTCGCTTGTGCAATACACATGCGTGGGTTTGTATGTATTTTTTTCCTTTCATGCATTGTAGTGGATGACATGAGAAAGCACACAGAGTGATACATATGACTATCTCTCAATTTGTGCGTGTGACCATTCTCTACAGGAATCGAACCTGCGATACCTCTATGATGGTTCAGGGTACATGCATTAGTTTCTTTCAATAGTATACGGGTAAGTACATTGACAAGGGGGAGTTGGTGGATATGCAGTACTTGGTCGCTATCTATTGTGCATGGAAAGGCATGGCAGCTCATTGTGGTCTCCACTTCCAGCTAAGTCACATTGTCGACGAAGACGACGACGACAGTGAGATGTGCTCGTGGGCCACGTGTATTCACTGCTACACTTATTAAGGTAGGTGATACTTCATTTTCGTAATAGGAAGCTAATCGTTCTAGCATGTGTTGTTGCATGTATGGGGACTTGGGTGTCCAGCGATGACTGTGTATTAATTGCGAGTGACATATCATTACATATGTACATACATACATTGACAACTCGGTACTCGGCTCATGGGTGAAAGGCCGGTGGTACTGACCAACAGTCTGGAAGTAAGTACGCTGTTACACGAGTGCTTGGTGAAAGGGGGGGGGGGGGGTCAGCCCACAGCGAGTCGCTGGCCGGGCGGTGGCGAGTGCTCAAGGATGTATGGTCAGGGGTGATGTAGGATATATATATATATATATATATATATATATATATATATAGAGAGAGAGAGAGAGAGAGAGAGCGAGAGAACGAGGGCGAGTGGAAGGTCGCTGGTCGAGATGCCGAGAGAGGGAACACGTGAGGAAGTGTGTGTGTGTGTGTGTGTGTGTGTGACGAGGGGGGGATTTCCCAATTTCCGACCGATTCCGCCTCATTGTGCAAACCTCAGCCAAAATGTGCAAACTGCCCGAATTGTGCTTATCAGCACTGGCTGCCAAGATCGCCGGCGGTGGCGGAAGGGAAATTAGGGAAATTCTGCGGAATAAACAGGGGAAAATGATGTTTTGTATGCGAAATCGGACATTCAGGGAAAAATGGGAAATTATCGCACCTCAAATCTTCCTCATGCCACCAGGTAATATGCTAATTACAACCCTCCAATTCTCCTCCAGATACCAGGGTGGGGGGTTAGAATGCTTATTTTCTAACTACTACTTTCGGGCACATTCTTACCGGCTAACAAAATGGCCGTTGTCGGGATGGAATGTTACGTTCTAGAATTTTCCGTGTTAAGAGATGTTAATTAATTTTATTTTTAATGGGCAGGGACCTTGATATGATAGTAGTGTCCACTGTGTCCACAGCCTGATGCCCGGTGGTTCAGAATCCCATTTTTGTACTACTAATATTCAAGTGTGTATAATGTTCTAATTTCTAAAGGAAAAAATGAAAGTAGTTTTATCTGTTGGCGTATTTTCAAACTAAATTTGTCGACGATGGCTGCCGATCTCGGATCAAGATTTCGAACCGCCAATTTCGGCGGTTCGAAATTAACTTCATTTCGATCCCCAGTCCAGCTTTGAACTCGAATGGTGCATCAGTTTTCTGTGTCGATCTTAGATCCGATCTCGGGTTGAGTTTCGAATCACGATGATGCAACCGGCCATAAGGAAAGTTTTCAAAAGAGCCTGCTGTCCTCCTTTCAGATGGTTGTGGCGTTAGTGTCACGGAGGTTTGCGTAACAGGGAACTGAGCGCAACATGTTGAATCTTCCTCGCATATGATTCGTCTGCCACTGCTTTTTTTTTTCTCTTAGAGCTTTCCTTGTGGCAATAAATTTTCTCAGCCACTCACGGCTTGTGAGTTTTGATGGTGATTTCCTTCCACATTTCGTTGTGAAATAACGTTACACCTGTGTAACGTATGTTGACTCGATACGCAAGCATTCACACTGTGCCTTCTCCTGAGATGTAATCATTTCCTATGATGTTAGTTGCCAGCTGAAAGACATTAAAAAAAAGAGTTATGTTAGAAAGTCACGTACAGTCCCCTAAAACTTTAGGAGTCACTTACTAATAACCGTAAAACACTGTCCAGTTATCTTGTCATATTACTGTTTTATTTAGTGTTGAAGTTGTCAAGACATTTTACTGACAATTCAGTATCTTTTATAATACCCAGACAAATAGTGCTAGGCTTCGCGGAAATACACTTTTTGTCATAAAATTAGAGGCTTCTAGAGGGAATATCCATAGAGGCGAAAGGTAGAAACGGCATGGATAATATTGCAATTGATTTAAGTTTGGCTGCCACTCTAAAGCTCAAAACAATTAAAACAGCTTCAAATCAGAGAATTTTACAGTATCCTGTTGAAATTGTTCCACTGAATCAGTTCCTGCGGTGAAATTTAAGTGCGTTCCCCTTATTCGCCAGTAGATAACAGCTCGTTAACTGAAGACTCATTAAAATTATTCTAGTGATTAAAATCACTGATTCAAATTTATCGCGTGTGTGACTGACCAGTTAGAGCTGTGAACCGTAGCTGTAATGCCGCTAATACGCCAGTAACATGAGACAAAGCCACGTGAAAAATACAATCCATTAACGGTTACTGCATACTTTTCTGAAGCCCTGCTAAAGTTCTACTTCCATAATATTTCTCCGCCTCGTACAGACTAAGCTTAATAAAAGTCTAGAAAATTGTACCGAAGGACAGCGCACCGAATTCTCGCGGACTCAGTTGCAATCATATTTTCCACGAGGACTATTTTTTACTAGGCGCTACCAACACAGACGTTTTCTCGCTGTTTTAATTCATAATTATGTTTAATAAAATATTATTATTTATAAATAAAATATGGGTAAAATTTCAGTTTAACAGTAAATAAGATAATTTTATGTCAACAGACGTATAAAACGGTTGTGATAATTGGCATATTTAGGAAGTAACTAAACACGTCATACATGGGGTAATATTTCAAAGGCTTGATTCGAAAAGTTTGAAGAAACCGCGAACAGACTATAACGATTGTGTGTGTGGACCGAAAGTTATGCCTCCCAAATGCACTCGACACACAAAGGAATAACTTAGTGGGTTTCAAAGAGGACGAATCATTGGGCTACGCGGGGAATTGAGGTCATTCCGTGGAATTGCCTGTCGCTTGAACTATTCCAAACGAACTGCACGTCAGTCTGAGGAGCAGTTGGGAACGCGAAAGAACATACACACGCCGGGAAGGCTGTGGGCGACCTAGAATGACCTCCAGGAGAGACAGGTTTTTATCATCCGACATACGCTAAATAAATTACTGAAATTTATTTGTCGTTAAATGTCATTTAATTATTTTTGAGACGACTATTTCGATATACATTCTGCAATAGACTTTCTGGCGATGATTTGATACATCCACGACGCTAGAGTTGACTCCTTAAGGCTGTAGTATTTTTAATATTTCTTCATAATACATTTACAGAAGTATAATAAAAGTCTAAGAAGTTCATATTAATACCCAAAAATTAAGATGATTATGGGATTTTTTTAGTTATAAACAATGCTGGACATGGAAATTCGCTACACCAATAAGTTGACATTTATTTGCCGTAAAATCAAGACGACACGCAGTGCCAGTTACACGATGCAGTTGGTTAAAGTGACGTCGTAGAAACGTCACTGCAACACGTGATAAAAGGAGCGCCTGTGGCTGATACCGGGGCGTAGAAAGATCATGCAACATGCTGGAAAGGAAGAAGTCTGCCTGTTAAGGCAAATTACCACTCACCATCTTGGATTTATGAAATGTTTTACCATACTCTGGAAATACAGTTTTGTATCATGTTTTTTTTTTTTGGCACGACAGAGCACAGAGCATTGCCTAGTGCATTGTCTGAGTTCAGTAGTTCTTGATTACAGTTGATATCGTGGCCTCTGTAATCGCTCTAAAGAAATAACCTCGCGTTTCGCCTCGATACTTAACAGCTAAAAATTAATAAATGTAGCAGAGCTGATAAAGTTTGGGAAGCTGTAATTTAGGATATATCTTGCGGGAAAATTCAATACACCTTCTGAAATAAAAGCTTTGAGGAAAACCGATAGCCTAACTCCATGATGGCGGTTGGGATTCCCCCTTAAGATGTACATCACTGTGGCACGGCGTCGTGCTCACGAAGAACATCACGACACGGACAGATTTAAACAGGGTCGTATAGTCGAACTGCACGAAGCCTGATGGGCTCATCGTATAGCCATTATGAGTGGGATGGACCCCGACGACCAAGGTCAAGAATCAAGGGAGCGATACGGGCGACACTAACACGCACTTCTAGCGACTCATCGCTCCTACGCGCAAGGCGTGCAGTGTTTCCGGCGTAACGAGGTACTGTGCAAATTAAATCTGTAACATCGGGGTTCTATTACACGCGATGAAATACCACAGGTTAAACTATTCTGGTATTTTTGTTCTTTTCTCTTGCCCCTTAAGGAAACTGCATAGGCAAGTTTTAAAAATGCTATATTTGATAATTTTCACAATTTTTTTTCTCCAAGAATACACTTAATAAGAGAAAAGTTTAAAAAAAGGGGCATTGATCATTGTTTTCTTATTTTTTCTGACGAGAAGTCGTATTTGCATAACATTAATTTACCGAGATACGCGTATTCGCGCAAACAACTATTTCACAAGATACGCGGGGGTCCAGCTCACTCTTAATCTTGGCCGTGCAGTCAACATCGTTACGCGATGTGTCCAGGCTTGGATACGTGCAGGACGTAATGTCACGTAGAGTAGGTACAAGTCCTAACACACGCACTACAGACGGAGAATATAGTCGTATCCGCCTACATGTAGCAGCATAATGCGACATCACGTCCTAAGAGGCACTGCAGTCTGTGGGGCCTGCACTGCATTTGCTGGTCTCGACAAGAACAATTCGTGTCGTTTGAATGAGACTGGCCCACAGGCACGGCGTTCATTGCGCTGTTTGCCTTCCACTCGACACTGGGCATAGGAATGGCGACGTATCGTGTTCCCCGATGAGTCACGCTTCAATCTTGGTGCAGATGATTGTCGCTGCAATGGGCGACGCAACGATCCTCCACTGACTTCTCGCGGTCAAGTCTCGTGGTAAAGGCTGTTCACGGTAAAATTATCACTTTTGAAATCCCTGCTTAAGATCTACTTGTATGCATGTTGTGTATTCCTCCGCCTGATGTAAAATTAGCATTGCCACGGGCCTCATCATTTGATTCATGCGTCGGCCTAGTGAGATTGTGAAATTATTAGAAAAGTAAATATTTAAAATCTGCTCATTTTTTACACTCCGATGCTTAAAAATAAGCAGAAAGCGAAATAAATAAATATAATTGTCACAAATATGTACCTAACACTTTCCCTCCCTCGTTCCCAACTTTACTAGGGGCATGTCGCTCTGTGCGCCGGTAAAAATATTTCCATGCAGGGGGAGTGACTTTTTTCTAAGGTTATTTCAAAATGCTCACATTACTGTGAACAGCCTTCAGTTGAAGACACGGATACAGCAAAGCGATACGTCAATGAGTTTCTGCTGCCTCCTTTTCTTCTGCCAGTTTTGCTCAGCTTACCAAACGCTATCATGTAGGTAGCAAGATGATGGCGATGCTAACAGCGCGCCTTCTGTGCATGAACGTCTGATCACTAACCTTTGTACTGTCATGTATGCGGGTGTGATGGTTTAATGAAGCTTCTCGTAAGATCAGAAGGGGGAGGGGGCGATTTTCATGCACAACAGAGTATGTAGTGAGAAAACGGATTTGAAACTAGCACCAAAGAAATACGAAATATTTTTGGCTACAGTTCGAAATAATTTTCGATGTCACCAGATCACAATTTTTTTTTTGGAACAATTAACTCGTTGTTGATATTTAGTTCCACATTAAGTTTTACCGTGAACGGTACAGAACTTAATTCGCAATTGCAGGAAATCCTACCGTGGGATTTCACAGAAAATGCTTCGCGGTATTGCTATGGCATGAAGTTCTATTGAAACCAAACATTTGTTTAAGTAAAATTTCAACATTTGTTTGACATAAAACTTACGCAAAAAAAGTTCAGAGATAATTTAATTATGCACTGAGTTGGTATTTCTATTAATAACTGTTGATGAAATTAAGAGCATAAAATGTTATCAAAACCAGGGAATACAACTGCGTTAGGCAAGCTCCCGAATATTTGTGTGTAGCTTGCTACGAATTTTAAGTGACGGAATTAAAAATATACTCTAAATAGACTTGTTGGAGGGAGGGTGGTAGCGAGTTCCTATATGCCCCCCTCCCCCCACCTCTTTCAATACTCGAACCGTCAACGTCTGCGGACGTATCGATACAGATCGACTAATAAAATCGCGCATGAGAAGAGTGGCAACGCTGCAATGTAGACAGTTTCAAACACAAACGTCCCGTCTCCAGGCGGGAGAACTCGCGGCGGGCGAAATCCGAATAATTATCAGGAAGCTGCGACTACGCCTTCTGGACGGAGCGCGACAGTAAAACTCCTGTGTTTATTCAGGCCTTCTCGGAAATTTATGTGCGGTCGAAGCAACATCACCTCCGTTTTCCCCTTTCCCTCTTCGGGCCAGTTGAGCGTAATCTACGTATTTTATTCTGGTTTACAGCTGCGGCGAGCGGCAAGTTACAAGATTGGTGCCGGAGGATGGCCTTCGTAATACCAGGTGGATTTTATCTCCCTCGGATATCACTCGCGTTCGCGCTGCAATCAACTGCTGTTTCTGTATCTCTAGGTTTCGCTTTTGGCACTTCAGCGGGACAGGTACATTGGAAACAGCCGAGCTCCCAGCGGGAACTATCGTAAACGTGCATCCCAGACCACGTAAATCACTTACGCGCCTCTTTAAATCGCCCATTCTTGTGTGATTGCATTTTCAAAGAACACGGAATGCCCTCGTTTCAGAATATACGTTCACGAATTATCGACGAACGAGAAAGTAAAATATATATATAAAAGAGCAAGAAACATAGTTCAACATTTTTTTTAAGTATAGAACTGTTATACTATAATATTGTTACATGCGAATGATGACGCCTGAGGGGCATATCTGAGTTCGTAAGGGATGGAGGTCTTAATAATAAAAATAAAAGAATTAAATAAACTAATTTTGATCTCTTATTTATTCTCTCAGCTACTATGTAAAACATCAATTAGCTGTCTCCACTTTTACTCTTTCTATTTAACAGTGAGCTCACTATTTAATGCCCATTTAAACTTTAATGAATGTCCTTCTTAAATCTCTCTTGACAAGTCAATTAACTCATGCCTATTACTAGCATGTGCTCAATCTCTCGGTTTCCATCAGTTATAATGTCTTTTACACACACTTGTTCCAATAGTTCAGGCTCCAGCCACGTCCTTGAACACGTTGACACTCGCAGTCTTCGCCTTCCCTTTTCCACAGCTGATCACTCAACTCGCTCGGAATCCCGCCAGTCATCCATTCAGCCACTCCAACTCAAAAAATCCCGCCCACGAAGTCCGTCACACTTAAATACATCCAGGGCGAACATCTAGAAGGTTCAACAAACTCCGAGTTTCGCTGAGAGCTTAGGTCAGTAATCGAGAGCATTATTCGATAAACTAGGGAAAACACCACAACCAGGGTCACACAGCGTCGTGTAGCAGAATATTATCTTGTCGGCCTGGCTTTGAAACTGATATGACGCCTTCCGCATGTCGCTCGCGCTGTGTTGCTATCTCAACTTCTGTCCTTCTCTCCGCTCCGGCACCCGGCACTCCAAGGTCAACGACGTGAATCAGCGACACGCCACACTATTTTAATACTCTTAGTGTTTCGGGTAATGATTTCTATTTCTAAGAGTACTTCTGAAAACGGCCTGTATAAGATACTGCAGTTGCAAACAGGAATACGCTTTGTAATGTTGAGAGCGCATCAGTAGTTCTCTAGAGCAGGAATGCTCTTGATTTCGAAGCTCAAGTCCCTCTTACATAATATTGGTTGATGTCACGCCCATATGTGTGCTTCGCAATATATTATATTGTTATGTGTCGCTGGTCTGCACTGATTGTGGCCCATTCCGCACGGGTGAGCGGAAGGGGAGGGTTTTAATGACAGGCGAGTGATAATACTATCAGTACACCACGCACTGTACTGCTTGGTGCCGTGATAAAGCTTTTGAGTCGGCGCTGCTGACCTTCGGCCGATCGGGTGTCTGCGTTCATCTCAAGAATTTTCTGGTTTACTCACATCGTTTCTCTCGGCGTGACTCGGGGTGTCTTGAATCTTCCAGAAGGTTAGGGCAACTCATATATAAGGGCGACGGGCCTCCGAGTGAGGAGTTGTTGTAGTTAATGAGTGGATGAGTGGTTGTAGCTTCAGCGACAGACGACTAGCGAGAAGAGCCCCGCGAGGCGAGTGGAGCGACCAGCGGGAGGAAAATCTGCGACTGAAAGCATCGGCGCAGCTAATAGTAATACTGGCAGCCTGACTATTGCATTGAATGTGTGAGTGAAAGACATTACAAATGATGACAACAGACATATTGAAAGCGTGTTAATGGGGAGTGTGAGTTATTTGGTTGTAACCAAACATAGACATTAAGAGAGACCTTAGAGTTGCAATAAACATAAAATATTGCATTCGCCGAGCAATAAAAATACGAAGAGAGGAGGTAGATAGTTTAATGCTGTAAATAATAGCCGTGGGAAGAAATTAAAATCAAATTTAGTTATTTTATTTTTGTTAAGACTTCCATCCCTCACGAATTCAAATAGCCTACGCCCGTCTGGCATATTGTAACAATGTATTCATGTAAGTACCTATACAAATACATAAATATAAATATATAAATAAAGATGTCCATGTTTGGGTATTGGATTAACGTTGTGATTAAAAAGTCAGTGCAGCAATATAAAAATTTAAATATAAAATTGTTTTCTCATATTTTTTTTACGTTTCCCCTTAAATCCTCTGATACTTTCCCAAGGGGAATGCCCCCCCCCCCTTTTTTTTTTCCACACTCACACACGGTGAAAACCCCTGCTCTGGAATAGTTTTTTTTTCAATATCAGTGGCTTTAAAAGGAAAATGTCTGGTACGAGCAAAAATATATATAGAAAATAAAATATTTGAACAATGCAAATACTTTAAATACAAAGAGTGTTTCTTAAAAACAGGATGTGCATTTAGATAAAAAAAAATCCCAAGTCTACAAAAATTCGTAGAAATTTTCATATAAATCTGAAAGGGGAAAAAACATACGTATAAAGTTTTATAATTCAACAGCAATATCATTTTTCTCCCAGACATAAAAAAGGAAAAAAATTGAATCGAGGAAAATTAAATTTAATGTTTAGGAGCACACGAAAATAAAACCTGGTAGATAAAAGAGGAAACTCTTGGAAATAAAGTCAAGTGACCGACAGCTGGACGTAGTTTTGAGATACACAGAAAAATGAAAGAAGGAAGAGACCTGGGAGGACCGAGGAAGAAATGGACACCGAAGCAGGCTTCGGTTTAAGTGTTTGGTCGGCCGCATGCTGAAGTGGAAGATTATTTCCTCCAGTCATCCTAGGGTAATGACACCGCGGTTCCTCAGCCTTCATTTCAGTACGTAATTTTTTCCATTCTGGACGTATGTTCCATTCACGTTGCAGGCAATTGTCTACATACTGCACAGGAAGATTATATTCAACCAGTATCGTACACTGTGAGGATCGTGCTCAATGAGCTTTGCTGGGCGCAACTGATTGCTAAACCACGCCACTGTGTTACTATATAACTGGTTGATACCTCTGATCACCAATCACAAATACTATATATTATTGGTTGTCATAATGATACAAGTTCTTTGCCAGTACATAAGTACTGTGATCACCTCCTTTCGTAGGTATGACGTGACACTGTGTTTGCAGGGACCTCAGTCAGTGGGTCTGCGCATCTATCGTGTCACTTTGTCTGTTACCTGATCGTTCGTACTTCGTCCTCGTATAGGCGGTTCAGGGGAAATTACAAAGAACAATATAGTATAGGGTTGCCACATTTTTCCATTAGAAAATTACTGTACATTTCTCTGATTCCCAGACAAAATAATTTTTTTTTCCTGAGGTGTTTTTTTTTTTTTTTTTTTTTTCCTCTGTGAGGATTGGCGCCTATTCATTATAACACACTTTTACAGCAAAATACTTCCCTGATTTTACAAAATTGCTCACCACATTGATTTCAAAGAAAAATGCCTAACCATTTAGTCCACAATCATTAAAACATTTTATATGATTCTGGCCGCGTTGCACGATTCATGACAGAACTGCCAAATATATCATGCTAATTTGTTTGGAATTCCCTGACATTTCCCTGATTTCCCTGACAGTTTTCAAATCCCCCGACATATCTCTATTTTCGAGGTTTTCCAGACCTGTGGCAACCCTGATAATATTGCTTTTGATTTCCGCCCGGGAACTCGCGAGTTGGTCCGCTATTTGCACGTCCGCGAAATTATTCCAAGACAAAAGGCTTTCGCAGTTTGATCCCCGGGGGCGTGCCTCGTTATCCAGTAGTTCGCTCGTTGTCGGTGGCTAACAGACGATCGACTTAAACGGAACTCTTAATGGAAGGCACTCCGCGATGCGCAACGCCCTCATTCGCTTCCCATCGCCGCAGCCACGTCACACCGGCTTCCCTGGGCATCGGTGATTAAACTCGCGGAAACCAACCGAACAATACAATAAAAAAAAAAAAAAATATCCTTCATTTTGCGGAAAAGTGCTGGTAAAAAATTATCCATAAGTGTCCGTAAACTCGCCGTAAAATTACGGACACATTGATTTTTAGAGACGGACTTTCCGTAGATTTCACGGAACCTCTCCGCTAATTTCTAAGTAAGTTCTCTGTACTTTCCGTTTAAAATAAAAAGAGATGATGAAAATATCTTTAGTTTTCGTTATGTGAGTGTTCTACCGTGTGTAAAAAATTATATTAAAAAAGTTCAAATATTTTGTACTCTCTTCTGAAAATCGCGGTATAACTTTTATATTTTTAGACAAAAGCAAAATATTCTATTTCTATTAAATTTGGTGTATTTTTAGTGCTGCCAAATGTTACAGACGGCTGCTGTTATTTTTTAATGTTTGAAATAATAGGTCATAGTCTCGTGGATAACCTTAACTGCCGCAGAAACGATAATTTTCTTGTTTCAGTGACGAAGAAAGCTTCGTGTAGAATTGACATTGTTCGTCCCCGTAACTCCAAGCCAAAGGGAATACGGAGACTTTCCGTATTTTGTATTTACGGACTTAACTCCGTTTTTCGTCATTACGAATTGCCTTTCCGTATATACACTGTACATTTCCGTAAAAAAATTCCGTAAATATACGGAAAATTTTTAACAGTGTAGGATCCTCCTATTCTAGACAACAGCGGACCTTCCCCTTCGGTTCTGGCGTCCTTTTTTATCCCATTTCCTCTATAATTATACAAGTTCGCATTTGTACACGTACAAGCATAAATTGTAAACCGCGTTGTGATAACATTAAAATTGTGCTGTACATATTAATATTTAATTACTTAGCCGGGTGCCCTAACATGGGCGGAGTAAGACGGTGTACAGGGGTGCATCCCCTTGAGCGGGCTGCAAGCCTGACCCTTTTGTAAAAGCTCACAAAAGACGCCTCTTTGAGACGAAATGGGTCTGACACTCCTTGACGCATTGTATCCTACCTTCTCACCGGCCATATTCTACCCTAACAGACATTAAAACTATAAACACAACACTCTTCTTATCAGATATATGATATTCTTCTACATATTACGAGCAAATACAAATTCTAATGCCAGTTCTACGGTGATTCTAACTACAATTAAGTTTAATTTACATATAACCCCTATTTAACAGAGACCTGTCAAAATGGCTGGTCAGAGTACAGTACACATAAAAAAATGTCTTATTTCAAACACCATAAATTATAAATTAATGTGGAAATGAAAGGGTTAAATTGGACAATTTGGGTCTACGAGTTGCTTACTTTGGGACGATGTTTTCGCAAGTGGCAGTATTTTCCTTCATTTCGTTTAGGTCTTTTTTCATCCAGGTTGTGTGTCAGTTAGTTCATTCCTACAGAATCTACCCTAAATTTTAAACTTATATTACTTTTATGGCTCAACACTGTTACAGGGTTTGACTTTCAGTTGTTTTTTCTATCTTGCCTTCATCCTTGATTCCCTTTTCCTGTTATGGCACGAAACTAGCGTAACGATACGGCTCTTTCGGACTGCAGTATCATCGTCATCGAAGATATGCCCTAAATTCAACGTACATACTGTCTATAAATTTGTATGGCTCTATAGGTAGGGATAGGAAAATTTCGCGAATTCATTTCGGAACAAGATAGACGCCAAACACATATACAGTGAAGCCACCTTCGCAATTGGTTCACAGTTTATCTGACCCACCCTGTAGGCCTCTAAGCCAATAGCAAACTTGCAAGTAACCACCTTACGAATCCCATAACTGCCAGGTGTAAGACAACAGCCAATGAACACACAGCTGAGGCTCCACAATGCAGAGGATTGAGGAGTCTAGCCTACATGCCATTGAACTCGCAAATTTTTGTCATCCCTATCTATAGGGCACCTCTCACTTCTCGTTAGTGGTGATCGATCATGATTCTGTTCACGAGGTACATGGTCCATGTATTGAGTTACGTACTCAGTGCGTAATCCCGCATACGCTTCCCTCGAAGAGTTCGAGAGCAGCAAGACTTTCTTTATAACGCCTTCCAGTTTGGATTTGCACATTTGCCGACGGTGGCTGTAACCTTGGCGGGGTCGCTCCTCTTTGAGTTTTGGTACCCGGTTCGAAGAAGGGAGACGTCATTCGTTTCTTCGGTCTCCGTGTGCTTGGTAGAATGCATAGTCGAGTAAATACTTGCGAATAGGCTTGGGCGAAACGTTCTTTCCACGTAAGGCTCAGCCTCACACGCCATGTTGAATTATTGGTTCTACCTTATTTCAGATGTATACAGGCACTTATTACGAAACTGCTACTATACAATCATGACAATATATGTTATAAATGGAAAATTCAACATGGAGGGTGAGGCCGAGTCTTAATAGTTCCCGTTCGCAGTGAAATGCCTTGCCCTTAATGGTCGTTCTGAGAATCTCGACAATATATGTCTTGAAGTTGCTCTACATAGAATGGTGTTTTATATTATTTTACTTTATCGAGCCTTTGAATTACGCATTGTAGAATTTCTTGCCCAAGTAGGTTTACAGATTGGCCAGGGTGCGACCTTCCCGCAAAATGACCCCCATTTACGTCACAATAAACTTCAGTCTTCGTCTTGACTGGTTTCGCCCAGGTGAATTTTATATAGACCTACACATTAGGTAAATATATATTTGAAGTCCTTTTCTACCCGACCAGACAGTATCATATTGACGAGGTCTGCTTCAAATAGGTAGGTCGTACTGCAATCCGCGCACCGCGACCTTGCGTCAAAGGTAGTTAGTTGCATCTTGTGGCCACATGTAATTAAGAGACGATTCTCAATCGACTAATTGAACATATCCTCCCTCCCATAACACTTGATTGGCGTGGGAGTAATTGCCAATCCTTTTCGGAGTGACGAACAGTCTTAGCCTATCGACCAGCTCGTTCAAGTCATCCCAAATTACATACTCGATCTTATTTTCTTTTATCTTCTTTAGATTATCGTCGGTGCTTTTCAGTGCTATTATGCCAAAGAGGCCAGCGAGAATGTCGAAATTTTCGTGATCTTCGTTCTTATAGTTACCGTTTTTAATAGCTGTATTTGTAAAGCAAAAGCGTGAGATATAGCACCAGAGCGAGTGTGCGTGAATACCTAGCCGATTCGGTCGTTAGTCCACAGTCTAGTATCCTGCTGCCGAAATTGCATTTTCGTACTACTCATTTGGTCCCAGGGCAGACTTCAAAGACGTCTACAATTTTGTTACCTTATGTCACTGGACCGCATTTCATTCGACACACTCTGGATAACTAACTGGAAATAGAGTGAACGATTCATGTAAGCTATAGTCAAGTCCAGAGCTGGGAGATTATTCGGATGATGGCGGGACTGCAGTTTGTGTAAGGGCTAGGGCACTCACCTCCTACCAAGGCGAACCGCTGGTCAGTGGGTTTTCTCATGGATCTTCCTTATCCCCTCTAATAAAAATACCGTGCATTTTCTGGAGTGCTCTGTCAACAGAATTCGCCAATAGCTACACGTTAAATCTATTGTTGTCATGTATTTCACACGTTGATATAACCTTAGCATCTCCTCTGCAGGCACTGGACTTCCTCTGCATTTTACAGTAATGAGGTTGATGCACTGTCCATCCTTTTTCCTGACACACACTATGGGACTAGAATAAGGGCTGGAAACATGCTGAATGATATTCCAGCGCCGTGCCATACTCACCTCTCTTCGCCCTCAATAAGCGGTTACGAAAAGTAACCAGGTAAAGTTAACTGGGTTAACTCGGTCACATGACCAGGTATACCCGATCACTTGCGGTTAACAAGGTTGCTTTGAACGCTTAGAGTAACTCTGATGTTATTAATTACTGTGCTTGATGACGATGATGAAGAATTTTTGTTAAATTATGTTATAAACAAACAACGTAAAAAAAACATTGCATTAAGCAGTACTGTGAAAATACAATAACTTTGCATTCAGTGTCAGGATAGTATTATAAAAGTTAATTTCCGGGCTACTGTGACTAGCCAAAGCAACAAAACATATATAATTCTACATATTTTGATCGTTTCCAGATTTCAAAACTCATTTTCGTTTACTTTTTTGTTTTTGTTGCTGCAATGTTTACATATTTACGCGCCATTTTACATGTGTCGTCTGCTAGAGCCAAGTTACCCTGCTGCCGAGCAGGGTTAGTCCAGAGTTGATTGAGTCAAGGATCGATTTAACCCGGATGACTTTTCGTAAGCGCCTATCGGTAGGGATAGAAAAAATTCGCGAATTCATTTCAGGACAAGATAGACTTCAAACGCGTGTACATTGAAGTCACATTTGCGATTGGATCAGAGTTTATTAGGCACACCCTGGACGACTCTGCGCCAAGAGCCGACATGCAAGGGTACAAGAAACGAATCCCGTACTGTCAAATGTAGGGTAACACTGGGGCAACAGACAATGAACAAACATCTAGGTTTTGACTATAGGAAGGGTTGTGGAATCTAGAGTACAGGTCATTGAACTCGCGAAATTTCCCCATCCCTACCTATCGGCTCCCAAGACGTCGTTGTCAAGAACCTTCCAAACCTCTCGGCGGGATGTTTGCGAAGCGCGGTGAGTTCAAGGCCACGGGGCCACGAAGCCACCCGCGGACCGGGTATGCAGATGGAAGCGCGGGGAGATGGGAGCGACCTACACGGCCTGGTATGTTTTCGTTGCCGGGCTTGTTTTAGCGAGGCCGAGGCAGGTGGACGAACGCGCGCGGGTGTGCGGTTGTCTGGAGCGCTGGCTGCGCCTCGTAAAACACGCCCCAAGACGTCCGCGTAATTTACCGACCCTCCTGCGCGGACCTGCCTCGATGACAGCCGTGCTCCCCGGCGCGAGGCGAGGCTGTTAAGGCCGGGATTACGATTATTCCACGCAACACGTTCACGTAAGACGGCCTTGTATTCCTTCACTGCCTTGTATTCGATGCTCTTGGTAAAGTGAGCACTTTTGAAATCAACAACAGATAAATATCACGGTAAAATGATCCCTTTTGAAAGCCCTGCTTAAAATCAACTTGTATACACGTTGTGTGTAACATTGCCATGGGACTCGTCCCTTTATTCATTCGTCGGTCAAGTGAAACTGTGAAATTATTAGAAAAGTATATATTGTACAAACGTGCACATTTTTACACTTCGATGAAATAAAGGAATACAGAAAGGGAGAATATAATTCACGTTATCACAAATGGCTACCTAACACTTTTTGTTTGGCGTTGATGTACGGAACTAGTTTCCTCTTCATCGTTACCAACTTTACTGGACACATGTCACTCACTGCGCCCGTTAAAATATATGCCGGTAGGAGCAGTGCATTTTTCTACGTTTGATTTCAAAAGTGCTCACATTATCGTGAACAGACTTTACCCCTGCCTGCATATATTTTAACGGGCGCACTGAGTGACATGCGCCCAGTAAAGTTCGTAACGATGGAAAGTAGTTCCATATCTTAACGTCGAATAAAAAATGCTGGGTAACCATTTGTGATAATTTAAATTATTTATTACGATTTCTGTTTTTTTTTTTTACGCATCAGTGCGTAAAAAATTGCAGATTTATAAAATGTCTACTTTACCAGTCATTTCACAGTTTCCCTTGACCGACGCATGAATGAAGAAGTGTTGAGGCCCATGGTAATGTTAATTTTACATAAGGTGGAAGAATACACAACTTGCATACATGTAGATCTTAAGCAGGACTTTCGAAAGTGCTCATTTTACCGTGAACAGCTATACCTGCATGTATTTTAACAGGAACACGAACTGGCATACGCCCAGTAAATTTTGTATAGGCTATTCACGATGAAGTGAGCACTTTTGACTGGCCTCTCATTTGAAATAATAGTCAATAAATATATTTTTATTTTATCCTTAGACGTTAGGTTTTGCGTGCTGTGGAATATTCATTTTGTGTTTTATTACTTACACGGCAATATTTATTTGAAAAGGTGGTTATAGCCTCAAAATGCCTCAAAAGTGCTCACTTTACCGTGAACAGCCTATAACGACGTAGAGAAAGTAATTTTATGTTTTATTGTTGAATTAAAAATTATAGGTAAACATTGTGATTACGGAAATTATTTCTTTTGCTTTGTTTTTTAAAAATGTATATAAGTTTAAGAATGAGCAAATCCGCAAAATATTTACTTTTGTAATGATTTCACAGCTCCACTTGACCGACGCGTGAATAAAGTGATGAGGCCAATTTCAATGTTAATTTTTCATTTGGCGGAAGAATACCCAGAGTACAGACAAGCAGGATTTTCAAAAGTGCTCATAGGTTAATGTGAATAGCCCAGGACCTACTACGATCGCTTCACGGGCACGTCCACGTAAAGAAAAGCTTGCCAGTGTCAAGCTTTAGCGTAATAAATGGTACTAGAGACTGCACCACTTTATCTCGCAGCCTTATTACTCGAGTGAAGATGTTGTGTTATCTTTCCTTTTCACTTTTTGTTTTCATTTTCGCTGTGCCATCTACTTACTTAATATACCAAATATGTAATTTTCTCTCGGGAACCAGAACATTAATTTTTTACTATTTAACCCATACATATTTAGACACACATTCAGTTCAGTTATGATTCTCGGTAGTATAAAAAAGTCGGCAAGAAATGCATAATGTTTAACATTAAGTTCGCAGTTTTTGCTACTTCACGAAACCGAATTTAATCTTCTCGAGTAGGTCAATATTTGTTCCATAATTTACTCCCAGATACATAAAAAAAAATGTGCACGTCTCCCAAGGGCCAAAGAGATTTCGCTCCGGATGTTATGGCGATCTCCTAATTATTTTCAAAGTTTGTATAGAACATGAACGCAGTAATTTTGCAACATATTCTTGCCACATAAACTTAAAAACACAATTACGCCTGTATTAACATGAATTTCCAAAGCTTTCAGCAACAAAATTTCTTACCGACATTTTCATTCGCCACGCACAGTTTGTTTACGTACTTACGTAATGTATCATAATTTGCAATCCAAAAAGACCACGTTTTACGTACACTCAAAACAGTTCTCACCATTTGTAATTTCCCCCAATATTCCGCCGACGGCGGCTGAAGCGCCTTGTAGCCCAGTATTGAAGAAATTCTCAGAGCATTCTGGTGCTTCGAGTAGTATCAGTTGCTTGGCTTCAGTTTCCTTCGATTCTGGTTACTTGCTGGATATCAACCCCGATGTCTGCGCAGTGTGGTAGAGGATGAAAGGTACATTTCCGCTTCTGTAAGTTCTGATACTCTGGAGTGAGGTTCTTGTGGGGTCGCCAAGTCTGTTCCTCCTGCCCGATTCGTCGTCTCAGAGCTGACGTACTGCAGTAGCCTTATCTCTCGGCTCAGAACCAGTCCGTGCTCTTCAGGGCGACGTCTTTGACAGCAAAATGATGCTTCTACCTTCCTAGGTAGCGTTCGTCCACGCCCATTTGTACCTGCAAACAGCGCGCCGTCCACCCCATGGGAGACACAGGGATTCGACGCTGCGATGTGCACCAGCATAAACTTGAAGTACATCGTACTGGCTTCCACTTCACATGGTCACAGTCAAACGTGGGAAAATCCAGAAGAATAGGCCTTCAAATTCAGTATATAGTTATTTGGTGCGAGCTGTTTCCAACTATCAAATCACTTTTGAAATCAACTTAGAAAATGTCACTGACCCTACCTGGATATATTTTGAAGGCTAAACTTGCTTTCTCGCGCCGAGTTAAGTTGGTAACGATGAAGAGAAAGTAGTTCCACGTCTTAACGTTACATTAAAAGTTTTAGGTAAACATTTGTGAAAACATACACAGAGCAAAAGGTTTTGTTGAATCAAACAATATTTGTTTGGTGCAACCAAATTATTTGTTTATATAGGGGCAATGAAATAATTTATTGCTGAAACCAAATTATTTTGTTATCATTTGGTTGCGCCAAACTGTAAAATTTAGTTGATGCAACTAAAGATTTGTATGGCTACACGTATATTAAAGAGTTTGGGCCGATATAAAAATTTACAATTTCTACAGAGATTCGAAACCTAGTTCACCTGCGTCCGAACGCTACGTCGTAATAATCTCAGCTTGTGTGAGAACTGACAATAGCGGAAAGCTTTTAAATCGATATACTGAAAATATTAGGCAACGTGTGCAAATAAATATTCCAAGTTTTACAGCTTTACTTGCCAGTTTATTGTTGCATTGTTTTATTAATGTGTTTATACGATTGTTAAGCATCAGCAGATGCACTAACAAATACGGCTACTGTCCTAATTGTCACAAAAAATACAACCAAACTCTCGAGCTGTATTTTCTAAAGAAAGCAGTCAAATGAGTGGCCAAACATTTATATATAGTTGATTCAACAAAATATTTAGTTCGCAGTATAATTTTTTTTTTTTGCCCAACACAGAGATTTTGTTTATTCAAACATATATTTTGTTAGATGAACAAAATTAATTTTGTTGCTTTTCAAATTTTCTTTGCTCAACAGTATATTTTGTTAGGCCAACTAAATATATACTTGGCCCTATACAAACAATTATTTTGTTAGGTTTTCTCTCATTGTCTTATTAATTTTTTCTTTGTGTCTTTTAATGCGTATGGTGAAATAATGAACAAATTTGTGAAGTGTTTACTTCTTAATAATTTCCCTTTTTCACTTGACCGAAGTATGAATAATGATCAGGCCCATGGCAATGTTATGGTGGAAATATACACAATGCGCATACAAACAGATCTTAAAAAGGGCTTTCAAAAGTGCTCAGATTACCTTGAACAGCTTTTTAAAAATATGTACTCTGCATTTGTTTTACTTTTGTGCTTTATCATCAGACGGCACCTTATTCGTGTGGGCAACTCTAAACCAGTAACACAAAGAAACGTGATAGAGAGTTAGAGTGAACAGCCAATGAAGAACTGTAGATCGCTCCAGCAAAGCGAATTGAAGACAACAGACTGCAACCAATGAAGTTGATTCCATGCTGATGGAAGCGGTTGTCAATAATAATAATAATTCAACGTCTTTATTTTTGTGGCGAAGTTAAGTTATTATCATCTTATCATACACAACTATTTTACATTGTAAAATATAACACTTATTAAAAAAAAAAAAAAAAACTTATAGTCTACTATAAACTTCGAAAGTAGCTTACATAAAATATATAAAAGTAACATACTTAAAATAAAAATAAGCTAAATACACAAAACCACAAACATATTACATATATTCACATATACATATAATCGCAATATTTGTAAAAATAAAATGCAAGATAACATCGATTAGCAAAAATTATAAAAATGAAATTTAATTTAAGGATTTCTGAAGGAAAGAAAATTACAGGAAATAATTATTTAAACACGGAGAAAGAGAGAGAGAGAAAAAAATGATTATATAAAATATTTTGTGTTTGCTACGCCTAAAATAATGTAAGTTGCCTAAAAATATCCAAAAAATAAAAATAGCATTGCAACGTTTACTCGCACACACCCAATCACACCTAAATAAATTAACAGCATATTTTATTAATTAAACAATAACATAAGCATCAGAAACATCACTACAGTTGCATGAAGCAGAAAAAAAATATGTTACAGGTATTATAAAAGAGGAATCCCCACAATAAATATTGTTATATATCAAACCCATATTTCACGTCAATTTAAATATGTATAGCGTGACCAAACTGTTCTGGTATAATTTTTTGAATTTAGTGATTGAAATTATATCACTTGCTTCCTGAGGTAAGCAATTCTAGAGTTCGGTTGCGGTGACGATGAAATACGAAGAGGAAAATTAGTTGTGTTTTGGTACTACAAGCTTTTGTTGATCGAAATAACGAGTGTTTGCAGTATTGGGCGGTAAGAAACGAAACAAAAAGTATTGAGGACCTCCTGTTAAAAATAATTTCTTCGATAAGCAGATCTCGTGCAATGAACGTCAATTTTTTAAAGCAGGCCATGAGAGTGTATGTCTGTATTTGGATATATGGTCTTTCTTCTTAATATTTAAAATAAGACGTACACATTTGTTTCGTATTCACTGCAGTCTCCGAGCTAGATCTTCATGCAGGTCCCTGAAAACTATATCAGCATAATCAAGGCACGAAATTATTAATGATTCTGTTAAAGTCTTCATCGATTTCGCGGGAGAAAATTTTTAAGCTTTCTTAATGAATATAAAATGACATTTGTTTGTCTATAGACGAACGTGACATGTTCTCGCCATGTTAAATTTCCACTGAATGTTATACCTAGGTTTTTTACGGACTCCGATAGAGGGATCGGCTCGCCAACAAGTATGATATTAGGGGGACCTTTGGTGATATGCGTAGTCTCTGGGATCCAATTATAATTATTTGGAATTTCTGAGGATTTAATAGAAGTCCGTGCTTTATTGACCATTCTAAGATGTTTGACAATTCATGGTTAATTGTGTAAATTGATGACGTAATGTTACCGCGATGAGCTCGCAGGTAGATTTGGAAGTCGTCTGCATAAATATGGTATTTACAATGTTTTAGTAGCTAAGGGGGGCCATTAGTAAAAAAAGAAAATATTAGTTGTCCCAGAACAGAGCCCTGGGGAACTCTAAGATTTCAACTTTGCGTCTAGCGGATTGTTGTTCTCCGCAGAAAACTCTCTGATAACGGCCACACAAGTAATTTTTTAATACATTCTAACGATATTTCGGAGAAATTAAAATATGATTTTAGCTTTGCAAGTAATAGCTCATGGTCAACGGAATCGACTGATTGCTATAATCTAATAGCGTCAAAATCATCAGCAAACGGTTATCAATTTTTTGTTTTATGTCATCAGTGACTTGAATAAGAGCCATAAATGTACTAAAGCCTTTTCTGAAACCAGACTAATGATCACACATCAGATTATTTTCAATAATGTATCTGGTTATCTGTTGGTGTGCAATATATTCAATGAGTTTGGAAAGTGTAAGAATAATATTTATGGGTCTATAATCACTGGGGCATTAAGGATTATTTATCTTCGGGATGGTGGGTATTACTAAAGCAGATTACCACTGAGTTGGAAAGCTGTCTGTGACCAGCGAATAATTAAATATTTCAGCTATTGCTTCTAAGATAAACTCCAAGACTAGGTTTATCATGTTAATTGAAATCCTGTCATTATCGTCGGCCTCCGTATTAATTCATATGATAGCTTTCAGAACATCAAAGACGTAAGTAACGGCGCTGAAGTAAAAACGTTTTTCTACACAGCGGATGTGGGCTTTAATAAGAAACTATGTTTCGTTTTTTATTTCTGGATTAATACTAGTACATGGAGTTGTGAAATGAGCATTGAGTTCGTCAGCACTTTGATTGATTTTTTGGTTAACCTATATTATTTAGTGTCTTCGAACTTTGCACCCATATTTTTAACACCGCCCCGTAAATGCCTTGGGCATGAGTTTGGTTGTATCAAGCGGTGAGCGTACCCAATCCTAGCCGTTCTAGTGTTTGGGTACACCGGTTTCTGAGTGAATGGCGTTTCTCGAGTCTCATAAATTCAAGGATATCATTTTTTTTCTCTTAGAAGATTTATGTTTACGAAAAGCATTATCCCGATCAGCCATTAATGCTTCAATTTCCTGTGTCATCCTAGGTGCTGGTGGACGAGAAAACCACTTTGTTTGTTTCGGAATGAGCTTATCAATAGATTTGTATAATAAGGTGTTCACATAAATAAGTTTGTCATCAACTGTATGCAAATAATCTTTGTAACTCCACTGTACTTCAGAAGCATCGTTAATAAATTTCGGCGTGTCAATCCTTTTCAGATCTCTGTAGGAGTTAATTTTCAGTAAAAATTTTCAGTGACGAGATAAACCCGGCGCACTGATTTGTCCACAGTGTAGGATTCGGTCAGCTTTCGACGTGAATATAAGGTCAAGCAGAGTGTCCGCGTTATTAGTATGGTGGGTGGCTTCAAAATGACAGTATGCGAGATTACATGGTGAGAAAATATTAGTGAGGAGCAATGTTTGACGCGATTCTGTTAAGAGGTCGGTGTTGAAATCTTCCATAATCAGTACATTATTATAACTAGGAAGTATCGCAAATAGGTTGTTTTCAGTCGTCCATGGAACATATCTTATGGGGTTTGTAAACAACGGAAATCAATCTTTTTTGTGTACAAATCTTTAATTCAGGAAATAAAAACTCAGGTTCTGTGTAGTAAGGATTAGGAGAGCTGCAGATAGTTTTAACTGTACTATCATTATGCACGTAAACTCCTACGTCCCTGCCCTGTTTACCTTGTCAATAAACTCTGTATAAATTATTACACGGCAAGTCAACAAACGAAGATGGGAGGCTCTCCTTAAGCCATGTTTCGACACTAATATTACATGAAAATGTAGAGGACTAAAAATTGCTCTAAACTCTTCAATGTGGCCGAGTAGTGACTGGCTGTTGACATGTGCCGCGTGGGTAGCTCTAGGATAATCTTAATTGGCCACAGGTAGAGGGCACATTTCTCGGAAAAACTTAGTAGTGGGGCTCAGTGTTACCAACTTGCTTTGACTATCGTCGATCGTGTATTCGAAAAATTAACTACATTATTATAAGTAAATGAGGAAGACTTGCCATTGTATTCCATGTAACAAAGATACAGGCAGGGCTGTGCACAGCCTTAAAAAGTGGGGGCTGAAAATATCAAATTTCACCGCTCCCCAAATAATTTATTTATTTTTTTAACTTTTTTCGATAACAGATAAACTATATTTTGAACCTATCTTAACATTCTTGAGTAATAGATAAACTTTATTTTAAACTTATCTTAACATTCTTGAACAGTAGCTAAACTTTATTTTTCACCTATCGTCACATTCTTCAATTGTAGATTAACTTTATCTTAAACCTATCTTTGAACATAAACAGAATAAACTGAGGAAACATACTAGTGCAGGCGACGTACCTTAATAGCTACAAACTGTTCTACAACTACATCAAAAGAGAGGTTGCGAGCAATGTCACTTTCTATTGAGAGTATCGCCAGTCCAGATAACCGTTCTTGGGCAATAATCGATCCCAAATATTTTTTGGTGATTTTCAGCTTGCCGAAACTTCTTTCGCGTGTGGCCATTGAAACTGGGATGGTCAGCAACACTTTGTATGCTGTCAGAGTGTCTGTGAAAGCCTCATGCAAATCTTTATTTACAAATATTTGAGCGACATCGATAGGTTTTGACGTAGGTGAAAAGTCGTTGGTCAGAATATTTCTCAGAGAAAGGAACACAGAATACAGGCCACTGTCCAAGTCCTGCTCATAAAGGTCTAGTCAGCTGTTCACAGGATTTTTGTAGATCACTGTTACTCAGTTTCATTAGCCGGCTAGGATACATGGATTAAAACAAGTTTCCTACTTCTCCAAGTGCTTCAAATTTTTCCAAAAGGCTTACAATAATCCTGTCCAACATTCAGCTATAGATATTAACTTCGAAAGCTTTATCCTTGTCTGTGATTGGTTCGTCTTTGGTTTTCTCAACTGGAAATGCTATGTTTCGTCTTTTTCGCTTTTCGGAGAATTTCACAGATACTCCTAATTTACTTGCAAGCTGTCTGGCTTCATCCATGAAGCTGCTTAACTCGTTTGTTCTCGTGTTCTGTATATTATTGGTCGTTGACTGGAGAAGATCAGCTGCCACCAAGATGTCAAAATCTCAAAAGACCATCCCAGTCACATCTCTTACTGCTATCTTTAGTTTCTGACTGAATGATCTTAAGAACTTCTATAATTCTTGGCAGGCCTTTTCGGAGAGTACAAACTGGAGCAAGTTGGCCTTTCCAACGTGTGATGCAGACTTGCTTAACTCTGACTGAGCTTGTTGGCAGACTACTTTCTTGTTGAATTACAGTTGTTTCATCATTTATATTTTGCAGTATATCTTCGGTTGGGTCACATTCATTAACTTGTTCAGAAGCAAGAGCAGGATCTGAAGCTTTGATGAGCATTTCCCATCGATGGTTACTTGAAGATAAGAATGTGTACAACTCCAAAGAAACATACTATCTTAGGATCAACTTTGGAAGAATCTGATATGACGAGATTAAGAGTGTGGGGTGCACAGTGAACATAAATAGTCAGTGGATTTTGTTATTTTATATGTGCTTGTACTCCAGAAGAATATCCCTTCATTACTGATACGCCATCATAACTTTACCCTTTACAGTAAGCAATATTCAGTCCCAGATTTTCCAAGAAAGAGAGGATTTTCACTATGAAGTCACTGGCTCCTGCTTCATCTCCTGGTATACGGATGAATCCAAGAAATGACTCGCTGACTTGAACGTGTTCATCAATTTCGACATATCGAATTATGGAGGATAACTGATCAGTATGGGAAGTGTTCGTGGTCGTATCTTCCATTACGGAGTAATAGTGTTCATCTTCCACTGTGGCAATTATGGCCTGTTGCACTTGTTTACCAAGAAGAACAATCAACTCATACTGAATTCTGTTGCCGAGATACTTCGCTCCTTCCTTCTTGTTTAAGTGGCTATGTAACACAGGATTATACTTGGCCAGCAAGATTACTAAAGCCAAGAAATCTCCACTGTGACTATGGCCGAGTTGTTTAACTGACCCTCGAAATGTCAATTTTTGAGCAGAAAGAAACAGAATTACATTAATAATTCACCTTAAAATATCTTTTCAATTAGCAACCTCTTGTTTATGTTGTTGCTGTAGGTCACGATCAATCAAGGTATTACTGCAGGCCATTTCCCAAGAAATCAAAGCATCTCTATGCAAGGATGATTTCTCATGTTTTGCAACCTTGGCTTAAATCTTACGCGAATTACAAACACCTACTCTGCTGAATGCTGGATCGTAGTTTGGATCACTGGTTTTGGAAAAGTCTGTCGTTTGTCACTAAATAATGGACCCAGCTACGAGTCATTTCTTTGCCTGTTTTTGGATGCATTTGTTTGTATAGAGCAGTGGTGAAATGGCCTCCATATCTATTTTTGGGAAATTGACACTGGTCCTTTGATGGCTGATAAGGTTCTATTTTGAGCAGAAATTTCTTCTTCTCAAAACTAAGTTCATTTCTAGTTCTGCAACTATAATGTACTGGTTCACTTGGCCACTTTTGAATGAGCAAATTTTCTAGTTCTTTGTCAGTGCCGATCTCAACAGATTGGTGAGGAAAGATTCTTTGTGCAAAATCAACTGTTGCTTCTGGATTGGAATTGGCAGGTGGAACTTCAAGCACTGATGCTGATGGCAGTGAGTCTGCTGTTGTCGAGTTGGGGACTGATTGATGATTGGATATTCTTTGGATTGTATCAAAATCTGAGAGTATTAAAGTTCGTTCTCTGAAACAAAGAAAAATTGTTTAACATTAAAGTAGATAAACGATTAAAAATTGCGAAAGATTACAATGCTTATGAATCAGTTGCCAATTTTGGTTTTGGAGACATGGCTTCAGGAAAATCTTCGGAACTGATCAATGGTTTGTAATCGTGGAAGTTTGCATAGAGATGGATATGAATCTGATGTAATCACAGAAACTAATGGAGAATTCTTTTGAACTGTACATTCCATCAAAGAAACATCTCAATTTTTTGTCAAGTGTAGTTGTTTCACTGAAAATAAAAGAAAATTAGTAAAAATTAAAGTAGATTAACAAAACACATGTTACTGAAAAATCACACATTTTTAAATTCAGAAAAAACATTATTCCTGAAACAATACTCACAACATAGAAAGTGGCATAGATTGGCCAGTATACTAACCACTTGTTGGTTCTGGTTTTGGAGATATTACTTCAGAAAAATCTTCATAACTACTGTTAAGTATTTGTGACTGTAGTTCACTTATAGTTGTACCTGAAGTTTTCAGAGGCAGATGTTTAAGAAACTACTGTTCAGCAAACTATATTTAATGATTTGTTTATGAATCAGTTTTGAAGTCGTAAAAAAATCAGCATTCGAATACTTAATACAAAAGGTTAGTAAAAATTATGTTGGTGGTAACATTCCTATAATAGTCATGCGTGTGCTGTTTGGCAGAAGATCCATGCTACAAACAACATATTATCCCCATAATATAATAACAATAGCATTACAGCTTTACCATGTAGTAGGTATCGATAACCTCAGTAAGAAAGGCCTTATACGACCAATCAAAAAGAGTTTGAAAAGAATTAAAGGTTGTACATCGACAGCACATATCAACGAACAATATGTCGGCTAAACTGATACATTTTTATATTTTTCTTTATTTGCTTCCGATAATATTACATGTAATTTAATTCCCTTTTATTTACCAGAAAATAATAAATACGGCTATCTTATACTAGTTATGATAGGTACTGTTTGTAAAAAAGTAAACATTGCTTCTGAAGAATTATTTATTGTTTTTAATATCTCCCATGCTGTGTATATCCTGTGTTGGTACTATTCATTACTATAGGATGTTCACGACAAAGCGAGCACTTCAGAAAGCCCTCTCATTTGGAATAATAGGCAATTAATATATTTTATTTTAACCATAGATGTTAATTTCCGAGTGCGGTGGAATATACACACTGTGTTTATTACTAACATGAAAATATTTATTTAAGAGAGTGGTTAAAGGATAAACGGTGGCTGAAAGGAAAAAAGTAACTACTGACTCAAAATTACTCTCTCTTCCGTGGGCAGCCTATAATGGGAAATTAAAAAACTACGTTTAGAACGACTGTTTACATAAACTTACAAATCCTTTTTTGGACACATAAGCCATTGTGTTGTGTAGCAGGCGTCATTGGCACGTACATGTTCAATTTTGTACATGCATTTCTTACGCCGATTATAGCATTGACTTACAATCATAAAACACCATTGTAGGGCTTCCCCATATGTAATGATTCTTGCTCCATTATGCCTGGTTCACGTGTACGCCGATCATGCCAAACAGACAGAGCACGCTGAAACGATGGTTGTTCACATTTGAGAAAATTTTCTTGTGATATGTAACGCTGACATTATAAAACAAATTATAGATGACAAACGAGATTCTGTCGTCTTTCTGCTCTAGTCCATTGATTTATTTTCAAGAGAACGTAATTTTATTTTACATCCAAAAATAATTTACACTTTAGCGCTACCTTTTAGTTTATTTACAAACTACGTTTATTCAATACAAATTCTGAATAGAATTAACGTTTATATTCACACATTTCCTTATAAATTAGTACATTTAACTATTGTATACATTACATCAATACACGTCGATCATACAAGACATTAGTAGTATAAAATATGTGAACCAGTTGACTTCTGGGAAATATCGACGAAGTCTGCTCTTTCCGCGAGTAGAAAATATCAGCGCGAGCTCAACTTTTCTGCGCGACTCGGGCGGAAACAGAGTACTGCTTTTGATTGGTTGTTCTAGTTTTCCGCTCTGTTTGTTCTGGCGTGATCGGCGTACATGTGAATCCGGCGTTATCATCTAAAGGTACAACTACATAGTACCGCAGTACTTACTGAATATGATGAAATAATGGAAACACAAATCTCACTACTCGTATACAATACTTGATAAAACATGGAAACGAACAACCGACACCTGTGTCGTGACATGCCACGTAGAGACACGTTTAAATGTTCAAGAGCGGTGATCATTTGTATTGTTATGGTAAGGTTGTAGTACTGCAAAAGACTAATTCAAAAGTAATACATCCTATTCTATAATAAGTTTCTATTAAATAAAACTATTTTACAATACAAGCATCGTATTTATTTTCAAAAGAATGTGAAATGCTTGCAAATACCTCTTCTCACTCGTAGTTGGTTTATTATACAAACTTTCTCGATTTTACGCCCCTTGGAGAGGATTTCGCCCCCTTCAGCGATTCGCGTGGGGGGAAGCCTCCCCCCTCTAAGCACGGCCCTGGATGCAGGGCGAGTGTAGTGATGTACATACAAGGACTTGAGAACACACACACATGCTCACACATGCACACAAGCCTATGCACATAATTAAACATAAGGCAATTCTAGCACATGGCTAGCACCGGTAGATGGATTTAATAAATGTTAACAAGTTCTCGTATAGTGGATAAGTAAATACTGCGGTTCGCGTGCAGAGCCCATACAGAAGCAGTCTCTGGATTATCAACTGAACCCGGGGTAAATAAAGTCGTGGGCACAGTCACCAGACTTGAGTACTTTGTACTTTTACCTCGGGTGGAATTTTAAATTTTATGGTACAAACCTACGGAATATAGATTATCTAAGGGAGAGGAGTAACGATAACTTTTCCAGCGTTCAGCTCGAAGTCCTGCGTCATGTCCTCCGTGAAAGGGGAACAATGTCTGCACATGTGCATTCAACAGGATGGAAGCCATCGAGCACATTCTATATCTTCCCATGTTCTCTGTGTTTCTACACCATGAAAATGCTCGTAGAGTTCGAGAAATTTCCGTACCTATTGCTACAAGGTAGCTCGATTTCTAGCTCTGAAAGATCTTTTTGCCACCAAAAAAAGCTCTCACTTGCATTACAAGAAAATTGATTTTATTCAGCCAAAAATATAAGTTGGAAAAACACTTTTTTTTTGGGTCAACAAGATATGTCTTAAAACTAAATACTTATTTTTTTGTAATTTACTTATATATATATATATATATAAACTTATATATGTGTGCGTTTGTTTTGCTAAAACTAAACTTTTACTTTTATATTACAGCGTATACCGATTAATTTGGGTACTGGCACGTGTGACGGTACAATTAGTTTTATACTTCACGAAGACACTGTAAACATTTACGTATGAAAACTAATGCTGGTAGTTGGAAGCACCACTGAAATTAAATTAAGTCACATAATAATAAGATTGCTTTATTCATGTTTTATTTATAAAAACATTGCTGGGTGCCTGGCGCGAGGCGCGTGCGGCCGCTCTTGGTGGGGTGGTGAGTCATACCATTTGACCACCCTTAGTCAAGTGACGGGCGGGGGTAATTGTAAATTACCTGCTGGACTGACGTCACTGCCTCCCCCTCATCACTACTTCCAGAGAAGTCGGCGGTGACGGGCTATTGAATGAGACTTCAATTAATCTCCTTCCTCAGCGCAGCCCAACAAGTAAAGAAGTTTCTCGGCTAGGGCCGATGACACTATAAATATCCCCGCAGCCAGAGAGTTAACAGTTATTTTTCGTTGTAGTCATTAGGCTAAAGAGAGGCAATCGGGCGACGTCTGGAGAGCACGGACGAGTGTGTGTGTGTATGTGTGTGTATGTGTGTGTGTGTGTGTGAGTGTGTGTGTGTGTGTGTGTGTGTGTGGTATGTGGACGCCCGAGAGGGCGTGGTATCCGACGAGTACAGTACTACTCTGCATAGGGAGCTTGGAGCATTCTAGAACATTCCTGACTGGTTGAATTTGGACTGAACTAAGGCGTGACTGTATGAAAACGTGATACGGGCTTTACTACTGTATAAATATCTAAACTGTCAAATATATACATACAATTTATGAAATTATTCGATAGGTGATGATACACTGATTATTGGGACTAGTTTCAGTTATTCTGTTGCATTAATTTTTGTGAAGTGATAGAGGATTACGTAAATATTAGCTGCAAATAGCAAGTAATAGCGATTTATTGTGAGACATTCAGTAGAGAGTAATTTCTTTATAGTATTAGTAAAAAATTAGGAAATCATGATTAACTCTTTTATTTAATTAAAACCTCAATCCCTTTAAAAAGCCTCGCTAATGCCACTGATTTTGAAAAGTTGTAAGAATAATCGTATAAGTGCAGGGCTTTTCTCATGGTTCGTTGCAAAATAATATATAGCATGTCCCGAAATTATTACTGTGATTTAAATTAATATAACTTTATGATGAGCATATCTACAGAAATCAGATTTGGTCTGGATGAACATATGACCATAAAGTTTTATTGCAGACAGTTTGTCTTGCTTTTCACGTTCACATGTTTGTGTTTGGGGCCTCATTTCCGCCACTAGGAGCTCGGTCGCTCGTAGGTCAGTAAAATAGCGTCAGTGCAGGAAAGGAAAACAGTTGGCGAACATCACATTTCACCGCATTGCAGAAAATGAAAACTTCTTCCAGCAAACAGCATTTCTCGATGAAGCCGAGTTTTATTTACGCGGTGTTGTTAATAAGCACAACGCGCGTGTTTAGAGACCGGAAAAGCCTAATGCCACGAGTGAGCATATCCTGAACAGTAATGCGTTGTTGGTTAATGTACGCCAGAGTCATCGGACTTTTCTTATTTCGCGAAAAATACTTTTACAAGTAACGTGTACGCGGAGATGCTTTTGAATTATGCCTTACCGCATTTCCAAAACATGCATCCCCACATAATTTTTTATTTGACGGGGCAGAAAAAACTTCGGGAAATACATTATAAAATTTTGATAAAAGAATTCGTATACCGGTGCGTACAGAACTTTAGTGATTATAATCGAGAATTAAAAAAAAAAAAAAAAAAGTGAAAACAACTTTTCTGAAGCAGTCTGCAATAAGCCTCATCACATTAATTTTAACAACAAATATAATGTAGCTCCAGCAGATAAATGTTTGCAATGTTTGGGAATATGGTGTCACTTCTATTAGTGGTACCAGGAAACTGTTTTATAAGCGCTTGCTGAACTCCTGAGATCTCAATAAAATATAATCTAAGTAAATGCATTTTAGCTGAGAATCTTCAGTAAAGGATAGTTTCGTTAGATATATTCACACAACTATAAATAAGTGGTTTCGTAGTTTATTCGACCTTGGTAGTTGCCTTTCTTCAAACATCACCAGAACTTATGAGCTGATATTCCTGTAACATAGTGTATATAAATCCACAATTGAAAGGTTATAATTTCTGGGAAGACACTTTTCCACCTACTGAAGTCATAGAGTAATCTTAATCTATGAAGTGATTATATTCAATATTTGGCTATGTTAACATAGCATTTTCCTTAATCGAAAATGTACGTTTCATTATTAATATCATAATATTTACTCCTTTAAGGAAAGAGGTTTATAAGGTTCTTAATCTTGTTGTAAGAGATTTGGAAGGTTGGTATGAAGGGACGTCGCCGAAATATTCTTGGGAAAAAGGGGGGGGGGGGCGAAATACATCAAGAAAAGTAGTTACAAAAGTTCACCAGTGAAGTACAACGGCTCTCATAGCTTATGAAGCATTTGCTAAAACCACTTGGCTTCGACCAAGGAACTGTCGATCCGGTGAAATTCACGCCTGTCTGTCGAAACACAGCTGTTTTTCAAGAAGGCGTACTACTTCGCAGTTTATGACGCCTGCCATCGAATACAGTACTGCTGGATCAACTTCTCCAAACAGTTGTAAATCACGCCGAGCTACATCTGTTCTCTAGCATTTGTCGGCCAGCGATGTCAAGTGTGCGTATAGTCCATTCACGGTTTCTTCGGCCTTTTTGAATCAAACCTTTGAAAAATCTCCCCATGTATGACGTGATTAGTTATTTCCTAAATACGTCCTTTATCACTAGCGTTTTATACTTGTGTTCATAAAAGTAATTTTTTTAATGTTAAATTGAAATGTTGTAGATTTTTTATCTATAAATTATAATGCTTCATTAATAAATAATCTGAATGAAGGACAGAGAGAAAATAGGTATGTTGGTAATGCCTAGTGAGAAATAGTCCTTATATAAAATACTGTCACACTTATTGCCCACGAATCTGGTGCGTTGTCCTCAGGCTTAGTTATGCTTAGTTTGCACGAGGCGGAGGAATATATTCTGGAAGTAGAACCTTAGCAGGTATTCAGAAAAAGGCTGAAGTAACCGTGAATGGTCTATAGAAAGAGAGAGGAATAGTGGTATCGATGGAAAAGACCCTGGTCATCACACGGCTACTTCAGGTCCGAGTGCTGCTTCTCTTCGCAGAGGGGGGAAACACATCCGGATGATGGAGGGCATCTTTCAGCAGGCCGCGGTCGAACCCGAGGAATGGGGCACAGACACGTAATGCGACCGTAAATTGCCTGCAGCGCGCACAGAAGTAGCCTCGTGGATGTCGTGGACAGGCGCCCGGTGGAAACAAGAGGTGGTGTTTAATGCGGCAAGTAGAGAGAGAGAGAGAGAGAGAGAGAGAGAGAGAGAGGGTAGTGAAGGGGATCAGGGAGGGACGTAAGCCTTGATGGAGGCCCCTCCGGACCCGAATCTCGGTCCACGCTACCGGAATCATGTTGCTCGCCAGGCAGGAACCTGTTCAGCTCTTCTCGTAGTTGGGCAACCGACCCACGGGTTGATGCATCGCCTCGGCGGGCGTGAGGCGCTCTGATCCCTCCTCCCCGGACAACCCCTTCTCCCAGTTTTTCATGGAGTCGTGAACTCGTGTGGAATCTTGAACCTCGGTAGGTTTTTCTCAGCTTCCCTCAACTGCTGCTCCCAGAACCCCACTTAAAAGAAATATCCAACGTGTTGAGAAAATCTCGATAACTGGATGAATAAGGACCTCTCCAAAATCGCAGTGTTGTAGTGTTATTATATTTTCAAGCTTATAAAAAGCCACGCATTTACTTAGGTGAACCTCTGTGTCTTTTGTAGAATTCAAACAAAGAATAACCTTCTGGCCGACCTCCCGTGGCGCAGTCGGTTGGTTCGCCACCGATCTGGGGTGCGGGAGGCTCTGGGTTCGAACCCCGGGAAGGCATGGGCGTTAATTTAAGTTAGGTTATAAGTTAGCTTGTAAGCCATCCCCTGGCAAGCCTTCCAGCATAAAACCGGGGGACGTTAAAAAGCCCTTTACAATTACAATGACCTTCTGCGTCAGTGTTTATCTACTGTATGTGTTTAGCCATCACCACCCTCCTCCCCAGAAAGTAAACTATGTACGAATTTTGTGATGTCCCTAATTAGAGGTAGCGCCTATTTTGCATTTTGCGAATTAGTTTGGAAGTAGACTAAATTTCTCTGTCCTGCGGATACCGTGGCCACAACTGCTTATTCCTTGTCCGCAGATTCTTTTCTATTCGACTTGGTTGCACGTGATACGGCCGTGATATTTCTTCCTGTACATTACTAGGCTAAAAGGGCGTCCCGAGCGCAGTACAAACAACTGGAGGTCCAATCATGAAAGGAAGACAAGAATCTACTATAATGAAGTCTAACTAGTCACCAAAAGTATTTTCGGAATTTACTGACCTTTATCTATATTATTTTGGCGCGAGAGCTTTAGACTCCTGCTAGCGTTTCTTCCTCTATTTCCAGCGAGGACGACCTCAATTCATTCCCTTGTAAAAGACCGTGGCGACATTTTCCTTTTGACGTGAATTCGCCTTTAAATTTACAACTATAGTGGGAGGCAATCCAGAAAATCCGATGATAACGAAATCGGGGGATACAGTTTGGCACTGCAGCTCCGAATCTATCGTCTACATTCAAAATTCTATTGCACCACTCGATTTCTAAAGGATCAACGAATATGTTACGTTGAGTGAGGACTGGGAAGCATCGTTGAAGGGGGGGGGGGGGGGGGGGTGATTGCGCCGCAATTTTGAGTTCGTTTCGCTGCGTCTCATAATTTCCGCGTAGTATAACTTTTGACTAGGAGAAGCTTCGACGCTCGTTTAGGTTTAAATCGACAGCTCTCGTCAAGGTAAATCGATTGTGTGCATAAAAACATTTATGTGACGTGGCTGTGGTGAAATTGTATGATTTTGATGTAAAAAAGTTAAGAAAATTTGACACTAAATCGGCCTGAAATCGTCAAAAAGCCAATTCGAAATACATAAATCGCATACGGTTGGAAAGAGAATCTCAAAAGCAATCCAGTGATACCAATAAAACCCCATATGATCGAGTGAAAGGGGGCGGGAAACAAACGGCCGGGTACCCAACTAGGCCAAACCCAATTTTTAAAAACATTCTTCAGCCTTTGTAGGGTACCACGTGATTTTCATTAAACACTTTGCATTTTTTTTTCTTGCCATGCTGTGGCGAGGTGGCCATCATCACCAAACCTACCATGAGTTGCACGCGACAGCCAGTGTCTTCCAGCCCAAAACTTACCACCTCGTGGATATCAGTGAGAGCTCTGACCGGTGTTGTTTATTTACTTGAACACTACAGTTCATGAAAGATGCTGTTCGCATGCATGCATGCATGCGCATACTTTTGCCATTAGTGTTGTATACGCGCATTGATTGTTGATTTTAAAATTATTTTATCTTATACAGTACTAGCGACCAGCTCAAATATGGCGTTGTTTAGCTTTACCGCAATACGCTGTAAAAATGTTTGTGTAATTTTACACTAAATGTATGTGGCAGTAGTGTCTCCACTGATGCCAGTGTAATTTTACACCTATATATGTCAATGTTTTTTTTTACTCTACGTCCAAGTAAATTTAGCCTACAAATTAGTAAAATAACATATAGGCCTACTTTGTACAACTAACTTTACATAGAATGGTGTAAAATTGCTATTACTATGCAACAGAAAATAAACTGCAACATTCGTGCTTCTTCTCTCCACGGCAAGTAAATTTACACAGAAATTGTAATCGTATTTCACTACTGTGTATGTATACTTGTTCACTAAAAAGATTGTTAAGTTAAATACAGTGAGTACGTGTATTTTTACGCATACTTCAAATGTGTAAAATAACACCATTATTGTGTTCATTAAGCCATACATTCATGTATTTTCACCAAAGACATGTAGTACTCTACGTAATATTAATAACATTTGTATATAATTTCACGTACTGTAGTTGTTTTTACAAATTGCACATACAAAATGTAAAATTACCGAAAATTTGCATGTGTAAATTTACACATATATTTTACATTTTATACTATGTATAGATGTGTATGCTGTTATGTATGCATGTATGAATTTTTCTTGTTGTGAGATTTACTTTCTTTGTAGGGCAGGGCAAGATATTGAATATGTATGGTGCATGTATGTTAGGGCTTTCAAACTTTACATGTATATGCACAGTAATATTTTTCGGTACCTCTTACAAAGAATTCTTTGAAAACTAGTACCTTATTGTAGAAAACATACAAAATTGTTTATGTAGCTGAATACGTATAATGATCTTGGAGTATACAACACTTAGTTATTAAAATTTTTCATTTGTTTTACACATTCCATACAAAGATCATGTGGAATTTACTCTAGTTTATTTGTAGTATTACAAAAATATATTTGGCAACTAGATTCCAAAGAATCACTTTTACAAATGCAAGAAAAAAAGTATAGTGTTTGCGGTTTGGGGGTTTTGGCGAATCATGAATCAAGAAAGGAAAAGAGAAATTTTAATTTTGATACTGTAGCTGTTCTCTATTTTAGCTATTCGGAGACGAACTGTGTTAATGAATGCTTGCTTTGATCTGCGGCAAATATGGAGTAAAACCTATGACGTAATCGCGTGGTCCGCAACAGTGCCAATTCTGCGACAAAATGTATGCCTTCGGTACCGCTGCAGGAAGATATGACAACAGTGAACGTCTGAAGATCACTCCTCGTCTGATATTAGGATACAGAAACTGTTCTAAAGGCTGTTGATGATAAAGTGAGCACTTGAGAAATCAACGTTAGAAAAAAGTCACTGCCCCTGCCTGTATATATTTTAACGGGCACGCTGAGCGATACGCGGCCAGTAAAGTTGGTAGCGATGAATGGAAAGTTGTTATATATTTTAACGTCGAATAAAAGGTGTTAGGTAATAATTTGTGTCAACTTAAATTACTTCTTTCGCTTTCTGTTTTTTAATGCACCTAAGTCTAAAAATGAGCAGATATGGAGAACATTTACTTTTATAATAATTTCACAGTTTCATCACTCAAACTACGCATGAATAAAGCGATGAGGCCCATGACAAAGCTAATTTTACATAAGACGGAAGAATACACAACTAGCACACAAATAGATCTTAAGCAGAGCTTTTAAAAGTGCTCGTTTTACCGTGAACACTGTATACGCAGATTGTTTGTAGCGGCATCAGATATCTCCGTTAACTCCTGCTGCTCCGCTGAGTTTATAGTTCTCAAAAGACGAGGAGGCAACGCACAATGCTAGTGGCTCAAGTTTTGTCATACATTCAGATTGTAGCAGTAAATACTTGCTACAATTTCAAATGAAATGGGGGCACTTCAGAATGATGACCAAATACCAGCAACTGTGAAGACAGATAACAAAAGTGAGGCTCATTTCACAAAGAAAATTACTTATTATGTAGTCTAAATGCTGAAGAAGCAAGCAATAAAGACGACAATTAAGATAGCAGTGATGAAACTGTTCATGACTATGACTGCAAAGTTTTCCGACGTCGCATGGTTATATAGAAAATTTTGTATTTTATGGTGGTAATAATAATTTTAAAGACGACAATAGCATCGGCTGTGTATATTCCGAAGAACCTAATGGTCTTGTTGATAGACTTACACGTTTAAACATTATACGCAAAAAAGCTGGAGATGTCTCCATTCTATGTATTAGAAAGACTAAAATTAATTTAAAAAATTTGTTAGGTAAGTTGGAGAATAATTGTGTGTGTATGGCACTTTTTCCTGTCTATTTCGTGGAATGTGGTCGTTGTGGTATGTGTGGTTGTGATAAACGTGGCTGTTGTGCTTTGTGTGGTCGTTGTGGTTTGTGTGGTCGTGGTGTTTTGTGTGGTCGTTGTGGTATGTGTGGTCGTTGTGGTTTGTGTGGTCGTTGTGGTTTGTGTAGTCATAGTGGTCTGTGTGGTCTCTGTGGCCTGAGTGCTTGTTGTAAGTATGACAGTGGTAATTGTCAGTAAGTCTAGTTGCAAATGTGACGGTAAACAAGATTTATTGTGGCTACCCGTCAGAAGAATGATTAGATATTTTAACTAGCATGAGAAAGGAAGTGAATTCAATTCTGCGAGAAGAGTAGAGATGGAGAGTGAATGTCGGAAGGAATCGCATGAATTGTCATATCTACATAGACTATGAATTCTCATTATGGGTTTCGGACTCCTGGTCCAAATGTAGTATTTCTTAACCAAGGATTCCAATACTAAGTATAAAATTGAAAAATAGCGATGCATATAAATAAATTAACAACTCTAATGGACTCAATGTTTTTATTCACCTTTCAATTATACCTCTAAGGTGCTGAAACTATAAAGCTGGTAGCATTTAAAAATATTATTTAACACAATTCTATTATAAAATTATCTGTAATATTGTGTGCTGGATTTAAGCATTAAGTGAAAAATAAATTAAAATTGCAGAAAATAAATTTTTTACTATCAATTTCAGTAATTAAGTATTGGTAAATCGATCGAGATTACGCACGGCGGTCCCTAAGCAACTGCCGCAATAGTAGATACGCTATATATAATATTTTTCATTTGAAGTCCATTTATATAATAATACAAAAAGACCAAAGAGCTGGCTGGAGTATTGGTTGCGTACGGAGTTGCGAGGCACATAGACAGTAGAGGAACTACTGAAGTGAAAATGGAGGTGGTAAAAGTAATGCCACTCTTAAGGCCGTGTTCCAATTCGATTTCAGTTCCGGTTTGAATTTGTATTTCGCATTTCGTAAGATTTCAGTCGGAACTCCACGACATTCAACTGTCTTGCATGCCATGCTACTTATATTTTGTGTTTCCTGATTCCAGATTTAAAACTCTGTGAAGCCTTAAAATAAATTGTATTCTAATTATTCTCGAAAGTTATCTGAGAGCATTTCAAATTTAAAACTAACAAAATAAAATATTCACGAAGAGAAATTGTCCTGTCACAAAAATTGTCTAATGAATAAATGCCCATTTCAAGAATATTTTTCCAACTTGCCTTTTAAAATAATTATTCTGAGCAGGAAACTCATAAGTTAATTCCAATGACACCCCCTTTATGTTTATTTAACGTTTCAATCAAGTAAAACTAACACGGCTAAGATTTAGTAGTTTGTCAGTTACGAAGCTGGCAAAATTTCACTACACAAATTACAAACATACGTAATTGATTTGGAGGACAAAATCGGGTCACATGACCACTTTTGTTTACAAAAAGTGCCTCGTTGCAACACGATCTCAAGCTGGTATTCATAGTCAGTTTTGCGACGGAAAAGTGAGCCACTTTCGGCATGCATTTTGTTTTGGCAGGAAACGAGAATCTTAAACGACTAGCGCGTTGTTAGCGTGTCAGTTACAGTTGGCGAGCACTCTCAAAGTTGAGAGATGCCTTCACCTCCCCGAATAGATTAGAATGTCTGCAACATATGCTCGTACTTGTTAAAATGGCGCACGCCTTACATAGCTTCGATCATTTATAATCCATTCGCCGTCGATTCACGCTTTTATAAACCTCTGTTGAAGTTCTACTTCGAGGATTTCCCTCCGCCTCGTGCAAACTAAACTTAAATAAGTCTGAGAAAATGACACCAAAGGACATCGCACCCAATTAGTGCGCACTCAGCTGTGATGCTGTTTCCACGAGAACTATTTCTTACTAGGCGCTACCAACACACATGTTTTCTCACTGTTTTTTTTTTTCCAGATTTAATTCAAACAAAATGTTATAGTTTACAATAAATAAAATACAGGTAAAACATCAATTTATCTAAAAATAAAATACTTTCATAGCAACAGAGACAAAGAAAAAGTTTATAATACATGGCATATTAGAAATAAATAATTGAACACGTCATACATGGGGCGATTTTCCAAAGGTTTGATTAAAAAACCATGAAGAAACCACGAATAGCCTACAGTTACAATACACTGTCGGATACAAGTCAATTAAAGTGGCGACACACTGTTCTTGACTCACACAAATGGAGTATAGAGTGGAAAAGTTTGGACGGCTCGTAACATCAAAGTCTTGAAAGCCGATGAGTGTAATGAGGTGACTATGGAGCGGGGCAGGAATGCGTGAGAGGGGGAAACGGGAAGTCCCCGAGAAAACCTGAAGACTAGCGGCATAGTACAGCACGATTCCAGCGTGTAAAAATCTGTCCACCTTGGCGAGAGACGAATATTCTGACCACTTCATCACCGCGGTCCCTACTTAAATGGGGAGGTGGTAAATATTTAATACTGGGAATTAAATGCTTGCGTTAAAACTGGCGAAATATGTACCATTATATTTATCTCTTACTTGGTCGTCTTGTGGATTGGTGCAGCATAAGCCTCTTTATTTTAATGTCTATAGGCTGTTCATGGTAAAATGAGCACTTTTTATTTCTTTGTTACTTTTTCCTATCAGCCAATTTTTATCCTTCCATTTTTTTTTAAAATAAATGTTGCCACGTAAGTAATAAACACAGTGTGTATATTTCACTGGTCTCAAACGTTAACGTCTAAGACCGCTATAAAATATATTAGACTATTATTTCAAATGAAAGGGCTCTAAAAAGTGCTCCCTTTATCGTTAATAGCCTATATCAAATAAATATAAGCTATTTATGAAACTTGGAGGTATTCGGAATAGAATAAACATAAAAATCTTCCTACGTTTACGGGCACTACTCTATCTATGAAGAAACTTTCCGCGAATTCCATAGAACTATCTGTAAAATGCCTAAGTAATTAATTTTGGTTGTTGTTACTAAATAATGATTTTGGAGTAGAATAATTAAAATTTCACAGCGTTAGATTTGTAGAGCATATAACAAAAATTAGCTTACAAAACCTCATTCTGAATTATGTTTGAACATTCATTAAGGCACCTGAAGTATGCTGTACCATAACCATCCGACTACCGTACACGTAATACTATTGAAACAAAATTTATATTTACGTTTTATTTTAAATTTTAGTACTACGGACTTTTTTTTATATTTTAATTATTACCGCCTGTCTTAGGTTTTATGCTTTCACTTTTCCAATTTTAATATATCAGATTAATAATTTCACGCAACAGCACAGCGATGAATGCTTTGGCAGAGTGCGCAGAGCCGTTGTAAAATGTTACATATTTCATAAACACATAAAATGTTTCATTTTTCTGCACTGCCTACTTTGGTAGCACAAAATAAATTTACAAAAAATTTTTTTACCACGCATTTGCATTTTTGCGAAACCGTGTTGTTAAATTCTTATTCCTAGTTGCCGATACATGTAAAGCGGTCATCATTTTTAACCTCTCACATGAGGCTCAGAAAATGATCGAACTCTCAAAGGGCTCGCAATAGAGGCAAATACAAACTTCGTTCACGAGTTCAAGCTCGGTTTGAGAGGTATTTAAGAGACAGTTTCCTCACATTCTCGACGAGTTTACGGGACCGCAAACGGAATGTTTAAGAATACCGCTCTAAATGGTGACGTGTTATTTGCCTACCATCAAAGTCAATATCTCACATCAAGAGTCGAACACATAATCTTCTAAATTAAGTTTTATAAAAAATAATTTATTAAAATTAATTTTTGTTAAATATCAATTTTTAAAAATATTATTACAAAAATAAATTATGTTAAGGGAATTTAAGATAGCCTCCGTCCGGGTGGGATGATGGAGCGCGAGAAAACATTTCTAAAATATTTTAGAAATAGCTCTAGAATTTTAGGAAATATACGGTATGGAATTAAGAATTTTCGCCAAAGTTTTCATACCCAGGATCCGTGGCCCTGAATCTACAAACCGATACTGCTTAGTTTATATATTTTGTTGCCAAATTGTTATTTTTGTGTTTCACTAACTTCTTGTGACAAGGAACTCTAATAAAGAGTGCATAATGTTGAGTCAAAGACCAACACATAAAGAACAAATAATTAATAATTAATAATCTTTCAACAGATTATCATTTTTTTGCGAATATAAATTTTAAAATTTAGCAGTATGTGAAAGAACTATCTCAATGTAAACGTATTCAGAGAAAACAATTAAAAAACCTGGAATATCGTTTGTTTAAACGGAAGCAGTCAGGTGCAGTAAGTGAGGCATAAGAAACGAGAGAGTATATGCTTAAGCATAAAACCAACTACAACTACAATCTTTAAATTTAATTCCCAAATAATATTGCGTGGCTGTTAATTTGACGTTGTTTGCAATGATTTACTAACTTTTTTAAGTAAGTGGTTGATTTTGTGTGTCCCTTAGATGCTGAGAAACAATCGAAACTCTCACTGCGGTCGTCTACACAAGGAATTGTACGATAAAAACAATAATAAATGATGTTCACGGTTAACTGAGCAATTTTGAAAGCCCTGCTTAAGATCTATTTGTATGTACCTTGTGTATTCTTCCGTCTTATGCAAAATTAACATTGCCATGGGCCTCTTCACTTTATTCATGCGTCGGTCAAGTGCAACTACGAAATTATTACAAAATAAACTGTTTTGAAAATCTGCCCATTTTCACATTTCGATGAATTAAAAAAAAAAAAATGAAGTGAAAGAAATAATTTTTAGTAAGTAGAAATGGTTACATGGAAATTTTTATTTGACGTTAAGATATGGAACTACTTTCCATTCATAGTTACCAACTTTGCTGGATGCGTGTCATTCAGTTCTCCCGAGGTTGATTTCAAAAGTGCTCGCTTTATCGTGAACAGCCTTTACCTACTTGTATGCTTGAGATAGGCCAAAACTTTCTTGAGCAGGTATACATAGTTGCGTAAGAAATATCGTCCAGCGCAGTGAAGCAGCGATCGAACCGGCGACCTTAACGTGATAGGAGCAAACGTTCAGTTCCGTATAAGGAGTTAACCATGCTCTGGGCAAACATGTGCCTGCCGGGAGTGGAGATTATGCTAAATAGGCTTCTCCCCCTCTGTGTTTATTTTTTTTTAAGTCGGCGTGACTTCGCTTCTGTTCGCTAAGTCACACGAGTGTAAAAAGAAATAAAATAAACAAGGCCGCACTTGTGAAATCAGTTGGGCACATAACTGCGAGGGTTGCAGACTCACGACTGGACCACGCGGGACCCCTCTCCCTCCTTTATCCTATCTGCAAACTTCGAGCAACAAAGCTTCACGTTGGCATTCTCTGCCGACTGGAGTCGAGCTTTTTGATGGCGGCCCTGTTTTTTCTGCCTCCAGCACCTGCTCTTTCGCCTTATTCACTCCCCAATACACACGCTGATTTCGGGACGCCAATTAAAATTAAACTGCTTTAAGCTCAATTAAATCGACTGCAAAAATATATCTTAAAATCTATATTAATACAGCCGATTTTTTCGGGATCGATTTATATCTCACGTGTTATTAAAATTTTGAATTTTCTTGAGTTTTTCGTCTGTCGTATTTACTGGTTGTTCGATTTTTATGGAACTTCATATTTTGGTCGTTGATATTTCGATTATTTTTTGATCAATAATATTTTTGGCTGCAAAAGTTTGTTTCCAAGGTTATGCGACATCCTAGCACATAAAAGTGACGTATTGTTCGTGCGATTGTCCCAAAAGATCGAAAATCAATTTGCTGTAAATAAATTTTTGTTCTATTTTCTATACGTATCAGTATTCTGTGCAAGTAGATCGATACAAGAAATCGATTAATCAGTTGATAAGTTTACCTACAGTGATTTTCACGCACGTCTAAGAGGGTTGTCCTAAAATCTGTTTCCGCAGATTATATAAACGAATATACGTAGTTCGTCCTAAAATTGTTTGCCAGAACATTGTTTTTTGGCTCAAAGGCATTTATTTGACTTATGCTGTAAATCGTTCATTCTATAGTATTTTTACTTAAAATAGTTTGTTGAAAATTCGTCTGTCCAGAAGTCAATAGTTTTAAATTACGTTTTGTTTTTTAAGTATCTTGGCCCTAAATCCTTTGTCATAAAATCATTTAATGTAAAACAATTTTTTCCTTATATTATTTAGAAACATGATTTGTTGAAATATAATTTGTTTCAAATAAATTCGAATTAAAAATAATTTGCTCTAATACATCTCTACACAACATTTTCTGTCAAGAAATCTTTTACCCCAAAATTATTATGATTATTGAAATGTTTTGGCAGTATCGTGTTTCTGTTAGCCATAGAGCTAACATCAGCGTATAGCTGACTAGTAAACATGTGTGTAGGAGGGTGTGAAAAACGAAGCTATACTTCTGCATATAGAGCCTTTGATTACCATTGGCCAACACCACACACACTGCAACTGTTTGCAAAATAGCAATAGCTAAGGACACATTGACAGTCAACTTGTAAGGTTATTGCACTTATCAGAATTACATACACTTAACTGACTATGAAGCAGACATATGCCAGGAAAGCTGTTCCGGGCAGTATTCAGCTCCAGAAAACCAGCTATGCGCATGTTACTTTCAACCAAACACAACAGAGATGCAAAGGAACTAACTACTTGTGTAGAATTTAAATCAGAAGACTAAGTCAATCCTATTTGTCAAATTTAATTGAATAAAATATTTCTTTCATATGACGCCAAACCTTCACCTCAAAGCTGTGTATCACAATCACCTCCCTATGTCTGCTAAAAATAACAATTATACTAGCAAGTGTAGTAACTGAAAACATAAATTTTCTGGTGTGCCTCACGTAAGTATTTAAAATTAAAATATCTTGCAGTGTATAATATAGTTCCACACAAATTAACACTTGTTCTCACACCTCTGTTGACGACTAACTCAGCTATCTGTTTCTGATTACTCTACTTTAATTACCCTGGCTAGCTATATATCAGTCAGTAGAGAAAAATTAAACACTTCTCAAGGTATGTGTGACAAGCTAAGGAAATATTATTAGTTGAGTGCAGCCATATTTTTGCAATCAATCCCACATCACCGCTGCGTAAATGTTACCATTCCCCTTAACAGCGAAAAGTAATTCTACTTGAGACATTTCTTCTTCTTCACAACCAGTATTTTTTACCTTGAGCCATTCTTGTATTTCCACCTGACGCGACGACGTTGTTGTAGCTCTGGTTTTTTTTTTTGTTTGCACTCAGTCGTAAGATGCATTGTCCATTACAATAATTCACCTACCAGATCGTGCATTTCATCGAGATAATCACTACCTATCGTTTTAGTCTTGAAAATAAGTAATTCTCCAAGAACAAATCTCGTATACGAACCTGCATAGACAATAATCCACCTTTGGCTTGCTCTGTCGTTCTTTAGCACACCTTGAGCGTCTGGATCTCGCCAAAATTTGGTGACAGTTGCATGTATACACGTTTTACTAACATAAAGAACATGCGTTTTTCTCTCCCCAAAATTGCCACTCGCTCTCATCCTTAACTATATCTCCCTCCAAGCGACTGAAACCAATATTTTTTTATTATTTTTCGAAAAGTTTCCTTGCTTGCACAAAAATTAATATCCGCTTTCACAACAGACAATCGCTTTTTAAAATTAGGTACTTCGTTTCTATTGACATGAAAGTCATCCAAAGCTATTTTTCTGTTATTCATCTTTAGTTTTTTTCCTGGTATACAAACGTTTTTATCCGTTAGTTTTGATACTTTATTTCCTTGCGTGTTATACATATTGACGCCACCGATTTCCATTTCGCAGCTTCTGCTCGTGGGGGCCACGGTAGCTGAGCTGTTAGCACGCTCGCCTCCCACCAAGGCGAACCGGGCTCAGTCCCCGGCCGGGTCACCGGATTTTCGCAAGCAGGAATCGTGCCGGACGATGTCATTAGTCGGTGAGTTTTCTCGGGGATCTCCCGTTTCCCCCCGCCCCCTCATTCCATACTCACATCATCCACCCTCATCGGCTCTCAAGATTTCGCTGTTAAGAGCCGCCCAAATCCCTTCACTTCACTTGTGCTCGTTCCATGGTATTTACAATACGATAAATTGTCTTCAAGAAACTTTCTTGCTATCAAAAAACGCAAATACGTTACCAATAATTTCCGGCCTTCACTATGAATAGTAAGATTTTTCACTCGAACATGCATTACGTACCCGTTATTGAATGACTCCCGCAAGACCGATGTGTTCATTTTACACGCGCAAAGACTACACAACAAGTGTTGATGACAATATTGCTTCCCTTTGATTGGCTCGCTAGACCTTCCCCGCCTCCATCTCTCTACACCGAACAATGCCAAGACCTGCGATCGCATTCTTTTCAGATATTTTCTTGAGTTGGCCGAGTTACATTACTTATTTTCAAATTGAAATTTACAAATTAAACCCTCACTTTGTACAAGAAGTTGCTTGGTGATGAATAACGCGCAGTTCATTGTAAAATGCCACTGTTCGTGCCCAATCCTCGCCGAAATAATTGATTTTAGGTTATTTTTGACGCGAATACGTCTTTAAATCTGAGACCATAGTGAGAGGCAGTCCAGAAAATCCGATGATAACAAACTAAGGGGATAAAGTTTGACATTGCAGCTCTGAATCTATCGCCTACATTCGAAATTAAATAAAACCACTCGATTGCCAAAATATCAAAGAATATGTTATGTTGAGTGATGACATCGCGTAATTTTGAGTTCGTTTCTCCGCGTCTCATAACTTCCGCGTAGTATAACTTTTTACTAGGAGAAGCTACGACGCTCGTTTAAGTTTCAATTGACAGCTCTCATCGAGCTCAATCGATTCCGTGTATAAAAACATGTGTGTGGCGTGGTTATGGTGAAATTGTATGAGTTTGATTAAACAAATTTATAAACCTTAACAAAATGTTGGCCTATACTCGTCAAAAAGCCAAGTCGAAATACACAAATCGTATACGGTTGGAAAGAGCATCTCAAAATTAATCTAGCGATGCCATAAAACCCCATATGCCAGGAACGTAAAAAAACATCAAGGCGTCCGAGTGCGTCAACCACGCAAAACAAACGGCAGTGTCCCCAACACAGCCAAACCCAATTTTTTCTGATTATACGTTTCAAATGTTTAGACAATATTGATATCTATGTAGCAGGAATTTATGCCCCCTCCCACCCCTCCCCCCCAAAAAAATGTAGTAACTGCCGTGAAATTATCCTATAGCGCGTAGGAAATATTCTCTTAGTTCTCGTGGAATTTTGCCAGATTTTTGTCGTGCATTTCGTAATCCGAAAAAGTTCTCTATAAAAATGATATTAACTGGCTTTCTTACTAAGATAGCTTAAAATTTCAGTTTGATCTCCATGGTTTATTTTACTGGAAATAATTTAATTTAGTTTCCAGGCAGAAAAAAAATTCTGCCGTGATATAACGTGTATCCATGCTCTGTTGGTAGCAGTCACAGCCTTCCGCAGCGTTAGTGGGCTCAAATCCCGGTGGGGTCAAAATCAAATTTTCGCATGTTAGAACATTGGCACACGTTGCCACTGGCCGGTGGGTTTATTTGGTACTTCCTCTTTTTGTCCGTCGTTGCACTACGTCTATGCTTCATCTCCACGACACTTCACCCCACCAGAACGGCGCTAAAGAATTCAGCCCAAACTTCTCGCATCACGTAGGCTCCTAGTCATTACAGCCCAACTGATTTGGTAATCCTCAAATGCGCTTAGGTGCGTATATCTACGCAATAGCATTTAACAGCATGCAGTAAAAAATTAATTCTATCATTTGATTTTAGTTAATCAGGTGCATTCAATTGATGGTTTCCAACGTTTTTTGAGTACCCCGCACCGAGGAGAAGGTTTTGTTGAATCAAACAATTTTTGTTTGAAACCAAATTGTTTCGTTGTTCTTAGTTGGCTGTCACAAACAAAGATTTGGTTTGTGCAACTAAAGAGTTGTTTTGCCCAACATACATTAGACATTTTCATTTAACATAAAAGAAAGTCTTGTGGTGAGATCGGGATTTGAATCCACATCAGCTGCGATTAATCATTACGCCTTATCAGCTCAGCTATAGTGACTACTGATGGAGTACCGATGTTTTTAAATAAATGCTTTTGAAATACTGCACAACGTGCGCAAATAAACGTTTCAAGTTTTGCAGCTTTCCTTTCCAGTTCCCTGTTGAACTTGTTTTATTAGGATGTTTATACCATTATCGAGCATCAATAAATGAACTAACAAACACAGTTACATTTCTAATTGTCACAACAAAATACAAACAAACTCTCGAGCTGTATTTTAGAACGAAGGCAATTAAATGAGTAACCAAACAAATGGCAATTCAACCAAATAGTTTGTTGACAGTCTAATTTATTTCTGCCCAACACAGATATATTGTTAGTTCAATTATGCTTTTTGTTAGAGGAACAAAATTAATTTGTATTTGTCAAGTATTGTGTACTGAACAAAATGTTTTGTTGGGGCAAAAAAATATATTTTTGGCAGTATATAAACAAATATTTTGCCGGCTTTTCTCTCAGTGTGTTATACAAACTAATTCATCACATTAAATACCGCGGAGTAAATTATACCATAGGCTGCTCACGGTTATCTGAGCATTTTTGAAATCAACCTTTAAAAAAGGTTATTGGGTCTACCTGTATATAGTATTTTAACGGGTACATCGACTGGCGTGCGTCCAGTAAAGTTGGTAACCTAAAGACGGAGAGAAATTACTTCCATACCTTAACGTTGAATTAAAAGTGTTATAGGCTGTTCACGGTAAAGTGAGCACTTTTTAAGGCCCTTCTATATTTTTCCTTTCATCCAATTTTCATCCTCCTGCTGCCTTTTAATATAAACATTGCAATATGACCAATAAACTTAGTGTATAAATGTCTCCTTCCCCAAAACTTAATTCCTGAGGCTACAATAAAATATATTAATTAGTGGTTAATGATTGTCGGTGGGGCCTTAAAAAGTGCTCACATTACCGTGAACAGCCTACAGTCATTTGTAAAATATTTACTTTTGTAATTATTTTACAGTGATGAGGTCCATAAAAATTGTAATTTCATATATGGCAGAAGAATACACAATGAGCATAAAAGTAGATCTTGAGCAGGGCTTTCAGAAGTTATTCAGTTTGCCATACACAGCCTTTAAATGGGGCGTATTATTTCATTTAATTCTTACTTATTGTTAAGTTTATGGAATACTCGGCGAATAATTTTCAACAATAACGTTTGAAAGCACATAAATTAAAGCGTAAAATAACATAAGAATATTATGAAAAGCGTCTTATCTCGTGTTTTTTTTTTTGTGGGGGTGTGCAGAGTGAGTAATTTTGCCCTTCAATTCGTTAAAGAAACCGTATAATCAATAGTGCGGCCGTGATTGGTTTTTTCCTGCTGGCGGTCATAACGTGAGATTAACGACACAATAACGGCGAGGCAATCGCTAGCGGCTAACGAGGAAACGGGCCTCGCTTCTTCGCTGGGAAGTTTTCGAGCGTGCCTGAGTTATGGCCGCTTGCACGTAATATTGCATTCTTTATCACCGACGCGCGCGCTTACTCGGCGCCTACGACCACCAACACCACCAACGCAAAAAAAAATATATAAAAACAAGCTGAATTATTATTTATTTGTTGGTCGTTATATTAGATATAAAACCTCGGTGGGCCGCATTACTTTTATGAACATTCGCAGGTGTTGGTGAGGCTAGGAGACCGGCGTAACGTATGCGTGCATCTCCTCATAATTCCGGGCTTGAGGTAGTACCCACCTTTATTTACGCAAATCCGGTGTACGAGCTTCGGAGCAAAAGAGGACTGTGTCGATTTCCAACCATAGACAGAATTTAGTCTTCTGAGCATACCTCTACTTCAGCTCACAACCTACACGTCTATCAAAATTATGTATTAAAAAATTAGAGACCTGAAAAATACGCGAGTTCAATGACCTGCAGGCTAAACTCTACAGTCTTATGCACAAATATGCCGATGTCAACTGTGCATTGGTAGAGACCTGTAAAATTCACGTTATTTTGTGACTGTAGACTTAACTCCAAGATGTTGTGTGCTCGTTTCTCTTCAGCCATTGGCCGACAACTTGTGTGGTACGTCTCAAGAAACGTCTTTAGCCAATAGCTAAAGCTGAACTGCTGAGCAACCAATCAGCACCGAAGTGGTCACAGACATTAATGACGTTGTATAATTCCCATTAGCCAATGGAAGCAAAAATTGCACTCAGCCAAATATAGGGCATTGAAGTCCAGTTTGGTACCAAATAATAACGCGAATCCTGCAATTCTCTATGCATTGATTGTCTCTTGTCACTGTGAAAGACGACGATTGGGCCATCGTTCTTCAGGAGGTATCAAACACCGTGTGCACCAATGACTAAAGTTATATAAACATACGTGTTTCGAATTCTAACTTGTCCCAAACTGAATCCGCGTGTTCTTCAGGTCCCTACGAATAATGATTTGAGCATATAATTGGCTTCTGGCTTACTACTTAGACGTTTGTTTCCATTTATTTTTATTATTTTGTTTAGCAGACTGCGACTTTTATAAATTTTGAACGTTACACCGAGAAATAATACCGCTGTAGTAACCGAAATACTGACTGTTCCCATAACCCATTTAATATCGCGGGAGCAATCACATTGTTTGTTAGCACCACCAAAGCATTGTTTACCCAGATAGTGGTTGCAACAGTACTGTATGTCGTGGTCTTGTGTATGATTGTTAGAGATAGGTGTTTATCGCGAAAATATTTATGGCCATGCTAGACTTCAATACTGACTGTTCCCATAACCCATTTAATATCGCGAGAGCAATCACATTGTTTGTTAGCACCATCTAAGCATTGTTTACCCAGATAGTGATTGCAACAGTACTGTATGTCGTGGTCTTGTGTATGATTGTTAGAGATAGGTGTTTATCGCGAAAATATTTATGGCCATGCTAGACTTCAATACTGACTGTTCCCATAACCCATTTAATATCGCGAGAGCAATCACATTGTTTGTTAGCACCATCTAAGCATTGTTTACCCAGATAGTGATTGCAACAGTACTGTATGTCGTGGTCTTGTGTATGATTGTTAGAGATAGGTGTTTATCGCGAAAATATTTATGGCCATGCTAGACTTCAATACTGACTGTTCCCATAACCCATTTAATATCGCGAGAGCAATCACATTGTTTGTTAGCACCACCAAAGCATTGTTTACCCAGATAGTGATTGCAACAGTACTGTATGTCGTGGTCTTGTGTATGATTGTTAGAGATAGGTGTTTATCGCGAAAATATTTATGGCCATGCTAGACTTCAATACTGACTGTTCCCATAACCCATTTAATATCGCGAGAGCAATCACATTGTTTGTTAGCACCATCTAAGCATTGTTTACCCAGATAGTGATTGCAACAGTACTGTATGTCGTGGTCTTGTGTATGATTGTTAGAGATAGGTGTTTATCGCGAAAATATTTATGGCCATGTTAGACTTCAATACTGACTGTTCCCATAACCCATTTAATATCGCGAGAGCAATCACATTGTTTGTTAGCACCACCAAAGCATTGTTTACCCAGATAGTGATTGCAACAGTACTGTATGTCGTGGTCTTGTGTATGATTGTTAGAGATAGGTGTTTATCGCGAAAATATTTATGGCCATGCTAGACTTCAATACTGACTGTTCCCATAACCCATTTAATATCGTTAGAGCAATCACATTGTTTGTTAGCACCACCAAAGCATTGTTTACCCAGATAGTGATTGCAACAGTACTGTATGTCGTGGTCTTGTGTATGATTGTTAGAGATAGGTGTTTATCGCGAAAATATTTATGGCCATGCTAGACTTCAATACTGACTGTTCCCATAACCCATTTAATATCGTTAGAGCAATCACATTGTTTGTTAGCACCACCAAAGCATTGTTTACCCAGATAGTGATTGCAACAGTACTGTATGTCGTGGTCTTGTGTATGATTGTTAGAGATAGGTGTTTATCGCGAAAATATTTATGGCCATGCTAGACTTCAATACTGACTGTTCCCATAACCCATTTAATATCGCGAGAGCAATCACATTGTTTGTTAACACCATCTAAGCATTGTTTACCCAGATAGTGATTGCAACAGTACTGTATGTCGTGGTCTTGTGTATGATTGTTAGAGATAGGTGTTTATCGCGAAAATATTTATGGCCATGCTAGACTTCAATACTGACTGTTCCCATAACCCATTTAATATCGCGAGAGCAATCACATTGTTTGTTAGCACCACCAAAGCATTGTTTACCCAGATAGTGATTGCAACAGTACTGTATGTCGTGGTCTTGTGTATGATTGTTAGAGATAGGTGTTTATCGCGAAAATATTTATGGCCATGCTAGACTTCAATACTGACTGTTCCCATAACCCATTTAATATCGCGAGAGCAATCACATTGTTTGTTAGCACCATCTAAGCATTGTTTACCCAGATAGTGATTGCAACAGTACTGTATGTCGTGGTCTTGTGTATGATTGTTAGAGATAGGTGTTTATCGCGAAAATATTTATGGCCATGCTAGACTTCAATACTGACTGTTCCCATAACCCATTTAATATCGCGAGAGCAATCACATTGTTTGTTAGCACCACCAAAGCATTGTTTACCCAGATAGTGATTGCAACAGTACTGTATGTCGTGGTCTTGTGTATGATTGTTAGAGATAGGTGTTTATCGCGAAAATATTTATGGCCATGCTAGACTTCAATACTGACTGTTCCCATAACCCATTTAATATCGCGAGAGCAATCACATTGTTTGTTAGCACCATCTAAGCATTGTTTACCCAGATAGTGATTGCAACAGTACTGTATGTCGTGGTCTTGTGTATGATTGTTAGAGATAGGTGTTTATCGCGAAAATATTTATGGCCATGCTAGACTTCAATACTGACTGTTCCCATAACCCATTTAATATCGCGAGAGCAATCACATTGTTTGTTAGCACCACCAAAGCATTGTTTACCCAGATAGTGATTGCAACAGTACTGTATGTCGTGGTCTTGTGTATGATTGTTAGAGATAGGTGTTTATCGCGAAAATATTTATGGCCATGCTAGACTTCAATACTGACTGTTCCCATAACCCATTTAATATCGCGAGAGCAATCACATTGTTTGTTAGCACCACCAAAGCATTGTTTACCCAGATAGTGATTGCAACAGTACTGTATGTCGTGGTCTTGTGTATGATTGTTAGAGATAGGTGTTTATCGCGAAAATATTTATGGCCATGCTAGACTTCAATACTGACTGTTCCCATAACCCATTTAATATCGCGAGAGCAATCACATTGTTTGTTAGCACCACCAAAGCATTGTTTACCCAGATAGTGATTGCAACAGTACTGTATGTCGTGGTCTTGTGTATGATTGTTAGAGATAGGTGTTTATCGCGAAAATATTTATGGCCATGCTAGACTTCAATATCCTATAGCGTCCACAACCACAACTTCCTTTGATTATTCTCCGCGTATCTACGTAAGAAGAATGTGTTTTTATTTGACTGGGCCAGTCGTAATAAAGTACTCCGATACTATTCCGCCTACAGACATTTGAGGCACGTGTCACTGAAAATCATCCAACCACGAAAGCGAGAATGAACGAAAGTGTTTTGGAGTAAAACGGGTCTTGAAATCTTTTCGCGAAAAGCACCTGTTCCTAGTGGTTGAATCTGCAACTACGAGAATAGTTCCTACAGCGGACCTCACTGTCGCTACTACAGAGCAGAGAGTTTCTTCGATAGAACATCTTAAGCAGTAACTTACTTGTATCGTTCTCACGAAAGACAGAGCTGTAATAAACTAACATATAATTCGGTTCCTGCCGCCGTGAAACCTGGTTACCGAATTGATCCTTCGTCAATCTTCTGATGATTTTTTTCAGTGTAAATAACACTTTGAAGTCAGCAAACTTTTACCAGCGTTAAAGACAAGCAAGATGTGAGTTACTTATTTATACCACTCTGTTCTGTCTTACCAATCCCATTGGTCAAAACAGCAACAGGCTTTCGTTATTGGCCGTATGTTAGCCAACTAAGTGTGGAGTTGGCAGTCCGCCAACCAAATGGTGTTTCTTAATGAACAGTATTTACAGTATATAGTGCTCATTTCAGAAATGGTAAGGTTTTCTTTTTATTTGCAAAAATTGTTTTAAGTGCAGTGCTGTTACTGGTAAAATCGTGTTAAAATCAAGGAAACTGAATAACTACATCCAGAGCAGTTTTGTGTTTTATGAGCGTAGAAACATTTATACTAGTTTTTCCCGCGTTACACTCGGGCCTAGTCTACAAAGTGTTACATTCAGAATCAGTGCTCATGAGGGTGTACATGTAACACAGAAAGTTTTTCTTAGCCAATACTGTACACTGCGAGGTTCAACGCCCAATGACCGTCCCTGTGAGCAACTGGTTCGCAAACCTTGCTGGTATCCTAGACTGTGAGTGGTTCATATTACTGCATGCTGTTCACGATAAACTAAGCAATTTTGAAAGCCCTGCTCAAGATCCACTTGTATCTACATTGTGTATTCTTCCGCAATACGCAAAATTAACTTTACCATGGGCCTCGTCACTTTATCCATGCGTCGGTCAAGGGAAACTATCTATACATAGTATAAAACAAAGTCGCCCGGCCGCGTGTGTCTGTGTATTCGGCTAAGTATTCTAAACTACTCGATGGACTTTGATACGGTTCTCACCATCATTTAGAGAATTTCTTGAGGAAGGTATATGTATATAATAAATAAATATTTACTTTAAGGATAGAAAAGAAATGTCGACGTTTTCTAATCAAGTCGGAAAACGCCGCTTTTCGGGAGCTTTCATGGCTTACGCTGACTAAACCGTAAGAGATACACCATAGTAATTACTATAGAATTGTAGATCTGAAAAAGGTCTACCAAAATGTCAGCGACAGCATGTGTTTATATTTTAAGGATGACCCACAGTAACCATTTTGATCTTTTAAAATTTGGTTAAAAATAGGGGTTCACTTACGAAGACTTTTTGAACAACACAGTATTATTCCTATATTAGTTACCTTAGGCATTTAGTGTATATACTTGCTGTAAATCTAAACAACGCCATATTTGTAAATCGCAGCCGAGCGAGGTAGGGGCGAGTCGCTAGTTAGAATATAAGGAAAGTAAATATTTCACAAACTTGCTTGTTCTTAAATTAAGGCATGTGTGCATTAAAAAACCAGACAGTGAAAAACAATAATTTCAATATTCATGAACGTCAACCTGATACTTTAAATTGGAACTTCTTTCTTTCCGTCCTTGACAATCACTGGGTGCATGCCTGTCAGTGTGCTCATTAGAATTTATGCAGATAACGGCAGCGACATTTTTCCAAGGTTGGCTTGAAAAACGCTCCACTAACCGTGAACAGCCTATATAGCTGAACACAAAGTCGAAACATCATTGGTTGAGGCGAAACAAGTGCTGCGTACAGCATGCATCATAAATTCTCGTGTTTGTAGCAGCACCCGAAACCACAAATTAATGTTGGTATTAAAGGTTTAAATGTCGGATAGTTTCGTTAAAATTTGTTCAGAGACAGAGGACCAGTATTGCAAACAGCTTTTACGCCATTTGAAACGTAGCTGCGCCTGTCATACATAACTAGAGGCCTACAAAATTCGCGTTATTATTTGGGGACACGTTAAACTTAAAATATGTGTACATTTACTATACGGTTGTCATTGGGCAATATTTTTTTTGACACGTCCTGAGTAACACTGCGCCAGTAAATGAACACTTCACAATCGGGTGTTCCAATCACGTGTAGTTCAGTCGTGAAGGGAGTGACTGCACAAGTAGTGAGCAGCCAATGGAACAACGACGCTGGCTCCAGTATATACACTACTGTGAAGTTTAGCTTGATGCCAAGCAATAACGCGAATTTTGCAGGTCCCTAACCATAACCTGCTGCACTGTTGGGGAAAGTAGACGACACAGATCAGGGGTGAATAAAGAATCTTTGAAGGAATGTTAAAAAACAAACTCATGAACCACCTCTAGGGTACATGCTTGACAGTTCAATGTACACTTCCCGTCAGAATAAATGAGCGATGGAAAAAGTTAAAGTCCCCTTCGGCAATCTTCGGCTTTCGACAAGATGTATCGTCTTGGCTCTTAGGCAACCAGCATTTTTAAACTATCCGGCCAATCGTTCAGCGACATAACTGAGCCAAGATTCTCTTTAGCATCTATTGGATCATCATTCTGACATCGGCTTCTCCAAGTGAATACAACGCATTTAATTAGATGAAGCAACTCGTCCTGCGATTTATGAAGTTAATGCAAAAAACATCATATCTCACATAATCTCCACACTAGAAGTCCATGTCTCACGCGCAAACAGGTAACACTTAGTGGAATAAACCAGCAATTATAAAGGCGAGCTGAGCTACAGTGTTGTGCAATATAGCTAATCCCGAAATATTTTAACGGAATTATCTCACGTGAATGTTCGTGAGTCGTACAAGCAGACAGCCGAAAGAAAACGAGTCATAAAGGCGAGCTGAGCTACAGTGTTGTGTAACATAGCTTGTCCTGAAATATTTTAGCGGAATTACTTCACATGAACTCCAGACTAAACGTTCACGAGACATAGAAGCAGCCAGCGGAAAGAAAACCAGTCATAAATGCGTGTTAAGCGGAAGTGTCGTGCAACATAGCTTGTCCTGAAATATTTTAGCGGAATTACCTTACATGAGCTCCACACTAAACGTTCGCGAGTCATGCAAGCAGCCAGCGGAAGGAAAACCAGTCGTAAAGGTGTGTTAAGCGACAATGTTGTGCAACGTGGCTTGTCCTGAAATATTGTAGCTGAATTACTCCACATGAGCTCCACACTAAACGTTCGCGAGTCGTGCAAGCAGGTAACACGTAGCGGAAAGAAAACCAATCATAAAGGCGAGCTTAGATACAGTGTTGTGCAATATAGCTTGTCTCGAGGTATGTACGCGACTTTCGATGCTTCAAACAATGAAACAGTAAATGTATGTGGAATGTATATAATTACAGATAACTGTAAAAGAGAAATGCATAATTGTTCTGTTAATAATTAAAATAAACCCTATTCTATGTGAGACGTCAAGTAGTTATAATATTTGTCTTTTATTATCGATACACATAAATGAATTTCCTGCTATTGTACGCATTTGCGAAAACCGAATATCACACGTTAGAGAAATATATGGCCACATCCATCAGTAAATAAAGTCACTAAACATTAATGAAACAATCGGCGCATGTTGCAGATGTAATTATTGTATGCGCACATCAAGCATGTTTCTCTTGCAACTAGCTGCTGTCTGCATTATAAGCCACGTCCTATCTAACCGGGCCAATTTCTATGCTGCCAAATAAAATCCTTACGTAGGTTTCTTATTATCTACTGTTGCCGGCAGACGTCTGTGCATGTCTGAGCGGGCGGAGCATGTTAAATAGGCAATACGGGGGGGAGGGGCAGTGTGGAAGAGATGCGCACGCAGCTCTTGCCGTGCTATGGGCTATTCCACAAACATCAGTTACGGCGGGCTCAGGTATATGTAAGGCAATATAGAACGTAGGACGTTCGCAGAGGTACAGGACATTTATCCTTAGTGTTAAAAATTGCACTTGACCATTTTGTTTATATAAAACCACATATAAAAAAGTTATACAACCGGAATACTGCTTAGTTTTTAACACTCGGTTCAATTCCACGTGAATTAATGTATACGTACAGTTTATCAAAGTATAACAAAACAGTAATTTCAGGCTAGTGCTTTTCTATTGAAACTATATAAAAGGTTTCATTTTATTTGCACAAAGTCGCGAAAATGAGTGTTTTTACTCATAGTGGACTGGCCCGCACTATAAAGAATGTGCACACACACACACACACTGTTTATAAAACAAGAAATAAAATAATAAAGTTACAATCTTCAGCATAATGTTCATCTACTTCACAAATCCCACCCAGTTAATCTGCTTGTAAGCATTCTTGCAGTGCTAACCGGTAGTTGGTGTGAAATCGTTGTCTACATACGCCTAGTTGTTCAATTTAAAAAGCTCACGAAAATCGCAATAAACATTTCGCGTTTATATAAAAAGGTGTTAATTATATTTTCGGTTTATATATGTTTTCTATAATTCCGATTCACGTGCAAAATTAATGCCACCTGTAAAGATATTTTTCCAAAAAATGCTGGCTTCAGCAGACGGTGTAACCAATATAAAAATATTTCTGTAGCATTTATGATACTGTTATTTGTACTAACTTAACAGACCGTAATATACGTTTGTCTATAACTTATACCAGTAAATGTTATTCCAAATGCAATGTTCATTAAGAGAAAATATTTTCTCTATTATGAAACAAAGATTGTGCAAATGTGTAATCCTATTTGAAATTCATTAAAAACTAAAACATTAAGTGTTTATATGTCTGTCAAATTACTACACAAACAGATTCGAAAGTAACGCTATCGTTAGGCTATAGCAATAAGTATATTAGTTTGTTGGTGTTGAAGTTAAGACCACACGTATTTGCTCAAGAAGTTGTAGGTTCGATCGATTTCTAGTTGGAACGTATTTATTTAAATATAATATAGAAGATAATAATCTTTGTATTATATTTGTGGTATAAATAAATATATGTTTGAAAGTATGTTATATAATAATTAAGATACTCTATTTACAGACGTGACTGTAATACAAGCTAGACTGTAATATTATATATATATATATATATATATATATATATATATATATATATATATATATATACATATATTGCAAGTCCACTTAGTAGGTTAATTTGTTTATTGCAAGAAAAGGCAAGTATTCTTTTGGTTACTAATTTTCAAGGTTTTACTTGTAAAAGTAGCATAAAATGCACACACAATTCCAGATTTACAGCACCAATGATTTTAATTCCGTGACAACTTTTTTCTCGTATGTTTCTTATTGGAAGTGACATTTGCCATGAAAGGTTGACTCCTGCGGACAAGCATAAATCACACCCATGCTCTACCCGGGACCTATAATTCACTGCCGCGTTGGTTGGTATTCGCGTGCATATATTAGCGCTTAATTAAATGCAGAAACTGCAGGAAAAGTTTTGAACATTGTTTTAAAACATTTATAGTTTAGCTTAACCTTCATACATCACTTTTCTTTGGGAAAAAAAATTGACAGTAAAAATATATCTTTATCATTTTCTCAGTTCTATTTTGTGTTATTGTCTAGCAGTGATTGCACTAAATATTGCTTTATAATTTAATATAACATTATTATAATTTAAAAAGTTTTTAAATTGTTATTCATTATTAGAATAAATTTATTCTCTGCTCCGTATTGTGATTGATGATTTCGACAAGAAACACAATTCAAGAATTCTATGTCATTAAAAAATATCGTGCCAACAACTATGGATATTTTACGAAATTACATTCTGCACTGACTAGATAGATGACAGCTATGTACGACTTTGCGTGTTCTTACTTGCATGTTTTGGATTATTTTTAGAAGTAAAACTGCTATGCTGCAAAATGTGTACAAGTTTGCTTAGTATTATGTTATCTTAAGCTTCTCAATGTTTACAAATTGTGTAAACAAATGTTGTCTTGAGTAATGTATTCCCGTTGAGATATTTCGTACACCACGCCGTAAACCTTCAGATATAATATTTATATCCTCCACTCACCCCCATTTTAATGGTGAAAGATATTATGAAAATGTGGAAAAGAACAAGTAATCTGTTGATGCATCATATCACAGAAAGTATTCCACCCCCATCGTTGTTACTTTGATATAACGTGTTTTTAATTCGATACTGTTTAATATTTTAACAGAAAATTTGCACTCAATAATAGAAAAGCAATTGTATTATACCGAACAAAACACGCATAAGGTAAAGAAATCCTCCAGCACACACTGTCATGAGCACTGCTACCTGTTGTCGCCAGCAAAGCCTTCGTGTCCGGTTTTGCATTTGCTGTTACTCAAGACAAAATACCGAAGGTTTTATGTCCGCATGAATATTGCCGGGACGCAATCTTGCCGCTCAGCTAGAGACCGGACCGTGCCGAGCCGCAGTCTAGGGAATAAGATTGGACTCACGTGCACAGACGTTTGCCGGTACCAGTAGATAAGTCTATAATGGTAGCCATATTGGAAGACAGCACTACCTCAAATATAATGCTTATATAGCATTTCTCGAAATATGTTAAACCTATTTGGCGTCAGTGAAAGTAATGAGAACATTATAATACTGTATATAACTATATTTCTAATGTAGTGACTACTAAGAACTGCATTTTGATGCATATCTTCAAGTAAAACTTTCGCATGTAGTAGTATACAAACGGGCATTCTAAGAGGGGCTTGGAGCTGCGGACAAGGGAAATAGGCGACCACCATCCTTGATAATGCCATGCGGGAAAAATTTCCAGTTTTCCCCCCAAAAATTTCCTATTTTCCTTCATGCCAGTGGCGGCCATTTTAGATCCCAACCTCCAGCTCTGTCAATCCGATGCCAGGGTGTTGGAACCCTTACACATAGTGTCCTAGCAGGTGCCGAGTCTCATGCTCTGTTATTCCTTTCGTGATCTTTCGACCTAGCACCATAATGCTGTACTGAATAGCAGCATCGCCTTACACGGTCACCAGACCTAACATATAAGCATAGATGATTGTAACTTTCGAACCCCATTAGATATAATTGTCAAATGCATAACACAGGCTGCACGCCAGACGATGCCAAGGGTCGCAGGGCCAAGTATACCCCATGTCTACTTATAAGCATAGTTGACTTTAATTTCCGAACCATGTAAGATATTATTGCCAAATTCTAACATAGGCATCTTCCACAATGGTGGAAAGGGTCGCAGGGCCAAGTATACCCTATGTCTACTTATAATCATAGGTGGATGTAATATCCTAACCACATAAGATATAACTGCTAAATTCACAACATAGGCATCAAACATCAACAGAACTGTTTGCTGTTAAAATTCACAACCTTAATCATGCATTTTACAGTATCTATGACCAATAAACATGCTAAGGGAATATTACACCATGCCTATCCTACTTCAGTAGCAGTTTTTCATGCCTTAATATACCTATAAGTTTGAAAATATCTGGTTTCTCTATCCACCAAGCATAATTTGACATCAGGAGTCATGGCCAGATACATCATTATTCGCAAGGAAAAAAGTAGTAAGTGTTAACTTCGAAGAATTGGAAGAAAAATATGTTTCGCCAGCTCATTAACTCATTGTCATCGCCATATTGCCAGCAACGCTTAACATACAGCTCGTTTCCAAAATTGGCCTTGTTGCAACACCAGCAGAAATCATCAGCCTTGCGAAAACACCTAACGAGAAGTATATGTTTAAAATTATATCAAAGTAAGTGAATGCTTTTCCACATAGTCCATAGTGAGGTAATTGGTGCATCTAGACAAAAAGATCACGTTTTTTTTTCTTTTCAATTTAACAGCATTCTTTATCTTTGACTAGTTTCTTTGAAAGATGGCACATATATACCAGACCTGCAACGGCTTACCAGCTGCTAGCTCTATTTGTGCAGTTGAGGAACGTTTAATAATGTTGAGCAGTTCATGCCGAATTTTTCTGTTTACACGCGTAGGTATCCAATGTTTCAGTAGCAGAATTTGATGGTAGTGAGACCAGAAATGTCATCCACATAAATGTTTGCGAGGCGAAATGCATACATATGCATGTATGACCCAGCATTGGTGGGGTGACATTACTGCTTCTATGAAACATAACAAGATGCTGTCATGATAAAACACTGTATGTGCATTCGGGACGACCCAGGTTCAGTTCTCAGTCCATACATCCTGATTTGAGTTTTTTCCAAGGTTTCTTGAAATCACTCCAGGAATACACTTAGATGGTTCCTTAACGTAGGTCATGTTCGATTCCTTCTTCTGATACCGATTGTATGTGCTACCTGGGTGAAAACAAAGTGCAAAATATTTTTTCAACAAATGGTTAAGCTTGGTGGATGCCCACCATGGTGCTAGGCAATTTTATTGCAAAGTGCAAAAACAATTTTCTTACAAAGCTATTAACTATACAGAGGGCCCTATATATATATATATATATATATATATATATATATATATATACACATATATAAATTTCAGAGCGAGATTACTAAAAAAGAATACAAATTCATGCTCCACATTTTCCACAATCGCTTCACGTGGTCCACAATTGTTCCACATGCTCTACAATCGCTCCATATGCGAAGGATTTTTGGAAAGATTGACGCCTGTCGACTGACTCCTGTCGACATCTCTGCCGCTGCTACACGCCAGGTCTAAAGATAATATTCGAGACAGCTTCTATTTGCAAAGTGATTTGTTACCCCTAACTAATCCTTAATTTCTATCTGTTAAATTCTTAAATAATTAATTTCATACACGTACACACACACACAGATATATATATATATATATAGACACACACAAACATAATGGCTAGAGTCTTATTGAATATTGTTTCAGTTCTTTAAATTATAATGAAACTGATATGCTAAATATATAAAAAATATTTTTTTCCTTTACCAACAGTGTTTTGTAAACTTTCATAAGCAGGACATAACTCGAGATACAAAACATTTAGTTTTAAAACGAAACACATTTATTTATGCACACATCACACAATATTCTTCTTCTTCTGTATATCAAATACAATACAAGATATTGCTATTTTTAAACGAGTTTTACTACTGAGTCAAGGGATGGCATTAGCCACAAAATATTTGTTAAATGTACCATGGATTATCATAACTACATAGTCGTAAGGCTTCTGAATTGCACGGAGCACAGAAATGATTTTAATTTTTGCACGCATGATGAATTGTGTTATAAATCTCGACGAGCTGTCGAAACGGCACCTAGCACCTCTGCTTGTTAAGGTCAAGGACGTTCGTTCTGATGGGGCACGGATTGTGAATGGCCGGCTCTTGGTATATTCCAATAACATACACAGTATACTGCCTGATTATGGACTCCTTTAATATGTTGGGAATGTTGTATGAAATAAGAGTTGTTTTTTTTTTTTAGGGGGAACCAATTGTCTGCCCTGAATAACCACTGATTGATCGGAACGAAGGTTTCCGAAAACACACAATTAATTAGCCAATGAGAACCAAGGGGTGTGGTGGCGGGGTTTGAATGAAGGGAAGTAATTGGGCAATGAAAAATGTGGGTGGGGATGGAGGGAACCTGTGCCATCAGCTCACCTGGCGGTATAACCGAGAACATAGCACTACCTAAACATTGAAAATAGTATCCAATTCGGAGGGCGCAATCAGCACAACCTATACTTAAAAATATAATTAATTATGGCCGCCACCTGGTGGCTAAATCGATAATTTATACGCTAGCACCGCATAGGGATGTAAATGTTAACATATGTAATCCAATATGGTGGCTTCCAGCAAAGTATAAACAAAAGACATAAAATCCAAAATGGCAGTCTTCAACAATGTATAAACAAAGACAAAAGAAAAACCAAGATGACAGCATACGACAGGATGGGTATAGGTGAAGGGGGTGGGGGTGGTAAGTGGGTAGGTAGTTGGCTTAACGTATCGTCGACAGCGAGGTCATTAGAGACGGAGCAAGTTGCACAGGAAGGATTGAGGAAGGAATCGGCAATGGCCTTGGTTACGGAACCATCCCAGAATTCGCCTGGAGTGATTTCGGGAAACCATGGAAAACCGAAATCAGGATGGCCGGACTGGGAATCGAAGTCGGGTCCTCCTGAATGCGAATCCAGTGAGTTACCACTGCGCCACCTCGCTCGGTGTGTGGGAGAATGTTTTATATTGTTTTAGATGTTTTAGAAATATTTTTGTAATTATCTGGGTTTTCAAGGTCAATGTTCACTGGGGTCGAGGTCAAAGGCCATAGTCAAGGTCAAGGTTAATGGTCAAGGTAAAGGTCAGCTACATCAAAAGTGGCCACCAGGCGACCAGAATGGCAGAACATGAACATCTCTGGTGATCTGATCCTCTTACCCCTTGTGCAGGCTTCGCCAAATAATTCTACTTACTGAAATATTACAACAGTAATCACTAAGTACCCATAACGCTTAGTACACTACTGGCTTTTTGAAAATTCATCACGAAGCACGCAAAGTATTGATCCGACATTGGGAGATTGCATAGCATAGGGTAGAACAATGGCGTAATTAGATGTTCGCCGAGTGGCACCACGCTGTGAATCAGTATATAAGTGGAGGTCGGAGAGCAACTGGGATGTAGTGGCTGTAAGTTTCGCTGCTGTTTTTGTACACAAACGAATCAGTATGTAGGTTCGGAGAACCCGGCAACCTCACGAACATGTTTCCGCTTTTGACGGCGGAAGAATCGTAGCCTATCGAGATTGTGGATTATCCTAATGCGATATTGGTCCTCGGTTTGGAAGAGGTGTAACTACAGCGAAGCAGATATGAGATCAGTGGTCGTGGAGGGACGGGCTGAACGATGTCCAGGAAGCCATATCCAGGCACACATTAATGCGGCTTCCACTGAATGCTCACATACTGTAGATGCCTGCGGCCGCAATGGTGAGTGAAACGTCGGACATGGACGGATGAATGCGAGTTCTGCTTCTACCTGTAGCATGACTATGGTCGCATTAACCTTTCGCAGCACCGTGGTGTACGCCTGATCGAGTCCTACATAATGCATAGTCATACCGACCTGGCACCTGGAACAATGATATAGAGTGACATCGTATTCCAGTCCCGCTCGTGCCTAGTCCACATTGCTGGTACGCTTACCAGCAACCGTTACATCGCGGAGGTGTTGGAATCTGTTGTCGTCCCCTTACCTCAGGACCAACTTGAGGACATGTGCGAATAGGACAGTGCGATCTCATGTGGCACACATCGTCTGACGCTGCTGGATGACCACAATGTAACACTGCTTTCCTGGCCTGCGTGTTCACCGGATCTCTCGTTAATCGAAAACGTGTGGTCCATGGTAAAACGATCACTTGGTTGTGACAGGATTCACACCACTACATCGGATGAACTTTGGGTAGACATCGAAGCCACGTGGTTGTAGCGGCGGTTAATTCCGTCTGAGGCGAGTGCTAAGTGGGGCACAAAGTACTGATTTCCTATAATCCATATGTAGTATCGAGCTGGAAGCATAAACATGTCACCCGTGAATGATGGCTACTCTTGTCCAATATATCCTGCTGTGATGCCTCATGATCTTCATGGTTTTGCATGTTTAGTGGCCAGCGGTGTATTAGAGCATCGAGCCCTTTAATGTTATAGCATGTCAGAGTAATATAGTCGCAGATATATAAAATTGTGTCCCATAGAAGAAAACCAGTTTAGAGATAGTTTCGGAACCAACAAGGCATGCAATATTTGCGTTAAGCAGATATGAATAATATGATAGAACATTTGAAGCCATAACTGAAACGCATTATGGAATACAGTCAACATGACTCCACCATAGATTCCACAATTTATACACATGATGTACTATGGGAGGTCGTGTTTCATGAACAGGTGTAGTTGGAATTTCATGCTAAGAAACAAAAGTTAGAATGATATGTAGGACGGAATACACTGCACAGGAAAGTATGGTATGAATATGGCTGTGTATTCCAATATTAATTTAAATACCTGTTTTAAAATTGGATGCTAATAAATATTAACGAGCTTTTAATGCAACAGCGAAATTACTCAGAATAAAAAAACTATAAGAAGTCATTTTTAATGTATTTCTTACTTTATGGAATTGATTTAATGGGTTAAGTCTTATAATACTTATGCGTGGGGTTGATTTCCCGAATATACTAAACTGCACCTTTTTAACCGGTGCAACAGTGTCGCATACTTTGCATATAAAACCACAATCAAGGTAACGTCCTCCTACCAGTTCAGAACATAATTACAGTGGTACTGTAAAATGTTTTGAAATTTATTTACTAACCTTTAAACGCATGAAGTGTAGTTATGAATCTTTGCTATGATTTTATTATTATTTAAGTGATGAAATTACCAGTTGTAAAACGATATTAACATCACAAAATAAATACAGTTTTAAGTAGTGGTCATTGAACGTATCTTCATAGAATTAATCGAATTCACTACGGCCCAGGATAACTCTCCTTTAGCAGCTACAGTATCACCATTTATACACTGCCCAAGATTAATGTAGTACAATGTTGAAATTCCTTCCCACTTTCTTGTGTCTTTCGCCTCATGCAACATTGGTGTTACTATAGATCAAGTGACTTGTATACGTATGTAAGTTTATATTGATATTGAGTAAGTATTTTTATCAAGCAACACTGTTAAGTAATTTGCAAAATTAACGTGTTTCTACACTGCCAATTCTTGTTCAGTGGTAGCCCTGCACAAATTATAGGAATCGATTTTCAGTGACCATTGGTTTGGAACATGGCAGTTATAATGCGATGGCGAAACAAACAACCCGTTTGCGTGAGTCGCGGCCAGCAATACAGCAATAACTCAGCCGGTGGACATATTAAACTATATGCGGTTACGGGCACTGTCTATTTGAAAAAGCGCGCAAGTTACAGCGAACAACCTGTAGACGTAAAACCCCACGAAACAGTAGAACGAGGAGGCAGTTGTAATATTAACAACCTTCTGCTTGCCCATTTAGACTCTACACTATCACTAGATATCCGTATGGAGTGAAAACTACAAGAATGTTGAAGGTCACACACCTCCTAGCGATCGTGGTATAATTACACTAGAAAACCTTTAAAGTGTGATTTTTAATATGTTTCAAAACTACATTCCTATAGTCATTACGTTGAAAAATGGTAGTGTTGCCGTAATATTTTATTTAGGTCAGTAACACTAAAACAGAAATAAAATTGCTGCGTGTGTGTTTAATGTGAAGAAATATCTGAAAATTCCTTCGTAGTTATAGTAATCGCGGTGTAGTAAATTACTCTGCAAATAACAAATTGCGCGACCTGTAGAAATAATAAACACAGATCTGTACACAGTAACATAGTGTCTAATAAAATATTCAGTAAAACAAACATTACTCCTCTGAACAGAACGCGGATTCGAGACAAAAGAGTGATAATTACTCTCAGCTACTTAAAAATATCCAGTTAAAGCTTGAATATTTCTGTTTTATATTGCAAATGAACAACTTTCAAGTCGCCGATAACAATCACTGTGGATCGTAACCTATTAATTTTAATAATGCCAGAATGCTGCTGCAAAAGTCCATGTTGCCAAGTCAAATGACTCACAGAGCGTGTGCGTTAGTCATTCTGTGTTGCCTGCTCACGCGATTAGATCGTTTTGGGGCGAGCTCTTTTTCGCTTATTAGTATATGGGTGTAGAACTAACCAGTGAATATACCGTCGACTGTGATAAACATCGTCTATGGAGATCAGCTGTTGTCTTCGTACGTGGTGTTTGTATTGGGATAAGGTGTTATCGAGAAGTTACAGCACTCGATGATGTGAGAATGCCGATTGTATCGAGAGCTGCATACAGATGATTGTCAAGAGCAGTTAAATCAATACGGTAACTTGATCATACACACCACGATATTTAAAAGGCTAGTGTAACCACTGTACGTCTACTGCGAATGAGCATATGTTGTCTAAATTACCTCAAGATTGGACTATGAGTCTTTCTTCTGCCAGTTCATCACAAAAACAGAGTTGGTTGTGACGATATTAAAAACATTTTCATAATTATTCTACACAAAACCGACATACATTCTCTTTGTAAAATATAGGAATTTAATAAATATAGAAAGTGAAAGAATCAAGCATAATATCCTAAACAGAGTAATTATTGTCATAGGTCGACAGAACATATGTTTTTATGTTATGTTTGGTACGTGCAGATTAGCTATATAAGTGTTTGAATTGTATTGTTTATTTTATTTCACACGCTAGTTTAATTTTAATATTAATTTTCACACATTTCTCATATGTAATGGTAACATTTTTAAATCACGTAATTTATGATATATGTAAACCACCAGTCTATTTAATTTCTATATTCTATGATAATTTTCATGCAGTATTCTTAGTCTTGACACATTGTTATTTCAATATTGTAATATTATGTTTATATGCTTAGTTTGGTTCTCAGAAATTACTTTATTATCTTTAAAGATTAATTATTTCCTTTATTCTCTTATTAGAAATATTTTTATATTTTGTTTTATTTTATTTTAAGGAAGTCTAGTCGGAAGTAGGCTGCGATTGGCTAGTCTTGAATGGAGATGCCGGAAGGCTTGCTTCTGGGTGGGACTTTCACCATGGATGGTTAATTGTATTTTCGCTTGGATTTCAATCTTAGGGAATCCCCAGCGCCAACCTAAGAATAGGTTAGTAATAAGTCCCAATTAGTGATTAGGTCACTGCCACAGCCGATTATAGAGGAGGGTTGAAGTCAGGTTTCTATCTAATTGTATTAGTGAGTTTTGTAGGAGATGCCAGGACACCGATCTCTAGACGCCAGGCGCCATATCAGCCACTTAAGCGCCGCATCAGAATACAGGTGACGCCAAGGAGTTTGAGAGTCTGGGTGCAGACCTATGTGAAAGACTTCACTTGTAATCTGTTTCTACAAACTTATAGCATTTTCAGAAAAAGTTTAAATTACGGAACTAGGCATTTTCTAAACTTTAACTTGTGTATAATCAGTAGTCCTGAGATCCCGTATGAGCTAGTAACGCCGGAGCACATTGACATATAAAAACTACTGAACTTAGTGTAATCTCATTTGAGCAGAGTTTAACTATTTGAGGGGAAGTGAGGAGTAGTTCTTCTGCAGTAATTAAAACTTAAATTGACATTTTCAAGTAAAGGTTTGGATCGTGAGAACTGTAAATGCAACTAATTACTTGGGAGCTCAGTCAGTTTCTTAAACAGTTAGAAATTGAGGATAGCTATTACCTGTTATGAACTAATTTTTATTTCTGATTTTAATTTCAAGTCAGTTGTCAGTTGTTTAATTTCGCAGCAGCATTACAATCTTATTTTATTTTTTATCTTTTAATTTTTTTTAATTTCCTTAATTGATTTAACTCTATTCTTTACTGGATGGTGGTACATCATTTTTGGCCATCAACATAAGTTTAATTTGATTAAACAGCCTGGCCAACTTAGCCTTTGCCATCTAACAGCTGTATATGCACTGGCACCTGCCTTGAGCTCTGCAAACGTCGCTGCGTGTACCGTCCGTAATCATGACAACACATACTGTATGTTTCTTTCCGTAACCTGTGTAATCTAAGTTAGGGAATCGCATTTCTGACGTCGTACACTCCACACAGAACTAAACAATCATAAAGTATGACGTGTAAATTCATCATGAATATAAGCAAAAATACTATTTGAACATGATTACATAATAAATGTATCCCCACAACAGAAATCAGTAAATATTTGTTGTACTGGATGTGAAGCAAGAAGATGACTTACTACCGCATGTTTTAGAGAAGGCAACAAAACATTTTGCTGCAAGATAACAGTAGAGGTTTTTGTATGTGGCGTTACCTAAATTATATCTCAGGTTGAAGCAAACAATTTTTTTTTGGCCAGACTTATTATTCTCATTGTTTTCGTCTGCGTTAGTGTATGCAGCATGGAGTCGAACTGAACGTTTTTGTTTAAACGATAGCCTATCTCATTGCATCGCTGAACCAACATAATCATAAGTGCATATCATAAAGCTATATTATTTAAGGAAAAACGAAAATTATGACATCCACAAAGGATTCTATGAAACCACTAAAAAATGCAAGAAAACCTAACAGGGTACGCCACTAGTTGTACGAAACACTTTCTGAATCCATTTAAACATTAACAACAACAAAAACAACAACAACCACAAAAAAAGAAACTTTATACACAGCTTATAATATTTAAACTGTTTATTTATTTTTTCTTATGAGACAGTTCTTTGCCGTTGTAAATAGTTTATTTTGAAAATTAATGATACTGCTAGCAGTTGTTTAATAATTCGAAATAAAGGATAATCCCTTCATTATTTCTTGATTAACTTAAAACACTCAATTCAACTTTCACTTCCACTCAATGTTAAACTACTTTTCTTGGAAAAATGAGCTTATATAATCATGCAAATGTCTGTCTGTGATGTACTGTATGTATCCTCATAATAATATTCGGTCCTGTAAGACATATTTCACCAAATTCGGTGCACATATTCAACTTAAGGAAATCTGATTTTTACAATGTTCTGCCAAGTCGTTTGCTTAATTTCAGAAAGGTTGTTATTTTAATACAGTAGGGTGCCAATTCATATCTGGGGAATTATTTTACATGGTCAAACCAAATCGTTTATTTCACAGTTAATAATGTACGTCTCTAATCTAGGAAGGTACTTTCTTATTGGTTCGCCATCGTGAAAACAATAAGCTTTTAACATCATGTCTCGGAAATTATACAATAGATTCCTGCCACCTTTTGTAGGAAACTAGTACCTTTTAGGCCTATAGTAGGGAATGGTACTATATACATCTAAGTTTAATCTGGCACTTACTGTATTTTCACAACTGCGCTTCATTCAAATATTTGTTTTTAATTTTGATATATATATATATATAATTCGACTACATTTGATATGAATAAAGTATCGACTAAAGGCATTACTGTAAATATGCCAATAAATAATCATTGTAATACATCATTTTGTAATATAGCGCACACATGAAAAAATCTACCCATTCCTACCAAAGTTGACAAACAAGAAGTATGCTGAAATGAATTAATTGGCTCAGGCATTAAGTTGTAATTGGTGATAATATAGACATTTTGATAACTACTCTGTGTCTATGAAACAATGTGACCAATTTCAAGCAATCTTTGTATGCTGTATCTAATACTATGTATACCATGATATATGAGATTTAAATGTGTAAGAAACTTAATTTTGACATGGTGACTATATAAATATTTTATGTTCATTTGGTATACAGCATGTGGCATACTGTTTGACCAATTTCAACCAAACTTGGTGTGTTGAACGTATCACCTACAAGTATTAAACATGCTGGTACATTGTCTCTTTAGTCTTCAATATTGTAAGGTACCGCTACAAGAAGGAAAGATATTGTGTCAAATGTCGGGAAACAATAAACCCGTTACTACCTAATTTGGCCAATGCTGATCATATAAACTTACATGTTTTACGTGGGTCGGTCACTTATTTTAAACATGACGACGACATGAACGTCTTGATTACTATTCTATAACCACAGAACCGTGAAACCAAGGAACAAAAAAAAACAAAAAAAAAAGGGAGGGAGGTCATACACTTTTGAAATATTGCACATATACTAGTCAATGTTATTTTTAATTTGATAAGAATAACACAGCATGTTGTAAATAAACCATCGAATAAAATGTAACTTTAACAGTGCTTTAAACAAAACCACTTATATATTACAAAATATCTGGAAGAAATAGTTTCTGGGCTGATATTGGTAAGTTAAATATGGTTTAACATATAATAATGCAGGCATTATCAAAGAAATTCAGCGTAAATTTCTTTTTATCATTGATTAATTGGGTACTCATATGCACATATATACCGACTCTTAGAGTTAAATTGTGTGCATATTCTCAATCATGAAAATATCGACTCAATGAATCAAAACATTTTTGTAGAACGCTTTATTCTATCCATTTATCCTCTATACAATTCCCCATACAGAAAAATGTATGATAGCTGTTTGATAAATATGCATTACATATTTAGATCTGCAGCCAGTTTTCAATTAAATATATTGTAAACAAAGAGGCTCGAGGGCATTTCGCTTGTTTTCTGACAGCCTTGACGAGTTCAAGTACCAGATTAAAAAAATTTATACGCTAGTTCACTTACTCGTCCAAAATGTGCATATTTTCTTCGCTTTATACGATAACTTGTACAAAGCACAGCCCTCTAGGAAACTGGAGAGCAGGGGCTGAGGAACTGTCTGTGGCATTCTACGATACTGTAGCCCAAACAGAACGATGTGAGCTGCAGGGTTTGTCTCTCTGCTGCATGCATTTCCTACATGAAACGTCACCTCCTCGCGCGCTCAACACAGCAGTTATGCTCAGGAGAAATCTGTATATTTGACTACCATGGCTATACTAGGCAATTCCACGGCCATTTTCACGCTTTCGTGCGCTGTAAGTGAACGTAAAACATTTTTAACATGCATATCAGTTAAAAATTCTCACTAGGTCAGCTTGCACTATCTACGTTCAAACATTTGACATAAAATGGCATTACAACATTTGACATTGAGGTATTCAAGGAAGCAAGATTATTTGCTTTCCTTGCTGACTTAACAAAGAACTAAAATACAAGTTAAATAACTTTAATATGGAGCCTCACGTTTCTCTTGTCGCTTTTACAATAGGATATGAAAAGTTATTCCTCTGGGAATACCAGCTCGCCAAAAAAAGGGATGTGTATTTTTAAACTTTTTAATCGCTTGTAGGTGCTGTGGTTTTGTAACTGCCAGACTACTCGCCTCGCACCACGACAAACCGGGGTCACATCCAGATTTTCGTGTGTAGGAAACTTGGCGGGCGTTGCTGTTGGCCAGTGGGTAGTGTCGGGGTACTCCGATACTCAGTTTACTGTCGCCGCTCCATTTGTACCTCTCTTCGCCACTATCAGCTCTGAAGACCTTAATTGTTAAGTGCTGTTTATGTTTCTCTCGTGTCACTGGTGTTAACTTACAGCTGTGTTTCACCTACATACAGTATTTTACATCTACATTGATCGTTTAAAGAGTTACATACATTTTTCATCTCTGTTCTCAGTTAATGTTAATTTTGTGCCCAACGAATATCATATATTACTTGCAGATGCCACTTAGGTATAACGTGAAATATGGTTTCTGTACGTGCCTTACGAATTCCCCTATCATGTTTCAACTTGTCGACTGAATTGTGATTATGTTCACAACCATGAGTCTTTGTGGAAACTTATTTCTTATGAAACTCGCAAATACTCAGCTTCAGTTAATCTCGTGATCTATAACACAGAGGCTCCAGTTCCCTTGTTGGTGTTAATACTTCCAGACCTACAATTAAATGTTTGGTGAGCAAATAAAAATAAATGACAAACATGCAAAAGAGAATACATATGACATTAAACATTATATAGGAAATAATATCATGTATTTGCCGTGTATTAAAAATAGTCAAACTATATTTTTGTTCATCTAATCGATAAGTGTAACTACGAATAATACATTATTAAAAACAATCTCAACATGTTTGCACCCTAACCTTGCTTTCCAAAGATATTTTTTTCCCGAACAAAAAATGAAGTCAATTTTATTTCCTTAAGCGGTAATTTGTTTGAATAAATTAGCCAAGTCAATTTTATTTTTAAAAGGCGTGCCTAGTGCCGAGACAAAACAAAAAGGGAGGCAGGTGGTTTCCTCATTCAACCGCTTCATAGTCCGGCTGGCTGTGTGAGGTTGCCACTACTTGCAGCTCTCACTACTGCTCGGGCCAGACATCGTGGCCCTGTTGAGCTTCCTCGTCCTTCAGTAATGCGATGGACACGGCCTGCCGCTGCAACGGGTGGAAAATACTAACTCCACGATTATCTATACTCGTTACTAAAAGCATTTTCAAATGTTTTCCTGCCTCCCGCCAAGGCGAACCGGGTTCAATCACTGGCCGGGTCACATTGCATTACTCAGGGTCACTGATCTGCCCGGGAAAATGAGAGGTTTCTTTAGGAGGGAAAAGGGACATTTTTACTGAAAATCTAAATTTTTAGGGACATTTAGTCGATTTTGTGGAAAAACATGGAAAGTTTGAAAGAGAAAAGGGAAATTCCAACATGGCGGCGGGTGGTTCCTTCGCTCCTATCCCCCAGCCCTTTGTGCCTAAGTAATTTTTATATACTACTCACAACATTAAAAATAAAATTGTTATTGTGAATTTATTCATTTTCTGATTTGCACAACCAAACCTAATAAACGGAGAAGAAAGGTTAGTAAGTAGAACAAATTGGTGATAAATCATTAAATATTGTTAAACAACCACTGCGAAATGGTACTTGTATGGATCATGATGGACCTTCCTCTACGACATTTTGGAGCTCTGGCTCAGTAACATCAAAGTGCGGGGACTTCAAAGTCAGATGTTGGTAGATGTGTTATAAATAAAATGCAATTCTCTATCTCTATTTGTGTACCTATTTCTTACAGGCACCGAATATGATCTTCCAACGGTTAAATTTTCGGTTTTTGGTCAACCAATTTGGACTCAAGCATAGAAACTGCAATATCTTATCCCGCAAGGAAGGTAATTCTTAAAAGAAACACTCATTTAGAAAACATTTATATGCGTGAATGTTTCGTGTGTAAGACAGTCCAAGATAATGCAAGTATCAAATTGGTATATATTTTGCTTATTTTGTAGTTCTGGGACTGACAACGATTTATATATATATATATATATATATATATATATATAATGTTGCCGAATTATTGTTGTGATCACAATGTGAAAAATTATCAAACAAATGGTATTTGTGTACGCCACAATGGTTAGCATTCGCATAACATGGCGCGAAACATTGAGAGGCCAATTGCTAGAAAGCACACTTACACATGTATCCACCAATCAGTTAGGTGACTGGTCGGTGTGGTGTCAGCCAGCCACCAAGTATTTCAAATTGGGTTACTTGCCATTACGAGCACGAATCGCCAATGGAGGCAGTTCGGTGATAAATCACATAACGACAAAACACGTCGAGTTGAACTGTCCAGCTTAGATGTAACGGTACTATAGGCTGTTCGCACTTAAGTGAGCTCTTAACACTTTTCATAATGGTGCTTTAACACACACATGAAACATGCAAGCAATTTTATTTATACTTCAGTTCGTGTATAGATGAAAATATAAACTGAGTTACGTCTTAATACGTAATCTTTATTAACATTTGGGTGCATACTTCCATATATAAAATGCGACAGGCATCAAGAAGTGCTCACATTAATGCGAATCGTTTCCTTCGAAATATATCTAGTAGCTCGCTGCATGTATTCTATATGTTATTATGTTTTAAAAGGTGAATATTTCGAGTATATTTAAATAACCGTAGATCTTTTAAGATACTATAATCACTCCCGCAGAAAATACTGTAGTAAATTCGTGCTATAACACTTAGTAATCAATAACTATTTACTGTAATCCAAATTAGGTTAAGACATGTCGGTGCATGTAAACAGGCCTTTACTTTATGAACGGAACAAAGCAGGAAGAGGAAAACTGCGCGGATTATTTTGAGGACAAGCCAAACTTTACACACTTATAGATCTAATCTACCTTTGCATTGGATTACAGTTAACAAGGCTCACTCAGGAATGTGCGAAGTAAATACGAAACAGGCAAGAAAAGACGTTTGGCATCACGTGCTGTATGTTTTAGAGTAATATTGGCCACTGGAGAAACCAACAATGAATATACGGTAGTTGATCGGGTATTTATTGGACTGTGAAGTCTAGACTACAGGCGATTCATTTCGAGACATTTCATGATCTCTAAGTATCATACGTATGAAAACATTAGTCCAGATTATGTATTATTTAATGTTTTTAGTGATTATCACTTTAGGTTTTCAAAGATCTCGTGTGTGTTGGCAAGGGGAATTATAACGTAACACCTCCTTTCATATTTACAATTATGCATGATTTGGAAGTAATTTTTTTTCGGTGATCCAGTGTGGTCTGTTCAAATTTATAATTCACTTCCTTTTTCTCAGATCTGATAAAGACTAGTTCATAATTCCGAACGTTTCACCACTAATTTTCTTTAATTGCAGTACACATAATGTGTTGGAATATATTCGGACAAAAATGAGCTCACAGAACTATTATTCGTGTTTTTTTATCCTTTTTCCTCCAAAGCCATGTTTCCTGCAGTAGTTAGCTACGCCCACTTCGCGGCACGCTCCTGTGACTCGGGAGGGGGCAGTCTGCCGAAGTTACCCGAATTGAGACTTAGAAATATTTTCAGCTACACGAGATCGCTCATTTTTTGTGACGTGAAGTGTACACAGTTCAAACATTTCTGGCCTTTTACACAGCAAAGAAGGAAAGTGGAATAATAGACATCTGGTTACCACACGATCTGAAGGAGCATCACAAACATCAGTGTCTGGACATGCGCAATTACTATAGCCCTGAATATTTCGCGGATTGAGTTGGCTAGGCTAGACAGCCCTCTATACACTCGAGACATTATCGTTTGCTTTTTGGTTGCTGTGACCAAGTGAGGCATCTGTGCAGGATTGTTAAACACTCACTCACAGTACTGCTTCCTGCTTATTACTGACTCCCAGTTGAACGGGGTGTGTCTATACAACTGTCGTCCAATCACTATACCGTCGGAGAAACGAACAAGTGTTTGAAGTCTACCTCGTTTCCGAATGAGTTCGCGAAATACTATTGGCTCTAGCAATTAATTACCTGTTGGTTCGTCGTTACAAAAAACTCTACTTCCATCTTATCGTCACGGATTTTGGGAAGTGGATCCTGATCGACAATCGCAAGCGAAATGAGCAGCGGTTGAACGTTCACAACTCCTCAAAACACACAATAAAACAAATCTTTTGCTCTTAGTGTGCTCTCAGTGGGTATTATTAGGGGCAGAGAAATTTCGCGAAACTATTTCAAGAAATGTTATATTTCAAAACATTGTAGGGTTATTTATCCATCTTGATTGGCTGAATTACTTTTTGAAACGTGTTAGCTGTCTGTACACGAATTACGCAGGAGCCTTGCCGATGTTGCCGAATTCTGAGTGGCCCGGTCAAATATGCAAACGCCTTCTCAAGCATACAGTATCCAATGGCAATCGACAAACTGCTGTTGGGTGATTAAAGTATTGACGTCTATCGTCTAGGTACTCATATTTCTCACGAAAATTTACTAGCTCTAGGTAGGTATTATTCAGTAAAAGTTCTTTTATTGTGCTGAAACCATTGCCGTTGTTTAGTACCGAGCACAAAATGACTAAAAGCATTGGAAGTTTTGCAAATAGCAGCCATAGGTGCAAATAGCAGCCATAGGAAGGTTCCGAAAGGTCCTATTGGGCGTCCGAACAATTAGGTAACACACATAATTTTATTTATTATTATAACTGTAACTGTTACTGCAGGGAAGCCAGGACGTGCCCAAATACGAAATGATGACTCCACGAAAATCCGCTTCACCACCCTGCAACACCGTACCACCGACTTAACATCCTGGACCCAGCTGTCGAATTCATTGTCAGTTTTCTTTACGATCAATTAAACAACTGATTCCCATTATTCCCTGAGTGATAAGTAAGAGGTCACAACAATGTCATAAATATATTCTTCTTTTTGTATATATTTTGGGGCGCTTCAATTATATATTCGTCACTCAAGGCCTGATAAAACTTAAACGGGTGCTGTCAATGAAAGTTTGTTACAGTATAAATTTATTAAGAACAAGCTATTTTTTTTAATAACAATATTTGAGTTCATTTAATCTTCCAAAGCCTTTTTTGGCATAAGAGGCTTTACAAATTATATTTAAAAAAATAAGTTACTTAAACCTTGGTTTCAGATACATTAATAATTTCTAAATATGAATTATCATATGGGAATAAACCCTTTAAATAAACACCGACAAATATCACTCATATTAGAGCAAGGGGTGCTCTAGTAGTTTCCTCGTCCGGCTAATGGGATGCCAGAGCTTATATACCAATTTTGTGGATGGAGTACCATCGAAGAAACAGCTGGGATAATTTATTCATATTTCTGCTTAACTCTTCAATCGCTGGTACGCTTGGATTCACGATTCACGAGCATGTATTGGCTGTTCACGGTAAAATGAGCACTTCTGAAAGCCCTGCTAAGATCTACTTGTACGCACGTTGTGTATTCTTCCGCCTTATGCAAAATTAACATTCCCATGGACCTCATAATTTTATTCGTGAGTCGGTCAGGTTAAACTGCGGAATTATTAGAAAAGTAAATATGCTACAAATCTGGTAATTTTTACACTTCGACGCATAAAAAAAACTTAAAGGGAAAGGAATAATTTAACTTATCCCAGAGGGTTACCTCACTCTTTATTCTATGTTAAGATATGGAACTTATTTATACTCATCAGTACCAGCTTAACTGGGCGTATGCCACTCAGTGCGTCCGTTAAAATATATGCAAGTAGAGGCAGTGACTTTTTTTCTAAGATTGATTTCAAAAGTGTTCACTTTATCGGGAACAGACTTTAGGTAAGTTCACAAGGAGGACAGGCGTGGCGGTCCCATATCCTCTGATTGGCTGCGAGAGGCTCTGGGAACGGGCTCTTTATCTAATTGGCTAGCGCGTGTTTGGAAAGATTCCCTATTGGCAGGGTTGCCGACTGGCTAGCGGGTTACCATGCGCTGATGGCAAATGGCGTTCCAACATGCTGGCTGGCGGAGGTATTTAGCTGGCTTTTGCCGCTGGAGTTCTGCGTATAAGCGCCTGTACGTCATCTTCCTCGTGACGTATGAAGTGACGTGGTATAGTGGAATTCAAATGAGAAAAACGATGTGCAGTTGTCCAAAACGCGTCGGGCGGGTAGGGTGAGTCCATTGGCACTGCACGAAGGGGCGAGGTTATTCGGTTCAGTTAGTGACAGCAGCCGAGAAATGTTAAGCTGGACTCACAACCATCCGTCGTACCCGTAAGTCGACCGTCCGTCAATCAGTCATCCTTCGGTTTTTTCGTCCGTCAGCTGAAAGCGATTCACAACGATCCATCGTCCATCGATCCGTCTGGCCAGAAAATTTACAGTTTCACCACCCAACAACACGAACTTCCTCGAGCAGAGAGAAATGTCTTTAATGAGTGTCATAAATATTGACTATTATCTTTCCCTAACAAAATTTATCACCATTTCCTCTGAAAATCTACAAGTCATCTTCAATTCAGTTCAAAGGTGAAACGCAAAAAAGTAAACAACTTCACTGCCTTGTTTATCAGACAAATAAACAAGTGACAGTTTTCCGACAGTAATGTTCAAGGAACGATATTACAAGGCGGTGAACCATCCGTCGGTCCATCGAAAGTTAAATTTTGATATATATTTGACAGATTGATGGATAGGAAAAAATGTTGCCCTGCGATTGGTTGAAGATCACGTAACCGCCGGACGGACGGGCGACTGGCGGATGAAACGGATGGTTGTGAGTCCACCTTAAGGTGAGAGCTGCTACGCGCATGGATATTGCCTGTAAGAAAAAACATAAACCGCGTCAGCCGGTATTTAACAACGCGGTACCAGAGACATATGTCATTAGTTTGGTTTGTACTGCCCCAGCAGTGTTACGTGGTTTCCCTCCCTCCAGCGGCAGGTGTTAGGAAGATCCATCCCCTACACCACCTCCCTTACGTTCCCTCCCTCAGAGCTGCGCGGAAATTATTTTCTCATTTGAACTTTACTATACATGAGGGGAAGGTATATAGGGGCATCCATGAGCCGCAGTTATATCAGACTCAGCCGCCAAGATGAGAGCACAGAGCGTGACACAGTCTCTTATACCTAGGGATAAGAAAATTTCGCGAATTCATTTTGGGACAAGACAGATGTCAAACACATGTACAGTTAAGTTACATTTGCCATTTGATAACAGTTTATTAGACCCGCCAGGGACGCCTCTGAGCCAATAGCAGACTTGCAAGGAAACACGAGGCGAATCCCATACTGCCAGGTGTGGAGTAACACTGGCTACTCTCTGGAGTCGCAGCCATTGAACACACCTCTTAAGCTCGAGTCGAGAGGGTTCGCCTACAGGTGACCAGCAAGTGATGCCATCAATACCTCCTGCTGCATCAATGGGTACGGTTTCCACAGACCATTATGATGCCACAGTTAGTGCTAAAGACGAAATGAGTGCAGTACAGTCGGTTTGTGCGGAAGGTACACTTGCAAGATGTTCGTGTGATGTCGAAAAACTAAAAAAATAGACGGTCATCAGCTCTAAATACTGATGATCATACAACTCCTCCTACACAGAACAGTAAACTTGATATTGAGGGGGCACTAGGAAGTGAAGCCGATCATAAAGATAGCATTGATGATGACTATGATGATAGTGATAGCGTTGAAGACGATGATTATTCCCTCGACGGTCCTGCACATTTCCCCAACGTGTTTACTTCGACAAGTGATGCGAAGAAGGCAGAAGACATCGAGTATAATGACGATATGTTTACTGAAGATCCCAACAAACTTGTAGACAGACACTTCGACACTTGGCACAAATATTTGCTAGATAGGCAACAACGTGGGGATTACTCGACCATGAAAGAGGTGGTTTCGATCATAAGAGCACTTAAGGATCGGGGTTATATCAGATGATGTGATGAAATTCTTTCTTCTGAAAATGTATTTACATAATAATAATAATAAATTATTAGTATGAAATTATTTATCTTAATTGTTGTGTGTCATATCCTCCTGTTGGTCTTTGAGTTTTTAATAACAACAATATATATTTAAAATATTTAATCAATTAAGCATGTAGTCAGTCATGCATCATGCATGTAGCTATACTATTTATACGAAGAAAAAAAATTTTTAAACATGGGATGGAAAATTGCAATAGCCGTTACCTACAAATATGGCGGTCGCCTACTAAGATGGTAGCCTCCAGTAATGTATAAACAAATGACAAACGAAAAACAAATATGGCGGCCTCCAGTAACATATTAACAAATATGGCTACCAGAATTAGCATGTAAACAAATGACGAACGAATAAATCAAGATAATGGAATAAGTATATGTGAGGAGAGTGGAGGTGAGGGATACAGTCGTCTGCTGGGAGTCGAATAAAAGTGTTTAATGATGGTTAGGGCGGAGGGAGGGGCGACTTTCGGAAATGTATGCTTGAAATAATTTAATTAATAATTATTTTTAAATAATTTTTTTAATAATGTCGATAATACATTTTGAACAATAAAAAAACTAAATTATATATTTTTTGGAGTTTTTGGAGTTTTTGTGATGTTTTTTAATTTTTTGTGATTTTTTTTTATTTTTCATTTTCACGGTCAAATGTTAAAAGTCAACGTAAAAGATTAAAGGTCATCGGCATACAATATGGATGCAAGATGACTGATGGCTAGGTCTGAGGCCTATCCTCTATACCTTGTATCGATTTGGCATCAGGTATGTCTATAAAACAGTATGGCCGCCATTGCTCTGTAGGTCCTAAGGAAGCCCTTGAATGTATTAAATTGGCGAAAATTTGGATTTTAGGTTTTTATTTCTGCTCGTGGGGGGCTTTTACAATTTTTAAAGGGGAAAATGGGTCATTTCTAAGGGTTCTTCTAATAATATTTAGTAACAATTTTTTTCGGAATTTTTTTAGAATTATTTGGAATTTTCTGAATTTCTGTAGGAGCTTTTGGAATTTTTTTAGTGTTTTATTAGGTCAAAGGTCCTCGGAGTCAAGGTCAAGGTCAAAGGTCATACGGTTCAGTAGTAAATGGTCAATGGCATCCAAGATGGTGGTCAGGTGACGTAACAAGACGGTGGCTTCTCGGCTCTGGCTTCGACGCCTCACGCCCTTGGCCCTAAGTCATCCACATCCTAATACTAAGAATCACTGGAAATCTGATTATTTTCTAGTAATTTCGATTCCTACAGCAGAGGCTGATTTTCTGTTCTAATAATTCAGATCTAATCCATTTAAGTTGAAAACATCTAAGTGGGATATAGAAATTATATCATGGGGAGCTCGCACCTCGAGATGGTCAACCAGCTACAAATTGCGTCAGCATGCAGATTACATTAAGGGCTTGACCACAAAAGAAATTTGTTGTTCGTATTTGTACCGAATACCATTTTTCAACTTGTAGAAATAACATGTGACTTACTTTTTTCTGAGATAGAACTTTTTTTAGAATGCATGGTTTTTGCAAAATGACACGCCGAAATTTAAATTCTACTGTTTTGGTATTGTAAAAATAAAATATACCAAACTATTTGCAAAAAAATAGAACAAGGCATCTGAAAGGTCTTGTATTAATTCACTTTAAGATATGCTTAGTATAAGTTATTTTACAAAAAATACGGAAAAGCCAAAAGTCAAACGTATGATTTCATGTTACTATTTAATAGACATCATGAGATAGGAGGACTTGGCATATTCTTTCAGGATGAATTATCTCATATCTATAAGTAAGTTAGTTTTGATTACCTGTGCTGCCAAAAATCGCGCAATAAAAATGATAATGTTTAAAACTTGAAGTGTAGTCTATGTGGTAAGAACATAAAATAAGATATTTTGTCGTTGCCAACACCTATAAGATAACGAACTGCACATAAAGTGAAATAAAGCTATTTAACGCGGAAGGCCGTCGCAAAACTACGATTTCGCATGCGTACTACCCCATAGGCCCAACTTGTCATGCTAAATAGAGAAAATGCATTCTTAACGCTGGCCGCTATACTGAATGTAAATAGCCATATACGGCGAAATTAATTCACTGTGGTAAAAATATATGTACTGTGGCGCACATCCATGTCTATTGTTTATCAGTACAAGGCAACTACGAGGATTTTCTTACTTTTAAAATAATATTAACAACGCACTTATGGAGTTGTTGAAAAGCCAACATATAGTTCTACATGCTCATAATTTAATGTTGTGGTGACATGATTTCGACAATATCTTAATTGAAATACTTAATAATTCTAAAATAAGGTTTGTTACGCTTTTTTAGCCTAGAAATGGAAATTTTAATTTAAAATTTCTATTCGCAAAAATTTAAAAAAAGTTATTTAAACACACAGTATGACTTTAGATAAAGTGATTAGTGTATTCACATAAGTGGGACATTGCTATTTATTTTTAAAGCAGAAACATTTTATTGACATGCGCTTAAGGTTTTAACTTTTAAGTATTTTAAATTTAAATTTTGTCTCAAAAGTTGAAATTAAAATACCAGCCAATCGCATTAAAATTTCCCAAAAAAATCTAGTTATTCTTCATGTTATTATAGTGTTAAATAATTAAGAATATTTGTTGTGCTATAACATAATGCATTAATTTAGTTCAATATGGAGATTTGTACAAACATTATATAAATTCGAGAGTTCAATAACTCTTTTATCTTTACTGAAATGTAATTTTCCTCCATTGAGATACTGCTTTCATGGTATAAATTCCTAACCACACCGAAAAAGAATGTAAAATGTTAGAAAAGTAAAATATATATTTATAGGCTGTTGACGGCGAAATGAGCAATTTTGGAAGCCCTGCTCAATATCTACTTGTATGCACGTTGCGTATTCTTCGGACATATGTAAAATTGATATTGCCACGGACCTTATCGTCTGGCACGATTCCCACATGCGAAAAATCGCGTGGCCCCGGCCCGGTATAGAACCCGGTTCGCCTTGGTGGGAGGCGAGCAGTCTAACCGCTGAGCCACAGCGACGTCTTAAAAGTACTCAAGAGTCCTCGTATGAAGTATGTGTTCTTCACATAAATCAGCACATTGGACACGCGCTTGATAGATTCGTGGAAAGGCGAGTATCTCAAACATTCTGCAACGCAGTTCAAGGACATGCGCACAGCACAAGTGCTGAAGCTCACTTCCTACATAGAAATCGCCGTTCACAGTCGAAGTGTCATTGCTACAAGTTGCGTTACAAAATGTATTAGACAATTATACGAAAAGCACAAGTGCACTATTACAGTGCACTATTAATTATTTTTCTAAATCGCTGCTAATATTACTGTAGATACTACAGTCAGCGTTTGCAATTCAGACAAGGATCAGGATTTTACTTGTAAATGTTCATTTCAAAGGTGTTAAGATTGGGATGACCGCCCCCCCTCCGCCGGTCAAAGGTCAAGAAGCGAGGGAGCTGTACGGGCGACACTAACACTCACTTCTAGCACCTCATCGCACCTACGCGCAAGGCGTGCAGTATTTCCGGCGTACCGCTGTACTGTGCAAATTAGATCTGTAACAGTGGGGTTTTATTACACGCGATGAAAGACCACAGATTAAACTACACCCGTATCTTTGTACTGTTCTATTGCTGCTTAAGGAAACTGCATAAGCAAGCTTTAAAAATGCGATATTTGACCATCTTCACAATTTTTTCTCCAAGAACACACTTAATATGAGAAAAGTAAACAAATAAGGGCATAGATAATAGTTTTTTTTAAATCTTTTCCGCCAAAAAGTCGTATTGCAGAACATTTATTTACCGAGATACGCTTATTCGCGCAAACAACTGTTTCACAAAAAAAAAAAAAAATACGCGGGTCCATCCCATTCTAAAATTTACAGTTGACCAGTTATAACCTGGAAATGTTAATCACACGCGGCCTTTGCATATAAATGGCTAGCAGGCCATCTATCGAACCTTTGTCTCGCACCAAAGAACCGGCACACTCATTTTCGTTCGAGACCCAAACCTGCCGGACCCGTTCAACGCGGTGCGCCTGAGATGCCGAGATAACGCGCGAGGGTGATCGAGACTAGTAATTAGTAAATAGAGCCAAAGGTAATAACGGCCGCCGGGGAAAAGTTGCGCGAGATAAGAGATACTTATCCGCTCGCCCTACCTCCGGGCCTGTCCCAGAAGCAAAGGAGTCCCAAGTCCGGTTTCTTTGCCTATTCCCGTATAATCCATCAACTGAAATTGCATCGCAGAGAAAGTGGCCATCTTTCCTCAGCGTGTCAAGGAATTCCGACACCCTTATCAAATGGCAAGTCCTTTTTTATTTTTTGGCACATTTTACTTACTTTTAGCTTAATATTGTAATAAGTTCTTGGTTGCATGGTCTCAGATAGCGTCAACATTAAATATGGTGTCGAAAATTGTGATTTATAGTATCTGTTCATTAGTCGTTGATATAATTACGACAATCTACATCTTAATGGCAAGAAACATAACTTGACATATTACTGAAAATATCTGTACGGGATTCAGGTCCATGATAAAATTGATGTCTCATTTTAATTAATTAAAGACTTATATATGATATCTCCAGTTGTCTACAATTTAGAAAAAATGCATCTTCTTCTTCTGCAATAATAATTACAATACTTACTATATTAAAATATTAAACAAATAAGTATATAAATTAACTGCAATTAAACAATAAAATACTTTGTCGTTATGATCCGTACAATACAGGACTTTATAACGTATGACACACGAAGGCACACAAAACACACGTGTCACATTCTAAACGCAAAAAAAATCTTGGATGAATAAGTAAATAAAAATAACTGTATAAATTACCTTGTACAATATTTGCCATTAATAATAATATTAGTGTGGTAAATTAATTAGCAGTTACTTCTATCTCCGTACATGGTAGTTACACGTGCGGCGGAAAAATATGTTGAAATAGCATATGTTTGAACAAATAACAATTTCAGTACTAATTTGCGACAAAATTGTTCATTATAGAATTTTCAGAAATTGTTCACATTAGCATTGATCCACAAGAAGATACTAGCTGTACGTAACCTATTAGGTCCGATTCATTAATATAAAAACTACACAGCAAAATATCTTATATTCGTTCCTAATACGCGTGCTTTACCATCACACTAGTTCATGGATTAGTTATAATCATAGTAGATGCATCGAAGTCTTGAAACTGTTGTCTTGGGTCGCGATGCTGATGGCTGCACTGCTGTAGGTGGCCCACCCGAAGAAGTCGCTGGTGCCGCCGTAGTTATCATTAGCTCTTGAGTACCCGAAGATATCGCAGATGGAGAAAAAGACTTTGATGCCAAGAGGTACGAACTAGCCAAGACGATCCACCTTTCACGGGAGCTGCTGTCAAACTAAGATTCTCAGTTGAACTCCCTGCTGCTTATATACAAGTATGCAATACTAATGACGTCATGTTGGCGATGAACCAATCGTATTGCGAACACCAATCAGCCAATCACCCACCAGCTAATGACCGAGTTGTCACATGATTGCAGTTGACCAAGAGTTAATCCCCTACAAACTGTAAAAATAACAATAATGTTTCATAAATTTCAAATATGAAAATGAAAATTTTACGTCTAACTGTCTTTTGATCACAAACAGACTAATAGTTAAAGTTCGTATATTTTTCAGTTTTTCGGTTACATTATTTTTGCATTTAGTTCAGCTGGAAAAGAAAATAGAAATATCATCTTTAATTTTAGTCTGCTGACTCGAGATTCTACCCATGTTAATTTTCCTTGAAAATATTATCTGGCTAACTGCGAGATTTTTAAAGTCCCATATCGATCCAGCATAACGGATCGAAGGGCCCTCTCTCGTATGGAAGCGAACTTAACACAATTGTATACACCTCGATCCAGGAACGCTGTTTTTCTCCCCGAGCAAACAGCACACCTGGCTTATATACCCAAAATAATCGTTATATCACATCCCCTCGAAGTTAGGAGTAATTTAAAGTACAGCCAATCAGGCTTCTCAGAAATGTCCACCGCACTCTGCAACGTTCAATATTCTGGTGGAAAATATGGCACTTCCGGCGCTTAAGTCAGTGGCGCCCACTGCAAACACACCAACCTACTACCACACTACGTCATAGCGACGCCAGCGCCCGCTCAGCGGTCACCACAGGTACTACAGTCGAAGCCGGCAGTTCGAGTGGAGACCGTGCCATGTGTGGACGCCATGACGCCAACCAGCAACCGCGCCGGGCGACGAAACTGTGCCCGTGAGCAAAGTCAATACAAACCCTCCAGAGTTCGTCAAAGGCAGAGAATTATTCTTCACAATATGCACACGTAGAGTTATAGTCACCTCATTTATGGATTTCTCGTAGATTTTAAATTTCACTATCACCCGTGTTTTTGCCAGCCGTTCTAACGGGCGAGGCTTAGTCAAACAGTGCTGCGTGAAGACATGGCGGTAAATTCCATTTTGATAAAACACGAGGCAGTTTCAATATGTAACTTTATGACTCTTAAGAACATATAGCATAGCTTGTTGGCGACTTTTCATCTGACTCTTACGATGCTACAACTAGAAAATAGCATGCGTGATTTCATCGATTATACATTCCACAGGAAAGTCACTTCTTGTCTCATTAATTTGTTTAGCTACAAACAAAATATGTCAAGAACGTATGTATCTACATTTTAAATCCCTGACGCCTGCAAGGTTTTCATTTATGTTTCACGCCTAAGAAGATCACAAGGGGGAAAAAATAGATCAGCTGCACTGAAGAAGTTATTTTATATAGAAAAATAACGCACTTTATTTCTCCGTGGCAGACAGCAGTACCCCGTGCAACCTTTGAGCAGGTTTCATTTTATGAAGTAAGCAACTGCCCACTTTTATGAGATCAACCAGACCAGTCCCTAATATGTTTTCAACGATAATGTTCTGTAAGTGAATAAAATTGACAGTTACGTACACTCCAACTCTTCTGAAGCCCTGTTAACGTTCTACTTTTAAGCTATTCCTCCGCTTCATATAAACAAATATTAACCAAGTCTAGAGGATTACACCGAAAGGTCAATGTACCCCATTTGTGCGCACTTTGCTTAGTGATATTCTTCATTAAATTATTTCTTACTATGCATTACTAAGACGCCTATTTTCCCTCTGCTTTTATTCTTATTAATGACCAACTGATAGGGGCAGGTGTTTTTTCGCGAAAATATTTAATGTCATGCTAGACTTTAATATCCTACGTCCACGCCCACAACTTCCTTTGGATATGGGCCGCGTTTCTACGCGAGAAGACATGTTGTTCTTTGACTGGGCCAATCGTAATAAAGTACTCCAATACTGAACATCCATGATTAGTGGACAGACAATTGAGGCACGTAACATTTAAAATCATCCAACCACGAAAATGCATATGAACAAAAGTGTTTTGGAGTACAACTGTCCTTAAATCTTTTCGCGAAAAACACAAGTCCCTACCTGAAAGTAGAAATTGAACAATACTTCAGAAAATTTGTAAGTTAACAATGAATGAACTATAATAACAAAGAGTGTTCCATGTAACGCAAGTGTTCATGGAAAGTATAAAAAAAAACTAAGACTTTCATATTTCTAGCGAGCTCAGAATATCTTTGTTCATCAACTCCGTGTTATGGACCGAGGCGTAGCGGAGTTCTGACGTGAAACAACAGCAGCCTGGCCTCCTCGTCACATGGCCTTATCATGCTCAACCATCGCAGACATATGAGTACGGACCTACAAAATTCCCCTTTATTATTTGCAGTAAAGGTAGAGTTCAAATTCCTGCGTGTACTCGAGCCGATGCCGTATGTTGATTGGCTGCTGTCTCGGTAAGAAACCACTTTTCTTTTGAACGTCCGGAACATTCTTCGAGTATACCATTGCTAAGTGATTGTTTATTGGCGCTGATTCACAGAGGGAGTGTCAAATATAGAATAGTTCAATGATGAAAATAGCGCGAACGCAGGCGTGTTAAAAAAAAAACACCCTACACAGAAATATTAGAGACGTTAGGTCGGCTCTTGAGAGACGATAAGAGTGGTGGGACACTGTAAAAAATAATGGAAAAATTATCTGACAAGTGTAAGGTAACATTGGTTCGCGCCCACATACCAGCAAGTGTCGAGGATTTTATTGTTGATGTTACAGTTACTATTCGTCAGATGATATAGGTAATACAAAATTAACAATACAAACACATTCGGGTGTTTTTAAAATATAATTTTATTATACAATATAGTTAATTTTCCCTTACTTGTATGGGATTTTCCCAAACTTTTGTAACGTACTTTTCCCGTACGATTAGGGAATAGTACTTTACTTGTTATGAAAATTTCCTGTACATTTAAGAGGTAATTTACCTTACATGTAGAGATAATTAGCTTCCCTTACATGTTAGATGTAAATGGGGTGAGTGAGTGAAGAGATTTGGACGGCTCTTAATATCGAAGACTTGAGAGCGAACGAGGATGATTGAAGTGCGTATGGAGCAGCGTCGGAATGAAATGGCGGGGGAAACGGTAGATCCCCGAGAAAACCCGCCGACTATCTGCTTCGCCCGGCACGATTCCCACATTCGAAAATCTGGAGTGACCCGGCCCGGAATAGAACCCAGTTCGTTTTGGAGAGAGGCGAGCTTTTAGCCGCTACAACACCACGACCCCTTCACACCAAAAAAATAATGCGAAATTAGCAGTTCTCCACTTTTGAGGCAATGAGACAGAAACCACTGCGATATTAAGGTTTTCTGACGGCACGGTTCTTATCGACTCCTTATTTATTAAGCCTGTCTCTGTAACAAGTAGGGGCCTGAAAAATTCGCGAATTCGACGACCTCCAGGCTGTACTTCAGGGTCTTACGTGCAATCGTGCAGATGTCTATAGCCCATAGGTTGTTTGCTGTCACAGTGGAGGGCGATGATTGTGCCTGCATTTTGTTGTATGTTTATCATTGGCCCAGGGTTCTACAGGAGGTATCAAATAACGCTTGGGCCAATGGCAAAGGGTGACACAAACGTATGAGTTCTGCAATTCTAGCTTGTCCGAAAATTAATCCACGAATTTTTCAGGTCCCTACTCATTACTAGGGCCACCTCTTTTGGGCGAAACGATTTTCGTGAAGGTTAGACTCCAATATCCCGTGACATACGTGCAATTTTTCTTTGGTTATTGGTAGACTCCAAACACTTGTTCTTTTCTCCTACTGCTGTGATTGGACGGCAGTTCTTTAGACACACCCCGTTCAACTGTGAGCCAGCAATAAGAAGGAAGCAGTAGTGTGAGTGAGTGTTTAACAGTCCTGTACAGAGGCCTCGCTTGATCACAGCAACCAATAAGCAAACGATAATGTCTCGAGTGTATAGAGGGCTGTACAGCCTAGCTTGCTGCCAACTCAATCCGCGAAATACTCGGGGCTTTATTTATTAAGTCTGCCTTTGTTCCACGCATTTACTAGGGCCACCTTTTTCTAGCGAAAAGATTTACGCGAAGACTAGACTCCAATATCCTGTGACGTACGTGCAATTTTCCTTCGGTTATTGGTCACGTTTCTTTGTCGGATGGCAATCAGAATTAGGTAACTCCGTCACTGAGTACCCGTGATTCGTGGGAAGATACCTGCAGTGTGCGACAAATAAAATCGTCCAATCACGAAAGAGGACCTAAGCTCCAGTGTTTTGAGGTATAAGTAGTACTGAAATATTTTCGCGAAAAACAGGTGGCCCTTACTCATTACCCGTCGTACAGCAACAGGACTGCCTGTCAAGTAAAGAAGCTGGCACCATTTAACGGTCAATTCAATTCATGGCAAACTTGCCGAAGTTGGGAAACAGCTGCTTAAGCCTGGATGGTATAATTCGCCGACATGAGGAAGTATTTGTAAGATAATTTTCTCTGATAAATTCCAGTGTACGCAAAAATTTGTTATTATTTGATATAACTCGCAGTTTTTTTTAAAGGCAATTGGATGAAGTCACGCTTATTTAATACATTTCGTTTTGACGAAAACGTTTCTTTGAAGCAAAAACTTTACAGGTTTCATCATTTTATCGACGCTATCACGTTTCAATTAAAGCATTTGCATTTAGAATGGCAGCTGGGGTATTATTATTCGTCAAAATACACGTCGGTGTTTCGAAGATCTTAGGTGCCGGTAGTTCGGTTGGGGGAGGTACGTAAGAGCTGTCATGGCGATAGCGCGTGTTTACTGTCGTTTCCATCGCAGATAATGTTAATACGTGGCAGAGCACGAACAAGAAATATCGCGGTAATCGTGAAGGAACATGTTATGTATTGGGGGTGTCCTGAAGTAATCACTTATCTGGCTGCTCGGACAGACGGAAGGGAATATTCGCACAGCAGCGCGTTGAGCGCGTGCCTGCCAACTCAGATGACAGCGATTAGAGGCGTTTTAATTTTGCTGATATGATCACCCGAAGGGGGCAGGAAGGGTCAGCGGGTATAGTACCCGGCAGACTTCTAGGCATGTAGGAGTGGCGGTGGCTGAGCAGTTATCCTGCTCGCCTCCCACCAAGACGATCCGGGTTCAATCCCCGACCGGGTCACTCCGGATTCTCGCATGTGGGAATCGTGCCGAACGATGCCGTTGGTCGGCGGGTTTTCTCGGGGATCTCCCGTTTCCCCCGCCCTTACATTCCGGTGCTGCTCCATACTCACCTCAATCACCATCATCGGCTCTCAAGACCTCGATGTTAAGAGCCGTCCAAATCTCTTCACTCACTCTGGGCATGTCTCAGAGGGGGGCGGTGATGGTGAAGCGGGTGTGAGTATCGCAAGGAGGGGAAGAGATGCGCGCGCAACGCTGGTTGTGCTATCGGCTGTTTTACAAACATCAGGCGATGCGTCGTTATGTCTGGCTCACGTGTATGCCGACCACGCCGATCAGACAGAGCAGGGAAGCTGGAATAGCCAATAAAAAACCACCTTCGTTTTCGGCGCTAACCACGCTGAAATTCTTGTTACCGGAAACTGCAGACTTCACCGATTTTACCCAGAGATCTACTGTTTGACATGTTCTATACTAACTATATAATGTACAGTACAGTATTATTAACGGATATTTGTGTAACAGCCACAGATGAATAAATGCATGTATTTACAATGAAATATGTGAGTCTAAATGTCAATTTTATCAAAAATTTATCAAACAACTTTAGTTTAGGTAGCACTAAAATATAATTATTTTCTGAACCTTAAAACAAAATATTTCACTCTTAAATATAAAACAATAATATTCATACCACACTGAAATTACTAACCCAGAAAAAATATTATTGCAGCATATAGTTTGTTGCATAACACCTAATCCATATAATCGGTGTTAAAGAATAAATTAATAACCTAATGGACCAACATGGTAGTAAACTGAGGTTCCAAACAGCGACCAAAACTTTCTGTAAAGAAGAAAATCCGCTTACATGCGAACAACCATACAGGTTCTTCCATCAGTGTCTGTTTGGCGCGATAGGTGTTAATGTGAATCAAGCTTTACTGCTACTTCCGGAGAGTGAAGACCGGATGTTTGCGGGACAGCGCATATACATACTGCCGTGCCGGGCCGTTGCGTTGTCGCTCAGCTACAAGACCGGTCCGTGACGGGGCTAGCGAGAATGAAGGGGGAATTCGCGTGCTCATCGAGCGTACTGGGAAAGAGTTGCATCTCAGCCGAATAACATGAGATCCATATTTTACTCATTTGTTTGCTGAAGTTGGCCGAAGTAGGTCCTATGGCACTGCCAAGGTTATAACACAGAGCAAACTACAAATGTTCACTTTGTTGTGTTGACAAACAAAACGCTTGACGTCACCAGCCTGTTCAAATTATTATAATACTGATTTAAATTTACTGTGATAAATTATAGACGTCATTTATCCACGGTTATTTAATACCACAAATGAATTTGAGAGAAACGGAATCATAATGATGTAGATGAAACACTATTTATTAACAGTTTCATGGCAATATCCACGCAAACACACGTGGTATGAAATGTAACTCGCGGATGCCGCACAGACAAAGAATAATGTGCTGCCACCAGTAAAATGAAAATATATACATCCAAGTACGTGTTTCTTAAGTATCTACAGAAAACAACTACACGACCGTTAGAGACCTTATCATTTCGCGTTAAAAGCCAATAACAAAGTAGACGGCGTACAAGTTTGTTAGCTTCACGTGTGTCATTGGACCTCCAATAGCCTCACACACCCTGCGGAACTCACAAACAATAGTCAAGTATAGCGGCACTCTCGTGGCTTCATTCCGTGGGGCCGGGTGTAACAGGAAAATGAGTTGTGCTTGCAGCGGCAGCCAATGAACGAGTGACCTCTAGTCATGGGCGTAGAAGTCGTGGGGGTCGTGGGGGTCCGGACCCCCCCCCCCCCCGCCTTGGGTTATGAGGACCCCCACTGGGGTAATCATGACCCCCACTGACAGTAGGACTTTTGAAATCAACCTTTGAAAAATGTCACTGCCTCTATCTGCATATATTTAAATATGCTCCCTGGTGGCATGCATGCAGTGACGTTGGTAACAATGGAGGGAAAATAGTTTCATGTATTAACAATGAATTGAAAGTGCCGTGGTAAATATTTCTCAATACTGAAATATTTAATATAAATATTTAATTTTCTAAAAATTTCACTATTCCATTTGACCGACGCATGGATAAAGTGATCAGACCCATAAAAGTTGTAAGAATAAAAATATTGCACACAAGTAAATCTTAAGCAAGGCTTTCAATAGTGCTCAGTTTATCGTGAACAGCCTATAGTAAGAAAACGTGTATGGTACAGGCTTATTCTCAAACATTTTTAGTAGTGTCAATAAATTTGCTCAAGAAACAGTCAAATGCCAGCTGTGTACAGTAGCGATGCTAAACATTCCTATTTTTGCAGCCTATTTTTGTGTGGTATTATTTGCGTACTATGTATAGATTAAACACATTTACTACAGTTTAGCAACATTAATTCAATTTTTTTTTTCAGTCTACGTCTTGTTCTCAGTAACTATCATACCATTTCTTGAAACAAGAAATATTGTGTGTTTATAATATTACACCCACCTGAAAAGCTGTTTACTTTAAGGTGTACATTCGGGCTGCAATGAACGTAAAGTGATCGGAATTTGTCTGTAAATCGCGTAGTACATAGTTGTGTGTATCAAAAGTAAACAGTTAAATGGCAAGGTCATCATACAGGGGAAAAGAAGGGAAAAAGAAAAAGAGCACGAGTTTCCCATACCATGTATTTCTTCACTTTTCCTTTCCCAAAGCTACAACCGCAAAAAAAAAAAAATACTTGATTAAATTTAATGTAAACAAACTAAAAGCCGCATATTAGCTGCAGTATTGGCGAGCACGCAAAGTAAATGCGATGTTCTGCTTCACAACGACCCGTTGAGTGAGAAGTAAACAACCGTTATTATACTATCGCACTCTTGCCGTTTCGTGGATTTGGTCTGTACTAACACAACCTCCCACTTCCCCATCCATTGTCAGGGGCGACTCAGGTCTACTGAGCACTACAACTGCTGCAGTGTGTTGCTGACCAGACAAAACTCTTCTACCATTCACGTGACGACTGACGTGTGTAGTTTACTGGCGATATGAAATGAAGAGATCCACGCTTGACAAGTGGTTGAAGTCCGATAATAAGAAGTCGAAAACAATACCGGTGAGTTAAAACCCTATAGGTTATTACTAAATAGTTAATTTTGAGGAGCCAAAGAAACACTGTATTTAATTATCGGTATGATGCAAAGGAATTCAATTAACCTTATTAATTTGGCCCAAAACAAAACTTGAATAAAAATTTCATCCTGTTCTGTTTCTTAAAAAATATAATAATCATATTAGTAACAAACGAATTATTTTGTTACATATATTTCAAAGTTTTATTTTTTCTCTGTGCGTCGTAATAGCTACCTGGGATGGAATATCATTTAAGATAAAGACACAAGAAAGAGTTACACAAAAAGCAAAATAATTTCCCATCAAAGGGATCATATATCGCCTTGATTGATTGATTTCACGCCTAATTGTGTGTCTTTGTCTGGGACACAGGGTGGCACTAATAACCTCTTGAATGCGATAATGATTCAAGATGATAGAACAAAGCTTCATGGAAAATATTACGCAACACAGTTTACTACATTATTATTATTATTATTTTTTGTTATTAACATTGTGAGACAGCATGTGCATTTAAGAATTTTTATAGTTACTTGTTAAGTTTTAAATTTAATTGAGCACGTAGGTTAATAATTTCCTGAGTGGATTTGAAAAATTGTTTTAGTGGTTCAAAATTTGATTTACCGTGTTTATAAAACAATGTAATTAATGGCGATGCCTTGGTGGGCAGCCTATTTGTTAGCAGAGCTTAAATAAAAATATATATTCAAAAACACATTATATTTAGTAGCATTTCATATTTGAAATATTAGTTATGTACAAAATTTCATAAGGGTAATAATTTGTTGAAAAAATCAACACTTAATTTAACTGTTATCGTACGTCGAGGTCCCTCCCCCCCCCCCCCCTACTTTACTACAGCAGTGTTCGATAATATCCATCATATTTATTAATTGTTACAGCATGTTGTTAGCTTTTCTTTGTCCATTGTAATTAGCTGTAGCAAGCTAAAGACGGAACAGCTAGTATAAATAGAGTTCGCAGACTTTTTCGGTTATTTGTGTGCATGTTCTTGGCTTCAGAGCTGTAGCCGCGTCACTGCCGTTTCTGACTTATTCAGTGAAGCTGGAAGCTGCAGTGTCTCCAGAAAAGTCGAGATTGTAAAGACAGTGGCGACACCTCACAAGCCAATAACAAACAGGTACATTCTAAAAACGAATCAGTTGAATTTTAACTGTTTAAATAATTCAAACAGCATTCAAATCAACACTGTTTGAAGAGAACATGAACAATAACATTAAGAACTCAGGAGTATTAAATTTAATTGCGTAAAAAACATCTCTGAATATTAAAAACTAAAATATGTTACAGAAGTGAAAATAATTTACGTCATTCATGAAACTTTTCCCCGTGGTTGACCGAATGGTAAAGTACAAGCAGTGTCTCACTTTGAATATCATTTGTATTTAAAATCAAACTTGGTTGCTCAAATAAAAAACATTGACAAAGTTAACAACTTTCAGACACATTCTGGATTATATGGATAAATTTATTTAATGGCGATGGAAATAATTTGATAGCCGTATTTCTTTTTCGAAAATTTGATAGTGACAAAGGCTTAAGCAAAACTGTAATTTTGAAATACAAATATCTAAATGTGTGTTCAGTCCAAACTTCATGGCGTGTGGTGCAGAACTAAGAGCAAAATGCATATTTTGCATTCGTGGAAAGGCGCCTACTATACATCCCCTCTCCTCTGCACACCGCAATTTTGGTTATACTGCTACAACAAAATTCAATATGAAACCAAAGACATTTGTTTTATTTCACAGAGTGAAGATAAACTGGACGAAGTTGTTAGCAATGAATAGGAAATACCACTGCCTTTGTCTACTTGTGAAATGGCAAAAAATCAAACGGAGACGACTACTAACGAGGACAACATTTCTGAAGAAAACAGTGCATAATCATCGACAAAACATTTTTCAGCTCCACGTAATTTACATTTACCTACACAAAACCACGGGAATAAAACTCTTATTAAATACCAAGATTTCTGGAAAACAAGGTATTCATGGATCCTCCCCAGACCAGAAATAGGTGTACTGTGTCAGTTCTGCCATCAAGTGTTTGCTGAAAATCACTGCAAACTGAAGAGTTCGTTTGAAAATACCTTTGTTGTTGACGGGTTTAGAAATTGGAAAAAGCCCTTGAAAGATTTGACGTTCATCAGAAAAGCAAGGAACACATGTTTGCCGTGATTCAAATTTCTTCAAAACTTCGCATGGAGCACGAGAAAAAAATCACAAAGGTGACTCTTGAAAATGTTGGCAGCGTTAATATTACTCGCAAGGCAAAGTATATCAGTGCGTAGTCATGAAGATGATGAAAGTAATTATGTACATCTTCTCTCAATTTTATCTCAAGACGATGCGGATTTTCACTCGTGGTTACTAAGAAAAACAACATGGACAAGTCCAAATGTCCAAAACGAAATTCTAGATATGTTTGCAAGAGAAATATTGCTGTCCATAATCAGTGAAGTGAATGACTGTGGTTCTTATGCTGTAATAGTTTATGGAACTCAAGATATAACTGTTACGGGTCAGCAGTCAGTATGCATTCGCTACGTGGACAGAAATTTGCAATCCCAATAACAGTTTATCGGGTTACATTCAATAGCGTCAAATACTGCCGACAGCGTAACGAAAATGATTTTGGATATACTGTGTAGGCTACAACTTCCTTTAAGTAACCTGAGAGGCTAAACATACGATGGAGCAGCGAACATGTCTGGGTAGTATAACGGAGCACGAGCCATTGTCAAAATGAAGCAACCAATAGCGCATTATGTTCACTGCACTGCTCATGCATTAAATCTTGTCATAGCTTCGGTAGCAAGAAGTTGTTCTGTTATATCTACAGCACTAGAGTGTGTTAATGAACTAGGTGTTTTAGTAGGTCAGAGTGGGAAATTGAAGGCTGAGTTGTGCGAACTTTCAATGAACAATGGTGGCCCATTTCCTAATAAAATAAAACCACTATGTTGAACGAGATGGCACTGTCGTGTGGGACCAGTTTTGTCTACCTTAGAACATTAAAGCGCTGTCCTTGGTGTTTTAGAAGAAAATAAATATTGCAACGAACGACGCAATGGATTGTTGGCTAAATCTGGCCAAGAAAACACATGTCTTGGTATAGTCATAGCTGTGGAAATATTTTTGCACTTGAATATAAATAAAGCACTTCAAGAGCGAAAACAAACTGTTTCTGGAGCTGTAGCAGTAGCTGAAACTATAAAATGTGCATTCAAAGATCTTAGGAGAGAGGAAAAGTTCGATGACACATTTGAACGATATAACTCGTATGTTGAGGAATTGGACTTGGAGCTTGTTAAAACTCAACGTATTAGAAAACCACCAAAGAAATACTCCAGTGAAGCAAATTGTCATGTGGAAACAGTTGCTAGGAAATACTTCCGCAATCAGTTTTATTAAACCCTTGTTACTGCAGTAATGCAAACAGAGGTTCTGTTTCAGCAATCAGTCACAGAACAATACAAGAAAGTTGAAGGAATTTTAACGTCTGGAGAAGATTCGAAAGTTGTCGACAATTACCCCGGAATAGAATCAGATTCGCTATAACTTCAGGTATCATTATTTAGAAAACTGCACAAGATCTCTTCCCTTTGAGAAAGCTGCTACAGAACTTCGATCTTTAACCCCTGAGGTAAGTGCAATGCATCAAAAGTGTATTACATTTTTTTTCAGTGTTAAATCCATCACTGGAATTTTTGCTACCTACAATAGTATTTTATTTCTATTATTGCAGGTGAAATAAATTTTCAATGAAGTTGAATAACTTGTTAAACTTCTTATGACGAGCTCTGCTTCATCTTGTGAAGCCGAGATATGTTCCAGTACGCTTAGAAGACTGAAAACTTACCTGACAAATGTCAGATCACAAAATCGACTCAATTGCTTAATTTTGTGTCATGTTCATAAAGAGGAGCTGGACATACTGAACCTACACTCATTCTGCACTGAGTTCATGAACAGAAGTGATGTTAGAAAAAACACTCTTGGTAAAATAGCTACTTAAATTTCCTTTTCAAAAATGTATATAAGCTTCTCTATCGATGACTTATTTTTTATGTGTTTGGCTTAGTACTGTATATTTTTATAATTTTATTTATAAAATTTTAAACATCAACAATCCGTAACATTAAGAGTTATTAAAGTTCAGTTCAAGAAATCGTTTTTGAGTTTAAGTGAATAAATAGTCCAACTACTACATTTTTAATTTGACTTAAACATTTTGTCAATAAATTGCTGAAATACGACTCAACAGAACTTAGTGTTTTTATCGTTTTATCAAATGCCACCAGCAAGTGAGTGAAAATGATTACTTACTTTCGAAAACTTGACTACAGGTGCAATAATATAACCAGCAGTCTAATATAAATAGTAGTTCGGAGTTTAAGCATTAAAAGCATATTATGAGCTGTAACAATTTAAAAGAAATTTAATGTTAAAAGTATCTTCCTTCCATCACTAACGAGTGGGAAAATAGAAGACACGTGATGTCTTGTAGCTTTAAAAAGTCACTGGAATATAGACCCCCTCTGGGAAAATATGCTTTCTACGCTCATGCCTCTAGGGATGTTGAAAAATATCGATACATCGAAATGACGATATATCGATATAAGTCGTCGCTAAATTTCAATGATATTTTATCGAAATCGATATATTTTCCTCATGCATCGGAAATAAGCATTTTTAAAGCGCTCTTATAATAAGCTCTATTTTGAATACAAATATCGAATCAAAAAATACTATGTTTACTTTGGCAATATGCACCAAAAACAGGCGCCGCATCTTTCTGGAATTGCTCGTGTCCTCAGTGCGTAATATTCCAAGAAATTTTACATTTTTGTCAAGTCCTTTAATACACGCAGTATCGAAGTCCAATGTATTGAAAACCTATATTTTTCTTTCGATATATAGTTTCGTAAAACCATACGTTTATAAATAACCAATATAAATAATACCGATAGTTTTTCCCGAGATCAACATCTCTAGTGACCTCTGCTCACGTATGTAGAGGACTGTGGAGACTTACCTGGTACCGTTTTATAACGCGAAATTGAAGGATTTATAATGATTAAGTACTTACGCGGTCCGCATATAGTAAACGTTGTGTTTGAATACACAACAACGTTTTTAATGTCGAAAGTTGTAAGTCAGCAGAACATTGACTTTTGGTATCCTCGGTAAGGATTCGTTTCCCGTATTCGAGAGGCTGGGACCTGCGCGTGCCAAAGTGAACGAGTAAAGATATTTGGGTGGCTCTTAACATCGAGGTCTTGAGAGCCGATGAAGTAGAAGCGAGGTGAGTATGGAGGAGCGTCGGAATGCAAGGCGCGGGGGAGATCCCCGAGAAAAACCCGCCGACCAGCGGTATCGTCCGACACGATTCCCACATGCAAAATTCCGAGGGGGGGGGACCCCGCTGAGAATCGAACCCCGGTTCACCTAGTTGAAAAGGGGGCGCGTAGTCTAGCCACTACACCAAACGCGCGTGCCCAGACGTCTGACGGGGACTGTAAGTGTCCCGCCCCTCCGGCTGATGGATGGCGGGCACCAGGTATTCCCTCGGGGTCCGACGACCAGGTGCGAACCAGAGGACTCGAGGTACAGCGGCGAGTGGCGTGTTTACTTTCCGGCCGATAAGGCGGTCCCCGGCCATCGTAAATTCGCCGGAGGACTAATGGCTTTTCCTCCGGCCCCCTCGACTGTCCGTCAGTCCGCGCAACACGGGGTTTGAGTGGGGGAGAATACGCTATTAGCATACTAACCGCGTTCTTCCTCGTGCTTAAGAAGGGGGAGTGGGGGAGGCTTTATGCGTCGCCACCTGCAGGGAAAGTTGATCGCCCGCTAGGCCGTTTCCCGCACGGGAAAACTTTATGGGCTTTTCATGAGTCCGTAATTTAACGTGAGGTAGCCACAGGAGCGCTGCTGTGGAGAGAATAAATGGGCATTACTATTGGTTCGTGGCTGAACGAACACTTCTGAAATTAATCTACAGAAAAATCCATTACCCATGGTTTATTTTATTGTAACTTTAGTTATAGCTAAAATGTGTATAGTAATAGAGGCCACGTTGGCTGAGCGATTAGCACGCTCGCCTCCCACCAAGGCGAACCGGATTCATTCCCCCGCCGGGTCACCAGATTTTCGCAAGTGGGAATCGTACCGGACGATGCCGCTGGCCGGCGGGTTTTCTCGGGGATATCCCGTTTCCCCCGCCCCTTCATTCCGGCACCACTCCATATTCACTTCAATCACCCTCATCGGCTCTGAAGACCGCGATGTTAAGAGCCTCCCAAATCTCTTCACTCACTCTATAGTAATACAGAAGGCGAACTACGCACGTTGTAGTAAGAATCATGGTAATAGGGACATTTATGTTTGTAACATTATCTAAGTAAAATGTATTGATTGTATTGCTGAGGATTTTACATTCCTTATGTCAGTTCTCACTGTTGTAATACAGATATGCACGACTTCTGTACGCCAAGATAAACTGGCGATGTTTTCTTGTTAATTTGAAGTATGCCACTGAATAATCTTCAGAATGTTATTGACAAATAATTAAAACAAACTAACCAAATCATTTACTACCCGATTCACAAAAACAGATGTCGGTTATGGAATCTATACATTGCTCATTTCGTTGATTCTTATGTACGTTTACACCTGTAGACTGATCTACATTTTATTTATAATCCATTTTGCTTTATTATTAATTCATGTATATCTTACTTATGCCCTCAGTTAAACACTAAGAAAATTGGAATTCGGTTCTCTCTATGTATTTTTTTTCGGTTTTTTTTTAACATTCCTTGGTATATACAGGATATTTTTCAGTTTTTATCGATGGCAGATTCGCATAGCTATAGTGCTGCGTGATAATTTATCCGTTCATTGGATAATTTAGTTACCCTTGGCTTAGTTTTTTAGACACTAGGCAGTTCACGAAATGTGCAATTTATTTTTAAAAATCAACATATAGACTTCATGCAGTTTGAATACAAAACAAATTAGCTGCAATTTAATTGAATTGGCCTCCGCGCGCTGATCTGGAAGTCATCAATTCAGTAATCGCAGAAGATATTAAATCCTCATTCCAGGAATCCCATAATGATAATCTCAATATTTAAGCAAATTACGACATATTCTCACGGATTCCCATGCGCCACTGATGCAATCCTCTCTGCCAAATATTATTCGGTATCAATGAAATACCATAAAATGAATTAAGACATGGCCTTTCAGTCACAACTGTTAAACTTTCTGTAGCCTAAATGTTTTCTTTTATTTTATTTTTAAATTCTAAAAACATTAAAATCGCCATTTTGACAAGTTATGCAATAACGTTTAAACAATGCTGTGTATTTTTTATGCGAGAGAAAAGTTTTTACAGGTATGTTTACAAGATTAACGGTATTTCGCAAGTATTAAAAAAATAATTATTTCATAACTAGCACTCTTAATGAAATGTAGTTTTTCAACAAAAAATCTGTTTCTAACCTATTATTCTAATATTGAGTGTTCACTCACCCAGACTACGAGGTTCTGTCCACAAGCCGCTTCAACCCTTACAATCACACATGAATATGCGAATGTATTCGTTGCAATGAACAAAATTTTGCTCGGAACTGTACGCTGTAAAAAAAAAGGTGTAACTTCTAATGAGAAATTGTTTGTAAATTTTACAAATGTTTGTGACATCACAAAAGTTTCTCTTGTAATATGACTCGATCGTAAAACTACAAGAGCCGTGTTGGCAACAGACATCAAGAAATGTCTGTAGCCTTCCAAACTGATCCTTATCCACGAGCTCGAGCAAAACGGCGGACACTTAACAACGTAAAACCGTGTAGAGCTGTTTGTGCAAAAACTAGGGGCGATGTAACTCGTAGTTGCGTATAAAAAGAGCTGAATTGCAAGTTTGAATAACGCAGAACACTTAAAACAACTCAAATCATAGCAAAAAGATGACAATTTTAAATACGTAAATCTTAACCGAATCACTAATATTGTGTAGGTATTTACGAATATATTTAGTACAGATATAAGTGTAAAGTCCATAAGTGGAGTTAGTCTTATGGTTGAAGATGTGGGGTAAAAACCCGAAGGACTTCGGTTCTAATCCCGAAACTGGCAAGATGTATTTTTTTCCCCGTGAATTATGTTCTGAAGTTTTTTTACCCTATTCTCTTTTATTAATTCATAAAATTTATTTTCTAGAAGCAACAAAATTATGTCCATTGATTAATAATGTAAGTGGTAAGACAAGCCTACCGTTTGTAATATTACAAATATTTTGCAGATTTTACAAGAAACTCGTTCTGTAGTTCAACAAAGGATTTACTCGGCACGTGTGTTTCTAAGGATTTTTTTTCTTGTAAAAGTACAAAAAATTTTTTTTCAGTGTACTAGATGACGCTGTCTCATACATCGGGGCCAGTAAAAATGTGCATATGCTTGATGTTAGTGATAGCAACTCTTTATGAGTCTACGAAATATAGTGTCTACAACGAATAGAGACCTGCAAAATTTGCGTTATTATTTTAGGACAAGTTAAACTTCAAACACGTGTACCTTCGCAACGCGTTTGTTATTGGACCAGACTTTGTTTGACACGTCCTGTGTAACTCTGAGCCTATAAATGAACGCTTCACAACTGTGTGCTCCAATCACACGTAGTTCAGTCTGAAAGGGCGTGGCTTCACAACTATACAGCAGCCAACGGAGAAACGACGCCGGCTCGAATATATACAATACTGTGGAGTTTAGCTTAGTTCCAAGTAATAACGCGAATTTTGCATGTCCCTAACAATGAGCGATGTCTCCCACGCGCGAGGGCCTTTTTTATCGGACAATGTTTTCTGCCGTGTACAGATCATCAAATTCACTTCATTTTGCAACACTATATATATGGGATGCTTTACCTGAGAGGATCAACGCTGTAGCCTAATGTGGGACTATCCGAGAGAAAGGATACATGCTCAATGATTTTAGGCGTGTCTCAGTCAAACTCTACGATGTCGCTTTAAATCAGAAAAAATAACTGTAAAAAACCTTTTCAATCAAAGCTTTATGAACTAAATGAACTAAAACGATAAAAATAATCATAGGAGTATTTACAGAATTGTAGAACTTAAAAGACGTCGGACAGCCGTAATAAACTTTACTACAAATTAATACTATAATTATTTTTATCTTTTCATTTCATTTATAAATAAAAGCTTGGTTTTAAAAGTTTTTTTACAGTTAATTTATTTTTCACTTTTTAGTTTCGTCTATTGTTTTTATTATATAGGTAGACTATTCATACATTCACAGACTCGTCCGTCATCTGTAGATATCGCTTGCGATCAGGCGAGTTTCAGTGCACTCTTTTCGCGGGAAGTTGAACCGGCATGTTGAATATTCATTATTCATCTTACACGTGTGTGTATGCCGGACACCTACCGCAGACAGGTGAAGTCAAATAAAAGCTTGCAAAAAACATTTTTTTTTATATTTTTGCCATTGCCATACTACTACAAAAAAGAACTTTTTTTTAAACGTGTAAATTATGATTTATACACTCAACAAAACACAGACTCTTATTCATTCACTGCTACTTGCTCCCTCGTAGAATAGTTCTTCTCTTCGAAAGGCACGAAGTGTTAGTTATATGATGGCGATATTGCTGAAGGTAGCTGAGAAACGACTAGAATCATTTAATATATAAAACTCTAACCTTAGGTCGGCTAGTCCCGCGCTTCAGTGCATCTCACCCTTAGACTTCAGTAAAGAGTTCATTACATACTGTTTCCAGACGGCTAGATTTATGAACAGCCAAGACGTTATACTGTGTTCGCAGAATAAGTCCATACTTACAAAAAAAAACGTAAAAAATTATTTTCAAATTGTACAGTAGTACATAAATATAAAATTGTTTGATTTAGCTACCCCCTGCAATCTAAGAATGAGAAGTACTACAGGCAAGCTATTACCGTCGTGTGTTTGGTTTGTAAATCGCTTCCCGATAAGCCTTTTGGATTTGGAGCGGGAGAGTTTTTACAAGCCGAATATATATACAAACTATTCGCAGTATCTTCACGGTTATTAAATTCAACTTTTCGAATAAGCCACCTTGTGTATGGAGTGTTTGATCATTTCCTAAATATTTTATGCATCAAAGCATTTTATACCTGTGTTAAAATAAAAGTATATTATTTTAGGTTAAATTGAACGTTTACGTATATTTTGGTCTGTAAATTATAATATTTACGTTATAATAAATACAAATAAACTAGGGAGAAAATAGGTGTGTTGGTAATACCTAGTAAGAAATAGTTCTATGTAAAATACCACGCAACAGAGGGTGCACGAATGCAGTGCGCTGTCCCTGTGATGTAATTTTCTAGACTCCCGTTAAGCTTTGTTTGCATGAGGAGGAGGAACCGCCCGAAAGTAGAACTATGGTAGGGTTAAAGAAATTTTTATAAATGCTGTTCACTGTAAAGTGAGCACTTTGGAAACCAACCTTTGAAAAATGTCACTGCCCCTACTAGCATATATAATTTAACGGGCACGGATGTTGGCATGTGCCTGTAAAGTTGGCAAACACAGGAAGAACAGTATTTTCAAATTTCATTACAATTTAGATAAACATTTGTAAGTACTATTAATTTTATTTTCTGTTTTTTTTTTAATACACCTTAGGTTTGAACTAGAAATTGTGTGAAATAGTTAATTTTCTAATAATTTACAGTTCCCCTTAACCGAGGCAGGAATAAAGTAATAAGGCACACGGAAATGTTGATTTTACATACGGGGGGAAGAATACACAGTACGTATGTGAGTAGATTTTGAGCAGGGCTTTCAAAAGTGCTCAGTTTACCGTGAACAGCCTTTAGTGACCCGGAATGGACTGTAATAAATTCGATTAGAGATCAGGAAATTTCGCGGATTCACCCGAGGACAAGTTAAACTGCGTTCACGTGTAAATATGCGTTTGTAATTCCATTGACCCATAGTTGGTTAGACCCGACCCAAACGTCTTTCCAGCAATAACGAATCTGCAAGGAAAATACGAACCGACTATCATGCTACCTGGTCTGGGGTAACACCGGAGCAACAGCCAATGGACTATAGGATATTCATAGTAAAGTGAGCACATTTGAAAGCCCTCTCGTTTGGAATAATAGTCAAAAAATATTTTTTATTTTATCCTTAGACGCTAAATTCCGACTGTGGTGGAGTATACGCAGTGTGTTTATTATTTGCAAGTCAATGTACGTTAAAAACGGCGATTAAAGGCTAAGAAATTGCTGAAAGAACAAAAGTAAGAAGGGCCTCAAAAGTGCTCACGTTACCGTGAACAGCATATACCAACTGATGTTCGAATTCACAAAGGATTGTGGAGTCCAGCTTGTCGCCGAATGAATCCACGACATTTCCGGGTTTCTAAATGTGATATATATGTCATAAAGATATTTCTACTCTCCCTGTAGCCAAGGAGGAGGTGGAACACGGAAGGTCGCCGCGCTACTGAGAGGGCCCCCTTGAAGGACGAGCTACGGGAGCCGACGGCAGTCCTCTTTGAAGGGGCGAATCGACGCTGATTTATGGGCCGGTGGTGGTCCTATCACGAGGACTGCTTCATCATCGGCGGTGCATCAATCACGGGGCCGCTCCGCCTCTTTAGCGGCTGCCGGAGGAGGCACATCCCCGGCCCTATTGATGAAACCTGCCGTCCTCACGTCTGGCTGGTGACGCGACGATAACCACCCTAGGATCACCCCTCCTTCACCCCTCCACACTCCTTCTCCAAGCCCCATTGTCGCCGGGGCAAGGCCCCGGCCGGCCTCGCTGAGAGTTCCTGTCACGCTATTAAGGCCCCCGCCTACCTGGCGGGGGAAACGCGTTGCAGTGTGTTTAAAATCCGCGTTTTTTTTTACGAAACAATTAAACGTGGCCCTACGATAGTAATGTACGAAAAGAAAACACATTTAGGGCGAGGTACGTATAATACTCTCAATACGTCATGTACATGATAAATTCTATCCCCCAGCCCTCCAACATAGATAAAAACGGCTTTTTCGCGCTGCTGTAGCTATTAATTTAATGGCTGGAAACATGTGGAACGATTATAGGGACCTGCACTGAACCTTGCTATAGACTTTCCGCCAATAAAATTATAGAGTCACCGCTTCAAGTCCCATAGGTACACGCAGCACAACGGAAACACTGCACGCCAGTTCAGAGCCTTGCGCGTTAGAGCGAAGGGACATCAGGCGCGCGTGCCAGTGTCGTCCTTATCGCCTCCGCGCTTCCCTTTCTCAAACGCGCTAAAAAACATCCAAGTAGGCGGCCCCCTTAAGGCCTCCGTCCACCTGGAGAATCTTCCGCGTTTGAGACCGAGAAGCGCGGAGGCGTTGAGGACGACAATACCACGCGCGTCAAGTGCCCCGTCGCCGCTAAACGCAAGACTCTGACCCGGCGTGCAGTGTTCTAGTCGCACTGCGTGTACCTATGCAACTTTCAGACGTGGCCCTATTATTTTATTGGTGCAGAACTGTAGGAAGATTCAGTGCAGGACTCTTGGGTAGTTTCTGTATGTATCTGAAGCATATATTCCGTAATACAGCTATTATATACCCCATATGTAGTACTGTATAATCTTATAGGCGCAAATAAGGCTGATTAGGATGTGGTATCAAAGGTCTTTTAAATAATCTCCAATTAACAAGTCTAGAGGGTCTTTAATGACACTAAATAACAATAATATACAGTGTGACGTGGCTAGAAGGGTTAAGGTCAAGGTAGAGACATGGATATTAAGTAAGAGAGGACGAGGTGTAGAGGGCTCGGACTACCTCTCTCGCCCTAGCTAGACGAGACTTATCCCCAATCTCCGCTCGGTGACACCGCTGACCTGGGATGATCGCTGCCGACTGACACTCCGGCCCTCAGCCGTCGTGTCCACCACACTTCTCGTTCCCGCCCACCTTCACCGAAATCCCCACATCCCATTGGCTCTCCCTAGTAGCCTGGGCGGAGTCACTGACGTATATGCTGATGGAATTGGCCGCAACCCCACTGTGTCAGCCAGACCTAGTTATTCTGCTAACTTGTGTAGACCGCTGCACTTTCCGCAGTTGCGACACTGTCCCCGTTGTCTGCGAGTATTGTTTTAATAGCAACCGCATTCCAGCCTTGCCTCGTCTCGCTTCTTGTGTCGTTATCGTGACACAGCGCTTTGAAAAGGCCGTTTTTAGCCTTTTCGGAGGGCTAAGAAATGGTATTTGTATGGTATAATGTACGAGACGTCTTAAAGCACCCAAATAGCCCTCGTCTGAAGTATGTGCTCTTTTCGTAGATCAGCGCGTTGGACGCTCGTTTAAAAGTTTTGTTGATGAACACACTCTGCACGCAGGTCAAGCACCGTGTAGGCGGGAGCCTTAAAGTTGAAGTAAAAACCGCCTATGGAGCACTGCACCTGACTGTACAATGTGAAGAACTCATAAAAAAGTAGTACAAACGCCATGGAAATTATCAGTGAAGTGTGATTTATTCTATATATGAAAGAAAAATGTATATAATGTGCAACATTATAACATTTTTGACTAAAACATACTTTTAAATGCAAAAAAATAATCGATTAAAATTGTTCACATTTTTAACCAAATTTAAGCGCATTTCTGTTTTGGATGCTTCGGAAAGCAGGATTTAAAAGAAAATCTCCTTCAAGAAAGATCGTCATAATATTTACTGTGATCATATGTAATAAAATCATAGTAATTATGTATCATATCAACTTTATAATTAACTTTACTCACATCAGTTTCAGCCATAGATATTTGTGACAAATGGACGCACATAAAATCATTTATAAAAATTATTTCCTACATTATTGTTAAAACTTTCTTACACACAATCATAGTAAACATTGTGACGACATTCCACGACGAAGATTTTCTTGCAAATTCTGCTTTATGAAGCACCCATAATGGAAGTATGATTACATTTTGTTAAAGTTACAGACTCTTATAATTTATAACTTTTTTACATTTAGAAAGTACATGTTAATAAAATATTTTAAAATGTTGCAAAGTATAAATATTCTTCTTTCATATACAGCATAAATCGCACTTTTCTGACAATTTTCATGGTGCCTGTACTACTTTTTTTTTTATAAGTCCTTCACGTCGTATAGTCGCATAATGTTCTCCGTAGGCAGTTGCTATACTTCAACCTTGAAAGTGGGATGGAGCTGTCCAAGGTCGAGAAGCGAGGGAGCGATACGGGCGATACTAACACGCAAGCCTAGCGCCTCATCACTCCTCCGCGCAAGGCGTGCAGTGTTTCCGTCCTAACGCTCTACTGTGCAGATTTGATTTGTAACAGTGGGGTTTTATTACACGCGATGAAAGACCACAGATTAAACTACACCCGTATCTTTGTACTGTTCTATTACTGCTTAAGGAAAATGCATAGGCAAGCTTTAAAAATGCGATATTTGACCATTTTAACAAATTTTTTTTCTCCAAGAATGCGCTTAATATTGAGAAAAGTAAACAAATAGAAGCATAAATAAAAGTTTTTTTTTTTTTTTTATCTTTTCTGACAAGAAGTCATATTTGGAGAACATTTATTTACCGAGATACGCGTATTCGCGCAAACTACTAAACTTGCCCTCAGTATGCGTACTTACGAAGCTAAATCGTATCCCCGACGAGAACGAAATGTTACCTTAAAGTTGTCACGCATGCTGTAATTATTATTTTGGACCCTTCCAATGCATACTTAAAAAATCGGCCTTTCCAGACTGCAGTATGTAAAATCTTCCTAGCCGGACAGGAGTCAAAATACGATATGAGCCCGCATTGAAATTTGCTAGAGACTTTTCCTCAATAAAATGTTAGAGGTCACCGCTGAAATTCCCATAGGTACACGCAGCACTACGAGAACACTGCACGTCAGTTCAGAGCCCTGCGCGTAGCGGCGATGGCGCTCTTGTAGCGGGTACTAGTATAACCCTTATAGCTAGAGCCCTGAAAAATTCGCAAGTACAATGAGCTGCAGGCTAGATTCTACAGTATTACGTACAAATATGCCCATGTCAACTGCGCATTCATTGATTGTCTTTGTCAGCTGTCCCAATAGAAGGCGACGATTAGACAAGCATTCTATAGGAGGTGTCAGACATCGTGTCGACCAATGGCTAAAGTTATATAAACACACGTGTTTTGAATTCTAGCTTGTACCAAAATTAATCCACGAATTCTTGAGGTCTCTACCTATAGGTCTTGCGTTTCCCGGCCAAAAAAGGAGAAAAAAACGATGTAGTAAACAGGCTCGCCTCTTAAAACCGTTCAAAATTCGGAAATTATTTTATATAGTATATTCGCTGTTTCTTCACGCTTTTGGAATAAAAACATTGGAAAATAATCCCATGCATGACGTGTTTGGATGTTCCCTAAATATGTAATGTATCGCAAGCGTTGTATACACGTGCTATCATGTTAAAATACACAAACTTTACTTTTTATTAAATTGAACTTTTACTTATATTTCATTTATAAATGATGATGTTTCAATTATAATTAACATAAAAAACAAGAAGTAAATAGGTGTGTTGGTAATGCCTAGTAAGAATTAGTTCGTATACAGAATATTATTACACTGAGAGCGCACGAATGCTGTGCATTGCCTCTTCAGTCTGGTTTTTACACTAGGTTAAGCTTTGTTTGTACCAGGTCGAGGAATATCCTGGAAGTAGAACTTTTGGAGGGCTTCAGAAAAGTTGCACGTAATAATGAATATACTATATATTTCTTAGCCAATTATTAGTAGGGACACCCAAATTTCGCGAAAAGATTTCCGCGTATGCTAGATTTCAATGTCCTACGAGCGTGCCAGCAGTTTACTTTTGCTTATTGACGGTGTGTGTCTGTGATAAGACATTTTCCTAGTTGACTGGTCAATCAGAATTAGGTTATTCTAATATTGCAAGTCTCTGATTCGTGGACTGGCACTTAAGACGAGTTACATCCAGATCACCCAATCGCAAGGATGGATCTAGCTGAAGTGTTATGAAATACAACTAGCCGTGAAATCTTTTTGCGGAACCCAAGTCGTATATTTGATATTTGCCTTTTATTAACTTACTAGGGACCCGCCCCGGCCTCGCTTGGGTGCGATTTACAAATATGGTGCTGTGTAGGTTTATAGCAAGTGTATACACTATAAATGATTAAGGTACTGTGGGTCATCGTTAAAAGATAAACATATGCCATCGTGGAATTTTTGTAGACCTTTTTGAGATCTACAATTTTGTAGCACATTAATTTGGTGTATCTCTTATGGTTTAGTCAGCGTAAGCCATGTAAGCGCCCGAAAAACGGCTTTTTCCGACTTGATTATAAAACGTCGACACATCTCTGCTACCCTTACATTAAATATTAATGTCATATATTTAAACCTTTCTCAAGAATATGTCTAAATGATGGTGAAAACCGCATCAAAATTCATCATACGTAGCTAATACGGAAAGTAATTAACTGAAATATAGTATATTGTTAAGGGCATAATTATCGTTCCAAAACCATTTAATATCTTGTTTATTTAACTCTACTGATATTAAAAATATGGCTTATTTTAAGAACGTTTGTGTTTTTAGATTTAATTATTACTATACAGGTATCTGGTACCAGCCAAGTCGTTCAGTTAGCAGTGCTGAATACCGAATGCCTGAACGTTGTGACAGTCCGTCGAAACCTTACAAAATACAAAACGTACAATACACAAAGTGAAAACAATACAAACTGGTATGAATTATGCCGGACGATGTCGCTGGTCGGTGGGTTTTCTCGGGGATCTTTTGTTTTCCCCATCCTTACATTCCGACACTGCTCCATTCTCAATTCATTTGACACTCGTTGTTAAGAGCCGTCCAAATTCCTCAACTCAGCAACAGAACTCTACAAATGAAATAAATGTATTCTTCACAATCAAATAATCTCCTTAATTTTTGTTGGAACTTGGACACATATTTAATATAAAAATAAGCGCAAATTTCGTTAGTCAAGTTTGTCTTGTGTTTGAGGGTGCGGCCTAGTAATGCAATGGGTGCAGGTAAATTGTATGTTTTTTTTTTTTTATTTTCGTAAATTATGTTTTGAAATATTATTTTTAGTCATTCTGTGTTATTAATTCGTCACATTTGTTTTCTAGACAAAAAAAAGTAATCATACGTACACTGTTAAATAATGTAAGTTGTAATACGAGGCTATCGTTTGTAACATTACAAATATATGTCTTGCAGATTTTACAAGAAAACAGTTAGTAGTCTTACAAAGGATTTTCTTGGCAACTGTTTCCAAGGATTTTCCTTGTAAAAGTACAAACATTTTTTTGAGTGATGCAGTGGGCATGTATGCAACCAATGATCGTTCCTCCCACGTGGCTGTACAGAGATCACGTCCACCACGAACAACAGCGTCCTCCCTAATCTCCACTTCAACTCCTCGACGTCTGATCAGAAACTTCCTGTGCCCAGGGCTCTCCAATGCTACACGACTACTTCGTGGCGAGACCAGCCGTTTGTAGGCTATTGTTTGCCGTCATCTACATATCTGAGCATAGGTCATTTGTTCGCGTGATGCCACCTTCTGTAAAAGCTCCTCCTCGTTTTAGGATCACCTTCGTGTAATTTCGGGGCACTCCGCTGCAAAATATTCACTATCATCAATTCGCGGTTTCTTCAAACTTTTTGAATCAAACCTTTATAAAATCACCCGCATGTAAGAGGCATTGTTGTATCCTAAATATGCCATTTAACAGAAGCGTTTTATACTTGCGTTAACATAAAAGTACCTTCCTTACATTTGGTTGAATTGAACTGTTACTTGTATTCTATTTATAAATTATAATATTTCAGTTATTATTGATATGAATGAGAACAGAGAGAAAATAGGTGTTTTTGTAATGGCTGGTAAAAAATAGTATTCATGCAAAATATTATTAAACTGGTGGTACACGTATGCAGGGTTTTGTCCCATTGGAGACATTTTCTAGACTTGGTTAAGCTGTTTTGCATGAGGCCGAGTAATATCCTGGAAGTAGAATATTAGCATGGCCTTTCGTAACAGCAGCCAAGCTTGTGACTGTAGCTATATAAACTATATTTAGTTTATTTATCGCAAAATTTATTATTATTCCTGGAAATAAACAAAATTAAAGCGTTTCTTTCCAAAAATTGTGTTTGCAGAGCTTGTGAATCTAAATTACAGGGCTCCGTGTGTATAGGCTATTCACAGTAAAGTAAGAACTTTTGAAAGCTCTCTCAGTTGGAATAAAAGTCACTAATATATATTTTATTTTAGCCTTATACGTTAACTTCCGATTATACACTGGGTTTATTACTAACATGACAATATTAATTTTAAAAGGTGACTGTAGGATAAAAATGGCTGAAATAAAAAAAGTAATTAGGGCCTTAAAAGAGTCCACTTTATTGTGAACAGTGTATAAATGAAATTAGTAACCCACTGTTTTTGTCAATCCAAGATAGGTATTTTAAAAAAAGTTCTTAAATTAACTAAATTAATTAATATTTTCTCTGCGGTCGAAAATTCCAATAAACCTATCCGAAGCGTAATTGTAGAGTAGCACCTGGAAGATCTCGTAGTTGCTGGACTCTGCCGGCATTCCCCTTAATGTCAAGTCTTCTTCAGAATCTTCCGTATCTAGGCTCTCGGACCTAAGGTACATCACATACAGTCCTCCATGCACCATTACACCACGCGATAGTCGAAATTAAACAATTACCCGCGCTTGTAGCCCGTAGAGACACTATTATTAACACATAAGGCACGTCTTCACACACATCGGGCAGTCTGTATACACTCTTGGACTCGGTAGCATTGTTCTGAAATTCAGTTTAAAAACTTAACGAGGTCAAACCCACAGGGTCGGAGTCCGGCTTGCCGGGAAACAATATTGCAAAAAATCCCTTTAACTTACATACTCAAATATAATTGCGGGAAATTAGTGCCAATCACGAGAGAGCTATGCCACAAATGAAAAACCATACCATGCGTTTCCACAACAGTTAGCAATAAACTGAGCTTGGACCCGTGGCTGTACAGTAACCACTTTTCAATGTTTACGAAAGTCTCCCAAATAAAATTTCTGATTGTAAATCTAATTTTCCTTTAAATTAAATAATAAATAGCTGAAATCATTAATGCGGTAACTATAACATGCAGTAAAACCGAAAATAATTAAATATTACGTGAGACAATCACTGAAAATAAGCCTGCTAATACGAACTGGTAAAAAGTCATTTTCAAAGTAGTTGCAGACAGCACCACCAAATTTAGTGTGATGCATTTGTGGCAAAAACAAAAAATTTACAAAGGTTAAGTTAACAGCTTAGACAGTGTTATAGGGAGCGTGCGAACGAGATATTCTTAGTTGGTGGCGCCCCTAGCGGAGACGGAGGTAGAAATGAGTAGGAGAGAACGACAAGCGGGTACATTACAGATAGCTGTACACAATGACGTCGCTGGGAGATACGTGTGCTATTATTTCCGAAGTATTTTACCAAACACAATCTTCGTCCAACTTCGGAATGCCCACATTAAAGTAAGGACGAAATTTAAACGATAGTAAGGGCATATTTGACGATAAATACATTTTAGGGCGTGAAATACATGACAAGTGTTTAGAGAAATGAGTCTTCACAAGCCCCTTTAAAAAGTCATAATTCAAGCAATTAATGTCTTTGCAACACGATTTTGCGGTATATCACGTAAACGTGGTTTTAATATGGCGCTTATTAAAATTTGATGTTTTTAAATTCTCTGAACAAGTATTGGATTATTTGAAGTGAAAATATGGCTTTAAAACTCCCGTTTCCTGAGGCCTTTGCGTAACGTTGTTCCACCTGCAGTAATTCCATGCCCCTCAGGGACTCGGCCTCTATAGACTGTTCACGGTAAAGTGAGCACTGGATACTTTCTCCTCCCAGAAATTTTTGTTATCCTTTAATGGCCTTTTAAAATAAATATTTTCGTGTAAGTAATAAACACAGTGTGAAAAACCAACCGCTTTCGGAAGTTAACGCCTTAGGCTAAAATAAAATATATTAATTGACTTTTATTCCAGATGCGAGGGCTGTCAAAAGTGCTCACTTTACCGTGAATTCCCTATAACTAGAGCCACGAGTATTTCCCGAATTCATTCCGAGATGACGTAGACTCCAAACACTTGTTCTTTTCTCCTGCTGTTGTGAGTGGACGACAGTTCTTTATACACTCCCTTTTTAACTGCGAGCCAGTAATAAGCAGGAAGTAGTAGTGTGAGTGAGTGTTTAACAGTCCTGTACAGATACCTCACATGATAACAGCAACCAATAAGCAAACGATCATGCCTCGAGTGTATAGAGGGCTGTCCAGCCTAGCTTGCTGCCAACTCAATCCGCGAAATACTCGGGACTCTACGTATAACTCCTATCACACTTAATTGTTAGCCTTGCCCTACGTCACAGAGCAGATAACTACACAGAGGCGAAATGGCGTGGCAGCTCCTTCGATGTGGGCGTACTGACTTCTCTAATCGGCTGCGCGAAGCTCTGAGAACGGGCATTGTGTCTGATTGGCTACTGCGTGCTGCGAAATGTTCCCTATTGCTTGGAGCCGCCAGCTGTCGAGTAAGTTATGAGACGCTGATTGACGATTAGCGTTCCAACACTTTTCTGGCCACGAGGCCATTTTGCTGGCGTGTGTGTGTGTGTAGTTCAAGTTAATACCAACTGTTTCAATTCTGTGTTCTTTAAGAAGGTCTATACCCGTGTCTATGGCGTGCCGCTCGCTCCCCGTACTTTATTTTCTGTAGTTACAAATTTACATGTTCTATATTTAAGGGGAAAATATCACGAAAATGTCAATAAAGGCTGTTCACGATAAAGCGAGAACTTTTGAAATCAACCTTAGAAAAATTTCACTGCCGATTCCTGCATATATTTCAACGAGCGTACTCATTGAGTGGCATGCGCCCGTTAAAGTTGGTAACGAAGGATGGCAAGTAGCTCCATATCTTAACGTCGAATAAAAAGTGTTAAGTTAACATTTGTGATAATTTAAATTATATATTTTGCTTTATGTTTTTGTAATGCACCAGTGTGTGAAAATTATCAGATTTATAAAATGTTTACATTTCTAATAATTTCACAATATTACTTGACCGGCGCTTGAAAAAAGTGATAAGTCTCATGGCAATGTTAATTTTACATAGGCGGAAGAATAAGAATACACAGCGTGCATGCAAGTAATTACTGAGCAAGGTTTCAAAAGTGCTCATTTTACCTTGAGTATCCTATAGTTTTGTTCTTAGTTGGTCGTGTACAGCTTGTCCGTTTTTTTTACGCAGTTTTCGTGCTTGCACGCGCAATATCGTCGAGTGGAGAGATTTATGCTGCTCTGAACCAGCGGTATCTCGTGAACTGTTGCGAGGTAAGCTGTGTTTTGCAGTATGCTATAAATAATCGTTTGCTAGTTTACATATCGGCCACTTAAACGTAGTAGTGAATTTGACGTAACAGCACGTGTGTAATGGGTACCTCGCAGCTCCTTCGTGAGTGGCCGCAGTACGTTGTGTTTTTTCTCCCAGCACCACTCTGGTTACTGATTCCTGCTGCGTGCGCTGAGTGTGTACAGCACTGAGCAAGCATCAGATTGCCTTGCAACACTTCACCACACCCCACTACTCTTAACATCGACGTTTTGACAGCCGAGGAGCGTGAAGCAAGGTGAGTATGGAGCAGCACCGGCATGAAAGGGCGGGAGAAACGGGTGATCCCCGATAGTAGTAGGGAAATGGGAAGTTGAGCGCAAGGACGTGGGGGGTCGGAGCGGAATCCGGGGGAGCCGCTATATTGTTACGTCACCCGACCGCCATCTTGGATGTCATTGACCTTTACCACAGACCCGTGTGGGCTTTGACCTTGATCTTGACCCCGTCGACCTTTGATCTAAAAAAACCTTTAAAATTCCAAAAAAATCCTCTAAAAATTCTAAAAAATTCTTAAAAAAACTAATAAATGTATTACATAAAATAATAAAAAATAACTTAAAAAATAATTTTAAAAGTTATTAAAAGGATTCATAGAAATTACCCATTTTTTCCAGAAATGCTGACAGGGATCAGCGACTCCGGTGACTTGGATCAGTGACCTTGACCTTTGACCTTTGACACTGAAAATGAAAAAATTCAAAATTTTTAAAAATAATAAAAAAATCACAAAAAAATTAAAAATAGACAAAACAATTTATAAAAAAATATTATTAAAAATTTAATAAAAGAAAACCATTACAACTTTTTCCCTTCTCCCTAGGAATTCCCCTTTTTCCCTAAAATATTTTCCTTAAAAAATTGATTCAAAAATTTGTTTTCAAAATTTACTTTTTCTAAGGTCTCCCTCCACGCCGCCAATTACTCACCTTCGTTCGAATCTAGCAGACGACTGACTTCCTCGCACCCACTCCCTTCACCCATACCCATTCCGCCATCTTTATTTTTTCGTTCGTAATTTGGTTGCATGCTACTGGAGGAGGTAGACATCTTTGTTTATATGTTACTGGATGCCACCATATTTGTTTTTCGTTTGTCATTGGTTTATACATTAATGGAGGAAGCCATTTTGGTAGATGACCCTCATATTGGTATACATCACCCATTCACCATCTTGGAAGACAATGCCCAATATGAATTTACTTTTGACCTGTGACCTTGAACATAAAAACTCTAGAAATAATACATAAAAGTCAACTAGCATACTACATTACAGGTTACGACCACCATATTAGATGCTGACTACGTCAACCTTCACCCATGACCTTATTGACCTTGTAAACAAAAACTAAAAAAAAAATACATAAAAGTCAACTTGCGTAATACATTAGAGACTACTACCACCGTATTAGATCCAGGCTAGATCGACCTTGACCCGATGATCTTGAATGACCTCGAACTTGAATGACCAAAACTCGAGTAAAATCTACGGGAAGAGGCAGAAGCTAGTCGAGAGGATTCCCCTTCCACTCAGCTGCTGTCAAACTAAATCTCTTGGCTTACCACCCTACTGCTTACAATATACAAGTGTGCAATCTTTATGGCGTCATATTGACTTTGAACAAATACTACTGCACCATTAATACATTGTGCATACACCGACCAGCCAATCACCACGTTACCACACGATTGCAGCTAACCAATCACATGTGAACATTGAGACATTACACACAGGCAACAGATAGGTAGGCTTTAGATGCAAGTTTCTTGATCACATTAGCATGCAGTTATATCTTTAACAGTTTCTTCCAGACAAGTTGTTCGCTCACCTATAAATCATGGTCACATTTAAAGTAGACAACTGACTCATGTTGTCGGACCGACCCCCTCACAAGACTGACCCCATTAACCCCATCGAACCCATTCCCTCCATCGACCCCATCGACCCAATTGATCCATAATGACCCATGACCCATGATGACCCCTGATTGCGGTACTGACTCCTAATGACCGCAAAACGACCCCTAAATGACCCACAATGACCCATTTGCTGAGCAAAATGACCCAGGCACATTGGTCGATGCGCAACATGGACTTTGTACTGAACAGTGCAGCACCACGACAGCCCACCACCATGCTACTCGATTGGTCGTCGCATGAAAAGGACTCTTCGTGTGGATAACCCCCTCATACCGACAACCATCTTTTTTTTTTTAACGTTGGTGAAAACTCGATCGCAGTATCAAAACAGGCGACAACTTGTTAGCGACGATGCAAATCACAGCCCCATGCTCGTCGAGGTCAAAAGGCAACCCTTCATATTAGCAATTAATCTTCGCGGTATGGAAGTACTCTGAGAAAACCCAAATACTAGTTCGCCCCGGAAGAAAATACTAAAGTCCTATTATATATAAAAACAATATACATAATTATGTATATAGTCCATTCCCCATTGGAAGCAACTTTCTCGGAGCCCTGGTAAATATCTACTTGCAGGCCCGTTTCGTATCCTTCCGCCAAATGTAAACAAACATTGCCATGTGACTGTCATGTAGCATCTGTCAAAATCAATGTTTACATTCCATTGTGTGTATATATGTCCGTATACTTTCTCTACATCAAAAATTAACATTGAAATGTGACTTCTACTTTTATACCTGTCAAATGTGTTGTTTACTGTTTACAGCTTTTCAAAGAAGTCTGTCATATTCCAAAAACAATTCCGTATGAATATTCACAGTTTAAGACTCTGATATTATTTAGGTCAGCTTTATGGTATTTAAAAAATGCCATAATTGACGACAGTTCTTACGGTTATTTTACATTTACATATTTGTTTGCCACGACATAGCTCAATACATGTAATGCATGTTAGTATTTTGCCACGACTGTGTTTAACACTGTTACAACTGCGAGGTAAAGGGCTGTACTAATAATCCTGTTGTTACTGATATGTGTTGGGTAATTTCTTTAAAAGGACGACCTCAGTTGGAATAAATATTAAAACGGAGGAACAGCCAGTGAAAAAGGCACATTAAATTCTAGCACACAACTCGTGTTGCTAATTTTTGTTATACAAACTTTAAAAGATATCGGTGAACAGGCACACAAATAAGCCTACGAAAACTTTTATTCCGCTCATATTTCTATTTATTGCTACTTACTGTTTATCAGGTTTATTGAAATTTATCGGGCTGGGCTTAGTATTTTTCTTCTGGGATTGTGGAAAATTACGTTACACGACTGTGTTTCAAACCTCTTAGGGCAAAGGCACAACGTTGTGATACATAAACAGACGCGAATGTAAATAATTAACTTCGTCATGAAAACAGTTCACAATTAAAATGCATAAATAGTGCTAATCAAATATCTGAAATCATGCACACACAGGGCTAACATATCGACCACGATGCACAAAGGCACGCCATTTCACAGACGCAATGATTAACGAAACACACGTCACTGTATATTTATTACTGCCGTGGAAACACAGATTTATCACAACATCGTAACTTGCCTAGGTTGCCTAGGAAGGTTTCAAAAACACAACGTCTACAAACGTGATGTGATAATTTGAAGAATTTTTCGGAATAAGAATAATTTACGTTTCATTTGGCAAAACGTAACACGCCATGTCATAGCTCGCCATGTCTGTCAACTTTACATAGTAACTGCCCCACCTTCATATATAAAAAATTTAAAATAAGTATTCAAACATTAAAATCTCTTTTCAGTTGTTAATTACAAATTCAAAAAACATTATTTTGCTGTAATAAGTATGAAATATGCTACAATTGAAAACATGTATAATTGTTATACATACTAGAGAAGTGAAATTTCCCGAGAGTGAAAGAGACGAAGAAAGAGAGAGAGAGAGAGAGAGAGAGAGAGAGAGAGAGAGAGAGAGAGAGAGCGACAAACCTCGCCCAGCATATAGTTTTTCAGTTGCTTTCTCACTCGATAAAACAATACTGTACCATTACGGCCTACTCACGATATTTTCCGCTGTTATTTTAAACTGTAAAAATGAGATATGTTGCCATCGGGGCTACCTAGCTATTTAAATATTTCAATAGGCTCCGTTTAATTTACAAATTGTATACTAAAAAAACGAGGTTAAAATAGTATTTTTAATGTGCACTATTTCTTACCGGCCGTTGCCAACATGTTGCTGCACTCGCTGTCGTTAATTCATATTAAATAAAGAAATAAGTATTACAAGTTATAGAAGATATTAAGGCAGAGGTTCATTTATTCAATAATACAGTAATCTAAAGATAACCACAGTGTTATATATTTGTGGAATACAGGTTATTGAAAAAACAGATTGACATGTTATGCCTAGAGTGGTTTTTCAAACGTTGATTTTCATAAGTCGCTTTCAATTGGGAATGGACTATAATTATATAAATATGTATAGATATATAAGTATGTAAATACAAAATTATTTAAATTTAATTTATACATAGTTATGTATATAAATATGTTAATATAGATATTCAAGGTTATGGGGTCAAGGTCGAGGTAGTCAGCATCTAATATGTTGCTGGTAGTCTCTAATGTATTATGCTTGTCAAATTTTATGTATTATTTCTCAAGTTCTTTATTTTCAATATCATGGGGTAAATATAAAGGTAGTCAGCACCTAATATGGTTGTGGTAGACTGTAATGTATTATGCTTGTTGACTTTTATGTATTTTTATCGAGTTTTTATTTTCAAGGTCATTCAAGGTCATGGGGTCAAGGTTGACGTAGTGAACATCTCATATGGTGATGGTTGTCTGTAATGTATTATGCAAGTTGACTGTTATGTATTTTTTCTCGGATGTTTACTTTCAAGTCATTCAAGGTAACTGGGTAAAAGTTGAGGTTGTCAGCATCTAATATGGTGATGGTAGTCTGTAATGTATTATGTTTTTACGTTTATGTATTTTTTCTCGAGTTTTTATTTTAAAGGTTACAGGTCAAAGATCAATTGCTATTGGGCATTGTCTTCCAAGATGGTGGATGGGTGATGTATGCAAAGATGGTGGTCACCTACCAATATGGTGGTCGCCTACCAAGGCTCCAGTAATGTATAAAAAATGACAAACGAAATACAAATATGGTGGTATCGAGTAACATTAACAAAGATGGCTGCCTCCTCCAGTATCATGTAAACATATGACAAACGAAAAATCAAAATGGCGAAATGAGTATAGGTGAGGGGAGTGGGTGTGAGGGAGTCAGTTGTCTGCTGGATTCGAAAAAAGGTGAGTAATTGGTGGTGTGGGGGGAGACCTCAAAAAAATGTAACTTTTTAAATTAAAATTCTTATAAATTTTTCGGAGGGAAATTTTTTTTAGGGAAAAGGGGAATCCTGAAGGAAAAAAGAGGGAAATGGCTGCCGGCTTTAAAGCCTTTTTAATTAAGAAATTTTTAATATAAAATTTTATAAAAATTAATTTTTAAACGATTTTTTTTATTTTTAAACTCTCTTAACTCAAAATTTTTAATAATACCCTTTTAATAATTTTTTAAGTCCCAATTTTATTTCTCTGAATTTTTTGTTATTTTTTTGGATTTTTTCTTTTTATAAGTCAAAGGTTAAATTCAAAGGTCATATGTCCTGATCCCGGTCACCTGGTTCGGAGTCACTGATTCCAGTCACGGGAGTCGCTGATCCCTGTCAGCATTTCTGGGAAAAATGGGTCATTTTTGTTGATCCTTTTAATATTTTAAAAAATAATTTTAATAATTAAAAAAAAATTAATAACACATTTTCTCTGATTTTTTGAAAATTTTTCTAAATTTTTTGAGGATTATTTTGGATTTCTTTAAGGTTTTTAATTGCTTTTTGAGTTCAAAGGTCCACGGACTCAGGATCAAGGTCAAAGGTCACACGGGTCTGGGGTAAAAGGTCAATGACATCCAAGATGGCGGTCGGGTGACGTAACAAGATGGCGGCTCCCCCGAATCCGGATCCGACGCTCCACGCTTTCCGTTCAACTTCCCATTTCTCTACAACTCTCGAGGAAACCTGCTGACCAGCGGCATCGTCCAGCACGACGATGCCGCTGGCACGGTTGGAGTACAAAAATTTTCAATAATACGAAACAAATTTAAGTGTTGTCTACCACCAATAGTTTGTTGCATTTTAAATTTTTGAAATTTTCGGGAAACACGTTATGTTCAAATTTTGTTCACGAAACTATGAAATAAAAAAGTTATTAACTTCATAAATTTTGGCTACTAAACAAGTCGTACTTTATTATGTTACCAACTCCTACCAAATTTCTTCAGACATTTAAAAGTTATATTTAAAAAAAAAAGTTAGTATTTTCTGTCTGCGATGTATGATCATTCAAAAACTCTCGGAATGTGTGGAATTTACCAACATGAGCATTAACGAGATGTCAGCGGTTTAGTGAAAATTTGTTATATATATATATATATATATATATATATATATATATATATATATATATATATATATATATATATATATATATATATCTCTTCACTGAGGTTGGAGTCACAATCATCCGTTGCATCCGTCAGTCGCCCGTACGTTAGTCATCCGTCTGCGTTTTCGTCAGGCAGTTAAAAGCGATTCACAACAATCCGCCGTCCGTCAACCCTTGTGTATCGCAAATTTTCAGTGTGACAACTTAACATCGCGATCTTTCTTTAATTGGAGATATATCATTGTTGGAAATACATTTTCGATAAATAAATATTTCTGGGAAATAATTTTTTTACGTAATAAGAATTTGAACACTTAACATTAAAAAGTTCTGAATTTATTACCAAAGATAAATAAACACAGATCCACCGTCTTGCATTATATTTCAAAGTGTGTATTCATGTGTGAGGAATGTCGTCAGAAGGCGGTGGCTCATCCGTCCGTCCATCGAAAGTTTAAGTTTGGAAAATATTTTTTAAAGGATATACGGATACAAAAATAAATTGCGCCCTGCGATTGGTTGAAGATGACGTGACCGCGGGACGGACGGGCGACTGTCGGATGCGACGGATGGTCGCGAGTCCAGCTTTACACACTCGAGTCGTTCTCGACGGTTCTGTCGGCAGAAAAGCACTTCGGGGCACGGATACTGGCTACCGCGCAGCTGTCTTGAGCATTCTTATGGCTTTTTTTCTTAACCCTTTGAGGACGGCACAATTTACTAGCACCGATGACAAATTTGAAGGGAGCTCCCTATTTGTACACTACAGCAATATGTTGTATCTTATGTTTCCACTTACCATTGCCCTATTGGCCCTGGCTATACCGGAAACGCATACTGTACTCAGCAACGTTTATTATTGGCTGGCCGTCGACCAATGAAGTCACGCCTTGGCTGTGCAACAATCAATGTGTCACGATAGAAGTAACAAGTTTTACAATGCATCGTGTTCGTTTGGAAAATTATTGAAAAATAGAGACCTGAAGAATTCGCGGATTCATTTTGGGACAAGATAGAATGCAAAACACGCGCGTTTATATAAATTTACCCATTGGTTCGCACGGTGTTTGGCACCTCATGAAGAACGCCAGTACACTCATCGTCTTCCACTGTAACAGCAGACAACTGATGATTAGAGACACGAAAAATTCGCGGATTCACTATGGGACAAGCTAGAATTGGAAACCTCTTACATTTGTGTCATATTTTCTATTAGTCCACGCGTTGTTTGACACCTACTGGAAAAACCCTGGGCCTATGAAAAGCCAACAACAAAATGCACGCCCAATCGTCATTCTCCACTGTGGCAGCAACTAACCAATGGGCAATCGATATCAGAACGGTTGCACATAAGACCGTGGAATTTAGCCTGTAGGTCGTTGAAGTCGCGAATTTTTCAGGTCACTGCTCATTTTTAGTTGATATCTGCATATGTGTACAAGAGACTGTAGAGTTTAGCCTGTCAAGTCATTGATTTCGCGAATTTTTCAGGCTTCTATTAAAAAGGACAATTTTATTCTTACAAACTGTAATGTTGACTAGTTATAATTTTTGCATAGATTCCAACAAAGTTTAGCGGAATAGTAAAACTATAATAGTTTGAATTTTGTCTTCGACAGCAAATAAATTTCGATATAAACATAGCCCCGCGTATGTACGTGCATACTCGTGTAAGCGGGCGCGATACACGGACGATATACGAGCAAGGGGGAAGGAGGGGCGTGTGAGCTCGTGGCCGGGAGATTCGCACCCTCGCCACGTCACGCCCGCGGGCGCCCACTTGAAAAGGGAAGAGGGGGGGGGGGGGTGGTGAGGAGGGTCCGCCGCGATCACGTCGGAACTCGCGGCCAACGTCGGCGCGCCTTCTTGTTTACCATACGGAAGTGGTACCTTCTGCGACGAAGGTCCGCACGCCCCTTCCTTCCAGCTCCCGCCCCGCTTCATTATTCAAACGAGCCGTTCCCGCCACCCGTGTTTGCCTAATGTAAACGAGCTTCTAGCCCCGGCCAGGGCGCGTGACCGTGGAGGGGTTTTGATTGAAGGCTTGTTGGCGCATCTCCCTCCGATCGCCCGAGCGCGTGCTGTGTGTTTCGTCGACTCGTGCACCATTCACGTACACTGTTAAAACTCCCAGTCACAACGTCCCGTAAATAGAGACCTGAACATTTTCGCCGATTAATTTTGGCACAAGCTACAATTGGAAAACTCTTACGGTTGTGTGCTCTTTGCCATCGGTAGAGATAGGGAAATTTCGCGAGTTCAGTGACCTGTAAGCTAGACTCCACACCCCTGTGTACACTAGAGCCTCAGATGTTTGTCAATTGGCTGCTGCCTCAGTGTTACCTCACACCTGGCAGTAAGGGATTCGCTACTTGTTTCCTTGCAAGTTTGCTATTGGCTCAGGATCGTCCAGGGCGTGTATAGTAAACTATGATCCAATTGCAAAGTTGAATTCACTTTATATGTGTTTCGAGCCTATCTTGTCCCGAAGTGAACTCGCGAAATTTTCCTATCCCTAGCCATTCGTCCACGCGTCATTTGTAGCGCCACGAGTATTTCGTGAATTCATTCGGAGACGAGGTAGACTCCAAACACTTGTTCTTTTCTCCTACTGTTGTGATTGGACGGAAGTTCTTTAGACACGCCTCGTTCAACTGTGAGCTAGTAATAAGCAGGAAGCAGTAGTGTGAGTGAGTGTTTAGTAGTCCTGTACTGAGGCCTCACTAGATCACATCAACCAATACGCAAACGATACTGTCTCGAGTGTATAGAGGGCTGTCCAGTCTAGCTTGCTGCCAACTCAATCCGTGAAATACTCGGGGCTCTAGAAATTGGCATCTGCATAATTGCACGTAAGGCCGCATAGTCTGGCCTGGAGGTCGTTGAACTCGCGAATGTTTCAGGTCCCTGACCATAAAGGCTGTTCACGGTAAACGGAACACTTTTGAACGCACTGCTTAAGATCTACTTGTATACACATTGTGTTTTCTTCCACCAAATCTCAAGTTAGCTTTCCTATGGGCCTTATCACTTTATTCATGCGTGGGTCAAGTGAAACTGCGAAATTATTAGAAATGTAAGCATTTTATAAATCTGTTAAATTTTGCACTTCGACGAATTAAAAAAAAGAAAACAGAAAACGAAATAAATAATTTAAGTATTCACAAATGGTTACTTAACACATTTTATTCGACGGTAAGAGAATGAACTACTTACCCTCCATTGTTACAATCTTTAATGGGCGCATGTCTTTCAGTGCGCCTGTAGATAGGAGCAAGGTTGATTTCAGAAGTGCTCACTTTATCGTGAACAGCCTATACCTGGAAAGTGGCAGACGAAGTACCTTCAATAGTCGGCAATAATCTACATATATAGACTATTCACGATTAACTGGTCTTTCGAAATCAAACTTATAAAAACGCCAACGTTCCTACCTGCATTATATTTCAACTGGCACACTGTGACTTGCATGCACCCAGAGAAGTTGGTAACGATGGAGGGAAAGTAGTGTTAGGTAAACATTTGTGAATAATGAAGTGATTTTTGCTGCTTTCTGTTGTTTTAATGTATGTATGTGTAAAAGTAAAAAAAATTGTGAAGTATTTACTTCTCTAATTATTTCGCACCTTCACTTGGCCGACGCACGAATAAAGTAGTCAGGCACATGTCAGTGTTAATTCTGCATGTGGTGGAAGAATACACTATGTCCATGCAAGTAGATCTTAAACAGGGTTTTCAAAAATGCTCAGTTTACAGTGAACAGTAATTACACAGACGAAAACAATAGCCACATAAGGTAAGTCTATAGCGTGTGAGAGATATCGCTTGCGATCAGGCGAGTTTCAGTGCACTCTTTTCGCGGGAAGTTGAACCGGCATGCTGAATATTCATTATTCATCTTACACGTGTGTGTATGTCGATGCATTTGACATTTCAATACGAGCTCACGCAGATCGGAATCTTCAAATGATATTTCACATACAAGCGGTCGATCATTTGAATTATTTCTTGTTTTTCAAAGTTTGTATGGTATTTTACCCACACAGCCATGTGTAAATGAGGACTTCCCCGTCACTGAAACTCTACACCCCACCAGTAATCGACAACTTGTCTACCAAATACATCGTGATTGCTAGTGATTCGTTAGGCTTCGGACAGACACCTCACAGACACCATATCGTACATACAAACAGCTGAAGTTAAATAAAATGTTGTAATAATGTGGCTGTGTTTGATTTGATTAGCAGCAACAGTTTGTGAGACTATCGGCTGTTTATAGTAAAGTGAGCACTTTTTAAGGCCCTCCCAGTAAGCATTAACCACTAATAAATATACCTTATTGCAGCTTCAGGCATTGCATTTCGAGGGTGGTGAAACACTGTGTTTATTGGTCTCTTTGCAATATTTATATTAAAAAGCAGCAGGAAGATGGAAAATGAATGAAAGGAAAAATTTTGAAGGGCCTTTAAAAAATGTTTATTATACCGTGAACAGCCTATACGCAACGTAGAGTAAACAATGAATGATGTCTCCCACAACATGTGGATGCACTTTTCTGCTGTATACAGTTACGTCATTAAATACACCACTGGGGCAACGTACAATATACCGAGTGATTCGAAACAACACCGACCACGCTTAGTATTTCGTGCGGGATGGCAAACCGATCGTTTTTCAAAAGGGGGACCCATATCCGGAAAAGCATGAGCGCTGTGGGGTTGTCAAAGTTTGACAAAGCTAAGGGTACGGTGATGGGTATACGTTACACATTGTATCACTAAACCACCACCAACCTAACAAGAAAATCACATTGTTCGACAAAATTACGAAATTGGTTAGAACCGTCGAACCCCTACGGAGTCTAAATCGGCAGTGCAGAGATTGACACACATGCTGTAGTGTGCTGAGTAGCTCAGTCGCTGGGTGTAATCGTGCTATAAGCCGATCAATATAAAGCCTGCCAATCAATATAACACCGGAGAAAATATTCGAGAGGCGTCAGATCTGGTGAACGTTGCGGCCATGCAACCGACCAGCACCACAACGCCCAAACCACGCATTTCCGGACATGGGTCCCTCCTTGAATAATGAACGGTTTGTCGTCCCATACAAGATACTAAGCTCTGTCGCTGCTTTGAATCATCCGGTATAAACCACAATGCGTGAAAGTGTTAACTGTACATTTCTGTAAAAATGTTCCGTGAATATATGTAAGATTTTAACCATAAAGCAAGATAAAGATACGAAGCTCAATGCTATTTTGGTGGGTCCTTATTTTCCTCCACGTTTGTGCTATTAGGTAGAATTTGCTGCCAACCGTACACCTCTTAAACATAATTATTTCAATTTTCAGACAGACGTTTTAGTTACTGCTAATAACAATTTGTTAAAAATGGTATAACTAAATGCTGTATTTACAAACGGCAAGATGGAATAAATGTGTGTTTAACAATTGATGGTAGAGAATACATAGGTTGGCTAATCTGTTAACTGCATAATCGTTTATTAATATGCTAACTGCACGTACATATTTATTTCTTAAAAAAATATAATTGTCACTGATATCAATAACTCTTGTACCATTTATTCTTAGGCAATCAGCATTTGAAAATTCAATAAAGCTCAATTATTCCGATTCCTGCAATCGGTTGCAAACATCAACTCCGCCTTCTCCAGCAACGAACATAACAACGGAAACAAAACAAGTGAACAACTCAACGCTCAGGTGCTGACAGTGCACCCCTACATAAAAATTATATATTTTATGAATGACGATGAGAATAATTAAATTTAACTTACTTGTTAATTAAGTATATTTGGAAATAAAATTATATTGTTTATAAAATACACAGCTGTATTTATTAAAGAGCATTATTTTCATTTTTCAACCGTTGGCGAAGTCATTGTACCTAATAATTTAGTGGCCCACGAAATGCCTATAGAGCTTCGACCTTCTATGGTTTTAACAGCGTACCTCTCGGACTCGCAGTTTCGGTACGTCTTCACGTCTCCCCTGCCTGTACAGTGGTTTCACATCGCCCGCTCCTAACGTGTACTTTACGTAAATACATAACGACGCGGGCACACGGGCACCCCGTGTTTTTACAGGCGGATTCGTGAACCCGCGAGCTGCCGGGTTTGAAGGGGAGGAAGGCCTCGTATTTGGCGATACCCTCTGGGCCGATCATATACATTCGAAATTACGCTTTAACCTTTGCCATTCCCCGTCGAGCAGTTTTATCCTCCTGCGAGCACCGTTTGGAAGTTGTGCTGCCCTCGAGGTTGGAATGCGGCAAATCTCTTCTCGAAGGGGGTAGATTTCTCTGGATTCCACGGGGCGTACGCGAAAGGCGCCACTTAAAGAACCTCTGATTGGAGCGCGAACTCTGTTCCGTTAGTGCATTAATGATCGTCAATATTCCATCACTTCTACGTAACAATACTAGTTTGAGGTAATGTATTCTGTTTAGTGTTCTTTGTATACCCTCAGGAAAAACATTACATAATATCCTGCATGCACGTTTCTGATGGTGGAATTGTCTGACCTCGTGTCCTTTCATTGTTTTTCAAGGCCGTGTAGATTATTAGTTCTGTTTAGGTTGTTACGTATCCCTCAAAGTATCCGTTCTACATTAAAGGAATATGCCGCAAAGTCTGTTCAGTTAAAGTGTAAGTTGAGTTGAGAGATTTGGGCGGCTCTTAAGTGTGAGGTATCGAGAGCCGAAGGGAGGAAGCGAGGTGTGAATGGAGCAGCGCTGGAATGCAAGGGCGGGGAAACGGGAGATCCCCGAAAAAACACGCCGACCAGCGGCATCGTCCGCCACGATTTCCACTTGCGGAAATCCAAACGTGACCTGGCTGGGGTTTGAATACGGTTAATCTTGGTGGGAGGCGAGCAGTCTAACCTCTCAGCCATCGCGGTCCCGTTAATGTGTAAGTAAAATTTAAAAAAATCAGTTAGGGCTAAACTTATGCCCACGTCAATGGAATCAACATGTCATTTCGTATCCGTGTACTTACTCTGTTATACGATTGAAGAAAGAAAGAAGAAATACAGAACCCAACATAACTGATATCGACGTCTCAACTCGGATTTACGTTGAATTATTGTAACCGTTAACCGAATCAAAATTTCAACTTCTACAGGCGTGACATTAACATTAAATTATTGGGAACGTAAACCGATTTCAAATTTTATTTTGTGTTCTTCGCTTGTCTCTCTCACCGATCGAATGGGTTTATAATAAACAGGCGCTTCGGGACTTTGTCGTTTAAGGGGGAGAAATCCCACCATTTTAGATTAAAAAAAGTTTTGTTTTGTTTTTAAATATAGAATCTGTAAATTACGTTATGGAAGTTTATACTTTCATCCAAGATGGTGGGGATTCCTCCACCAAAAGGGAGGGGGGAGGGGTTCGATGAAAAAGTTCTTGTAGAGAATTCGACGCCCCATGTGTTGCAAATTTTATTTTTTATTTTTTTTATAAATTATGTCAGTATTTGCAAGCATACACATTGCTTCCTGTTCACATATTTTAACATTTATAGTCAATAGTTCCACCTGTATAAACATTTACTATTCAGCATTAATTGGCCTCAATTTTACGTAATTACACACATAGTATGAAACTTAATATACACGGGTGTCTTGCGGCGCCTCCATATAGTAAGGCCAGAGAGGGAGGGAGGCCGGTGTCTTGCTTGACCTCTCACATTTGCCACATCGTTGGTCATTGCCAACGTCTCTTCGAAAGCTAGGTCCTTACGGAAGGAACAAGAGACTTTGACAAAGAGACTCGAGGAAGGAAACGGTCATGGCATACAATAAAACACTCCCATCATTTGCTATTTGGGGACACGACGGAGAAACAGAAATCACTGTGTCTGGACCGGGAATCGAACGCGGGTCCTCCAGAATGAGAGTCCACGTGTTATATATATATACACACACACACGAATTTTAGTTTTAATTTGTACACTTACGTAGACAGGTTAAAGAGAGCCCCGTACTTCGTGATCATAGCCAGGTTTTGAAGATTTTAGTAACCCATTCGGTGCTCAGGAAATTTCCACTTGTGCCGTGGTTTTGGCTATGAAAATTTGAAAGTGGTTTGCAAATTTATGGCTTTTCACAGTGAAGTGAACACTTTCAAATGAAACCTTAAAAAAAAAACTATTACTACCTGTAACTATAGTACACACTCGAATGCAGGCTCCCAGTTACTGTACGTAGGCAAAGAATTGATAAAAAATAGTTCTAAGACTTGATGTTGTACTTGCATGTGTAATGTTTTAATCGAAGGCCTCTGAAATTAACGTTTCTAGTTTCATACAACTTTAGAGTCCGAATATGCACTTTAGAACTACATTAATGTTTCTAAAAATCCTACGCCACATCTTGGAATAGCGGATGCACAAAGTGAGAAGGTTCATGACCGTGTTAATTTTGCATGTGGCGGAAGGATACAAAATGAGAAGAAAAGCACATCCTAAGCTTACACATTTACGTATATAGCGCACGATTTTTTTTTTTTTTCGCTATCTAACACCACTATATTCGCATAACTGTGGACTTTCGGGAATACAGGCTTTCGGCGTGATTGAATTTCTTCGTGAGGTTAACTTTCTAGTCACTAACCCCTCCCACACCTCTTGCACTGCTTAAGAGGGTGTGTTGATGTGGTCAGACTACTTACCCACCACCACGGCGAACGGGGTTAGATTCCAGATGGCATCAAACATGGATTTTCGCTTATGGGGACAGGCGGCGTAAGTTAAATTTGACCATTTGGTTTTCTCGGGGTACTCGCTTCTCCTCCACGATTGCGTTCCTACGTTGCTGTCTCTATCTCGCTTCGCCCTCATCGACGCTGCCGAACTCCACTCTTTAAGCCAGAATTTTCACCACCACCCCATTTGCTAGTTTCTCCGATACTTTTGAATCTGATGGTAGACATTTACTGTAGTTAAAGACAAACGAATAGACTTGCAAGCCTACACGTAAATATGTTAGCAGCTCGATAGTCCGCATCAACTAGTTTTTACTGATCGTCGCGCCTTTGAGTATCGAATTTTATTCCAGACAGGTTGCTTATTATTTGGTCCTTGCTTTCTTGCAGGTTTTTTATTGACCCAGTGTCCTGCAGGGCGTGGATTCCGAATTTATATTCATTTACGAAGTACGTATCTGAAATGTCATTTGATATGCAAGCTTTTGACTCGACTAAATTGTTTGCAGACCAATCGCGAACGTTGCTCCTCATTGTCCCAGTGAAATGAGGTAGTAGGTTATATACACGTATGGCAACCAATAAGTAGAGGTCCGAGTATTTCGTGGATTGAGTGGGCAGCGAGCTAGGCTGGATGGCCCTCTAAACACTCGAGACATTATCGTTTGTTTATTGGTTACTGTGATCAAGTGAGGCCTCTGTACAGGATTGTTCAACACTCATTCACACTACAGCTTCCTGCTTATTACTGGCTCACAGTTGACCGGGGCGTGTCTAAACAACTGTCGTCCAATCGCAACAGTAGGAGAAAAGAACAAGTGGTTGCAGTCCACCTCGCCACCGAATGAATTCGCGAAATACTCGTGGCTCTCCCAATAAGGAAAGCAAACTGTTCTGTCACGTGTACAGTACGCTGAATTCTAGCAAACAGCCTGCTTTTCCCGCGAAAAAACCATCATCTCTAGACATGACCCTTAAACAGAGTAGGAATACAGAGGTGAAATGGTGGCATGTATTGCGAATTCCAGCCACACACGCCAGCAAAATGGCCTCAACGGTAAGCAATATGGCTAAACGTCGTTCACCAGTCCGGTTCTGAAGACTAATTTACTAGACGGCAGTTCGACCAATAGCGAATATGCCATATCTAGAGACATGCAAGATTCGCGTTATTGAGGACACGTTAAACTGCACACACATGTATCGTTGCAATAAGTTTGTCATTGGCCCATACTTTATGTGACACTCCCTGGGAGACTCTGCGCCAATAAATGAACACTTCTCGACTGTGTAGTCCAATCACTTGCAGTATTGTCAAAAAAGGAGTAACTTCACATCTATGCAGCAGCCAATGGAGAACCGAAGCCGGTTTGAGTATACGCAGCAGTGTGAGGTTTAGCCTGACGTCAAATAATAACGCGAATTTTGCAGGTCTCTAGCCATTACTAGGGATATGAAAACTTCGCGAGTTCAATGACCTGTAGGCTAGACTTCCCAGTCCTCTGCATACTGGAGCATCAGCTGTGTTGCTCATTGGCTGTTGGCACGTACCTGGCAGTTGGGATTCACAAGGTGTTTCCTTGCAAGTCTGCTATTGGCCCAGAAGGGTGCAGGGCGGGTATAATAAACTGTGATCCAATTGCGAAGGTGACTTCACTACATATGTGTTTGACGTATATCTTGCCCCGACATGAATTCGCGAAACTTTCCTATCCCTAGCCATAACACATAGTAAAGTAGAAATGAGAAAATAATCTTCGCGCAACTTTGAGAGAGGGAATGTAGGTGCGGCAGTGTAGAAGAGGATTCTCCCGAGCGCTCGCCGCTGGAGGGAGGGAAACCACGTGACACTGTTGGCGCTGTATATAGCCGCACTGATAACTAGAGCCACGAGTATTTCACTTGCGATCGTGTCTTCGAGGTGTGAGGAGTTCGGCCTGCCACTGTAGGATTTTTAGATTTTTGCGACACTTGAGGGTCTGCTCGTCGGCTGTTGGGTCTAAAAACCTGTCAGCAATCTCGAGCCTAGCCCCTTGGGGGTCAGCGGCGACAGACTCTTGCAGCGGATAGGTACACTTTATTTTTCCCCTCGTTTTTGCTAGGACACTTCCTTCCTTCCCCCCCCCCCCACATAACCTACTCCAGGTCCTGGATGGGCGTAGCTCTGTGGAGGGGGTTGGACTCCCCCATGAATCCCGTGAAAATCATGTAAAAAACACAAGCACCCGGTGCAGAGTTTTTTTATCTGAACCTCAACAATAGGTCTGTTGTTTTTTACGAGCCGGGAATTAAATTCCAGTTTTCCCCACTCCTCCTCAGACGGAGAATACGGCTCACACATGGAATTCGAGCTTCAGGGAAGCAATCTGAAAAGGCGCAACTCCAATGAGAACTCGGAGGATGCCAGAGCCGCTCTTCGTACTCAACTGAGCAAGAGACAAGCTACAGAAAACCTGGAGTACGAACAACAAACCCTGGTTGAGTCCAGGCAACAGGCAAAATGTGCCCCTGGCACGGCACTGGACGTGCAGCCTAACATTCCGGTTCGAAACCGGTACGCAGTTTTGAGGGAGCAAGTGACTTCCACCTCGATCCCCGGCTCTTCAAGCCAACCACCAAACCTGAACTTGCGCAACAATGTAAAACAAAGAAAACCAACTTTCCGCCTCGTGGTGCGAGACACAGGCAGGTACTCTTTCCTTGTAAAACAGCTCAGAACCATTCATCCCTCAGGCTTTACTATCAGCTTGGCCAGGAAGGGTCTGCACATTGTTGCAACCGACCTGCAAAAATATGAGGCCGCAACACACATGCTGAAAAACACAGGCATCCCATATTTCACATTTAGTACCAATATCGATCCACCACAGAAGGTCGTGTTTGATCTGCAGGCAGACACGGACCCTAATACCATCGCAGAGGAGCTAACACAGCGCGGGTATCAGGTGACTGAAGTGTATCAGTTTAAGTACTGGCAAGAAAACGAACTAGACCCCTCCCAATACTGGCTCGTACCACAAAACCGCTTCTGCGTCACTGCAGCAAAGAATGACTCTCTCGACCCTCTTATTTCTGTAACCCGGCTAAACATGACAGTTGTTCATCCCCGCCATTACCAGAGGAAACTCAGTGACGTACTCAATGTAAGCCCTGCCAGGCCCTGGATCACACAAAAAATGTTTGTCACCTCAACAAAGTCTGCCCACACTGCACTGGGTCACACACTCTGGATGCCTGTCCCCAGATAGCTGCTGCACCTAAATGCGTCAACTGCAATGGCGACCACCTTGCCAACTCCAAAGATTGTCCCAAAGTAATTGCAATCGTACAGCAGCGACAGCAAACGGCCCTAAAAAAAAAATGCAATCCAGAATGCAATCGCAAGTGGCAACAAAATCTGCCCCACACGTACAAGCTAGGGATATCTCGCAATACCCTAAACTTCTGGATGTAAAAACTCTTCCCTCGCAAGCCCCCTACGCACAGGCAACCAGAGGCCCCGTCCGCCACGTCACAATCCCGACACACGCCACGCAGGTGCCCCTAGAGCAGGGACCTTTACAGATGCCAACAGTCCCACGCCGGCAAACCCCCGCACCTGTCCACAACTCCGCCCCATCGGCTCCTGGCGACCTGGGAAGCACCATGAAGGACCTCATGGACCTCATGAGGTCCCTAAAAGAGGCGAATTTCCGGGCCATCATGAGCCATTTCCGTGGCTACATGATAGTCGCAAACACCCATCCAGACCCACAAACCAAGTCCATGCTCCTCATGGAGGCTCTCATGACGTTTGCAGAGCAGATGCCCTAAATGGACCCACAATCCCAGCAAGCTTCCGGTTCCCTATCCCTGATGTACTGGAACAGTAACGGTATATTCCCACAACTTTATGAGTTAGAGAGAGTGCTGGAGACGTACGGGATAGAAATCGCGTTAATACAAGAAACTAGACTTAAACCACGTCGTCGTTTTGCCATTAAAAACTACACTACATACCGTACGGACAGAGTACGAGCAGGCGGAGGTACCTTAATACTTGTTCATAACAAAATACAACATCACGTTAATAAGGACCCCGACTGTGAAAACATAGAAACCACTACAATTAATATAAACACAAACTCCGGCCATATAACCGTCATCTCAGCCTACCTAGCGCCCCGAGCGAAATTAAAAACCACGGATCTTGATAAACTAATAAACCAGCCCTACCCCTTCATAATTGCAGGCGATTTAAACGCAAAACATACCGATTGGCACAGCAGAATTAATAATACTAGTGGAAACACATTACAAAACCACGCACAGCTCCACAGTTATATTATTCAGGTCCCCGACTCACCTACCCTTTTCCCTGCAAATTACAGACATAATCCGGATGTGCTTGACATAGTTGTTACTAACCTACCAAATTTATTTACAGAACTTACAACCCTAACCGAACTAGACTCAGATCACATGCCAGTTCTATGCAAAATTAGCACAAAATCACTTAAACACCCAGAAACCATTTCAGCAAAAATCCCGGTAACAACCTGGGAAAGTTTTAAAACTGAACTTGCGAAAATCTTTACAGAACAGCATTTAACGATTCACGACAAAAATGATATCGATCCAACCATAGAAATCCTGGAAAATACTTTAAAAACCCAATTATCCAAACACACAAAATTCTTAAACAGGCGAGAATTTTTAAAGCAAAATTTTCCAGACATAGACATGCTACTTGCAGAAAAACGACAAGCTAGACATGTTTTCCAACGAAACAGGACAGAATCAAACAAAGCCAAATATAACAAGCTGAAAAAACAATTAAAAATCAAATTAGAAATACAAAAAATAACCAAATGGGAAAATTATGTTACCGAACTTTCAGACAATATAAATCAGTTCTGGCGGATATCCAGAGTGCTCCGAGGTACTAGCAATAAAACTCAATCGACACCTATCCTTTTCCCAACAGGACTAGCTTACGACCCCCAAACTAAAGCAGAAATTATAGCAAATTCTTTGGAAAATCAATTCACTCCGAATGAGGACCTCGGAGAACCTCGGAGAGTTTTACCAGAGATGTAATAACAAACACACAGAAATTTCTAAATAGAAAACCAAAAAAGGAACCGGAATTAATAACCATGCCAGAATTAATAGCTACGATTAAAAACCTACGCCCTAAAAAAGCGCCAGACCCAGACAAAATAAACAACCAAACTATTAAAAACCTCCCATACGAAGCCCTCTGTCTTTTACTGGATATCCTAAACGCCATACCAAAATTCAACTACTTCCCACCTGCATGGAAATTGGCAAAAGTGATCACACTCCATAAACCAGGCAAGGACCCACAATTACCTGTAAACCGGAGGCCCATATCGCTACTCAGCTCTCTAAGCAAGGTTTTTGAAAGAATTCTCTTAGCTAGATTAAACTCACATGCAATTAAAAAACGCATTATTCCTCAAAGGCAGTTCGGTTTTAAAGCAGGTCACTCCACAACTCACGCTCTAACCACTTTCGTTGCAATTGTTATAAAAACTTACCGCATAAATAAACAATATACAATAGCTGTATTCCTGGATGTGGCTAAAGCTTTCGACAAGGTTTGGATACCTGGACTCATTCAAAAACTCATAAATTTTAAATTTCCCGATTGCTACATCCACCTCATAAATAACTATTTCTCCAAGAGAAAATTCTTTGTAAATTTAGAAGGCGCAGACTCCTCCCACCGCCCCCTAACTGCAGGTGTACCTCAAGGCTCCGCAATATCTCCATTTTTATATAATATTTACACTGCTGATATCCCCAGCACTACTGCATTTTACAGATGTATGCTGACGACACCCTCTTCTATTCAAAAGATAAACATATCAAATATGCATATTTGTTTGCACAGTGTCAACTAGACGAGCTGAGTCAGTGGTATAACCGATGGAAAATTAAAATTAATGCAGAAAAAAGTCAAGCACTCATTATCATGCGCAGGAAACAGCCAGAAATTAAACCATTATAATACAATAATGTAGACATCCCATACTCAGATTCAGCTAAATATTTAGGCTTAACAATAGATAATAAAAATGGTCCACACACATAAACGAAACAAGGAAAATAGCTCTAGGAAAAATCCCCTTAATTTACCCACTACTAAAATCGCCTAGGCTTCCTAAACGGCTAAAACTTTTAATATATACTTCTCAAATCCGCTCAGCCATGATGTATGGAAATGAAGTATGGGGAACCAATATTTAAAAATAACCACAAATGCACCGCCACTAACACGCATTTCCGACATTCATGACGCACTTAAACTACCTTATATAGGCAATAAATTTCATTCCCAAAACAATAAATTCTATGATAAATTATTAACACACTCAAACCCCGTACTCAAAAGGACAGGGCAGTATCAACCAGACACGCGTAACCACCTAAAAAGACCTAAAATGCCGAAATTAACCCAGTAAACGACACTGCAAATATTACATTAAAACCTCGGCAGAGTGAGGAAATTCTCTGATCAGTCCGGGACGGAAATTCTCTCCCTTTAATAAAACTACTTCCCTGTGGCTGTTTCCAGTGCACTTCTCAATCCTCATCGGAGCTGCGCACATCCCCCCACCCCTCAAAACATGACAACACGCCTCCAGCATTTGCTCTTTCTCACTCATACTGCAAATTGCGCCTATTTTCACGCCGATTTTTATAATTAAAGTTGTTATTATTACTCTCCAAAATGGAATTTTCTAAAAATTAAAATCACTAAATATCATCTCATTCTTCTCCCTACCATTTCATAACATGGCAAGCAAAGCTCACAAACCTTGAAATTAACTTCACGGGACTCTTGGCTTAAATTACTAGCTTTATAATAATCCACCTAATATAAATTATTTACTGCAGGCATATGGATTTTTCGAAACCATATGCCAGCATTGTTAACTTTTAATTTCACAAGACCTGTATTTTTAAAATTGCTACCGTTAATAAAATCCAAACTTGGGCACTCAGTTAAATGTTTGCCACCCACCTCCCTCCCCGCAGGCAGGGAAGGACAGAGTTAGGGAACCGCGGCTTTGCTGGTCTGACTGGCGGGCTGTCTGTGTTGCGCCGGGACGTGCAGGGCGTCCTCACCTCTGGGCTATGTGTTCTTTGCGGTCTGGTAAGGGAAACTTCCTCAGCCCGCAGAAAGATACAAATGCTGCAACCGCCTGGGTGGTAAAGGGCCATCACAAGGGCCCGAGCACACCCCCGCTATGAGCTTCGGCAATGATAGAAAAGGCGGCGACCACGAGTATTTCTCGAATTCATTCGGAGGCGAGGTAGACTCCAAACACTTGTTCTTTTCTCCTACTGTTTTTATTGGATGACAGATCTTTAGACACACCCCGTTCAACTGTGAGCCAGCAATAAGAAGGAAGCAGTAGTGTGAGTGAGTGTTTAACAGCCCTGTACAGAGGCCTCACTTGATCACAGCAACCAATAAGCAAACGATCATGTCTCGAGTGTATAGAGGGCTATCCAGTCTAGCTTGCTGCCAACTCAAACCGCGAAATACTAGGGGCTCTACCGATAACATCGCTCTCTACTAGCGCGCTGTTAAATACAGCGCTGCGCGACTTACGTTTTTCGACAGGTTATATACGCGCGCGGAGCAGCTCTCACCCAACCGCTCTCGGCTGCTGTCACTACTGAACTGAACAATCCCACCCTTTCGTGCAGCGGTAATGGACTCTCTCTCTCTCCAGACTCGCCCGACGAGTTTTAGAATTGTACGCATTATTTTCTCATTTGGATACCACCATTGAATAGCCAATGAACGATCGAGTTCGTCTAAGTCAAAGGAGCCACCAGAAACTCTGTTTCTGTATAATTACCTATTCTATGGTCCTTGTCTGTTTGTAGGATTGCTGACGACTCACGGATGATTGCGGGCATGACTAATAAATTGTGATCCAACTACAAAAGTAATTGAAACGTACACGTAGAGGCAATGGAAACCCACGAATTATTTTTGAGTTAACGTTATTTTCGAAGATCCTGTAGCGTCCTGGTCCTTTCTTTTTTTGATTGTATCATACATTTTTTAAATCAGCTTGCCATTTTGCATATCAGCCATAAAGGTTCAAGGTTCAGTCTTAGCGTGTCGGATTTCTCATTGCCCCGGAGAAATGGGAAAATGGTTTCAAACAAAAATGACAACCATTAATGGAAAGAACATTTTTGACATGCACACAGTACGTTGAAACCTAAGAAACAATCAACTTTTCCCCCAAGAAGACATAATCTACACATACATTTTTTTTTAAATTTTATTGTACTCACATTATATATATATATATATAAATTTAGTTTAATGTCATGAATAATTGTGGGCAAATTTGATTGTTTTACAGTATATTATTTGTGTACAATGTAAAAAAGCTTTCTTTGCATTAACACATGATTCGTTACCGTAAAGGAAAAGTTGTTTAAATATGAACCACTACGAAGTAGGCTTGCTACAAATATAATTTTTGTTTGAACTATATAGTGATAACTTTGATAACATTGCTTTGTCGTTACAATAGTTCAGTAGACGTCTTTGTGGTAATGCTTGTTACACCGTAACAAAATTTGTTCTCTAAAAAAAAAGTGATTCGGAAATAAGAGAGAAGTAAGAAATATTAAAAAATTTAATTCACTAAAAATAACACTAGAACTGTTCCAAGACTAAACTACTCCCCCCCCCCCCCTGTTTCTAACCCTAAACCCTTCACCATACGACCACTACGATTACTCTATTCTGTTACTTTTGATACGTAGGTTCTGTGAGGTGGTGACATAGGCCAGGATATGTGACCTCTTGGGAAGAATGCAGGCAAATGATCCAGAGAAACACTGCACTTTAGAATGGCATTAAACGTCAGCAGCAGCACTGTACTTGCAGTTGCGGTTTCGTAACTGTAGAAATTATTTTAACTATGGATGTTTGCCTCGGGATAATAGTTACCAATTGAAAACTACAGTGTACGACGGAAAACTTAGAATATTGCCTAAACGTTTCCTTTACTATGAAGTAATTTTTCTTTGCTGTGAACAAAAGCAGCTCAAGAAATGTTTATTTCTTGGCTATAAAGGAAGGCAATATTGCCATAAAACAAAACGTGTCACGAGGTGGCGTTGTATCCACCAATCAGAGCTCAGAGCCGAAACTGCCGGAAGGCAGAACAACCAATAGAAAATAGTTTGTCGGTAAGGTGGAACCGAGCAAGCGCAAATTCCGTTCCACAGCCAATCAGCGATTTAGTTCGTTTACAGTAAGTTACCATCTTAACACCACGTCACTTCCATGTTCTTGCCTGTTCTGTATCCCGGATGTGTCGAACGAACTACGCTCCAGTGAAACAAGAAACACTAGTTTGGGAGTGTCCAAGTCCGTCTGGGACGGGTCCGCGGTGGCCGAGCGGTTAGCCCACTCGCCTCCCCCCAGGGCGAACCGGGTTTAATCCCCGGCCGGGTCATCGGATTTTCGCATGTGGGAATCGTGCCGGACGATGCCGCTGATCAACAGGTTTTCTCGGGGGTCTCCCGTTTCCCCGCCCTTTCATTCCAGCGCTGCTCCATACTCGCCTCAATCACCCTCATTGGCTCTAAAGACCTCGCTGTTAAGAGCAGCCAAAATCTCTTCATTCACTCCATCTGTGACTACATTTTTCGCCCAATAGGCATTTTGTACACTAAGCACGTTCAAGACCATCTAGAAGTAAGAATCACATAGGTATTCATGACTGCAGGAACAGCAGTTAACGTCTATTTCATATGAGTGGGGTAAAATCTGACAGACAATGTGAACAACCTACACACTATGTAAACAGTGATTGCTTTCGTTCGTAAAGTATTATATGAGCTGATGAATTGCTACGGGACCCGTGTTGTTAAGTTGGCAATTTTGATAATGGCTTTGTAAGAAAAAAGTACTCAGACCTAAAAGTTGTAATTAAAAATCTTAATTACACATGTATTGTTGAATTTATGTTTTTAAAGCAATATTAAATTCCCTTGGCTATTAATGACCGGACTTGAAAACTTGTTTAGTAATTATGACAGAATATGTCGACACATACGAACAGTAAACGTTTCCAGCCAATGGCTAGCCATGTTTATGTTTCCAGCCCGGTGAAGGCCGTTGTGCGTGCGCCTTTTTCTTATCGTGTTTATTATAGGAATATCTTGTTGCTGTTATCGGAATATTTTATCGGTAGTTGATTATTTTTTAATTGCTCTTAAGAAGCATAGTTGGTTGTAGGTACCGTTGTATTGCGTTTTCTTGAGTGAAATGTATTATTAATTATCACGTTTACCGCTTCGTGAAACTGCTCGTTACGCCATTTTCCTTACCTCCATCCGCAATGAAGTGTCACGAAAATTAAATTACGTATCTAAGTTTAAGTTTATTCGTTTCAGGAAACGTGCACATTGTCGATTTCACTGAATGATTCTGCAAACAAATTATTTAATGCTAGTGACGAACAGGCATGATTTCAGTGAAGTAAACTTGCAAGTATTTCCATAGAAAAACACGTGTTCAAGAGGTTGCGAATTTTACAAACAGTAAGTTTGTGTGATTTGTAAATGTATTTGTAAACCGTTAAGATAATTATTGAAATGAACGTGGCCTGAAGAAGTCGCACTTTCCACACTTTTGTAGTGAGTGTATATTTGTTTGTTTGTCTATATTAAAAATTCAATGTGTGTAAGGTTAAATTAGGTCAAAATGCGCATGTGCATTTATTGCTACATCTGTACGAATACGAACAGCAACGTATGTATCGTGTATTTTTTTTCATGAATTGTTAAATTTTTCGAAGTTAAATTATTTAAATCGTATTTCCATACGAGGGAAATTTTCCACTGCTCCATTAAAAAAAATATGTAACTCAAAATGCCACTCACTCGAAAGAACATGAAAATAATGCCGCCTCACTAAAGACTTTAAACTAAAGCCTCCTCTGCCCCCCCCCCCAACTAAGTTTCATTTTTTGCACAAAATAAAATAATCAGAACCCCACAAATTTAACTCGGTAATTACAAAACTAAAACAGGTTGGAATGCCAACCTAGCTATAATATAATACACTAATTACTTGACGGAAGTTAGCTAATGTAAGTCTTTCAGTGCCTTTCACGACAGGAAACACGAGGAAAGAGGAAAATGTAAGTGTGCATTGGACTCAAACATTTGTTTACAAACGTCTTGTTTTTCAGTGACAAAACAGCAGTGGTGGAAGAATACATTGTGGCCGTGCGACTTTTCAGAAACTGTCTTAATTCACCCCACGTACATGAAATAGACTATATTTCGATCTCTGTATTTACATTATTCGGGGCCGCAGTAGTTTAGTAACTTGCCCACCACCAAGGCGAACCAGGTTTGATTCCCGGTGGGGTCACCCCCTGACCTTCGCATATGGGAATCGTGCCGGACGATGCAGCTGGTCAGCGGGTTTTCTCGGGGATCTCCTTTTTACCTCGCTCTTGCATTACGATACTGCTCCATACCTAACTCGCTTCACCCTCATCGGCTCCCAAGACCTCGATGTTAAGATCCGCCAAAATCTCTCCACTTACTTAATCCATTTTTCACCGCACTAGACTGGCTTCAGTGTACTTGCAACGTTAAATTTTGGCTCACCGTCTGCCTATCCGGCAATGAAGTATCGAGTCGTCCGTATCCAAATAAAACAGCCTTTGTTATTTAACGATATGACGAGGTTAACAATCTATCAGGTTTATTTGAGTAATGCTACAATTTTAAAGCAATTATTATTGATGCGGCATAGTAGGCTTATTCCTGTAAACAAATTTTTTATGGATGCTAGAAAATAAATTAAACACTAGCTGTATTGTTTTCTTTTCTAATTCAGGTGAAATTTCATATCAATTTAGCCCCAAATACAATCAGTCATTATGCGCTAATTGTCGACGATCTGCGACAAAATCGCCGTTGTGTCGGCAGCACAGACTATAGATGAGGCAGACATATTTTACCCTTTCGTTCATTTCCCCAAAAGTAAGTGGTTACTGATCTGTCGACAGAACATTTAAGTCATGAATTATTTTAAGAGGAGAGACCTGATTTATGTATGTAGTTAGGAAAAAGACAACCTGTTGCAAGTGACTCCTGCCTGACTCAGCCACCATCTTGCCAGCCAGTATAACCTTGACTTTACCTTTGGTTTTAGATCACAAATTTGGTTTTCGAACCAAATTTGGTTTTCGAACTCAAATTCGGATTTTCAATCCCAAATTTGGTTTTCGACCCTAAATAAGGTATTCGATTCCAAATTTGGATGTCGGCCATATTGTCAGCCAATATCGATTACCTACCGCGAGGCTCTTACCAGTCTCTGGGACGGCAGCCGTCTTGGAAGCGAATCTCCTGCTCCATCATTTATCTTGGACGGCGGCCATCTTGGACGCAGACTCACGGAGTGGCATCCTGCTGATGACTCATGGTATGGCTTTCTGCTGAGGACTTCTGTGTACTCCATCTTGGAAACCTCATACTCTACCATTTCACTTGGATGGTCGCCCTCTTGGAGAGTGTAACCTCCTGCTCTGTCAATCCATGTGCATGTCAGCCAGTGACGAAACTTACCGACCGCCATATTGGATGATGTCGACTAAGTGGCATCCTGCTGAAGACTCACGACGTAGCATCCTGCTGAGGACTCATGACATGGCATCCAATCCAGCTGAGGATGCATGGCATGATATCTCACCGAGAACTCCATCTTGGAAACCTCATACTCTACCATTCCACTTGGATGGTCACCATCTTGGAGAGTGATACCTCCTATTCTACCATTCCCGTTGGACGACACCCATATTGGAGGACGAAACCTCTTACTCTACCATTCTACTTACATGGTCACCATCTTGGACAGCGAAACCTCCTTCTACTTGGACGACTGAAGTGACATCCTGCTGTGGATTACATAATACCTATATATATATATATATATATATATATATATATATATATATATATATATATATATATATATATATATAATATTAGCAACCTAGTTCAATGCAAGTATAGGTCATATAAAAAATAAAATAGACATATTAAATATATATATGTTTTATTTTACAAAAAAAACAGTTCAATTAGATGTACAAGTACAGACATTGTCAAAATTGTTAACATTAATTTGCCACCGTAGTCGGTGAGAGCAGAGCGATTTACCCCAGTGTTGAATTTTGAGGTGAAACCAAACATTTTACGAAGATTCGATTTCCAGACCTTCGAATGACTTTTTCAATCAGGTATGTGTCTGGGAATCGGGTCGATTGTATCTCTTCTGCATAAAACCCACCTCGGAGCAGTGTATCGTCCATATCTTCCAGGTATAACATACGTGGAGTATAGTGACGAAACTTAGTCACCCTGAATATTTCCGTATTCCAATTCGGAGTATACTCCTTATCAAAGGTCCCTTTGGCTCTTGATATGCGAACATAGGTGTCAATCTTCACTTTGGAGCGTCGTGGTTTCACTGTCTTTTCGGTCTTGTACACAGAGTCCATCAGAGAATTATCTTTTACATCTGATGGTCGCATGTGAATTGTGCGGTGAATTCGATGATTGTATGGAGACACCAGTTGCTGTAAAAGGTCCAGCCATTTGTAACTTCCACGAACCGAAAACTCTCGCCACATATCATTCTTCAAAGTTTGATTGAAATGTTCTGCAATTGAAGCTTTCAGTCCACTGTCAGTGCTACAGTGATTGATCTTATGCGAAGCCATGAGTGCACGAAAATCGTAATTATAGAACTCCTTGCCGAGATCCATCTGTATATTCGTAGGAGCACCTTTATCCTGTAAAACAATGCACATTGCATTGCATACATCAAGACCTCGTTTCCAGCGCACAGGTACAGGTCAAGCTTACTTGCTTTAACAGTCGATAACTGTTAATAAATATCTGAAGCCTTTATTAACTTTAGCATATGGCAGCATTTCCACTAAATCCACCTGGTAGAGGTCTCTCAGTCCAAACACAGTCACTTTTCGGCGAGGGTAGGTGAGACGAGTGGGACAGTGAAGCTCAATGGTGATATCTTTACAATACATTATTAGCGAATGTATCCTCCTTCTCGGAGCTCTTCCAGAATATTGGCGATCTCGTTCCTGTGCGAAGTGTTGCCCGCCTGCTCAGAGGCGACTAATAGACGTAGACGTCATACAAATTCATTAACATTGTTCCAGAATACATATTCAAGCCGACTGCTCCTAACCAGCTTCGAAGTCAGACCAGAGCCTCTCACCACACCAACACCCGGGAACAGTTCACCGGTAATGGCGAATTTAGGACGAGTTTCATCCTTATATGTGTCGGTAGAAGTATCATTGTCTGTCAAATGTGCACTCGTGAGACTCAGTAGGTGGTTATATTGATGAAGCACCTCACACGTGTACTCGGTAGGCGTGTGTTTAAACAGCAGCTCATAGAGACCTGGAGAGGCACGCAGAGCTTCTTCGTCAATTTGTATAAAATCGTTGGGCAGGAAAAATATTTGTTTGATTCCCAGATACCATTTTCTATTGCGCCTATGTACCCCATATGTGGAATCACTGAAGCTGGATGTGTACGACTGGAGGTAATTGTGTACAGAAGTGGAGCGGGAATCCGAGTATTCCTTTTGTCGTTTCCAATCCGCTAGAGGTAATTTATCTTCATCGAGCACCTCCAACTTGCGCATAATCCTCCTCCTAGGTTCGACGGTGGCGACAGGTTCAGTCTTCATTTCAGCAAGGGGAACAACATGCTGTTGTTGATCCAGACGAGACATAATCTGTCGGAAGGCTTCATTCAAAGCAGCATCTCGTTCTATCCGATCATGCTTAGCCAGCAAATACTGGGCGCACACACTTGCAATAACATGTTGTAGTACTTCGACAGTGGCAGCCATTGCACTAAAACAGTGAGTGAGATGTACTTGGTATTTATATGTCATCTATGCTGGATCGGGCCCGAGACAATATCACCTGATGGTCTGATTAGGTTAGTCAAAAACACATCAGAAATGCTGACACGACGAGATATGGCGTCTCGTATATGTTTGCAATGAAGCAACAATTCATCGTATGAATTCGCACCGGCCAAGGCACGAACAATCTAGGCTAACAGGCTATCTTCCATAGCGTCGAGACGGTTGACGAAAGTGGAGAGTTTGCTCGCCTCCTCAGTCAATGTACCAAGTTGTCCATCGAATTTAGCAGACGATGTAGACATCCGGACGAGACGACCATCCATAGCAGTGAGCTTCTTGTCTAAGGCAGTGATTTTAGCCACTCATGCTGCCAATGCTTTCAAATGACTCTCGCTACTTGTAGCCATCGTCGGAAGAACCTTGGCAGTAATGAGGTCTCCCATAGCATTAAGTTTCGCCTCCAAAGCGGTGAGTCGACTGGACAGAGCATGAATTGAATCCTCAGTCTTCGTGCTCGATGCTGTCAACGGGCGCAAAGTCTCTGAAGGGACGCTGCGGACAAAGTACACAGTAGCTGCATCCCAATCTTGCTCCGGGTCGCCGAGGTTCTTGGCTCTCTTCCCACCAAAGATGCAGTTACCGTCGTCATTAGATGTAATACAGCCGTCCAGCGCACGCTTCAGGCCGCCGAACTTGGATACTGCGTAGCTCATCCTTCAATGAAGTACGATGATAAACTGATCAAATCTACGACGATACCGTCCCTTATCAAGTGGAAAATCCTTTGCAATCACAAGGAACCCATGCGGTTCACGTCAGCACCATGAACAGACATTTCTCGGCGAACCCCTATCTCCCCTGCCTTCATTCAGCCTCACAGGTTGGATGGTTACCAGACGACATATGGTAAGTAGGTCAAAGAGTCTTGGCTCTAACTTTCACTTCCACACCTACACAGGTTACCTAACATGTCTCGCCAGCTGCTTGTGACACTTGCCACGACCAGTGTACTTGCAAGTACCTGAGGTGAGCCTTCCTTTCAAGTGGGTCCATAACTGAATTAGTTATTTTTTAATGTAAATTTTTAATTTACTTTTCAGAACAATACATTGATGTCCAGCTAAGCGGGCGTGGGGTACTGCTAATTCCTCATACCATACTTGAACACATACAAACAATCTCTCTCTATTTCTCTCTCTCTCTCTCACAGACTTAGTTAATTTGCAAAAAAAAAAAAAAAAACATTTTACTGTGTGTCTTAAGCTGCTCTCTTATAGTCACACATTGTACCCCTCACCTCTTACGCCCGGCAAGCTATCGAAGTAGACTTCCCAGGAATGGTCATCTGGATCATTGGAGAGTGTGTGACCAAAAAAAAGGACAGTGTGTCTCTCTCAAACACTTTTTTATAATGCTTCTATTATTGAACACAGTACTCATCTCAGATAGTCTTTCACCTCGGGTACTAGCATCGATGCGATGTCCGGCAGGTTCCTGGACGGTATCATCGCACATGTGGAACAAATAGTAGGCTCGGTCAACATGACGATCCCTCGTCGCCTGTGTAATTTTGCAGTCTTCGTGGTGGTTATGCCTGGAGATGCCTTCGTCTCCAGAGTCCGCTTACGTCCTGGTGTCGTGGAGACAGTAGTTGGGGGCGTCAGGTAGCTGGCCAGTCGAAGAGGTGGATATATCAGCTGAGGCGAGGTCACGATTATTGTTAGGTAGCTTGGCGAGGTAAAATATTTTTTGGCATCCTGCAACATTGCATGCATCCCCACCTAGTCTGAAGTGCAAGGTAACGGTATATCTTCCCTCATGTTGTGCACAACACATCTCCCTAACACAGTGCCGTCTCCCAGCTGCTGGTTTTGTAGGTTATGTGCTAAAATCCAGTGTTCTGCGCCATTACAATTCTCACTATACATACGACTCTCCCCGATATTGTATGTGACACAACCATGGCCTGGTGTCGCGCTGGCATAGACAGTCTCGGGTGGAATTGTACACTCATTTTCGACGGACTAGTGATGGTGACGAGCTGGTGAGTCTTATATATAGCTGTCCCAGTATGTGTGACGTTGCAGCTACTTACAAACCTCCACCAACAGTGCTAGCAGGCATTCGACAAAGACACAAGCAGTCTCCTTACACCGACACTTGTTTCGACATTGTAGTTCTCCCTCGACGAACGTGCTGTCCTCCATGTTATACTGATAATTACTTCTAGACACAACATTCCTTAGCTGAACATGGTAGAATTCATTTCCTGCCACGGACTTCTAGTAATGTGGTATGTATGTGACCTGTGCATTCTTCGGTCCACCAACAGATTGACCCATCATTTTTCTTGCGCATGGCGAATTCCACTTTCCTGTCCTCACGACACACTTCGCTAATATCTTCAAATTCAGCTTGTAGTGCCAGAATGTGGCTGCATGTAAGTAGCTGAGTATTCAGGTGTAGATTAGTAATAGCACACCTTTCGTACCTGTAGCATGGTAGGATCTCGCTGTGGAACTCGTCGCAGTCGTCATGGTAACCCCACATGTGATTCTCACCATAACATATCTGCACTTGTTTGTAGCCAAACTCTGGTTTAAATACCACTCTTCTATAGCCGATAAAGTAGCGGGTGTAGGAGTTTGATTCTTCTGCCTGGAACTGCACACAGTGATGTCTCTCGAACATGTTGTCTCCTGATGACTACACTGGCGATGACTGTAGACGTGATGTAATGTGCGCTGCTTCTTATATGCTTATTCTTGTGACCAAGTACACCTCGCATGTCAGCGGAGAAGACGTAGACCATGTAATTGCTCCACGCTTCATTACTGTCGTATGGTGTTCGCCCTTACAAGTCTTGGTCCACACTGCTGACAGGATGGTACAGCTCATATGCAATTGACTGTGAAAACCACATCTGTCGTATAGTTTCTTTGTTCGCAAGCTCTAGCAAAGCGGATGTGGTAGAAGGTAGCTCTGTGTTCTGGCGCAGAATATGCAATCACACTGCATGGTGTCGAGTAGAGGACAAAGCATTCTTCTTCGTTTTGGCATACCCAATGTTTCAGTCCGGCACAGCTTTCAACTTGCTTCGGCAGTCCAGGTGGCTTGAAGTGAACACGACAGCGGCCGATCGTAACATCATCGTACTTATTCACGTCCAGTGGATTGAATGCTAATTATATGGTGCGAGAGAGAGAACACTTAACGTTATTAAAATCTACCATATGCATCGTTTTCCCGTTGCCAATCGGTTTGATGCCTGTATGTGCAATGTGCACAGTTGCCTCATTCATAATTAACATATCATTCTCGGTGAGTTAGTGCAGATACCGGGACGGTAGTCGTACACGAAAGTCACCATCCATCAAACAGGTGACACACTTCCCATAGGTTGTATTTACCCTGCGAAAGTCCGCTGCTACATACTTTTTACTTTTTAGATCCGTCAGCGCCTTGTACTGTGTGCCCCCGTTCAACTTTGCTGTAAGCCCGTCCATAACGGGAAACGTGGTCACGAGTAGTACTATAGTTTAACCTCTACAATGAGTTAGTCACATGCGATGTCCTGACCTACATTCGTGTACCAAGACTTTATTGTGGTCACATGTTCTTGGCAACATGTGTGTGGTAACACCCAAGAGTCTGTCACCTTAGCAGTACTCGTGGTCGGTGTAGTGAGCCTACAATTACCTCCCACCTTCGATTCGATATGTACCAAGACTTTATTGAGGCCATGCACATTCTTGTGTGCGTGTGTCAACACCCGAGAGTATGAGACCTTAGCAGTACTCATAGTCGATGTACTGAGCATTACCTCCCACCTTTGGTTCGTCGTGTATTAAAACTTTATTGAGGTCACGCACATTCTTGTGTGCGTGTGCCAACACCCGAAGTGGCGAGGTCACTTGTACCAAGCCCTCTCCTCCACAGTCCTCGCCTTTAGCAACAGAACATTCAAACACTCACATGATCGATCTATCCTACACACTCCGCACTCGTGGTTCGTCATGTATCGAGACTTTAATGTACGCAAAGAGGAACATTTGAACTCTGTCTGCAAATTGCATACGTTCGCGCGGCAGTGGTTAGTCAGCCATCGCTTCTGTTCGGGTCCGATCACAAAAACTACACCATCTGCCAACATAGAGGTGATTATATCACTTATTTTATCACATTCCACATCACCATCATTCCAATTGAGACCGTGATAGTTTTTTTCCAACCATGTATTTGTCACATTACTCTTTGTGTCGAGTGAGATCCATGGAAATGGTGTCAGAAATGTACTTGTAACCGTGCTACCGTCAGCATATGCTACGCAAATATGTCCAATTATGAAACCACGCAGAGACATGCATCACTGTACATTCCCGAACATGTGACGTCGAATGATGATTACGCTAGTATTTTAACGGTTCTGTCGCGAGAATTGTGTGTGGCTAACCTGTCGTGAATTACCAACGCGTACGCTTGAGTATTGGTGGGGAAATTATCCCCGGCCATCAATTCAATTCTACAGTCTACAACACCTGTCTTCAATCGGTTATCCTGCTTACTCACATTAAACACCAGTAGTGGTGCTGTGGTCATATACTGGCTGGGTTCCAGAATTGGCGACTGAGATTGTCCCTAATATGCTCTCTGAAAATCGGCATACATCTGATATGGGACCGTATTCATGCCGTTCACAAAATCAATATTTAAATCATCATACCGGTAACACTCACGAGTTGAGGAATACTGTGCTATTCTTTATATTCACACGATTGAATGTCGAACGGTCTGCACCGATAACATTTTGTTTGTCTGTCTGAAACGCAATTATTATCTAACGTGGTTTCTCGATGGTAAAACTGGTTTTAGCATTCCAGTTTACATGCGTCGACTGTGGTATGCTCGGATATGATTCTAAGCTCCAAGAGCGAAAAGAAATGTCAACGTTCCTACCTTTCTCTGCATATTTAAAAAATTCCACGCGTTCGGACATTTTCACCTGGACGTGTGGCAGCAGCTATTCGATAGACAGTATTGCCAGCGATGTGACTTCCAGCACGGTTGCAGTATCCACCACAGCATTCGTTTGCATGTTAGCCATCAGAATAACTAATTATTGCTTGGAATTAATTATCACATGCTTGTAGTCTTTGGCAATCTCAAACAGCATTGCGAGAGGAATGCAAACCTCGAATTACCCATTAGCATAGACAGGAACCTTATAGTTCTCTTCGATTCCCCAGCCTGCCATTTTAGCCACAGCTAGTTGGTTGTGAGTGAGAGATAATTCTTTATGGTTGTGGTAATTCCTACATCACGTGTCGCATCCACTTCACATCCATTCAGTTCGTACGCGATTCTACTTAACATGTGTTATATTCCATTCCTAATTATACGAGTTGTTGCAGGTACAGCACCATCGACCTTTGTAATCGATCCTCGAAACCACAAATATGAATTACACGATGCGGTGTAGATATCTTGGTTTTGTACAGGGATTCTAACCTCTGACGAGGCTGTGTAAAGACCACGTAGGTAAGATGTGTACGTGTGGATTTCCGACTTGTGATTGTGTCTCCGAAGTGCGCAGACTCTGCTATGTTTAATATTTCCGCATCCATATTTGTAGTATTTGGATTCCCAATGCGCGAAGGAAACGTACGTTTGTAGATGTTAGCACGTTAGCAGCTCATCTCATACTGACTCCCAGTTTGGTAAAGTAGGCAACTTTTATTGCCTTCTTAAATTTCAGACCAATATTTGCGTAAATGTAGGCGTACGGTTATTTCCTCACCTCGGAAGTTAATCAAACGATTGTCTTGGTCTACGACTGAGACAACTACTTTCGGTACGTTCTCTGTGACGGCGGAAACATAAATGGGCGTTCTTGCCACATCCACTAGCTTAAAGCCGGGCGGTACCATTGCGGAGAATTCGTGTAGTCCTTGGCTGGGCTTACCATTGAGATACGAACCGGTGACCAAGTTACAGTTGATTCTTATAACATTCACGGGAAAATATTTACGGGCAGTGTTTTATTCGCTTCGTACTTTACATTCTCGAATCCCAGCATTGCTGCGAATGTGTCGCTTTGTTCCAAGTCTATCTGAGCGGAACAATAAATCTCGCTGTGTAGCATATTGTTATTACCTCGCAGTGTCAATACTACTTCCGACCCTAGTGCATGCTTAAGGACCTGGCCCATATCTTCAATCTCATACGAACCTGTAGGTATGCTCACCTCACCTCTTTTACCACCCTCCATGACATAAAGAAACATGCAATTACGTTCATCTATGTTCGGTACAGAGAAATAAGTTTGAAAATCAATTAGTGCGACTGACCACGAGCCCTGCAGGTTCAGCGGAGGAGGTGTACAGAGTATAATTCCTAGCTGTTGCCCGACACGATCAAGGTGACAGACATGACCGATGCTTATGTGTAGGGTGTGCTGGTGTTAAGTATGCTTTGAAAGGAATCGAAGGCAGAGGTGACCACAGTTCGATTCTTGTGGCAGTTGTTCTGTCTCGTAGTTATAATATAAACACACACCTCTCAAGTATGTTTTCAGTTCTGGTGGTGCTCTTAAATTACCATAACTGTCATAGTATTCTGTAGTATCCCTACATATCTTATAAGCTACTCAATGCGTTCCCGGTCCTCGGCTAGTATCTAGATGTATTATACCACACTCCACTTGCTTCGGTCTATGTGGTAGTCTGTTGCGCATAAACACGCCCAGAAAATGGTTTTTTTTTTTTTTTTTTTTTTTTTTTCAATCTACGAACACACTTTTGTATGTCTATTTTCGTGAGTGGACGGTTGGGCAGCGACCTTAAGACTGCCTCCTTCGTCTCCTCCTCCTTTGTTTTCTCTTTTCCCCTCCTCCTCCTCGTGCCCGATATGGTCGAAGATACAGGCCTCTGCCGTTTTTTGAAATTGCTTCCATATTTCTATTGTGCCATATAGCTTCACTCAATTGACTATTTCAGGCCTTGGCGGATTTCACTGCTCTCGCTATACCGCTTGCAACACCGATAAGACTACCGAGAACACCTACGGCTGGCAGGATAAATGGTAAGATACCTCCATGTTGCCTCCTCGGCTTCCTGGTTTTTTTTTCGTCACCGTCTTCCTTCTAAATTTCAAATCTATACCCTGCTTGACTTTAGATTTCATTATCTTGGACACTCCCCATGCAGCTAGACGTTCGCTGAGTTTCGACTTGGGCGCACTAACTAATGCTTTCGCCTTATTTGCGAGTAGAGTATCGGCCGTGTGTCTATCTGCCAACTTAGTACTGGTAGCGTACGCAATATCGTGCTCCCGACAGGCCTCCTCCAACGAACTGATAGGAACATCACCACGTTTCAATCTTCGTGCTAGTCCCGTGCCCGGTCCACAAAACTTAAAACCGGGACTGTGTGCTTCAAAAGGAAAGTTGTGTGGTTGACTACATTACCTAGTCTCGAATGTGGGCTTTAAATATGCGTGGTTTTTGCGTTTACACGTTAATATAATGGAAATAGTGCAGCAGACCACTACACTCCCCATTCGCATCTCTACCGATGATGAAACTAGTGCTCACGAATCGCGACATGGGAAGCTGCGATATCATCACAGGACCGAGCAACGGTGGAAAGACATGTGTGCGTCTGAGCCTTCTGGCAGAGCCCAACGGTCTTCGGTTCGAGAACATCTACCTCTACTCGAAATCACTACAGCAGCCAAAGTACCGGCGTCTGGAACGAATACTATTAGCAGTGGATGAACTACAATATTTTCCCTATAGGGACAATAGAGCAGTTGTACCACCAAGTGAAGTCAGACCCAACTCTGTGTTTGTCTTTGATGATGTTGCGTGCGAGAGGCAGCTGAAAATGCAAGAGTATTTCAGTATGGGAAGGCATGCTGTTGTAGACTTCATTTACTTGTGTCAAACATATACCGGCATGCCGAAGCAACTCCTCCGCGACAATGCAAACTTTCTTGTACTTTTCCGTATTGATGACATCAATTTATGTCACACATACTCTGACCATGTGAATACAGATATGACTTTGACAGTCATAAAGGCGAGCTGAGCTACAGTGTTGTGCAACATAGCTTGTCTTGAAATATTTTAACGGAATTACATCACATGTGAGTCGTGTAAGCAGACAGAGGAAAGAAAACCAGTCATAAATGAGTGTTAACTGACAATGTTGTGCAACATAGCTTGTTCTGAAATATTATAGCGGAATTACCTGACATGAGCTCCACACTAACCGTTCACGAGTCATGCAAGGAGGTAACACGTAGCGGAAGAAAAACCAATTATAAAAGTGAGCTGCGCTACAGTGTTGAGCAATATAGCGTGTCTCGAGGTATGTACGCGACTTTCGATGCTTCAAACAATGAAACAGTAAATGTATGTGGAATGTATATAATTACAGATAACTGTAAAAGAGAAATGCATAATTGTTCTGTTAATAATTAAAATAAACCCTATTCTATGTGAGATGTTAAGTAGTTATAATATTTGTCTTTTACTATCGATACACAGAAATGAATTTCCTGCTGTCGTACGCATTTGCGAAAACCGAATATCACACGTTAGAGAAATATATGGCCACATCCATCAGTAAATAAAGTCACTAAACATTAATGAAACAATCGGCGCATGTTGCAGATGTAATTATTGTATGCGCACATCAAGCATGTTTCACTTGCAACTAGCTGCTGTCTGTATTAAAAGCCACGTCCTATCTAACCGGGCCAATTTCTATGCTGCCAAATCAAATCCTTACGTAGATTTCTGATTATCTACTGTAGCCGGCCGTTGTCTGTGGATGTCTGGGCGGGCGCAGCGTGTTAAACGGCGCATATGGGTGGAAAAGTAAGGGGGGAGGGGGTGGAAGAGATGCGCACGCAGGTCTGGCCGTAGTATCAGCTATTCCACAAACATCAATTACGGCGATCTCAGGTATATGTAAGGCAATATAGGTCGAATGACGTTCGCAGAGGTACAGAAAATTTATCCTCAGTGTTAAAAATTGCACTTGACAATTTTATTTATATAAAATCACATATAAAAAATATACAACTGGAATACTACTTAGTTTTTATCAGTGGGTGCAATTACACGTTAATTAATGTATATGTACAGTTTATCAAAGTATAACAAAACAGTAAATTCATGCCAGTGCTTTTCTATTGAAACTATAGAAAATGTTTTATATCTTTATTTGTACAAAGTCGCGAAAACGAGTGTTTTCACTCATTGAGGACTGACCCGCACTATAAAGAATGCACACACACGCACACACACACACAACCACACAGTGTTTATAAAACAAGAAATAAAATAATAAAATTACAATCTACAGCATAATGTTCATCAACTTCACAAATTCTACCCAATTAATCTGCGTGTAAACGGTAAATTATGTGCTAAACGGTAGATTATGTGAAATTGTGGTCTACATATGCCTAGGTGTTCAAATTAAAAAGCTCACGAAAATCACAGTAAACATTTAGAGTTTATATAAAAATGTGTTAAGGATCTTGTCGGTTTATGTATTTTTTCTAAAATTCCCATTCACGTGCAAAATGGATGCCACCTGTAAAGAAATTTTTCCAAATAATGCTGGCTTCAGCAGACAGTGTAACCAATATAAAAAATATTTCTGTAGCGTTAATGATACAGTTATTTGTACTAACTTTACAGACCATAATATACGTTTGTCTATAATTTATACCAGTAAATGTTATTCCAAACGCAATGTTCATTAAGAAAAAATATTTTCTCGATTGTGAAACCAAGATTGTGCAAATGCGTAATTCTATTTGAAATTCATTAAAAACTAAACATGAACTGTTTATATGTCTGTCAAATTACTACACAAACAGATTCGAAACTAATGCTATCGTTAGGCTATAGCAATAAGTAAATTAGTTTGTTGGTGTTGAAGTTAAGGCCACGCGTATTTGCTCAAGAAGTTGTAGGTTCGATCGATTTCTAGTTGGAACGTATTTATTTAAATATAATACAGAAGATAATAATCTTTGTATTATATTTGTGGTATAAATAAATATATGTTTGAAAGTATGTTATATATTTAGATACTCTATTTACAGACGTGACTGTAATACAAGCTAGACTGTAATATTAAATATATATATATATATATATATATATATATATATATATATATATATATATATATATATTGCAAGTCCACTTAGTAGGTTAATTTGTTTATTACAAGAAAAGGCAAGTATTCTTTTGGTTACTAATTTTCAAGGTTTTACTTGTAAAAGTAGCATAAAATGCACACACAATTCCAGATTTACAGCACCAATGATTTTAATTCCGTGACAACTTTTTTCTTGTATTTTTCCCAATGGAAGTGACATTTCCCATGAAAGGTTGACTCCTACGGACAAACATAAATCACACCCATGCTCTACCCGGGACCTATAATTCACTGCCGCGTTGGTTGGTATTCGCATGAATATATTAGCGCTTAATTAAATGCAGAAACTGCAGGAAAAGTTTTGAACACTGTTTTAAAACATTTATAGTTAAGCTTAACCTTCATACGTCACTCTTATATTTGGAATAAAAAATTGTAAATATAAATATATCTTTATTGTTTTCTCAGTTCTATTTTGTATTATTGTCTAGCAGTGATTGTACTAACTGTTCATTTATCATTTAATATAACATTATTATAATAAAAAAAGTTTTTAATTTATTATTAATTGTTAGAATAAATATATTCTCTGCTCCGTATTGTGATTGATGATTTTGATAAGAGACACAATTCAAGAATTCTATGTCATCAAAAATATTGTGCCAACAACTATGCATATATGTTATGAAATTACATTCGGCACTGACTAGGTAGATGACAGCTATGTATGACTGTGTGTGTTATTATTTGCATGTTTTGGATTATTTTTCGAAGTAAAACTGGTATGCTGTAAAATGTGAAGTTGACTTAGTGTTATGCTGTCTCAAGCATCGCAATCTTTGCAAATTTTGTTAACAAATGTTGGCTTGAGTAATGCATTACCGTTGAGATATTTCGTACGCCGCGCCGTAAACCTTCAGATCAAATATTTATATCATCCACTCACCGCCATTTTAATGGTGAAAGATATTATGAAAATGTGGGAAAGGAAAAAAATTCTGTTAATGCATCAAAGCATAGAAAGTATTCCACTTCCATCATTGTTACTTTTATATAACGTGATTTTAATTTGATAATGTTTAATATTTGAACAGAAAAATTGCACTCAATAATAGAAAAGCAATTGTATTATATCGAACAATACATGCATATGGTAAAGAAATCCTCCAGCACACACTGTCACAAGAGCACTGCTACCTGTTGTCGCCAGCAAAACGTCTCTGTGTCCGATTTTGCATTTGCTATTACTCATGACAAAATACCGAATGTTTTTATGTCCGCATGAATACTGTCGGGACGCAATCTTGCCGCTCATCTAGAGACGCAGTGCCGAGCCGCAGCCTAGGGAATAGGATTGGACACGCGTGTACAGACATTTGCCAGTACCAGTAGATAAGTCTATAATGGTAGCCATTTTCGAAGACAGCGCTACCTCAAATAAAATACTTATATAGCATTTCTCGAAATTGTTCAACCCGATTTAGCATCAGTGAAAGTAATGAGAACGTTAAATAGCTGTATATAATTATATTTCTAATGTAGTAACCACTAAAGCTGTATACAATTATATTTCTAATGTAGTAGCCAGTAAGGTTTTTATAATTATATTTCTAATGTAGTATCCAGTAAGGTTTTTATAATTATATTTCTAATGTAGTATCCACTAAGTACGGCATTTTGATGCATATCGCCAAGTAAAGCTTCGCATGTAGTAGTAAACAAACGGCCAATCTAAGAGGAGCTTAGAGCTGCGGACAAGGAAACTAGGAGACCACCATCTTTGATGATGCCATGCGGGAAAAATTTCCCATTTCCTCCCAAAAAAAATTATATTTTCCTTTACGCCCGTGGCGACCATCTTGGATAACAACCTCCAGCTCTGTCAATCCGATGCCAGGATGTTGACACCCTTACACCAAGTGTCCTGTCGGGTGCCGAGTCTCATGCTCTGTCATTCCTATGGGGATATGTTGACCTAGAACCGTTATGCGGCACCGAATACCAGCATCTGCTTACACGCTCACCAGACCTAACATATAAGCATAGTTGACTGTAACTTTCGAACACCATAAGATATAATTGTCAAATTCACAACACATGCCGCACACCCGACGATGAGAGGGGTAACATGGCCAAGTATACCCCATGTCTACTTATAAGCATAGTTGACAGTAATTTCCGAACCATGTAAGATATTATTGCCAAATTCTTAACATAGGCATCGTCCATGATGGTGGGAAGGATCGCAGGGCCAAATTTACCCTATGCATATTTATAAGCATAGTTGGCTGTAATTGCCGAACCACATAAGATTTTTGTTGCTAAATCCATAACATAGACATCACCTACAACTACGAGGAGGTTCGTAGGGTCAAGTATAACCTATGTCTACTTTTAATCGTAGGTGGATGAAATATCCAAGCCATGTAAAATATAGATGTTAAATTCATAACATAGCCATCAAAGTTCAACAGAGATGTTCACCATTAATATTCACGACCCTAATCATGCATTTTACAGTATCTATGACCAATAAACATGCTAAGGAATATTACACCATGCCTATCCTACTTCAGCAGCACAGTTTTGCATGCCTTAACATGCCAATAAGTTAGAAAACTGTCTGGTTTCTCTATTCACCAAGCGAACTTCGACATCACGAGTCATTGCCAGATACATCATTATTCGCAAGGAAAGAAGTCGTAAGTGTTAAATTCGAAGAATTGGGAGGAAAAAATATGTTTCTCCTGCTCACTAACTCATTGTCATCACCATATTGCCAGCAATGATTAACATACAACTCGTTGGCAAAAATGGGTCTTAATGCAATGCCAGCAAAAATGATCAGTCTTATGAAAACCCCTAAAGAGAAATATCTAATTAAAAACATCAAAGCGGGCGAATGCTTTTCCATGTAGTCTGTAGTGATGGAATTCTTGCATCTAGGCAAAAAGGTCACGTTTGTTCAGGTTAACAGCATTCTTAATCTGTTATTGGTTTCTGTGAAAGACGGCACATATACCAGACCTGCAACAGCTTACGAGCTGCTAGCTATATTTGTGCAATTGAGGAAAGTTTGATAATGTTGAGCAGTTCATGCCGAATTTTTCCGTTTACATGCTCAGATATCCAATGTCTCAGTAGCAGAATTCTATAGTAGTGAGACCAGAAATGACATCCACATAAATGTTTGCAAGGCGAAATACATACATATGTATGTATGTATGACCCAACATCAGTGGGTGACATTCCTCCTTCTATGAAACATAACGAGACACTGCCATGATAAAACACCGCATGTGCAAACGGAGGACCCAGGTTCAGCTCTCAGTCCATACATCCTGATTTGAGTTTATTTCCATGGTTACTTGAAATCACTCCAGGAATATACTTAGATGGTTCCTTAACGTAGGTCATGTTCGATTCCTTCCTCCGATACCGATTGTGTGTGCTGCCTGGTTGAAAACAAAGTGCAAAATATTTTTTCAACAAATTATGACGCTTGTTGTATGCCCAACATGGTGCTGGGCTATTTTATTGCCAGGTGTAAAAACAATTTACTTAGTAAGCTATTAACTACACCTATATACATATATAATTTCAAAGCAATATTACTAAATAAAGATACAAATTTCAGCTTTGGTAGAAGAAAACATAACTTTACTTTAAAAGAAGGAAATTTTATTTTAACTTGTGACCCACATGCACCACAATCAGCACCACATGCTCCACAATCGCTCTACATGCTCCACAATCGCTCTACATGCTCCACATTTTCCATTTCAAGTGGTCCACAATTGTTCCACATGCGCCACAATCGCTCCACATGCGAAGGATTGATGGAAAGATTGACACCTGCCGACTGAATCCTGCCGACGTCTCTGCCGCTGCTACATGCCAGGTCTAAAGATAATATTCGAGACAGCTTCAATTTGCTATAAGTTTGGTTGCCCCATTTCCTAAATTTCTATCTGTTAAATTCATAAATAATTAAGTTCATACATGTACACGCACAACACACACACACACACACACACACACACACATATATATATATATATATATATATATATATATATATATATATATATATATATATACACACACGTTATGGCTAGAGTCTTATTGAATATTATTTAGTTTATTTAAATTATAATAAAACTGATATACTGAATATATCAAACATATGTTTTTCCTTTACTAACAGTGTTTTGTAAACTTTCGGGAGCAGGACATAACTCGAGATACAAAACATTTAATTTTAAACGAAACACATTTATTTAAGCACACATCACAAAATATTCTTCTTCTTCTGCATAGCAAATACAATACAAGGAATTGCTATTTTTAAACGAGATTTATATCTGAGTCAAGGATGGCATTAAACACATAATATTTGTTAAATGTACCATGGATTATCATAACTCCATAGTCGTAGGGTTTCTGAGTTGCACGGAGCACAGAAATGATTTCCATTTTTGCACGTATGATGTATTGTGGCATACATCTCGACGAGCTGTCGAAACGGCACTCAGCAGCGCTGCTTGTTAAGGTCAAGGACGTCCGTTCGATGGGGCACGGATTGTGAATCGCCGGCCAATGAGAACCAGGGGTGGTGGTGGCGGGGTTTGAATGAATATGAGTAATTAGCCAATGAAAAATGTGGGTGATGGAGGGAACCTGTGCCATCAGCTCACCTGCTGGCATAACAGAGAACATAGTACTACCTAAACATTGAAAAAAAGAATCCAATACGGGGGGCGCCATCAACACCCCCTATACTTTAAGACATAATTTATTATGGCCGCCACCTGGTGGCTAAATCGATAATTTATACACTAGCACCGCATAGGTGATGTAAATGTAAACATATGAAATCCAATATTGTGGCCTCCAGCAATGTATAAACAAAAGACATAAAAATCCAAGATGGCAGCCCTCAGCAATGTATAAACAAAGACAAACGAAAATCCAAGATGACAGCATACGACAGAATGGATATAGGTGACTCCACAATAGACTCCACAATATATACACATGATGTACTGTGGGAGCACATGTTTCATGATCAGGAGTAGTTTGAATGCAGTTTGAATTTAATGTTAAAAACGAATGTTATGTAGGACGGAATACATTGCCCAGGAAAGTATGGTATGAATATGGCTGTGTATTCCTTTATTAATTTAAGGACCTGTTTTAAAAGGGATGCTAATAAATATTAACAACCATTTAATGCAACACAGAAATTACTTATCAGAATAAAATACTATAAGAAGTCATTTTAAATGTATTTCTTACTTTATGGAATTGATTTACTGGGTTAAGTCTTATAATACTTATGCGTGGGGTTGATTTCCCGAATATACTAAACTGCACCTTTTTAACCGGTGCAACAGTGTCGCATACTTAGCATATAAAACCACAATCAAGGTAATGTCCTCCTACCAGTTCAGAACATAATTACAGTGGTACTGTAAAATGTTTTGAAATTTAGTTACGAACCTTTAAACGCATGAAGTGTAGTTATGAATCTTTGCTATGATTTTATTATTATTTAAGTGATGAAATTACCAGTTGTAAAACTATATTCCCATCACAAAATAAATACAGTTTTAAGTAGTGGTCATTGAACGTATCTTCATAGAATTAATCGAATTCATTACGGCCCAGGATAACTATCCTTTAGCAGCTACAGTATCACCATTTATACACTGCCCACGATTAATGTAGTACAATTTTGAAATTCCTTCCCACTTTCTTGTGTCTTTCGTCTCATGCAACATTGGTGTTACTATAGATCAAGTGACTTGTATACATATGTATGTTTATATTGATATTGAGTAAGTATGTTTAACAAGCAACACTGTTAAGTTATTTGCAAAATTAACGTGTTTCTACACTGCCAATTCTTGTTCAGTGGTAGCCCTGCACCAATTATAGGAATCGATTTTCAGTGGCCATTGGTTTGGAACATAGCAGTTATAATGCGATGGCGAAACAAACAACCCGTTTACGTGAGTCGCGGCCAGCAATACAGCAATACCTCAGCTGGTGGACATATTAAACTATATGCGGTTACGGGCACTGTCTATTTGAAAAAGCGCGCAAGTTACAGCGAACAACCTGTAAACGTAAAACCCCACGAAACAGTAGAACGAGGAGGCAATTGTAATATTAACAACCTTCTGCTTGCCCATTTAGACTCTACACAGTCACTAGATATCCGTATGGAGTGAAAACTACAAGATTGTTGAGGGTCACACACTTCCTAGCGATCGTGCTATAATTACACTAGAAAACCTATAAAGTGCGATTTTTAATATGTTTCAAAACTACATTCCTATAGTCATTACGTTGAAAAATGGTAGTGTTGCTGTAAAATTTATTTAGAACAGTAAAACTAAAACACAAATAAAATTGCTGCGTGTGTGTTTAATGTGAAGAAATATCTGAAAATTCCTTCGTAGTTATAGTAATCGCTGTGTAGTAAATTACTCTGCAAATAACAAATTGCGCGAACTGTAGAAATAATAAACACAGATCTGTACACAGTAACATAGTGTCTAATAAAATATTCAGTAAAACAAACATTACTCCTCTGAACAGAACGTGGATTCCAGACAAAAGAGTGATAATTACTCTCAGGTACTTTAAAATATCCAGTTAAAGCTTGAATATTTCTGTCTTATATTGCAAATGAACAACTTTCAGGTCGCCGATAACAATCACTGCGGATCGTGACCTATTAATTTTAATAATGCCAGAATGCTGCTGCAAAAGTCCATGTTGCCAAGTCAAATGACTCACAGAGCGTGTGCGTTAGTCATTCTGTGTTGCCTGCTCACGCGATTAGATCGTTTTGGGGCGAGTACTTTTTCGCTTATTAGTATATGGGTGTAGAACTAACCAGTGAATATACCGTCGACTGTGATAAACATAGTCTATGGAGATCAGCTGTTGTCTTCGTACGTGGTGTTTGTATTGGGATAAGGTGTTATCGAGAAGCTACAGCACTCGATGATGTGAGAATGCCGATTGTGTCGAGAGCTCGTCCTGTGTACTGCTGCATACTGATAATTGTCAAGAGCAGTTAAATCAATACGGTAACTTGATCATACACACCACGATATTTAAAAGGCTAGTGTAACTACTGTACGTCTACTGCGAATGAGCATATGTTGTCTAAATTACCTCAAGACTGGACTATGCGTCTTTCTTCTGCCAGTTCATCACAAAAACAGAGTTGGTTGTGACGATACTAAAAACATTTTCATAATTATTCTACACAAAACCGACATACATTCTCTTTGTAAAATATAGGAATTTAATAAATATAGAAAGTGAAAGCCTCAAGCATAATATCCTAAACAGAGTAATTATTGTCATAGGTCGACAGAACATATGTTTTTATGTTATGTTTGGTACGTGCAGATTAGCTATATAAGTGTTTGAATTGTATTGTTTATTTTATTTCACACGCTGGTTTAATTTTAATATTAATTTTCACACATTTCTCATATGTAATGGTAACATTTTTAAATCACGTAATTTATGATATATGTAAACCACCAGTCTATTTAATTTCTATATTCTATGATAATTTTCATGCAGTATTCTTAGTCTTGACACATTGTTATTTCAATATTGTAATATTATGTTTATATGCTTAGTTTGGTTCTCAGAAATTACTTTATTATCTTTAAAGATTAATTATTTCCTTTATTCTCTTATTAGAAATATTTTTATATTTTGTTTTATTTTATTTTAAGGAAGTCTAGTCGGAAGTAGGCTGCGATTGGCTAGTCTTGAATGGAGATGCCGGAAGGCTTGCTTCTGGGTGGGACTTTCACCATGGATGGTTAATTGTATTTTCGCTTGGATTTCAATCTTAGGGAATCCCCAGCGCCAACCTAAGAATAGGTTAGTAATAAGTCCCAAGTAGTGATTAGGTCACTGCCACAGCCGATTATAGAGGAGGGTTGATGTCAGGTTTCTAGCTAATTGTATTAGTGAGTTTTGTAGGAGATGCCAGGACACCGATCTCTAGACGCCAGGCGCTATATCAGCCACTTAAGCGCCGCATCAGAATACAGGTGACGCCAAGGAGTTTGAGTCTGGGTGCAGACCTATGTGAAATACTTCACTTGTAATCTGTTTCTACGAACTTATAGCATTTTTAGAAAAAGTTTAATTTACGGAACTAGGCATTTTCTAAACTTTAACTTGTGTATAATCAGTAGTCCTGAGATCCCGTATGAGCTAGTAACGCCGGAGCACATTGACATATAAAAACTACTGAACTTAGTGTAATCTCATTTGAGCAGAGTTTAACTATTTGAGGGGAAGTGAGGAGTAGTTCTTCTGCAGTAATTAAAACTTAAATTGTCATTTTCAAGTAAAGGTTTGGATCGGGAGAACTGTAAATACAACTAATTACTTGGGAGCTCAGTCAGTTTCTTAAACAGTTAGAAATTGAGGATAGCTATTATCTGTTATGAACTAATTTTAATTTCTGATTTTAATTTCAAGTCAGTTGTCAGTTGTTTAATTTCGCAGCAGCACTACAATCTTATTATATTTTTTATCTTTTAATTTTTTTAAATTTCTTTAATTGATTCATCTCCATTCTTTACTGGATGGCGGTACTTCATTTTTGGTCATCAACATAAGTTTAATTTTTTTTCTGAGTAAAGTGATTTTCCTTACACACATATTTAAAGTTAAATAAATATTTCACATCTGAATTTTACATCTTGTTGAATTGCATAACACATTTGGTCAGATTTTATTTATTTTTCATTTCATTAATATATTAATTATTTAGATTTCGCATGTATTTTATATGAAGTGCAGAGAATGTATGCAAGTTGCTTCTGTGCAAGCTATTTACAGTGATCCAGAGATCCTCAGTTTCTTCTATGGTAACCTAAAGGCTGCAAAGTTATTAAGGTGCATATTGACACGTACAAGCCTACGTTTGACTCCTTCTAACTCAAACTATGTCCAACCTATACTTGTGGCGCACACATGCATGTTTTTACCTTTTCTTCTTTCCTACCGTGCGTTCACCTAACAAATAGTGAATGTAACTGCCCTGCGCACACAACTCCCCTTACTTCCAAACCTCTTTCAGAGCTTTATTGCGTACCTACTGCTCGTTTTATTGCGCTTGGCACACTTAGCAGTACTGACAGCACATTTATGTTTCACTGATAATGTCCATTCATTTAATTTGTGTGAAATAAGTATCAACCTACAGAATGTACGATATATTCTAAGTAATGTGTCGACGCTGACAGTACTAAAATTGTTGATTACGAAAATGCGTACTTCGAAGTTGTTTTACAACTTAGGCAATGTAAGGAATGTGAATGTGTATACGTATATTAGGTAACTTTGTGATCAGACACATGTCGATGCGCATTCGCCAAGGAGGCTGTCGATTTTATCTGTAGAAAACCTATTTCTTCGTTTACTGTTTTCCGGTCCCTGCAACAGGGTGTTTATGGTAGAAGTGAGTACTTTTTAATGCCGTCCCAAAAGGCGTAAACCAATAATAAATATATAGTATTTCATCCTCAGACATTAAATTTGAGGGCGGGGAAATGTCTACACTGTGTTTATTGGTCACTTTGCAATGTTTATATTAGAAAGCAGCAGCAAGATGGAAATTGGATGAAAGGAAATATTTAGAGGGGCCTTAAAAAGTGCTCACTTTACTGTGAACAGCCTAAAATAATTTTACGTTTTTCAGCTGTCTTGTTGGTGTCTGATATAGTAAATCAAAATATAATACAAGTAAATGTATTGACAAACAAAAGGGTTACTCTCTGAAAAAAATAACATGGCTGTGTTTTACTGTTCATATTCGTGTTATTATACACCTCTGTGTTTGCACGGTCATGCGACGGGTAACGAAAGTAAAAAGCATCAGTTGATTTGATGGGCGGTTTGGGCATTTAGCATGCCCCTCCAAAGTCACAGAGTTTCTTCCTGATTGCCCATGCATTTGTAGCCCTGAACTTCGTCACGTGATCAGTTGAGGACCTTACTGCAGTTTCGGACACGCCTTATGGTCTCCCTTTTTAAACAGATATCCTCTGGCAACAAACACATTTCGCACACCTTTGGTCCCCATCCGACTCTGGGCATGCGTACCTTCTACGTCACAGGCGTATACACCTGTTTTAATACACGTCATCGTGTAGTGATGTCTCGCCAGAGCCAGGCGGTTCAAGGAAGTGAAACGTCATTCTACAGCGATGTCTCACCGCAGCCAGTCGGTTAGGGAGAGAGTCATAGGCCTTGTTGAGGCGGCAGGTTTATCCACCGCTGAAGCAGGCCGACATTACGGTGTTCCAGAGAGGACTGTGAGTCGATGGGTACGACAGTTCTGGGACATGGGTGACGTGACGCGTCGCGGAGGAAAGGGTCAGTAGAGGGTGTCGACTGCAGCCGAGGACAATAGTCTGATTACCCAAGTGCAGTTGACTCCTTTCAGAAGCGCCATTCAGCTAAAATGTGACACGCACTTTCCTGGCAGCTTGAGTACCGTGCTTAGGCTCTTGACGGCGGCGGGACTGATATTCCGGCGTTCTTCAAGGAAGCAAAGGCTCACCGATGAGCACAGGATTTATCGACTAAAGCGTTTGCCGAGGAAAACATTGACCGTGACTGGTCAGATGTATTCTCCGACGAATGTGTGTTTTCCTCGGCTAATGATGGGCCGGTGCGTGTCTTCAGACCTTGTGGGACCCGACACAATCCATAATATGTGGTCGAGTGCTCGCGCTATGGTCATGCATCCGTTGCGTGTTGGTGATGAATGAATGCATGCGGGATAGGCGTGTTGTACAGAATCGGAGATGGAGGTCCGATTACACGCGGCCTCAATGCCAGGCAGTATTTACATATTCTAGAGAACATTATGATTCCCTCAGTGCGATGTTTGTATCCCGATGGCGTGCTGCGCTTCCAGCAGGACCACTCTTCGATACACACTTCGCAAAGAAAGACCAACTAGAGCTCGTAGATTGGCTACCTTACAGCGCCTACTTGAATCCAATTGAGAATGTTTGGTCGGAGACGAAGCGCACGATGGCGGCAAACTGGCCTGATCCATAGTCACCACAAATAAAGATGCTCTCTGGGAGCTAGTAGCGGATGCCTGAGATGAAGTAGCAAGTAGCGAACGCTATGCTACTTCTCTGGTCGCCTCTCTACCACGACGAATGCGGTAGGTGTTTGAGAATGAGGGATTCTGGTCCTCTCATTGAGGTTACCCCATCGGCCCTTTTCAGGACCAAATAAAAACTCTCATAAAAACGTGACACAAAAATACAAAATACAAAAATACCTGCAGCAGGAAGAAGAAACAGTGAACATCCCTCCTCCACCACCGACCAATCCATCAAGGCCCAGGAGGAGGAAAGTATTAATCCTCGGTAGTAGCCATACAAGAGGTCTGTAAATGCACATCAAAGAAAAACTGGGTGAGGAATACGACATTCTTACTTTTTGCAAACCAAATACTGACCTTGGCAGTATTGTGGAGATTATTGGTAGCCTTTATAAAGATTTTTGCAGAAAAGATTAGGTTGTCATTGTGGGTGGAATGGGAAATACCATTGATAAAAATATAAATTCATTGCTAAATAGACTGATGGACGTTGTTCGCAGAAAGGGAAGTTATCAAATAACTATGGAGTGAACAATAATCAACATTTTGCTGATGTATGTCCAACGTTTATTAGAATTGCAGACAGATGATGTAGTCTTATGCAGTGATACCGTAGTTTATGTTGTTTGTTCTGTGTGTCATATTGTACCACGTTTAACATGGCTGATTACCTATTTTCTGCCTTTAGGCTAAGCTTATTTACGAATTTCACTTATTGCTATCTACCACTGCCCTTACACTCTGCCCGTGACCGTATATACGCGACGTTTAAGTTGTTTTTGTTTTCAGACTGAAAACATTCTAGATGTCAGTGATGGACAGATCTGTGTCTATTACGTCTGATGTCAGTATAGTCTCAACTGGCTTAAAAGTTGTTCAGATTGCGTAAGAATTAACGTAAGGTCAAATTGCGAATGTAACTAAATCATTCTTGTGTTTGAAGAATATCACGGAAAGCATTTTCAGATAGAACAGGCCCTAATATGTATATACAGTGACGATCACAAATATTCATACATCCTGTTCCTTTCACGACTTCTGTACAATAAGCAATCATGTTGACACACGCGTATGCGTCCAGTTGTATTTTGTATTCCATTTCATCAAATACAACACATAAACAACATTCTTTATAAAAGAAACAAATTAATATATTACACAAATGTAAATAAATACATGTTTTCCAAATCAGAAATGTTCATACATCTTCGTACGAAGAACAAAATAAATTCTCCATTTAATATTTAGCATGCCCTCCCTTTTGCTTCAGAACGCTTCTCAAACGAGCTGGCAATGACTTTACTACCGCTTATACGACACCAGGAGGGATATTGCTCCACTCATGTAGGATTTTCTCCTTCAAGTCCCGCTGCGTGCTTGAAGCATGATGTTTTCGTAGCTTTATGTCTAAATATGCCCAAATGTGTTCTATTGGATTTAAGTTTGAGGATTGGGGTGCAGTTTCTACTACACGAAGACAATTATACAGCAGCCATATTTGTATTGCACAGGATTTACGCTTAGTACCATTATCCTCGTAAAATGTGCATTACTACATCGAACTGTATGGTATTAGGTAGCAAATTATGTTTAAATAGGTCAATATATTTTTATTGATCCAATAGTCAATATATAAATACCAGTTCACCTACACCACATGCACTCATGCACCCTCACACCGTAAGTGAACCCCCGCCATGCTTGACGGTAGGACGAGCATATTGGAGATTCATCTCTTTATTCAATTTTCGCCACACTTTTAGCGTATTTTCATGATCGAAAACCTTGAATTTACTCTCATCTGGAAATAATACGTCTGTCCAGTAATCGTTCCGTAAATATACTTTCGCGAAGTTAAGTCTCTTCTTATAATTACATTTGCCTATATACGATTACTTCTGTGGTGTTCTTGCATTATAGTCACTATTGCTGAACACTCTTCTCACTGTCATTGGTTATAGTGACTTTGAAAGTTTTTCGTAGGTCTCTTGCAATAGCTCATGGACTGGTAAAAAGATCTCTGACGGATTTGTTTCACAATATAGCTTTCTTCTCTACGCGAAAGTACGTTTGGCTATCCACTCCTCGGTTTGTCTCAGCATATTTGTACTTTTATATCATTTTACAGTACAGATATTATTTTATGTTTTTATATGTATGTATAGTCTCAACGTGTTTCTCAAACATACAATTTACATTTTGTTTTATTCGCTTTGATTTTTGTAGGCAAACCTTTCCTGCAAAATGTTTGAAGTAAGATAAAGAACAGCATGGCGTTTGTAAATAATTCATCGGCATTGTATGTCTTTTCTACCTCCCACATCACGAGCACAGGGATAGAATACATTCAGTTTAACTGCACAAACCTCTTTGCCAAGAGCCTTTCTTTTGTAAGTTGGGGTTGTACCTATCTATGCCGTGAATGCCTGCATTTTTTAGGCCATTAATTGTAAATTGAGCACTTATGAAAGCCCTTTCATTTGGAATAATAGTCAATAAATATATATTACTTTAGCCTTCGGCATTGAATTTAGAATGCGGTATAATATTTACACTGTGGTTATTACTTATGTGGCCATATTTAATTAAAAAGGTGGTTAAAGAATAAAAAATGACTGAAAGATAAAAATAACTAGTGCCTCCAAAGTTCTCATTTTACCGTGAAAAGCATTTAGCAGATGTACGCATGTCAGCATGCTTGCAAAAAAAAAAAAAAAACGAATTTCCCGATTTCTTTCAGAAGCAAAATCGAGCCAGTTCACTTTCAATGTATTTTCGCCATGGTAATGACAGATATTAACTTGATCTCTTTTTCCGCATGGTCAGGGGCAATTAAAACGCCTTGACACTCGCCACGCGCCTCGCGGCGTGATGTAATGGGTTATCAAAAGTTCCTGAACATTGACTCACATTGATTTGTACACCTGGCAACCCTGCAAGGTTATCGCACTCTGTACATTCTTCCCTTCTATCGTCGCGTACGCTAACCACGTATATCGCATCGGTTCATCTGCAGTGGCACTTTTATCTGAGACGGACCCACGTAGACAGGCAGGCTGCTTTAACAGCCTGGCCAACTTAGTCTGTGCCATCTAACAGCTGTATATGCACTGGCACCTGCCTTGAGCTCTGCAAACGTCGCAGCGTGTACCGTCCGTAATCATGACAACACATACTGTATGTTTCTTTACGTAGCCTGTGTAATCTAAGTTAGGGAATCGCATTCCTGACGTCGTACACTCCACGCAATACTAAACAATCATAGAGTATGATGTGTAAATTCATCGTGAATATAAGCAAAAATTCAGGAATGTGCCAAGTAAATACGAAACTGGCAGGGAAAGACGTTTGGGATCACGTGCTGTATGTTTTAGAGCAATATTGGCCATGTACTGGAGGAAAAAACAGTTAATATACAGTAGTTGATCGGGTATTCATTGGACTGTGAAGTCTAGACTACAGGCCATTCATTTCGTGACATTTCATGGTCTCTAATTGTCATACATATGAGAACAGTATTCTATATGATGTATTATTTAATATTTGTAGTGATTATCACTTTATGTTTTCAAAGATCTCGTGTGTGTTGGCAAGGGGAATTATAACGTAACACCTCCTTTCATATTTACAATTATGCATGATTTGGAAATAATTTTTTCCAGTGGTCCAGTGTGGTCTGTTCAAAATTATAATTTATTAATTATTTCTCAGATCTGATAAAGGCTAGTTCATAATTCCGAAGGTTTCGCCACTAATTTACTTTAACGCATTACATGTAATGTGTTGGGATATATTCGGAAAAAAACTGCCTCACAGAACTATTATTCGTGTTTTATATCCTTTTTCTTCCAAAGCCATGTTTCCTGCAGCAGTTAGCCACGCCCACTCCGCGGCACGCACCTGTGACTTGGGAGGGGGCAGCCTGCCGGACATACCCGAAGTGGGACTTAGAAATATTTTCAGCTACACGAGATAGCTCATTTTTTGTGACGAGAAGTGTACCCTTATGTCCCTTTAGATTATCACCTCTACCAAATGTTGCACCACATATATCACATGTTTGTATTTCAGAGGTCGTTTTCTTTATACAGTCGCTCTGGTTATGACAACGTGCATTATAACTTTTAGTAAAGAACTTGTCACAGTTACTACATTGTTTTATGAGTAATTATTCTTTGATCCATGACATTTGGCATTTATTCGTACTTGATTGCACATCCTGAATAGTTTTCGTCATTTTCAAGCATATGTCAACTCAAAACACTTGTACTACTACATAGTGCTGACTCCTCACCGCTGACTCCTCGCTGTTGACTCTTCACTACTGCTGACTCCCCACTACAACTGACTCCCCACTACTGCTGACTTCCCACTACTACTGACTCCTCACTACTGCTGACTTCTCACTACTGACTCCTCACTTCAGACTCCTCACTTCAGACTCCTCACATCTGACTTCTCACTTCTGACTCCTCACATCTGACTCCTCACTACTGACTCCTCATTTCTGACTCCACATTTCTGATTCCTCACTGCTGACTCCTCACTGCCGACTCCTCACTGCCGACTCCACACTGTTGAGTCCTCACTACCACCTTCGTACTGTACCGATGTTAGTTTAACAACTGTATGTAAATTTCTGTGGTTGTTGTTTTTATGTCTCCATTCTACCAGTCGAAGACTATCGTCGTGGGTGATGCTATGTTATGAATTTGACAACTATATCTTGAATGGTTCGGAAATTGCATCCAACTATTCTTATAAGTATACATAGATCATACTTGACCCTGTGTCTCGTTGTTGGATGAGATACTTATGGCGATGCCTATGTTATAAATATGGCAGTTTTATGTCAAACGGTTCGGAAATTACAGCCAACTATGCTTATATGGTCTATTTGGCCCTTCTACCCTTCTCGTCGTCATGGGTGATGTTTATGTTATGAATATGGTAGTTGTATATCACATGTTTCGGAAAATTTCAGCTTACTATATCGGAGAGAGGACGTTGCAGGGGGATATGAACTTGAATATTCTTCAGCTATGCTGGCATGACTAGCAGGGTGACCCCTGGACCTAGTAGTTGTTTTGCTGTAGTACGACTTCCAAGATGGCGGACCAGAAAGACAGAGCAGGAAGTTCTGCCTTGACCACCATTTTGATAGATAGTGTATTGGACATAATTTTTCTATTGGTAGCCATTTTTCTAGACAGTGCATTCAGGCCAGTGCTTGGTGGATTCGGGCTGGGGATACGACTGTAACACTGACACCTGCCACCACCATCTTGACTAGTAGAGTAGGACGTTTCGTTACTGGTCGACAAGATGGTGTACTGACAAGATTGCCGTCGGTGACAATATGGCCCCCGCAGCAGGACGACACTCCATGAGTCCACAGCGAGACGTCAGGCCACGAGTCCTCAGCTGGACGCCGTGTCATGAGTCCACAGCAAGATGCCCCTTGGTCGACGTCATCCAAGATGGCGGTCATCCAATTGGAATGGTAGAGTAGGATGTTTCATCCTCCAAGATGGCGACAATCCAAGTGGAATGGCAGAGTAGGAGGTTTCCAAGATGGAGTCCTCAGTGGGACGCCATTTGTTTCAAATAACAATCCAAGATGGTGGCCGTCCAACATGAACGTTCGCTCTCAAAGATGGCCGTTGTCCAATGGGAATGGTAGGTTTCGTTACTGGTCGACAAGATTACTGGTTGTTGGTGTACTAACTGACAAGATGGCTACTCTGGCTGACAATATGAGTCCTCTGTAGAACAACAAATCATGAGTCCGCAGCAGGACGCCATGTAGATGAGTCCGCTCATCGGTTACATCAATAGCCAATTACGTCATACACTTCCCCACCCCTCTCGATATATAACTGTTTACAGCAGTGAGTGTGTTATGTCACATGAGCGAGGGATTTCGTGGCGGTAAGACATCAGTCGGAGAGCTGCTCTTGTAAGTGATTGCACAATTTTTTATATTAAGTGAGTCGCCAGGGAACCGAACCGGGTATTTTCCAAAATTAGCATACATGTATTGCCTGGAAATCGAACTGAAAGTTCAACTTTCAAAATTAACATATATGCACTCGTCGGGTTTTGAATCCCGTACCGGAAGTTCAACTTTCAAATGCCTTGCCCGGGCATCGAAACATATGTGCGTTGCATCGGATGTTTATAATCTCTGATGTGCAAATCTAGGTCGCATTTCGCATTGCAACATCAGGTCATTACATCATAAGTCCTCAGCAGGACGCCACTTGTGGTCGTCCAAGTGGAAGGAGGTTTAGTCCTCCAAGATGACTGTCGTCCAACAGGAATAGTAGAGTAGGAGGTTTCGCTCTCCAAGACGGCGATCATCCGAGTGGAATGGTAGAGTAGGAGGTTTCCAAGATGGAGTCCTCAGTGAGACGCCATGCCATGTTTTCTCAGCGGGTGCCATGCCATGAGTCATCAGCAGGATGCCACTTGGTCGACATCATCCAAGATGGCGGCCATCCAAGAGCGGTAAGTTTCGTCCCTGGCTGTCATACACATGGATTGACAGAGAAGGAGCTTTCGCTCTTCAAGATGGCGGGACTCCATTGTGTGAGTCCACAGCAGGACGCCATGTCATGAGTCCGCGTCCAAGATGGCCGCCGTCCAAGAGGAATAATGGAGCAGGAGGTTCGCTTCCAATATGGCCGCCGTCCCAGAGACTGGTAAGTGCCTCGCCGTAGGGAATCAATACTGGCTGACAAGATGGCCGATATTGGACTCTAAAACATTATTTGGGATCGAAAACCAAATCTGGGATTTAAAATCAGAATTTGAGTTCGAAAACCCAATTTGGTTCGAAATCCAAATTTGAGTTTCGAGAACCAAATTTGTGATCGAAAATCGAAGGTCAAGGTCATACTGGCTGGTAATATGGCGGCCGAGTTCACCGAGTACTCAGGAAGGAGCCACTTGCATATATATATATATATCAGGTACAATATATATATATATATATATATATATATATATATATATATATATATATATATATATATATATATATATATATATATAGTGTACCTGAAATTCGTGCAGAAAATGAAGTCACAGCATCAGTGGGCCTAAACAACCAGCAAATCCTAGTAACGAAATGTCTGGAAAAGCCATTTTTTATTACTAAGGTGACGTTGAAGTTAGGTGCAACAATGCCGGGAGTACGCAGCTGCAAGTACATATGCGTATAAGCTGTTCACAATAAAGCGAGGACTTTTGAGATTCTATTTACTTTTATATTTCAGCCATATTTTATCCTTTTAACCACCTTCATTAAATTAATATTTACGTGTTGGTAATACACATAGTGTGAAGATTCCACCCACTCAGAAGTAAACGCCGAAGGCTACAATGAAATATATTTATTGAGTATTATTTCTAATCAGACGGCTTTCAAAATTTCTCACTTTACCGTGAATAGCCTTTACTACACTTCGCCTGTCGCTAGCCGATCACATCGCAGTGCCGCCTGCTTAAGGCTGTTCACGTTAAAGTGAGCACTTTTGAAATCAACCTTAGAAAAATGTAATTGCTACTATCTGCATATATTTCAAAGGCCGCACGGGATTACGTGCGCCCACTATAAAGTTGGTAACGGTGGATGGGAGGTAGTTCCACATAATGACGTCGAATAAAATGGGTTAGGTAACCATTTGTGTCATCTTATATTATTTCTTTCGCTTTATGTTTTGTTAATGTGTCAAAGTGGAAAAATAAGCAAATCTGTAAAATATTTACTTCTCTAATAATTTCACAGCTTCACTTGTCCAACGCGTGTATAAAGTGATGAAGCCCATGGCAATGTAAATTTCGCATAATTACATAAGGCGGAAGAATATACAACGTGCATGCAATTAGATCCTAAGCAGGGCTTTCAAATGTGCTCATTTTACCGAGAGCAGCCTATACCACTCTGCAGTCGCTGTCGCTCGAAACTTTTGTATTATTTATAACTACTGCCACTCTTGCACCTTGCTCCACCGTATGTAACGTTAAGATTTCTACGGGGCTGTTCGCACTTTATTCACTCGTCGGTCAAGTGAAACAGGAACAGTTAATGTTATACAAATGTACTCATTATTATACTTACAAGTTAAAAAAAAAAGGAAATGCAAAATAAACTACTTCAGCATTAACGAGAGTTAAACTATGTCTCTCTATTCGACGTTACTTCATGAAACTACTGTTACCCCATCGTCATTACCAACTTTACTGGGTGTATGATAGTCACTGCGTCCGTTAAAATATATGCAGGAAGGACCAGTGATATTTTCCAAAGGTTGATTACACGTTTGACAGTCTCAGCCAATCAGAATAGTGCACGACGAAGATGGACGCCAAGAAACTTTAAAATAACGAACAATTTCCGGAGACGAAATAGGATATGAAGATAATTAATTTGTGTAGAAGTTGTCTGGACATGAATGCCATTTTAAGTGAATATTGCACGTAATATTACGAACTCTGAGGCATTAAATTTCACTACGAAGAAAACATCTCTGATAAATAAAACTTAAATTTAATATATAAGTGAAAATAAATGATAACATTCCTCACATTTATCCCGTAATTGCAGCATGGAAAACAAAAGCAGTATCTCACTACAAAAATAATTTTTAAATAATAATTCAAATTAGTTTCTCCCAGTACAATAATTTGAGTGTGTGGCACATTTTCAAACTCATTTAAGTTTATTTGATAAAACTTGTTGGAACGAAAAATTTGACGGCCGTATTTTGTCTTCAAATTTGATTGTCAAATATAGTTGAATATGAAAAATTGAGAGTAGTGACAGGGGCTTTAGATAGAGCCTCGAGTATTTTGTTGATTGAGTTGGCAGCAAGCTAGGCTGGACAGCCCTCTATACACTCCAGACATGATCGCTTGCTTATTGGTTGCTGTGAACAAGTGAGACCTCTGTACATGACTATTAAACACTCACTCACACTACTGCTTCCTGCTTATTACTGACTCACACAGTTCAACAGGGGTGTCTAAAGAACTGTCGTCCAATCACAACAGTAGGAGAAAAGAACAGGTGTTTGGAATCTACCTCGCCTCCGAAAGAATTCGCGGAATACTCGTAGCTCTAGCTTTAAGCTTCTTACACAATATAAAACTTTAGCGTTTGTCTTTACGTTTCCTTTCCTCTGAAGAAACCCCAAAATATAATACAATTGTAAAGTTAGAGTTCAGATAATCGAACATCGGTTCTTCGAGCTCCGTAAAAATACGTATCTTGTTATGTAAATCATTATAATTACAGCTTTTGACTTTTCGCGAAAAAAAAGTGAGTACATGATGGACTTCAATACTTTAAGCATCCAACATCAATTCGTCTATTGCCATTGGTTGCTGTCTCCTTGAGAAGCCGTTTTCATATTTTACCGGGCCACTCAAAGTTCGGCAACATCGGCACGGCTCCTATGTGATTCGTGTGCAAGAAGTTAACACGTGTCAAACAGAAATTCAGACAACCAAGATAGGTAAATGACTCTACAGTGTTTTAAACTATAACTTGTCTTGAAATATAGTCGCGAAATTTCACTAGCCCTAATTAATATACTATACAGGAATAAATTTTAAGTAAGTTTTTTTAATAGACTTAAAATTTATATTTGTTTACTTTATTAAAATATGTCAATTCATATATTTCCTCTTCACATTATATTTGTTTGCCATTTATTTCATTTAAGACGAGCATTGTTTAATATACCGAGATTAAAATCACCCTGCAATAAAATAACACATTTTCCACTCAACCTCTGTTAGATTTCGCCTTTTCGAAATCGTGGAGTCCAGAATGCTTGACTTTACCCTTGACAGATCCATTGTGTCAAGCACCATAAGAAACAACACGTCGGAAAGCAAACGTAGAGTCAAATCGTAAAGTCATATGTTAAAAGTTTTCAATTGTGCGAGGGCCCTTAAGAGGAAAGTGCTCACTGCGCAACTGGCACGCGCGCCTTACTCCGCGCGAGCGTCGCAGAAGAGAGCCGCCGCAGCGCCTGACGCTGACAAGTCTCGTCAGAAATAAACCTGGCTGCGCGCCGCCAATAACAGCCATCAGTCACACCTCACCTCGCTAATTGGGCGTCGTGACGCGTCGCCGCTCGTTACGGCTGAAGGGCGTGTGCTAGCGCCTGCCTGGCGTCCCTTCAGCCCTCCCTCCCTTCCGCTACCTGCTATAACATATCGTGTGGTCTCCTCCAGGCTGAAATAACACGGCGCGGCGTGCTGGAACGTTTCACACGCCTCCACGTGTAGTTGACATGCTAGAGACCTGCCGAGACGGCTTTAGATGCTCCTTGATTAGCAGCGGTCCTGCCTTCAACATGTCTTACATCTCGACACGGCACAGTCGCAAGAGGGCTTTGAAACCACTTTGGATGAATAGTAAATTTCCAAGGGGATCCTTGACCGTGTGCAATGAATTTCCGGGAAATAGCAACAAATGTAGGTGTAGTGTATTTCCTAATGTGGTTGTATGAATTTTGGTATCGATGTTACTGTTGGTCTTGGACATTGTAGAAATAAGAGCCATTTGAAACCAAGCATTTCCCTCAAAATTAAATTAATTTAATCTATATTTTGTCGACAAGGGCTTCTTTGGAAATGAAATGAATTTTAAACCTGTGTTTAAAGGGATTTCCCACTGTTTTGGACCTATAAACAATTTGTCATTCCATAGCAAAGGCAAGGACGGAACCAACAGGTCCGTTATAGTAAATTATCATATTAGCAGACAAGGGACGCTTTGGAAATCGACTACACATACAGGCTGTTCACGGCTTCAGGCTGTTCGCTTTAAAGTGAGCACTTCTTAAGGTCCTTCGAACAGGCATTAACCACTAATATATATTTTATAATGAGCTACAAACATAAACGTTTGGGGGTTGTGAAATGCATATACTGTGTTTATTAGATACCTGCATTGTTTATATCAAACAGTGGCGGGAAGATAGGCACTACAAAAGGGTACGAACCGTACATTAGATACAAAATAACCCTAGAATGTAAAGGGAATTAACACCAAAAAATAATAACTAAGAAGTTTCGTATTTAATACGGTGAGTTCAGCTCACTATATCAACCCACCTAGTAGACAGGTCTATAACCAGAACAAGACACTATCAAGTTTCACAATTGAAAAAGTCAATATTAAGTGTAATTGAGTTAAGGACAGATTAATTAAAAGCACCTCGTGAAAAGAACAATTTTCGAGTGAACGCAGTCATTCACTTTTCAATAACCACATGCAGTGACGAGAATTCAAGCTGCTGTCTCAAAGCGTCACATCAAACAGGCGTGACGGAAACAATAACACTATTAAGTCTAAAACTATGCAAAGTAACACAAGTTGACAATGAAGGCTACACATTTTAAGTACTCAAAATACACTCTTATTAATAAAGAAAATGTCACACGCAACAAATTGTCTCGGAACAATTATAAGAATCGATCAATAAACGCAAAAATATATGAGCGTCTCACATGGGGATAATACTTCTGGTAGGGCACAATATTAAAAACATTAAACGCCTTAACGATCTACAAAGAAGGCACTGCGCCAATATTTAAATTAAAAACCTTCTCAGACGACACAACAAAATTAAAGGGACGAACCGAAAGGCGGCAGCCTGCAGCCCGTCAAAGCTCCGAACGGAAATACAAATTAAAACTTTACATTAACAAGGATATTCCCTTACAGATTGGTTAGGGGCACCTGAAAATAATGAAAGTAAAACAGCAGGCCTTTAAAGCCTTAATCAGTAAATGAAGACACATAACGCAAAATAAAAGAGGTTACTAAACACGCAATGAGTGGAAGCCGCAGTCGACTATTAAGGCGTTGATAGCCAAATGTGGCGATGAGCTTGACTAGAATAAATACTTTAACACCCGAAATGTCTAAATAATGCTGGACGGACAAACGTAATTAAAATACGAATCAAGTTCACGAAGTGTATTAGTAAAGTATAAAGCACAAAATATATGCACGACCAGCTAAAAAGGCTACACTATCATCAAACAAATTTAAAAGGGGCCAAAACCACACACTACGGCCCCAACTTCACTACTTCAAACGAACAACTTCTCATTAAATCCCAATATGCAACTACTAACATATTAAAAAAACCTTGAAATAATTATCAACAGAATCGATATTACATTTTGGCGAAGCTCCGACGAAAACACTGGTTGACACAAACTGCTAGCCCACAGGCCTATCGGAGTATTATGTCATCGTAGCACTTCGTTGAGGCCAGACTGCCTACACGTGAGGTAGATATAGAAGTGCCTTCAATGGGAAAGAAATTTGAATGTTGAAGCCGATGGAGGGGTACACGCAATCGGGAGGGGAAAAGGTGTAGGGGAAGCCATGAATTAAGGAAGGGGAAAGAGATATCGCATGGAGGTCAGCGCGAGTGCAGTGAGGCGGCGGCCAAACTAGAACAGTCCTGTATAGAGGGCGCCTCATAACCTTAAGTAGGCAGGGTATATCAATGGAAGACCGTGCACATTGAACACGTTGCAATAGAAATAAATCGAAAAGAAAAATTTAGCAGGGCCTTAAAAATTCTCACTTTACCGTGAATAGCCTATACAACTGTGTCCACAGATTTGTACTCCGATTCTTCCCCTTCGAACAACTCAAGCAAACTTGCTAATGATTTATCGTATCATTAACGTTGTTCGATCCTAATAAAATATATTTGATGGCAATATATGTATTATCTATTTGTTGATTCACTTTACAGACTAAAGCTTTTTATAAGCTGATTTTTGTATTCTAAGCATATATAGTATTAACGCTACTGGAACATATCCAAGTTACGATAAATATTTTTTTTTCGCAAAAAATGCTTTTATTTCAGGAAAGACAAAATAATAAAAAAATTCCCTCGCCGTTCTTGAAACACTTAATTTTTGACAGTTCTCTAGATGATTCGTGCGTTTTATATTCTGACTGTTAAATTTGAAAGAAACCAATCAAATGTTTTGCGCAGTTGGCATATATCCTAATTCACTTGTGATCTAGACAAGTATACAGAATCTCATTCGGGGGGAAAAAAACATAGCGCCATGTATTTCACTGACCGCACAGTTAAATAAAACTAAATATTTAATTATTGATTGCTGATTTCTAACAAATTTGTCTACAATTGTAAGAGAAATAAATCATTATGTTTTACAATAAAAGACGGGCTTTCTTTGAATCCAAAGCTGTCTTTGTCCTGTCAAGATATGTGGATAGATGTTTGTAGACATAGCGTATTTCATGATGTACATATGTCAGACGGAATTATTTAGGCATTTATGCGAGCTCAATTTCTTTGGCGAGTGCTGCAAGTGAGTTATGCTTTCAAAATGCCAAAATAACTTATAGAACATTCTGACCACTAGAACAGCATGCCATCATTTTCATCGTGTTCCAAGACAGGTTTTTTGGGGTAGCAATGGTACAAATAGCTGACATGAAAAGATACACTCTCAGGTCCGTCCAAGCTCGAACGACAGTCTAACTGTGAATATGCCAGAGATCACGTGTCACTATGTATATACCCTCGTTTTATGCACACACGAAATCCTTATGTACCATGGGTAGTACACCAACAAGGAAGTGGAGACTGGAGAGGGAGTGTGCAAGCAGCTGTCTGTTGGGACCTGTGTTGACGACTTGCCCCATCTTATTATTATGGGCACACACACACACACACACACACAACATCACAGTTATCACAGTGGAACTGTTAGGCTGCTGGAGGGAAACTATCAACTTAGTCTTCATTCGAACATTTCCTGCTGTGTGCATACAAGGTACACACTTCGCCTGCATCATGTGGTTAGGGCTTGTAGTTGATGGCTCTTCATTATGTTTTGGCAGTGGGGCCTTGCTTCCCTCCAATGAACGATTGTCTGCTGGCAAATGTGTAATCAATAATGTATTGTGTGCATGGAATGTCGGGCGGTAATTGCTTCCGGTGAGTTCACTACGATGATATGTGCTCGCAACCTGCAGGTCTTCTAATACAACTACACTCGTTAAGGTAAAACATCCGCTCTGCATCGTCTAAGAGAAGAGTACATACATAGTTGACATATATGTGTGTGTGTGTGTGTGTGTTACGATACCTCTTTACTCAGTTAATGTTTTGGGTTGTCACAGTGTGCTGATCTGTGGCTGTAATAATTTGTGATGAGCATACATTGAACGTTGTGGTCGTTAGTAGCCAATTTGTTATGACTATTTTTTTCTTTTGTACAATCTAGTGGGCGAAACTAGACCGGGGAGAGTAAGCAGCTGTCTGTAGGGACCTGGGTTCAAGACTTCGGACTACGGGTAATCGCAACATCAAAGTTATCATAGTGGAACGTCTGAACATGTAATGCTGGATGGAAACCGTCTAAGTGCATACATCAACAGATCGGGAAGGGTCGACCACTTGTAAATTCAAAGGCTTGGTACATGATGTAGGTACATACATTGTGGTTCGGGCAGGGTTGACAGAGTATGTTTGCTTGTAATTACACGCACTGAAGGTACGGGCAGGGCTGGCAGAGTATGGCTTCCCATGACTGTAAATACAAAAAAAAGGACCGGTCGGTACACATGTGCTTGTAAGGTTGTCAGAGTAGGGCTGCCTGTGCTGTCAGGCTACATGTAATAGTTACTTTCAAGTACATACGTTGATTGACACAGTGGTTGTGATGTACTTTCTTGGTGGGTAATGTATACCATACACTGAAAGACAGAGCGATCATTGTGCTATGAGCTTCCAGTGAGTTCACATCCCTACCTACAGGCCTTCTAATCGACAAACAGAGTACGTACGTATTTGAAATGTATGTGTGTGTGTGTGTGTGATATCCCCTTACTTGCCATGTATAATTCGATTGTACTTAGTGGTCTAGAATCCTCGATGGATGTGTATGTGATGTACATTGAAGTGTAGGTACATGTCAAGTGCAGGTCGGTCCCCAGTTGGTGTGGGTTTACAGACTAGCTGTGAGCATTGAAGGTTCGGTAGGTGAGTGCAGGTTGAAGTATGACTGTTGTACATTGAAGGTTCCATACGGGGTATAAGTGACTGTAATTATAAGCTTTGGTACGCGAGTGTGCGTAAGTCGTGGTCTGGTCATGAGTGATGGTTTTGTTTCAGTCGGTTCATAAGGAGGGTTGTTTGCCAGAGCGGTCTAGCATGATTTACATTGTGTGTGTGACTCGTTTTGTAGAGCAGGGTGACCCCTCCCTGACCAACCTCCCTGACGTACCCTCCCTGCACTCCCTGACCCCTCCCTCTTATTATTACATGCTTTAGTACACGAGTGCAGGACAGAGATATTGTGTGTATAAGCTCAGGTTATGATTTTTTTGCAAGTTGTATCTCAAACGGTTAGGAAATTACAGCCAACTATGTGGTGTATCGCTGTCTCTTATTGCAAAAAAGAAGGGCTGGTACATGAGTACTGGTCGGCGACAGAGTATGAACGTCTGTAATTGTAGGTCGGGGAAGAGCATGACCGTCATGCTAGTTTCTTCATGGGCGGTGGGGCCAACGAATATCTGCAGGTGTGTCAGCATGTGCTTACAACGGGAATCAAAACTACGGTACCTTATTTATTCGAGTATGGTATATTATAATATGTGTCAGGTTCGGGGATTCAGGTGGTATTTTTCCTTTTGTGTACTCTAGCAGACGACGTATGTAGCACACAGAGCAATGCATATGACTATCTCTAATTGTGTGTGCATGTGTGTGTGATGGGCTTGGTACGCAAGTGCAGGTTGGGGACTGACTGTATGTAATTACTTCCACTTTTGTAGACAGAATGACAGCTTTATGTCTACTTGTATTGTTATTATCAATATCTAAGAGAATAGAACCTTCGATGCCTCGAGGTTAGGTTAAGATTACATGCATTGTTTATTATCACTGGTATGCATGTTGCCAAGAGGGAGGTGGTGGGGATGTAGTATTTGGCCACTATCTATTGTGCACAGAAAGGCACTGGTCATTATGGTCACCGCTCCCAGCGAAGTCATATCGTCGACGAAGACGACGACGATGGTGAGATGTGCTCGTGGCCTACATGTATTCACTGCTACACCAGTTAAGGTAGGGGTTAATTTTCTTTCGTTATAGGATGCTTATCACTCTAACATATGTTGTTGTATGTGCTTGGGACTCGGCTGTCTAGTGATGACTGTGTATTCATTGCTAGTGACATCTAATTACATATGTACATAGATACATTGACATCTTGGTACATGGCTCATGTGTGCAAGGCTGGTGGTACTGACCGACTGTCTGGAATTAAGTACGCTGATACAGAAGTGCTCGGGGCGTCGGCGTGCAGCAATTCGCTTTCCGGGAGGTGGCGAGTTCTCGAGGATGTTTGGTCAAGGGTGATGTTGGCTGGCGGAGGGGGGCAAGGAATAGAGAGAGAGAGAGAGTGTGAAAACGAGTGGAAGGTCAAGGTGCTGAGAGGGGGAGTGCAAGGAAGTGTGTGTGTACTTGCGTGACCAGGTGGTGGCACCAAGGGGACAGGAGAGACAGAGGTGAGTAAGAACGGGGAGACATGCAGGCCGACATATGTCCGCACATCCCTTCTCGCTGTCAGGGGGTTATGCATGTGTTATAATTTTTGTAGTTGTATCTCAAATACTTCGTAACTTACATACAGCCTTCTATCATATGTGTGGTGTATGTCTATAACATGGATTTGGCGACGATTACTCAAATAGTTTGGAAATTATGGCCAACTATGCTTATAAGTTGGCATAGTGCATACTTGTCCCTGCGATCCCTCTCCTCGTGGTGGATGTCTATGTCATGAATTTGCCAACTATTACTCAAACAGTTCGGGAATTACACCCAACTATGCATATACACTGACATGGTGCAAACTTAAACCCCTCTGCTAGTCGTGGTGGATGTATATGATAGCAATTTTGCAACTATAACTTAAATGGTTCGGAAATTACAGACCAGTACACTTATAAGTTGGCATTAGGCATACTTGACCCCGGGATCCTTCTCCTAGTCGTGATTGTTGCCTATGTTATGAATTTAACATCTATCACTTAAACAGTTCGAAAATACAGCCACATATGCTATAAGTTAACATGTGGCATATTTGATTATGCGACCCTTATCCTAGTCGGGGTGGATGCATATGTTATGAAATTGGCAACTATAACTTAAATGGTTTGGAAAATATAGCCAACTATGCTTATACATTGACATTGGGCAAACATGACTCCTTGACCCTTCTCCTAGTCGCCAGGTAATATTCTAATTAGGTCCGCATGTCCGCCGCCAGACGCCAGGTATGTCAGAACCGGTATTTTTATACTACTAATCACAGTACTGTATAAACCCGAGCCGGTGTCGTTCCCCAATTGGCTGCTGCCCAGATTTGAAGTCACCCTATTTCTGAGTGTACTGTACGTAATTGAGGCACACTATTCGGAAGTTTTCATTTATTGACACCGAAATACCCTGGGTGTGTCAAATAAGTATGGTCCAATGAAAAACCTGTTAGCAAGGGTGAGAGTGTTTGAAGTTTTAACTGTCTTCAGATACTAACGCGAATTTGCATGTTTCTAGTAATTCGCGTGTTTTGATGCGAGGAGAAGAGACAATAATTTTTCTACAATAATTTGGATAACAGCACAACCATTTGGTATCTAAATATCCTTTGTAATGACAAATATCTTTTTCTTGGTCTACTGCTATTATAGGCGCAGAAAAAAAGCCAATAAATTTTGATCCTGTATATTTTTCAAAACATTGCCCTGTCAACCTTCATGACAGTTTTATGATTAAATAATATAGTTTTGATTCGGGCTAGGTACTTTCTAGACCAACCATAAAGAATGTAAGAATTCTTATCGGACCAGAGAAATGGGAGAATAGGCCTGTAGGTCCTACACATGAAAACCAAAATAAAAGAAAACATTTTTGACATGTGTACAAAAAAATGAAACTTAGGAAACAGCCAATATTTTTCGGGATGAACGTTTGTCTTTAATCATAATAAATGTTTTGACTGACTTGAAGCAGCATTTCACACAAAATTCAGATATTCATATAGTCAATTAACGGTTACTTTCGTTTTTCTGAAGCCTTGCTTAAGTTCTACTTCCAGGATATTCCTCCGCCTCATGCAAACAAAGCTTAACTTAGTGTATAAAATTACACTAAAGAGACTACTCCCGCATTCGTGCGCACTCAGTGTGGTAATATTTTGTATAAGAAATATTTCTTACTATATGCTATTCACGGCAAAATGAGCATCTTTTAAGGCCCTGCTAAATATTTCCTTTCAATTAATTTCCACCTTTCCACCACTTTTTACTGTAAGCATTGCAATGTAACTAATATACACAATGTGTATATTTCAGCACTCTCAGACGATAACGTCTGAGACTGCAATAAAATATATTTATTAAGGAATAATGAATTTTAGAAGGGCCTTAAAAAGTGCTCACTTTACCGTGAACAGTGTATAAGCATTACCGACATACTAATTTTCTCCCTGTTTGTATTCACGTGTGCATAAAAAGGGCCACCTTTTTTTCGCGAAAAGATCTACGCGAAGACTAGACTCCAAGGTGTCTTTGTCGGGGGACAGTTCCTTACCAGTCTGGGCCAATCAGAATTAGGTAACTGCGACACTGAGAGTCCGTGATTCGCGGGCAATCATATGTAATGTGTGACGGTTCAAATCATCCAATCACGAAAGTGGATTTGAGCTCTAGTGTTTCGGAGTGTATCTAGTCCTGAAAAGCACAAATGAAATATTTTAATTTATGGATAGTGTATAAGTAAGAGTTGTATTTGATCAAAAAAGAAGAAGGTTAATTTTGACACACGTGTAAATGCCTGAAATGTGTTTAAGAAACAACCAAACACGACATGCATGAAGTGATTTTTTAAAAGTTTCTTTGGAAGAGGGTTAAGAAACCGGGGGGTAGACGATAGAATTATTTCCCTAGATGTTGACCAGATATCTGTAGATATGTTTACATACCGCAACCACGTCAATTAAATTAAAAAATAAACACGTATAGAAATAGGAACACAGATAAATGATTGATACGTCGGTGTTTGAGACACAAGGTGTATCGCCACAATTGGAAACAAATCAAAACCTCTGGTGATGGCGAACAGATCTCCTGAGATAACCCTTGTCAGCCCCCCCCCCAACCCCCCGCCAACCAACCACCGACCACGTCACGCCTAATCGCGGCCAGGAATGAACAACCGACGGGGCTCTCCTATTGGTGTGTAAGGGCGAGTATCTTGTAGCAGATCGATCCTCGGGTGAGTCTCGGTGTTAGAAGGCTTGGGGTGGAAAGGGGGGGGGGGGGGGTTTATCGCCAGTCACCACGTCGGGGAGAAAACTTCCAATTATTGCCGGTGCAATCTGCTGTCGGCTTGGGATTCGTGAGACCGATGTACTTTCAAGTCGCCTATCCGCCTACTTTTTCTTTGTCTGACGCGGCCCCGCACCTGTGCTTCTAGTTCAAGGGCTGTCCAAATATAATCCATTCGCGGTCGCTTCACACTTTTCTGAAGCCCTGCTGAAGTTCTACTTTCAGAATATTCCTCCGCCTCAAGCAAACTAAGCTGAACTAAATCTAGAAAATTACACCAAAGGACAACGCACCGAATTCGTGTGCACTCAATATTTTGCATGATAACTATTTCTTACTAGGCAGTACCCATAGAGACTTGTTCTCACAGTTTTAATTCATGTTTGTTATAAACGAAATATTATAATTTATAAATTAAATATATATAAAACTTATATTTATCAACAAATATGACACTTCTATGTTAACAAAGGATTCAAACGCCTGTGATACATGGCATATTTAGGAAATAACTTAATACTTCGTACATGGGGTGATTTTTCGAAGGTTTAATTAAAAATGAGCGAAGAAATCACGAATAGATATAGAATGTCCACATTAAAAGGAGACCTTTTTGAAAGCCCTGCTTAAGGCTCGGTTCTAACAATTAAGCAGAAATTCTCCGTTTCCATGGCATCTTTTCAGTTTCAGAGGTATAGACTATTCATGGTAAAGTGAGCACTTTTTAAGCCCCTGTAAAATTTTTCCTGTCAGTCAATTTCTGCCTTTCCGCCACTTTTTAATGTCAACATTTCCATGCGACTAGCAAACACAGTGTCGTCTGAGGCTGCAATAAAAAATTATTTATGACTGGACATGCAAAATTTGCTATTATTCGGCATCATTCTAAACTTCACCGTACTGTCTGTGCTGGAGTCGAGGTCGCTTTCTCCATTGGCTGCTGCATATATGTATATATATATATATATATATATATATATATATATATATATATATATATATATATATATATATGACAGCACGCCCTTTACGACTGAATTGCACGTGATTGGGGGGCACAATTTGTGAAGTGTTCATTTACTGGCGCAGAGTTACCCAGGACTTGTCAGATACTGTACATCACGCTCCAATGATAAGCGTATTGCAAAGGTAAGCGAGTTTAAAGTTTACCGTGTCCCCAAATAATAACGCAAATTTTGGAGGTCTCTACTAATGGCCAATGGGAAGGCCTAAAAAAACTGCTCGCTTTACCGTGAATAGCCTTATTTGATTGGGAATGTTTGTTGTATACAATTTACAATATACAAGTTGTTTAATACTTTTGTATCGAATTTTCACTGGCTGTTATATTCTGCTCGCAAAAAGGCAGAAAATTATTGATAGATTATAAAAATTAATATCTTCCTGGCATTTTACTATTATCAGATAACATACAATTAAAATTAAGTACAAAAATATTAAACAACTGTTAAAATGTAAATTTTATATAGTCGTACATTGTTAGTAATTAATAAGGACCTGCAAAACTCGCGTTATTTTTTGGCATTAAGCTAAAATTCACGGTACTGTATAAACCCGAGTTGGCGTCGTTTCTCAATTGGCTACTGTTCAGTTATGAAGTCACGCCATTTCTGAGTGAACTGTACGTGATTGGGGTACACTATCGTAGTAAAGTTTTCATTTGTTGGCGCAGAAATACCCGGAGCGTGTCAAATAAAGTATGGTCCAATAAAAAACATGTTGCAAGTGTAAGAGTGTTTGAAGTTTAAACTGTCCTCAAATAATAGTGCGAACTTTGCAGTTCTCTAATAATTAATTAATGAATCAGAAATTATGACGCAAAAACGAGGCATTTCAGCAAATGAGGTGGCTGACGACAAAAGAAATAGTTATTTCAATATGTTTACAAAATACCATTCAGTTTGTAGACATTACTTGCAAGTACTCTTCTCTTTCCTCGCATAAAAAATAGAGCGCATAATTTTTGTATTATAGCAGGTCAAAAACAAATTTGTTGTGATTTTGGAACGTGCAAACAAAATATGAGTAAACATTTACAAAAAAATTTAAGGTGAAGTTTGTGTCTTAATTCAGATTAAGGCTTGCTTAGCATAACATATTTTACAAAAATAAGTAATAAATGACACAAACAGTTGTTATGCAACAGTTCCTTCATTTTAAGCAATTTTAAAAACTTCCAAAAATAATCCATAGTGTAATTTTAAAGATTTATTGAAGTAACCCACAAAATCTTATTTCCATTCGAATTATCTCATTTCGGTCAGTGAGTTAGTTCTTATTATTTGTACGTCGCAAAAACACTAGAACTGTAATTATGACATGCGATCATGCGTAAAAATTATGCGATCTGAAATATTTTTCGGGGAAAAGTACTCTTAAGTAAAGTCTATAAGTTGAAGAATATGTCGTAAAGTAAAGTTCAAATTACAAAATAATTTTCGTGTAGCTTGAGGGAGGGAGGGAATGTAGGGCAGGCATTGTAGGGGAGGGCGCTCAAGAGTGTTCGCCACTACAGTAGAGGGAGGGAAACCACGTCATACTACTGGTGCTATACCCACCAGTCTGGTTCCATAGCTCTCTGGTACAGCGCAGTTAAAAATACCGCCCTGCTCGATCTATAGAGACCTGAAGAATGCGCGGATTCATTTTGGGACAAGATAGAATGCAAAACACGCGCATTTATATAACTTTACCCATTGGTTCGCACGGTGTTTGGCACCTCATGAAGAACGCCTGGTCAACTCATCGTCTGCCACTGTGACAGCAGACAACCAATGCTTAGGGACCTGCAAAATTCGCGTTATTATTTTCGATCAGGCTAAACTTCACAGTACTGTGCGTAAAGGAGACAGTGTTGTTTCTCCATTGGCTGCTGCATAGATGTGAAGTCACTCCCTTTCCGACTGAACTCCGCGTGATTGGCGTACACAATCGTGAAGTGTTCATTAATTGACGCACAGTTACCCAGGGCGTGTCTTATGAAGTATGCTTTAATGATCAACATAAATCAAAGATAGAAGTGTTTCAAGTTTAACGTGTCGCCAAATAATATCGCGAATTTTGCAGGTCTCTACCAATGTTCAATTGTAATCTGCATATGTGTACATACGACTGTATAGTTTAGCCCGAGGGTAATTGAATTCTTTAATTTTTCAGGTCTCTATCGTTCTACGTTTTCTCGACAGGTAATAATCACACGCGGAGCAGCTCTCGCCTAACGGCTCTCGGCCGCTGTCACTATAGAATTGAACAACCCCACCCCTTCGTGCAAGGGCAATGGAATCTTCCGACCCGTCCGCCGCGTCTTCGGCTTATGAGCTTTATTTCCTCAGTCGAATTTCACTATACAGACCACCAAATAATGGTTTTGTTTGCGACCAGCGATGCAAGAGTTTGTGATTGCGAGAGCTTTTTTACGCGTTCTAGTCGCAGTGAAAGCCCAAGTAGAAAAATATAGTTAGCCCACGTGCAGATCTGATTGTGAACAACAGCTCACATGCGGCATCCACAGGCATTCAAGAAGCGGAATGCACCGCAGATGCATGTGACATACATGATGAGTAATGACTGTGGTATGATGTGTTTACGAGTGGGCCACATACGGAGATTCAACTGGCAACAGTAAGTCAACCACAAGCGGGCCTCTTCTTGATGAACTGTCGGATGATGTCTGGGAAAACAAGAGTTGCCCGTAAGTTAACCACAAGCTGGCCACTTACGGCTGCTTCTGACCTGCAGTAAATAAATAACATGACGTTAGCCAACTGTTGGTAAGGCATTTGTAGCCCAGTTATTGGCCACTTGTGGCCCACATAGACGGAGCTTGCCATGCATTTTCAAAACCAAAAAATAATTGTGTCTAACCCAAATAACATTTATGCATACCATATTAATGTGTGTTATTCTCAGCTTTATTTCACAATTAATAGATTTCTTTGGAGAAACTTGGAATCGCACTCACAAACCTTTAGTGTACATTCAAGTATGCTATCAACTACTCTAATATGTATACATATACGACCTTTTAAGTAAATCTGGACACTTACTCCACATATATAATACATTATTAGCTTTGGTATATAAACAATGTTAGTATCACGAGTCAATACTGGGATTTATGAGTAGTATAATACAGTATGTCCTGCACCAGGGGTCGAGGGTCTGGATCAGGGATCCGGAACTGCCATCTTGGATTTCTCTTTTCCCCCAAAATGTCCCTTTTCCTCTCAAAATTTTCCCCTGCTCCCGACTGCCATGTTGGTAGCCAGTATGCCGCCATTTTGTTACATTCTTTCGACTGCCATTTTTGTGGCCAGTACATCATTTGTCATGCTGTATTATTCTAAGTTGTTTTTTCACGCTCTTTCATTCCATGTTGTTTTTTCACATGCTATCATTCTATCTTACCTCTTTTTCATTCCAAGGGTTTTCTCCAACTTATCGACATCGGCATGCATAATGCCATAAGGTTTAACCTGAGGAGATAGTGCCAGAGACGAGGTTGGTATAGCGAATTAACCTTGTTCGCCCTTATCGACAATCACCTACAAAGTGAGGTTAGGTTCCGTCTTTTTGGGGTTAGAATTATCATGATGTTTAAGAAAAGTTATGAGTGTTGTTTAAAATGTATATATTTATTAATTTTTCACAAAACAAACATAACCGTGGCCATCTTCAATTTTAGTAAACATAGAAACAATCTTTATTTTATTTTTAAAATAATTATTTAACCACTCCGACCATCAAATACAACGCATCGCCTACCTTACAAAAGGGCATTTATTGGACTTATGCTCTTCCTGACAAGGTCAATTATGAATTTAAGGCCTTTTTATAAATGTACTAATAATTTCCGATCCATTGATGATATTAAAATCAATTTCATTACATAAACACAGCATCCAATTTCCATTACGATGGCAAGATAATTTAAACCCCAAAGGCCTTTCTAACAAGGCCAGTTTTGAGTTCAGCCCTTTTTATAAATGTACTCATAATTTCCGAACCATTGATGCTATGCTCATCAAATTCATAACATAGACACAGTACCCGACATACAACATAATGTTTAAGGTCATTTAGGCCCTAAACCCTTTCTGTCAGACGTTTAATTTGAGTTAAGCCTTTTTGTAAATGTAGTCATGATTTCTAAAACATCGAAGCAATGATCATCAAATTCATAACATAGACATCATACCAGATATCCAGTATAATGGTAAGGGCATTTAAGCTCTAAACCCTTTCTGGAAAGGTCAGTTATGCGTTTAAGCCCTTTTAAAAAATATAGTTATAAACTCACCAAGTACATACTCATCAAGGACGTCTTAACCAACGTAATATTATTTCATTTCCTATTTTAACCAAATTATATTTTTTAATTCGGCAGGTGGTAAGGGTAATTAATGTAATGTTAATTTCGGATTTTGGAGTTCGATTATTTGGTCAGGGCATACAATATTATTTCATTACTGATTTTAACCAAATTTTATTTGTGACTTGGGTAGGTGCTAGGCTTACTTAATGTTATGATAATTTTGGATTATCGAGTTCGAGTCTCGGTCAGGACACCTGATATCATTTTATATCCAAATTGACAAAGATTTAGTTTTGTTTTACATTCCTGCTTATAGTAATAAATGTAATGTTATTTTTGGATTACCGAGATCGATTCCCAGAGGGTACACTTAAGAGTTAAAAAAAAAAAAAATTCTGGGAAATTTATTTTTACGAATTCAATTACGATAGCTGTCTATCATATTACCTGATCGGTATATACTGCTCCACTAAAGTGTTATATGTTCGATGTCAACTGTCGAAGGTCGATAATGGTGGAGGGGAATGTACTTATATGATGTAATCGTGTAATTAACATAATCGTGAAAATCCATACTTGCATAAACATGCAATGAATATTTACTAGGATTACACATACATGTGAATAATTAACAACTAAACATTCACCAAAGTAATATATACTCTTAGCACAACAGCCAAACTTCAACTGCCATATACCTTTTCATTTGTTTCAGAATTTACAGTTAGTATTAATTTTTATTATTATTTGGTGTGGATGGTATTACACTTACACTATGCTAGCAATCACTGTACCCATTTGTCAAGTATGCACATTATATGTAGAGAGTTATACGTCCGCTCCCGAGAAACGACAGCTCAAGACTAAAACCTTACCGTAAACATATTGTCCATAGGATATTTTCAAGCGATAACAGTTCGTGCTTTATTCTTATCAGGTCAACTAACCCTAACAGGAAAAAACAACCGTGTATGTGGTTTCAACATCTATCAACAACTACAGCCAGAATATTTCAATGAATTACTCTGATAAACGATTTAATTATGTAATAGCAAAACACACACACATCAACCCCAACAACAAACATGACTACAAGGTCAAACACACATAACACCCTTCTATAAGCTTACTAACTCATAATTTCCCATATACCAAAGCTACAGACATGAAATTCATAACACACACAACTCATTTGCACATACCATACCAGACGATTGCAAAACTCCATACGATCAAACTTTACAAGCAAAACTAAATACTTGAAAACTTTAGCACATATCATACAATTCAAATGAACAAGCATACAAAAACGTACACGATCATATAATGAAATCACTTCAAACTATAATATTAACAACATAACACCCAGTTGCAAACCCCATAACATCAAACTTTACAAGCAAAAGTCAATACTTGACAATAATATCAACATATCATATAACACAAATGAACAAATCTCCACCATCTGTCTTCCAATATACATTATCACACATATTTAATCTAAAGTATGGTGATATACAAAAAGAAAAAAGCCTTATCAAGATTCCGTTTTTCTAATTTTCTATATATAACATAATTTAAAACCAAATTAAGATCCAAATAAAACACTCATCGCAATCAAATCATGCTATCCCATAATACATACAACAATCAAAGCATGTTTATTACATTAAAAACTCCTTAACCAAAGAATATTTGTTAAGATCAGCTCTTTTTAACTGTTGATTCGATCCTTCTAGGATACTTAGATCTTATCTGCGTAGCAAGTTTTTACACAATTAAAACTTTTTTCATTACACAAGAATATTTGTGTTGTTTAAATGTAACTATAGTTATCTACTTCGAATAGCATCAAAATTCAAGCATACATACTGATTTAGTCAAAACTTCAACCTAAATTCAGACATATACAGTTATACTAACATATTCTTTGTTTCAATTCCCAAAGAGATAAATACGCATATATGAATTACTATGTGATATTTTTTTGTTACACATCTTAAACATTAAATATTAAATAATCCTTTAAAATTATCATTATTTTGATCTATATTTAAGTTGAAGATATGTTAATTTAATATAGTGTAATAACACAAATGCTAAGTACTCATTACACAACAGACATCAACAGTACATAATGGAAGTCGATAAATTACCTAACATACCCTGTCATAACCAAATACATAAAAATTTTTCTAATTATTCCAGGAAGAATGTTTTGTGAATGGCTAGCTAATTCTCGTAATCTTCCGAAGAACATCATACTTAATTGTTATCTGCATTTTGAGAAACTTTAAAAAAATTGTATCGATCATGATAGGTTAGGCTTACATCAGGAGAGTTGAGCACACACATTATCAATCATCAAGAGTAAAATATGTATATTCGCATTACAAAAATACATATTTAGCGATAATATTCAGATATAAGTAGAATATATATAGCGATTCAAAAACCATACAGGATAAGTAGATATTTATTTTAATCCTGTATCAAGTAGAAAACACTTGGGAATATATATGATGGGAATATCTTAATAATTATATATGAGGTAGGAGTATACATATAAAGTGTTTTATTCTGGGTGAATGCATCATTGGGTTTCCTCAGAATGCTCCCAATTGCGAAATTCTTATGATTTTTTCTCCGAAATTAATATTTTCGTATAAATTATGTTTCTGTTGCTCTAAACAATAGATTTTGAACATAAGGATAAGATCCTACAATGTCAACTAATGAAAAGGTTAACACTTTTCATTGTAATAAAACGTTTTCTGCAATTTTTAAGTTGGTTGAGTGGTTTAAGATGTTAGATTTAAGCTCTAGTTCCCTGTATAGGAGCGTGGGTTCGAGTCCCACACCTGCTAAATAACTTTTGACATATATATATATATAGATTGTTGAGATGGTGTTATTCTCCTTTCGTATGTTGTTCGGCTAAGAACTCTCTTTCTCTGAGTGAAACACAAACCAATTGTTCTCTGTTGTGAAAAGCTTATATTAACATGCATAATGTAAAACGGACGTCATTTCGCCCCCTACCGTGATGGAGGGTCGATCGTTGCGATTGGAATCATCTACGACGAACGTGTACTCTGCTAAAGATATCAATGGTTGAAGACATACCATCTGTAACACGTGCAGCAAGGATGTCTGAAGATTCTGTGCTAGCAATACGCTATCAATGTTACTGCTGTGATCGCATACTCGTCTATAATATAAAGATGGTCAAAGACTTACCATTTGTAACACCGTCAGCGACGCCAAGGACCTCCGAAGAGTTGTTAGAATCATTATGGCATCAGTGTTGTTATTTTGGAAATACATTTAGTCAAGGTTGTAATACACGGCGTCATGAACGTAGTCATTGCTTTTTCAGTCCATCATATAAGTCGTTCCACTGTGATAATTGCGATGCTGTGTTTACCCGTAGCGATAATCTGTATAGACATGCCAAGATGTGCAAAGGTAATGTCTGTTGTTCATCGGTAGGGACAGGTGTTTTTCGCGAAATGGTTTCAGGACAAGTTGTACTCCAAAACACTTTTGTTCACATGCACATTCGTGGTTGGATGATTTTAAATGTTACGTGCTTCAAGTGTCTATCCACGAATCATGGACGTTCAGTATTGGAGTACTTTATTATGATTGGCCCAGTCAAATAAGAGTATGTCTTCTCACGTAGACATGCGGACAATGACCAAAGGATGTTGTGAGTGTGGATGTAACATGTTGAATTCTAGCATGGCTATAAATATTTTCGCGAAAAACACCTGTCTCTATTCATCAGGAATCGAGTGGAAGTATTGCAACAAGACATTCACGACTAGGTGTAGTGCCAGACAACACGAAGATAGTAACTGTCCATTTGCCGTTAGCTATAAGACCTACACATGTGTTAACTGCAATGCTGTATATGCGAATAAGCGTAACTTGACTGTTCACAATACGATTAGTGCTATATAATTAGGATAAAGTATAACTACTTTTTTTGAAATCAGAATGTGGTTGACTGTATGTAAGTATTACTATGTATTTTTTAATAACTGTGTGAAATATAGGTGTTAATGAAAAACTATTGTTTTTATTCATTTTATCCCTTCCAACTTTTAAGTGTTGCTATGAGCAATCACTTATAAAAGTTAAGAGATGATAATAAATACTTTAATATAAAAATGTATGGATAGTTGAATGTCTATATAAACATTCATTCTACAGATATGTATACATTTTTGGAGACATTAGGTAAATTTTTTTCTTATGTTTATGGATAGAGAGATCCTATAAACCCTTGGATTGGTAAATAATGTTAAAGATTGGTTGAAAGACTGTTAAAGATTGGTAAGGATTGATGGACAGATTTGTAAAGATTGGGGAAATATTTTTAAAGATTGGCAAAGTTTGGTAAAGATTGATGGAAAGATTGGTAAAGATTGATAATGATTAATAAAGATGCCTGTGGGTGTTTCACTGATGTTTGCATGTGGGCCATACATTAAATTCTGTCACTCATTTTGTGTTTAATAGACCACATCAAAAATACTTCCCAAGTAAATACAGTCCCACTATTGTTCAAGTGATTTTATTGTATACCAATAAGAAAACACAGTCATGTGGGCGAACATGTACCACCTGTGCCAACAGTTGGCCAACTGTTATCTGCTTGTTGTTCGATATGTGGGTGATTGGTAGACCTGCAAAATTCGCGTTATCATTAGAGGTAGTGAAATTTCGCGAAAAGATGCCCAGACAAGTTATAATTCAAAACACTGCATACCTTCCTTGATTAGCTTAAATACTTTTTTATACGTGTTACGGTTACGCGCCTGTACACGAATCAGATAGGATTCGTGCCGATGCTGCCGAATTCTGAGCGACCCGGTCAAATATGAAAACGCCTTCTCAAACAGACACCATCCAGTTGCAATCGACAATCTGCTGTTGGGTGTTTATAGTATTGAAGTCTATCGCGTAATCTTTTTTTTTTTTTTTTTTTTTTTTTTTTTTTTCGTGAAAATTCACTAGCTCTAGTTATTATTTAAGGACAGGCTGAACTCCAAGTTACTGTGCGTTTGACTGACTACAGCAAAATGGCCGAAAATACGCCTGTCACGCTTCAGAGAACTCTTGAGCCAATAAGGTAATATCAGAGGTGGAGTAGCCATTCTCTTTTAAGAAAATCAAGCAAGTAAGTGACGTTGATAAAAATGCAGTGGCTAATGAAGTCACGGACTCTGCATGCTTGTATATAAGGCAGTGGAGTCTATCCTGTCACCGAAAGATAACGTGAGTTTGGACTTCTCTACTGATTGGCTGGTGCGTGTTGCGAAAGGTTCCCTTGTTGACTGGTCTGAAGGTTGGCAAGTAGGTTCCCGGACGTTGATATTGACAAACGGCATCTCGGCATCTTACCAGCCAGTGATGCCATTATGCTAGCGCGTGCGGCTCGAGTTCGTGGCATAAGTGGTTCTTTCGCCTCTGTATTGATAAGTACTATAAAAATAATGGGAAAAATTAGCTGACAAGTGTACGGTAATATTCGCAAACTTGTGTGGAAAACAAAGTTTTCCGTACGGGTAAAGAAAATTTACCGCACTCTGGAGTAAAATGAACGTACATAGCGGTGGAAAATCCCATAAATAGATGGGAAGATTACCTTACGACGTGTGCATCTCTTCAGCATTGTCTCAACAGCTAAGTGGGAGGAGAGGTGGAAGAAACAATCCTTTAAAACGCTAATATTTACTATTGCTGTCACACTGTTGTGGCATGTGTAATGGATAGTGCATCGGCCTATCGTAATAGAGGACCATGGTTCGCGCCAACCACCAGCAAGTGTCGAGGATATTAGAGTTGAGGGTTCGGTTACCATTCGTCAGACGATATAGGTAATAAAAAAATTATCAGTACTAATACTAAAGGGTACGGTATTGTTAAATATAGTATTATCATACAATATAGATAATATTCCCTTAATATTATGGGACATTCCCTTACTTGTATGGGATTTCCCCCCACTTCTGTCAGGTACTTTCTCCGTACGATTAGGGAATAGTTCTTTACTTATTGTGTAAATTTATTCTAAATTTTAGACGTAATTTTACTTTAGATGTAGAGGTAATGATTTGGCTTCCCTTAAATTTAAGGGAGTTTTACCTCAAAATTTTTAACAGTCTAAGTGATTGAGTGATTGCCATGGAAAGCACCAGACTTTACAGATCAGTGGGGACTGCAAAATTAACGTTATTTCTTTTTTGCCATCAAGCTAAAATTCACAGTACTGTATAAACCCAAGCCGGCGTCGTTCCTCCATTGGCTGCTGCCCAGATATGAAGTCACGCCCTTTCTGAGTGAACTGTACGTGATTGGGGTACACTATTGTGAAGTTTTCATTTATTGGTGCAGAAATACCCGGGACGTGTCAAATAAATTGAGCCACGATTATCTCGCGAATTCATTCGGAGGTGAATTAGACTCCAGACGCTTATATTTTCTCCTATTGTTGTGATTGGACGACAGTTCTTCTGACACGTCCCGATTAAGCGTGAGCCAGTAATAATCAGGAAGCAGCAGTGTGAGTGAGTGTTGAACAGTCCTGTACAGATGCCTCACTTTATCACAGCAACCAATAAGAAAACAATATTGTCTCGAGCGTACATATAGAGGGCTGTCCAGTCTAGCTTGCTGACAACTCAATCCTCGAAATACCTGAGACTCTACTTGTAAGAAATAGTTCTCGTGTAAAATATTATTAAATTGGCTGCGTACGAATGCAGTTCGTTGTCCCTTTTGGTGAACTTTTCTATAATCGGTTAAGCTTTGTTTGCACGAGACCAAGGAATAGTCCGAGAGTTGAACTTCATCAGGGATTCAGAAAAGTTTGAAGAAAACGTGAATGGACTATAGCAGCCTCACGTTGACAATGATTCTTAAGAGACACGTAAATTTCGCCTGTTCATTTGACGGCAAATCTTAACTTCACTGATCTATAGAGACCTGCAAAATTCGCGTTATAATTTGAGGATAGTTTAAACTTCAAACACTCTTCCCCTTGTAACCAGCTTTCCAGTGCACCATACTTTATTTGTAGAGCCCCGAATATTTCGCTGAATGCGTTGGCAGCAGGCTAGGCTGGACAGCGCTCTATACACTCAGACATTAATTATCGTTTGCTTATTGGTTGCTGTGATCAAGCGACGCCTCTGTACAGGACTGTTAAACACTCATTCACAATACTGCTTTCTGCTTATTACTGGCGCACGGTTCAACAGGGCGTGTTTAAACAACTGTCGTCCAATCACAACAGTAGGAGAAAAGAACAAGTGTTTGGAGTCTACCTCATCTCCGAATGAATTTGCGAGATACTCGTGGCTCTACTTACTAGTCATTACTAGAGACCTGCAAAATTTGCGTTATTATTTGGCATTAGGGCAAACTTCACAGTGCTGTATGTACTAGAGCAGGTGTCGCTTCTCCATTGGCTGCTGCATATATGTAAAGCCACTCACTTTCAGACTAAAATGCACGTGATTGGGCAAACAAAGAAGATGCGTAACAATTCAAACGACCCAATCACGAAAGTAGTTGTGAACTAGAGTGCGTTGGAACACAACTTGTCCTGGAATCTTTTTGCGAAAAAACAGGTGCCCCTAGTCATTACTAGAGATCCGAGAAATTCGCGAGTTCAATAACCTGTAGGCTAGACGTCACAGTCTTATATACTTTCATACGATTTCAACTGTTTATTAGTTGATTGTTGTGGTAGTGTAAGGCGGTGGTTGGGGGCACAATTTTTTGCAAGTTTGTTATTGCCTCATTTATCTCCAGGAGATGTCAAACAACACGTCGACCAATTACAAACGCAACATGAATGTACATGTGTGTGAATTCCAATTTGTCTGGAAATAAACCCACGAAATTTTCGGGTCTCTATTCATTACCAACACACCTATTTTCTTTTTAGTTATATTCATGCTAATTAAAGATTAGATATTAGAATTTACAGATGTAATATCAGGAAAAGTTCTGTTTAAACAAAAATGAGATTCTTTCATGTTGACAAAAGTATAAAACGCTTGTGATACGTTACGTACTTAGGGAACAACGGAATACGTCATAGGGGAAGGTAGCCGAATGCATACCACCTCCTAAATCGTACCACCCCCGTATTTCAGGAAATGTGAATACCACTGCGCTCTTGAGGCTACAAGATGTACTTGTTGTAGTTCCCGGCAAGTCCAAAGAATAACGTAAGTGTGGAACCACGTTTAGCGATGTTATTGGAGTTTATGATTATTTGCACTTCTGGATGTATCTGAACCTCAGTTGTAAGCCTGTATGAAATTGAAAAGTAAGTAATTATTGTTTAAACATATTTATAATTGTAAAGACAACTCTTCTTCACATCTTGAACTAATTTATATCTGACGACAAACAATTTGAGGTTATGTTTCATATGTTTGTTTTCTTTTATGACGAGTTGCCTAAGTCGTACCACGTCACAGTTTCGCAAATCGTACCGGTACGATTTAGGATATTACTACAAGGCAAGTTACAATGAAACCCGTTTATTGCTGACTGTATGTGTAAACACTTTGAACAATCTAAATAACATTTTATGCAGTGATCTCATTTTATTACAATCCTCAGTATAGGTTCAGCATTAAAACTGTGCATTGTTTACGGAATATTTTTCATAATGGTCGTACATCAACATCCGAGGACAATGGGTTTCAGTTCAACACGCCTTACATTTTCCAAGTTCCATATTTACCATGTGCAAAAGTATTTTTTTATCGCCGTAAATAAAAAATTACTAAAACACATGTCCGTTGTGTGTTACAGAATGACGAAAAGGAAATATGGAGCTTGCACTGAAATGGAGATGGCAATGGCTCTTGCGTCGTATAGAAACGGGGACATGGGTTTTAAGGAATGCTGTCGACAATACAATATTCCAAAGCCAACATTGAAAAGGCACTTAGACAGGAAGAATGTTGTAGCTAACGAATCCGTAAAAGCCATAGGCCGTACATCCACCCTTCCATCCAAAATAGAGCAACAACTCGTTGATCATATTTTAAGATTAGAAGAGTTTCTGTTTGGGATAACAATCACTGATGTCAGGAAGTTAGCATTCCAAATTGCAGCTATGAAATACCACACAGCTTCAACAGACTGACAGAAATGGCAGGGAAGAAATGGTTTTATGCCTTTAAAGCCCGTCATAAGGAATTAGCGCTACGAGAGCCTAAGTCCACTTCCATGATACGTGCAAAGGGGTTCAACAAGAAGAATGTGGTAGGGTTTTTTGATATCCTGGAAAGAGTTATAGATGAAAACAAATTTGATGCTACTCGTGTGTTCAATGTGGATGAGACGGCTTTCAGCACTGTACAAAAAATATGCCAGAAAGTGTCGGCTATGAAAGGAAAGCGTTAGGCGGGAGCTATTGCAAGTGGGGAAAGAGGTGTCAATACAACAATAGTGTGTTGTACTAGTGCGTCGGGGATTAATGTTCCACTTATGATAATCTTTAAACGAATGAGAATGGTGCATGAGCTGCAGGTTGGCACCCCTCCTGAAGGGGTCTTTTTGTAAAATGGTTACAACAATTTATTGCTGTCATCAAACCAAACATCTACAACAAGGTTCTCATAATTTTAGATGGTCATTCGATACATTTTAAAAATGTAGAAGCTTTGCAACTTGCAACAGCAAATGGCGTCCTAATGTCGCAGTTGCCTACCCACACAACTCATCGGCTACAACCTCTGGACAGGTCCTTCTTCAAGCCATTAGAAACTTATTACACCCAGGCAGTTGAAGAATGGCTTCGAACAAATCCCGGTTTGTGTGTTACCCAGTATCAGGTTATCCAACTTGTAGCCGAGGCCTATGCAAGGGCAGCAACTATTCAGAACGCCATTATCGGATTTCGGGCTTGTGGAATCTGGCCGGTAGATCGTAATATTTTTTAACGATTCCGACTTTTTAACAGCTGCAAATCTGGAAGAAAACGAATGCCCCTCCGATGAAATTGAGACGCATACGCATTCTTGTAAACCTACAGAAGACATCAGCGATCCAACAGGTAGTGAATTAATTAGCCCTAATGATAGACCTGCTCAGCAGGAGATGATCTCGAAGTTGAATGTTTCTATTGAAGCCCCAATAATTTGTGTGCACACCAACATAGCTGGGGTGCTCAATGTGCTGTTGTACTGACAAGCAGTCCGTACAAACGTGATTTGATGGCTGCAAAATATAGAAGAAGGAAGACGACCAGCAAAGTAGATAGCAAATCTACAAAAGGGAAGGGACGTTCTGCATGTGGAAACAAGCGTTTAAGAACAACTCCAGACAACAATACACCTTCTACTTGGTTCGCATCCACTGTAACCATGTAACTTGTGCAAGACAATTGGTTTTGTTCAGTATGCGAGGAAAATGCCGTAAAAAATATGGTGCAATGTTTACAGTGTCACACCTGGGTACATGAAACCTGCGCAGGGGTTAAATGAGGCCTGAAAAGTTTTATTCGTGTTGCATCTAAATGATTTGTTTGTTTGTTTTATTTAGGGTTAAATATGTACTTGTATACTTGTATACTTAAATCATCATTGTAGCTGTTTCCATGGACATTTAGAATTAGACTATTTCTGTTTGTAGCGGTACGATTTACGATACTGGCGGTACGATTTTGGATACTGGTTTCCTATATCGTACCGATTGCAGTCTTACACTAAGAAATTTTTTTCTGGATCGCTATTTCAGCTAACTAGACATGTTAATGTAGATATGTATACTCATATGTATGCTACTTCGTACTAAATCAATATTCGAGCAGTACATTGAAGATTAATGCTATAATGTAAAAAAATGGTACGCCTTAGGCAACCTTCCCCTACATGGGGTAACATTTCGAAGGTCTGATTCAAAAAGTGGGATGATTAGTAGGGACAGGTGTTTTGCGAAAATATTTCAAGACCATTTGTACTCCAAAATACTTTTGTTCGTATGCACAGTGTAAAAAAAATTCTGGTAGACTTCCTAAACTGTGATAGGAGTTTTTAACCTATACAATGTATGGTAATAGTACTATGTATTAGGCTGAAAATATGGGAATATATAGTATCGCTACTATAAAAAAGTTGTGAACTTCCCTACGCATTTGACTATTTCCTGAACAACTGTAGGGACGTTGCCGTAAATGTATGGGAAATTATTTGACCATTCATTCTGTTACTGTACGTATACACAGATATTGTAAATTTACAAATAATTTCTTATATTGCACTTTCGTGATTGGATGATTTTAAATGTCACATGACTCAGGTGTGTGCCCACGAATCACGGATGTTCAGTATCGGAATACTTTATTACGGTTCAGTCAAATAGGAACATGTCTTCTCACGTAGACACGCGACCAATAATGAAATATAGGTTATGGTTGTGAACGTAGGATATTGAAGTCTAGCTTGGCCACAAATATTTTCGCGACTTACACCTGTCCCTAATGATTAGGGATACCCGAATTTCGCGAAAAGATTTCACGACCAGTTGTATTTCATAACACTTTAGCTCAAGCCCCTTTCGTTATTTAATGGTTTCTGTGTTACTCTTCTTAGTTAGGGGTAGGAAAAATTCGCGAATTGATTTTGGGACAAGATAGATGTCAAACACAGTAAAGTCACCTTCGTAATTGGATCACAGTTTTTAGACTCACCCTGAACACCTCTGAGACAATAGCTGACTTGTAATGAAACACCTTGCGAATCCCATAACTGCCAGACGTGGGGCAACAGCCAATGAACACACACCTGCGGCTCCAGTATACAGAAGACTGAGGAGTCTAGTCTACAGGTCATTGAATTGGGGAAATTTTCCTATCTCTAGTCTTAAGTTAATGCCCGCGAATCACAGACGCAAAGTATTGAAGTTGCCTAATTCTTAGGGACACCCAAATATCGCGAAAAGATTTAACGACCAGTTGTATTTCATAACACTTTAGCTCAGATCCACGTTTGTGTTGGGTGATCTAGATATTTCGCGTCTTCAGTGTCTGTCCACGAATCAGAGCCGTACAGTATCAGTGTAACTTAATATTGATTGACGAGTCAATTTAGAAACTGTCTTCTCACAGACACTCGCCACCAGTAAACAAAAGGAAACTGCTGGTACTCTTGTAGGGTATTGAAATATATCATGAACGGGAATCTTTTCGCGAAATTCAGGTATCCCTACCAATTCTTATTGGCGAGTCAAGTGGGAGAAGATCCTTTCACAAAGACACGCTGCCAATAAGCAAAAGAAAACTGCTGGTATGCCCGTAGGTAGGGATAGGAAAATTTCGCGAATTCATTTTGGGACAAGATAGAAGTCAAACACATATACAGTGAAGTCACATTTGCAAATTGAATCACATTTTATTACAAGCCCAGGACGCCTTTGAGCCAATAGCAGACTTGCAAGTAAACACGTGGCGAATCCCATATTGCCAGGTGTGGAGTTACACTAGCAACTCTCTGAAGCCGCAGTCAATGAACACACATCTGAGGATAGAGTATACAGGTCATTGAACTCGCGAAATTCTCGTATCCCTACCCGTAGAGTATTGAAATATAGCATGTGCGGAAATATTTTCGCGAAATTCGGGTGTCCGTAGTGATGACACCGCGAATGGAACATACCAGTGCAGGAATGTCTACAAAAAATTCCTAATCTTGCCAGTCGCCCCCGCACACATTCATCCCGACACGCGGGCGACTTGAGCGTTGCTCGGGAGCCACCTGTTGGGCAACCCGAGCGTAGTCGTGGATATCGCCGGAGCAGGTTTCTCGTCTTCCCTCAAACCGCGTGTCATCCAGTTCCCATCAGATAGCCCGCACTCCTTACATTCTGTCTCGCCCCTAATCGCTCGCGCCCGGACTAATTGGGGCGTGTTCGACGCGACGTGTCCGAATCTATAGTCTACATTCAAAAATTAAATTACACCACTCGATTGCCAAAGGATTAAAAAATATGTTACTTTGAGTGAGGACTGCGAAGCATCTCGCGTGGCGGGGATAGTATGGTAGGTTGTTGGGGGGGGGGGGGGGGCATAATTTTAAGTTCGTTTCTCCGCATCTCATAATTTCTGCGTAGTATAACTTTTGACTAGGAGAAGATACGACGCTCGTTTAGGTTTCAATCGACAGCTCTCGTCAAGATAAATTAATTGCGTGTATAAAAACATGCGTGTGACGTGGTTTTGGTGAAATTGTAGGAGTTTGATTCAAAAAATTAAGAAAACTTGAAACAATTTCGGTCTATACTCGTCAAAAAGCCAAGTCGAAATAAATAAATCGTATACGGTTGGAAAGAGCATCTCAAAAGCAAAGAAATCCAGTCATACTAATAAAACCCCATATGATCGAGTGAAGTGGTGCCGGGAACGTAAAATAAACATCAAGGCGTCCGAGCGCGTCAACGTAGACGTATTCACGCAAAACAAACGGCCGTATCCCCAACACAGACAAACCCAAATTTTAAAATAAATCCTTTTAAAAACCACCCAGGTATGACGAGTTTGATTGTTACGTAAATATGTAGGCCTACTGTTGCACAAGCGTTTTATACTTGTGTTAACATAACAGTAACTCATTGTTGGTTAAATTAAATTTTCACTTATATTTATAAATTATAACATTTTAATATATAAATAATAATAATAAAAACAGAGAAAATAGGTGTGTTGGTAATACCTAGTAAGAATAGTTCACTTTTAATTAAGTACGTATTAAATCAACCTTTGGAATTTATGACAGTTTCTCAGGGCATATATTTTAAAGGGCGCATTGACTGGCATGCGCCCAGTAATGTTGGTAATGACGGAGATAAAGTTTTTCTATTTCTTATAGTTGAATAGAAACCTTAGACTAAAGATGAGGTAGATCGATCTCACTGGCTGCGCACAATCAATCTCCGTGTCCCGACATTGAACTGCTTTTCTGCCAATACGACTAACGAAAACGGCATGATTTGGAATTTGAGGTTAGAATACTGTTTAGTAAACAAGTGCTTTGAGATGTATGTATACTTCCTTTGACCAATTTGTAATGCAGTTTGATTAATTTCAAATTAGTAAAGGTATTTAATTCATATAATAGTGCTTGTCATTTATAAAGTAAGATATAAACGAACACTTTCATCACTGTTGATCATGTGACTTTAGTGTATTATTTGGGTAGGTCAATGTTGGGTACATGAGTAGAAGATGAATAAGCAGTCTACCTCATATTTAGTCTGTGACTGAGACCACCGCAGTGATTGAAACTGTTAGGTAAATGTTTATGAAAAATGAAATCATTATGTTAGCTTTATGTTTTTTTGTTACTGCATACAAGTGTAAAAATTCACGAAATTTGTTAACTAAGCTCTAAATTTTAATCAGTGAGAATGTCACTGTCTCAATTAGTCAACAGTACCTGATTGATTCAACAGTCACTTCTGTGAGTTTAACTGATGAATCAGTGAAACAATTCCATATTTCCTTCGCTTATTGATTTAGTGACATTCTCCTCTGATTCATCACTCATTTCTTTCACTGTTTTTAGTGTTTTTTTTATGGATAAGTTAAACAGCGCATAAGAATGTCTGTCACACAAAGTTTGAAAATTGTCGCTAAACAATTGAATAAACTGAAATAACAACGAATAAACTAATAAAATCAATACAAAATACTTTCCAAACTGTGTTTAGTCATTCGAAACACCATTTTATAAGGTAACATGAACATTCAATCTTTCATTCCGTTCTTACGTCTTTCATTTCGTTTTCATGTAATCATCACAGCGCTGTTTGAAGGTTTAAACTGCATGTGGTGAAAAGAGTGCACTTATATATACTATTATTTTTTTACAATCTTAACTGTACCAATTAAACCAAAAACGAAAAGTAAGAACATACCATTTAAATCTTCACGATTACGATAATACGCTTAAGTTACGTATTTTCCTTATATTGTTTAATTTAGCTTCGTAGCGCAGATCGAAAGGGTGTGTCTGTTCAATCCTGGCTACCTGAATTTTTTTTTTTACTTTTTTAAATTACGGTAAATTGCGAAATATAAATAGTTAACCACTATAAATACTTTCATTTCGCGTAATTACTTGGCTAGATGCAATAAACACCAAAATTTAATTCGCCGCTGCAGTCTGCTGTGAAAAATATTCATCAGTGAAATTGTTTCACGTCACTAATTCAATGAGTGAAATTTTCTCACTGAAACATTCAGTGGTTTTCCACTTATTGTATGTGGCGCCATTTACACCGTTTCGAGTAGTTAAATTTCACTGCGAATCAGTGGTTTCCCACAGATTTGTATTTAGAGTGTATTTTGTTTCCTTATAGTTTCACAAATAACGCTTGGCCGATGCATGAAGTGTTGAAGCCCATGGTAATGTTAATTTTACATTTAACGGCAGAATGCCCAATGTGCATAGAAGCAGATCTTAACACATTCAGACCCAGTGTACACAATTGTGTAAATTAAAGTGGGTCTGAAAGGGTTAAACAGGGCTTTGAAAGGTGCTCAGTTTGCCAGGAACAACCTATATACCAGGTTAAAATTTGTTAGCATGAGGCGGAGGAATAGTTTTAAGTAACCGTGATTGGAATATATATATCAGCTGTTTTGCCACGAGGCGGGAGGTAAACCAAGAAACGTTTATAATACAGAATCTTTAATAAAGGAAGATCGCGCGCGGAATAAGCTGTCGTGTCTGAATTCAGCCATCGGAACGAGAAGATGCTTTCCCGTGCGCAGCGCCATTGCGCACGACCTCCATTTCCGTTATGGCAGGCAGCTTCCGGCGTCGATCCAGCAGTAGCCGGATGAACAGACACGAACATTTTTACTAAAACGTGGCATTAATCTCACGAAAATCCCTCCGTGCGTTCTAATGAATATGAGTGAAGATCTTTGAGCTGTTCTTAACCCTTTCAGACCCACTTTAATTTACGGTTTCATGTGTTGCAAACATAGAATTTTATTATCGTGCTGTACTGAGCTGGACTCAACACTTGTTTCCTCGTCACAGCCAATGGGCTGTAGGCTATATGTTCTGGCTACGATTATATGAACCAATTATGTTCTATACAAGTAAACTGGTTTACGAATAATTTGCCCACGGGTAAGATCTTTGGTCATTGAGCTTCGCACTGTGCATTAAAGATCAAAACTTACCTAAACGTCCGTAATGTACACAATTCTGTTCACTGAGTATGAATGTGTTAACATCGAGATCTTGAGAGCCGACGAGAATGAGGTCAGCATGGAGCAGCGCTGGGATGAAAGGGTGGGGGAAACGGTAGATCCCCGAGAAAATCCGCCGACCAGTGGCATCGCCCGGCACGATTCCCGCAAGCGAAAAGCTGCGAATCGGACCCGGGTCTCCTAGGTACCTTGCACGCTGTGTTTACAAATCTCACCAATTCACCATCTAAAATACGAACTGTATGATGTGTGTGTTATTTCTAATCATAACATCATCAACTCTAGTCGCACACGCCAGCAAAATTGTGTCGCTGGCCTTCAATATGTTGGAAAGCCGCTCGCCAATCAAAGCTTGGTATCCTGCTCGCCAACCGGCAGCCCCGGCCAATAGAAGAACATTCCGCACCACGCAGCAGCCAATCAGACACAAGGCCCGTTCCCAGAACCTCGCCCAGCCAATCACAGAATGAGTACTCCGACATCAAAGAAAACACTACGCCATTTCGTCTCTGTGTAATTATTTACTCTATGTGATACCGATGCGAATGATTCGTATCTGACGACAGTCCCTTTTCAGTTAAATATCGTTCACGATAAAGGGGGCACTTTTGAAAAAAAAAAAAAAAAAAACCCTACACTGTAAAAAATAAGTGTAAAATTACACATACAAACTTTTGGTAGTTTTACATTTTGTATGTGTCACAACTTTAAAAAAAATCGTTTTTCCCTAAGATTTCGAGGATATTTTTATTGTTTCGTGACACGATAAAGGAGTCAACTTGATTAAAATATCAAATCACTTGAAAAATAACATTCGTCAGGTTTTTTTTCTAGCGCAAATATGAGATGTTTAACTGTAAATGTTAATTCATAGAAATCCCGAACAGTTGTTTTTAACTCAAACTATGCATACAGCTTTAAGTATGTATTTAAGTCACGTCTTGTTGCAATTTCTTTGAAATCTGAAACTGGTTGGCCTGCGGTAAGGTTTTAACTTCTGGCTAGTTTGACTCGCGTAATAAATTTCCAAGCACTACTTTTCGGGGCATTCAAATTACACGAGCACTTATTTTGAGCTGTATACTTACGCATTTATTATTTAAAATGTTGATATTTGGACAAACTATTATAGAAATGAAAATAAGCACAAAAAAGTGTTAAATAATCTTTCAAGGTAATTTTCGTCTGCCGTCATAGTTTTCAGGCTGTTATTTGATACCACAATAAAAATAATGTAATATGCTAAAAATGTACAAATTAATTTTAATTCTTCGAATGCGTTCAAATTTATCTATCAGCTGTCGTCTGTGAAGACTGATACTCGAACACTGAACGTTTGAAATTTTTCTTTGAAAACACTCTAGATACGTAAGAACTTCATATAGTCTAGTCTTAAAAGAAACACGAAGCTACAATATTTTACCAAATAAGCTGGCGAAGAAGTTAATGCATGACTATGAGCCAATAGCAGACTTTCGAGGAAACAAGTAGCGAGTGCCATACTGCCAGGTGTGAAGTAACACTGGCTACTTACTATATGGGGCAGCAGCCAATGAACAAACATCTGAGGCTCGAGTATACACATGACTGAGGAGTCTAGCCTACAGTTAACTGAACTCGCGAATTTTTCCCATCCCTACTAATGAGCTTACTTTCCTCAACATGGGTGCAATTAGTTTTTAAATAAGTTAAGTTCTTACAAGCTGAGTTGGTAAGTAGGACTTGGCTTCTCTCGTTGAAAGCAAATACCATTAGAGATGAAACCAGAAACATATTCAAAAGTAGTGAGATAATTACAAAAACGTACTTACCTTATCCGGGACTCCTAACCCATAAAACCTCGTACCATAAGGCGGAGACCAGATTTGGGGCATCAGCTTCAGATTTAATCAGTCTAACGTTTCGAATGATAGGGTTTACTAACATAATGGGGCCGCGATGGTGTAGTGATTAGACTACTCGCCTCCCACCTAAGGCGAACCGGGTTCGATTCCCGACGGGGTCACTCTCGGATTCTCGCAAATGGGAATCGGGGCCGGACGATGCCGCTGGTCCACGGGTTTTCTCGGGGCTCATCGGCTTCACCCTCATCGGCTCTCAGGACCTCGATGTTAAGAGCCGCCCAAATCCCTTCACGCTCACACCCACTCCAGCCAGCGAACTAACGAAAACAGTTCAGTCAAATACGGGAAAAATAAAACATGAATTTTCAGCTGCTAGTAATTATGGGTGACAATAAACGTCAGCCTTTTGCAAAGTTAAACAATATTACGTCTCATGTCTTGTTAAATAATGCATACATTTCAGGGAATTTAAGACAAAAATTTAGCATTGAAATTGGCAATATATTTTTATGTGCAAGTATTACTTAAGAAACGTCTCTTTAAAGACCTTCTGTTCGAATGTTATTTTGAAAATTTATTAATTGAGGAGTTTCTGTTACATTAATCCACCATTTAAACTGTGGCTGCACGCTTGGTAGGCAGAGTCCCTGATGTTGCAAAGCTACACTTATTTCAAAGTATAGCGCTTGAATCATAATTCGGTTCTACAGATACAATATTTTCAAAAAAAAAAAAAAACACATTTACTTCTTCAACAGATATTCTGTAAAGTATTGCTTGGTGTGCCGCAAAGAGAGCGGCCACTTTAAAAGAATACATCCATAAATTTAAACGTAATTTTTTATTAGTTTCTTAATTTATACGGCAAATGCATATTATATATATATATATATATACACACACACACACACACAACGGTGTTTCAGTGGGTTAAATGTAATAAGAGTGGTGCTGATGTCTTATCAAATAAATACGTGCACACGATTTGCTGTAACTACAAATACGAATAATATTATTTAGAAAACGATTTTTATGTGTAGCTTGCAACTCATTGAATTCGTTTATGAACTGCCTATTTGTAAACTATTTAAATAATTCTAGAATGAGCCACATGTACGAAAACTCGCAGTTACTAACTCCAAGATAAAAAAAAAACACGCAACTATGTTTCAACCTATTGTATCGTACTTGGAAATGTGTTGACAAGCACGTGTTGATTCACGTTACTGTCGCCATTAATCTCAACTTTCACGATTTCCCACTCGTTCTTGAAAGAATCGTAAATCACTCGCGCAACACGGAACACGTATACGCTGTATGAAGTACACGCCCCACTTCGTGCCTCTTATTTATTTTGAACGTTGCCGTACATTTCTGTATCTTGTTATGCTCATATGTAAATGCGAGTTGTATAGAGAACGAGAACTTGTTGAAGCGAATGCTGTGACGCTGCCCATCACTAATTATTCATATAACTCATTCATTCGAGTACAAACGGAATAATGTTCTAAAGCCCATGTCTGACATTTAGATTCAAAAGGTAAAACTATCCACAGTTTTTCTTGTAACTATGAATGAGAGGGAAATTACTAGTGTTTAGTAAAGGAGAAACGTTAGTATATTTCCTACTAATTTATTTCTAATCTGGTCTTAATATATTCGTTATCCGTGTATCCTCCATTTTCATGTATGCCATGCAATTATAACATTAAATAGTAGAGCTGTGGATATTTAAACTGACGTCCAATCTCCATTACATTCTATTGTTGTTTAATTTGCGTACAAATTAAGCCAAAACATTCAACACCTTTTGCGATTAAATAATGACTTCAAATTCAGCTATCCGTGCAAAATTGCTTCGCTAAAGAAGATACACTAACCTCGCAAATTATGGGTCACAGATTATGTTATATAAAATGAATATAATTACCTAAGTGTATTTTATTCATAGGCCAAAGGCTCCATTGACTTCCTATTACCTATGTAATTTATCTAGGTAAGGTCAATCGTGTATTTATAGTGATAAATTAAAAAAAATTACTATAAGCAGTTTTTAAAAGCCTTTTATAATTAGGTACTTTGAGATGCTCGGAAATTTTCAAAGTACCTTCATTTCAAAAATATTTTCTATTGAGCTCTCAAATGATAACTACCATATATGTACTGTACAGTACATTTATAATAATTAATTTAACTACTATGTATAGTTCAATTTTCCTAACAGAATTTGGTGTTTTAATGAAAGCAATAAAAAAAAAATTGTAGTGAAAATGTGTTCTGGTACGATCAGTATAAAAGGCAAATTGTTGAAACGTCCTGTTTGGAAAGTTAATTTATTTCAAATAATTTGTCGATAAATAAATGATTTACAAACTTAAGTTTGAAAGACGTAAACTATACTCAAACAAATAGGTTTACCAGTACAAATGCCTTTATTGCAATGAGAGGTTCGTGTTTTCCATTTCTATTACCATTTACGTTAGGAAGCGGATGTGTACTATATCCGTGGTTTTTTCACACTTTTCGAGTCAATCCTTTGAGAAATCACCTTATGTATTATGTGTTTAGTTCTTTGCTAAATATGTCATATATCATATGCTTTTGTGCTTCTGTTAAAATAAAAGTATCATATTTTTGGTTAAACTGAACTTTTACTCATATATTTTATTTGTAAATTATAATACTTTATTTACAATTTATGCTAATAAAAACAGCGAGACAATAGTCGTGCTGGTAATACCTAGTAAGAGATAGTTATTATACAAAATATCTATGAAGTGTGTGGCCACGAGTGTGGTGCGGGTCCCTTTGGTGTTCCAGACCAAGGCGAACAAGTATTCAGGCCACACGTTCCGTGCGACAAACAATTTATTTTTTCGACAGGGCCATACTGTATAATACTAAGCAAAGCACGACCAATCTGGATACATTTATAACCAACATCCCAGTTCATTCATTCTCACGAAATCTTTTACCATCAACACTTTTACAATGATTGGTACAAAGAAATAATTTTTAAAATATCGACAATACGAGGCGTGAAATTCGCCAACCAAGAAACGCTGCCTGCTATCATTTTTCATAAGTTGTAACGGCTGATTAAATTAGTGACAAGTCTATATATAATTTATTATACAACTCAAATATTAAGATGCACGCCCAGTTAGACGCTATAAAAGAGAGAAAATTACTTTCACCAGCTACCTGGATTGTGTGGCAGAGAAACCGAGGCGTAACCACTAGTTACCAACTGAAAATTCTCAAGTTAAACATTAATTATAGTGCGAACACTCTCCCATTCTTAGTTCATAGATTCAAAGTATATTTAAAACATACACATTTTGTTTAATTCAAACCAATACATTTTCTACGCAGCGTTACCAGTTGCGGCAAGAGAAACCTCTAGAGTGGTGTTGGGATACAGAAGTGTAAACACTAGTTACCAATGGGGGTTTTCTCAAGCTAAATAGTTATTAAATTGCAAACTCTTTTCCATTCCTAGTTCATAGACTCGAAGTCTATTTAAAACATACACATTGTGTTTAATTCAGACCAATACATTTTTCCCGCAGCGTTACCAATAGCGATCTAAGGCAGCCTCCAGGATCACTAATAAAGTTGCCCAATTGGTCAAAATAAATTGTCAGCATTTCATACGCCAAAATTATGGGAAACGCACGATATAATTGGTTCGTGCCGCTAAAATCCGCTCAGTAAATTTTGCACACACGTTCCGCAGACTCTTGGTGACCACCTCGTGGCAACGATACAAATAGGTTTGAGGCTAAAATAAAATACAGATACTCAACCAAAAGCATCATTAAAGTATGCCCCTAGTTTTTCAACCCGTTTCAAATTCACCTACAAAGATAAACCACATGTTAGCACATCGACGAAGGAACAGCAAGAAAGTTCGGGGATAACTTTAACTGACTTTATCTTAAAATTCGCCTACTCATTAAAAAAACCTCCGCGAGTTTTTTTCGTGTAATAAAGCGGTCTTTTTTTTCAACTTACAGAAAAATGGCTAACCCGTGAGTCGTGGCGACCAAAAATTAAGCTAGACGAAAACATCGCCGACAAGCATCAAACGGGGCAACGGCCCGGCAATATAATCACTCCTAACAGTACCCCAATAAGAAACGGTGATCTGCAGACTAAATATTTATCAAACAGAGAACAACGCACCAGAAAGCTAGCTGCTTGTTTCCCAACAATCACCTGAGCAAGAAAAAAAGGCCACGACTCACCGTAGCTCAATAATTCGTCCAGGCTGAACAGCTTTGAGTCCGGAACTCAGCCATATCCCGCCCCGTGCAGAAATTCACAATCCATAACTCCCGCTAAAATAACCTAAGCGGGCGTGTGCTATGCTGCTCATGGCGGCGGTGGGGCGAATACAGATGAGAAGTGAAGTGATTTAACACCCGAACGATATCAGACAAGAGTGAGAAAATGCTGTGCACAAACTTAAATAGCTTTGCATAGGCCTCATGACGTCACGTAGTGGAGAGAGGGGTAAGATGGCACGTGGAGGGTGGAAGGAAGGGGGAGGGGGAGTGATCAGCAACGAGCAATCTCTGCAGCTTGGAGCGCCGGCGTCGAAAATTCAAGGAGCGATGGTGGCGCCGTCTGCAAAATCCCCAGCCCAAAAGCATTCCTCACTGCTAAACGCAAAACACAGTCCCACTCACAACATAATTACAAGGCTCCAGCAGGCACCAAAGTTTCCAGGTGGTACACATAACAACTGTCACTGATGATCACAAAAGAGGAAAGGAGGTACAAACAATATTTTATTTGCACTCCAACAGTTCATTGAAGACGAAGTGGAGAAACAGTCAAAGCAGCAGACACTGCACAAATAAAGCACGAAGATAGTAAACAAAAATCTAAAAGTTCGGCACAGTTCAGGGTCGTTCACAGGCATGAAGAAATGGGTACGATGCACTGCCTCGAGTGCTGGAGATGCGTCTCTTCTTGGAGAAAGGGCAGCCATAAGGAGAGCAGCACGGCGGGTCCTGTTCTCATCAAGAACAGTGACCACTGCAGACGAAGTCATCTTCAAAGCCGGCCAGCAGTAGCGACCGAAGGCGAGGGCCCGTGCCGATCGGGAGACGAAGGTATGGAACAATTAAGAAAAACTTTGGGAAGGGAGAACAAACTAAAAAGGGAAGGAACAGGAAAACACAATAAAAATAAACACAAAATACATTAAAACTTTTCTCTCAGTTTCGCACAACATAGTTCTTCAATTGGCTAACGTGGGCTTTCCTTGAAACCCTGCCCGAATTTACTCCTACTAAGCTGACAATATTATGCTCCAGTGTTACTTCCAAGATGAAATGCCAGGTGCCATGTTTCAACGGCTACTATGCAGTGGTACGCCGACAACAATGTTCGCCGATTGGACTGGCCTGCCCAGAACCCTGACCTTAACCCTATAGAACATCTTTGGGACGAATTGGATCGCCGGGCGAAGGCTCGTCAGGCGCGGCCAAAATCCATTTCTCAACTCATGGAATGACTGCAAGAAGAATGGTGACGAATCCCCGTGGATGTCCTGCAAACACTCGTAGAGAGTATGCCAGACAGGGTGGCTGCTGTTATATCCGCAAGAGGTGGCCCTACGAGATTATGACCGGGTGACAACCACCGAGCAAAGATTGTGGACAGGTGTCCAATTACTTTTTGGTAGATAGTGTAGTACTGTACAGTAGCACAGGTCTCTGCTCGTTTCCGAACTAGGAGAAGTAATTTGGACGCATCCTGTAGTCGCAGTACAATGCCAGCGGTTATTCAATGGTCCCTTTATTTATAATGGTGGGCCGTGAACCTGCGGCGGAATTCTGCCGCGTAATGGTGGCTGTCTATTGTCACATTGTTTGCTCCTGGGGCTGGCCGGATGGAGAGATAAGGCCCCCACCTCTCGACACCTTCAGCTTCAACAATCTGACGACAGGGGGCTGGGCGTTATTTAATATCTCACCCCCTTCGCGGGAGCTCGCCGCGACTTTTCATGACAAAAGGTCAATAGCGTCTCCCCGCAGAGACAGCCTTCCTGGGATCACCATTCTTACATAAAGGCGGGGAAAAACCATTCATTTAAAGAGCTCTGCTCTGAGATGCCTGACGGATTATTTTGCACGCGTGACTTTCCATACGGGTTTCTTTGTGCCACGTCATCAATTCAGAGATGAAAATGTGTGTACTTCCGTCGTGGAACCTTCAGTCAGCGGCCAGTAAAATTTAGTTTTATACAGTGATTAAGTTTTATTTACCTAGGTCGTAGCCGGGTTTGGGGGGGGGGGTGTTATGTAACACCCCCTCCCCCCTTTTGCACATTAACCTATCAACAATTAATCTTAAAGTTATTAATTTTCCTTTAATTGTGATAAAATTTGCAACTGCTGTTCAAAATAATGCATTTTATTATACTGTGAGGTAATTTTCTCCTAGAATTTGTCCTTCTTAACTGACTCCCTTCTTTCACGTCTGTGAGGGTGACTCCCACTCCCCTTTAAACCCCTCTGCCACCAACCCTTGAGAAATTCCCGGAATAGAGATAAATGTTATAGTAGACTTTAGACTATTCCTCCACCTCATGCAAATAAAGGCTTAACTAGTCTGGAAAACTACACCAAAGAGACATCGCAATGTATTCGTGCGCACTCAGATTTATAATATTTTACATGAGAACTATTTCTTAGTATGCACTACCACACTCCTATTTTCTCTCCGGTTATTATGCATAGTAATTATAAATCTTATATTATAATTTATATATAAAACGTAAGTAAAAGTTGAATTTAACCACAAATAAGATACCTTTATGATAAAAGAAATATAAAATGCTAGTGTTACAGGACCTTTTTAAGAAACAACCAAAAACATCATAAATGGGGAAATCTTCAAATATTCGATTCACAAAGTGTCAAGCTAACGCAAATAGTCTATAAGGACTTAAAGTTTGTGTCATTTTTTTTGTAAAAAAAAAAAAAAAGATATCTTTTACGATCCTGGTTAATGTATGAAATATATCCCTTAAATGTATATTTGCGAATGGGAAACTCAATATTTTACCTAAATTAGTTTCAAACTTAAATGTAGGTAAGTATTTCATAGACTATTCATTTATGAGCGCAAGTTTAATACTTAGTAAATGTGACATACAATATTTTTCCTTTTTTTTTTCTCGAGTCAGGGTAGGAATTTGAAGTAGAAAAGTACTGGGTAAGATGTCCTCAACAACTTAGGCATTGCTGTACACTTTCATAAATTCTTGTACACAGACGAATAATTTAAGTCGTGCCTTCAAAATTAATATTAAACATATGAAAAAAAAAAAAAAAAAGAAAATACTCTTTATTAGTACGTTCCTAAATGTGGCTTCAAAACTTGACTTTTGTAGCATACTCTTACCAGTTTTAGCTACATCTTGCCAAATGCGTACATTCCCTAAACATAGCTATTTTCTCACTACAGAAAAAATATGAGAAAGTAAATAAGTAATTATTTCAAATAATTGCAGTGCAATGGAAGTAATACTCTTCAATCTGGCAATATTTGAAGAAACTCATTTTATCCAACACACATTCGAATTTATATTTATTTGCGTAATATTCTCGTTATTTACTGAGAATAATCATAGTTTCACTCTCATGGTGGTGGTCGATTTTTAGGCGGTAAATAGGTGGTAAATATACATTTAATTGAAACGAAACTTGGCCAACAACTGGCTATTGACCTGGTAGTAATCGTATCAAACAATAAAACAAAATACTTCTAGGGGGAAAGGCACTATAAACTTAAGGATGATTTTAACTCAAGTATGCTGACAGATTAAAAGATTAGTAATCTACTAACTTTGTTAAGCCTATTTTCAATTTGGAGTTTGCCAGGTCATAGGTAATTCGCACTATGTTGTATGCAGACGTAATTAAAGACGGGTTTTCAAGCAAAATACAGCGGTGCACATGTATATTCACCTAACAGTGTAGCCTACTTTAGTATATCCGCAGAGACCTTACACTTTTAAAATCAAAGATTGGAAATATCACCACACGTATGATCCCATGTATGATCTGTATGTCACGTATCACACTTCTGTTAACATAGAAGTATATTATATTTGGTTACATTGAATTTTTGCTCATTTTTATCTACAGATTACAGTATGTCATTTATAATTTTGATAAATGAAAGCAGAGAGAGAGAGAGAGAGAAGTGAGAGAGAGAGAGAGAGAGAGAGAGAGAGAGAGAGAGAGAGAGAGAGAGAGAGAGAGAGAGAGAGAATATAGCTGTATGGTAATGCCTACTCTAAAAAAAGGTTTTGTTCAATCAAACAAGATTAGTTTGGTGCAAACAAATTATTTGGTTGTAATGGGGCAATGAAATATTTTGCTGCTGAAACCAAATTATTTTGTTGTTCTCATTTGGTTGCCCCAAACAGTAAGATTTGGTTGGTGCAGCTAAAGAATTGTTTGGCTACACGTACATTAAACTGTTTGGGCCGATATCAAATTTTTCTTCAAGTTCTACCGAGTTTCGAAATTAGATCACCTGCGTTCGAGCGCTACGCCTCAGTCACTCACCTAATGTGACAACTATTGACGCCGGAAAGCTTTTAAATATATATACTGCAAATATTGGGCGACGTGTATAAACAAATATTTCAAGTTTTACAGCTTTACTTGTCAGTTTCTTGTTCCATTGTTTTATTACTATGTTTATACGATTGTTAAGCATCAATGGGTGCACTAACAGACACGGTTACTATGCTTACTGTCACAACAAATACAAACAAACTCTCGTGCTGTATTTTCGAACGAAGGCAGTCAAATGAGTGGCCAAAAAAAAATATATACATTTGATCAACAGAATATTTAGTTGGCAATCTAATATGTTTTTGGCCCAACACAAAGGTTTTATTTATTCACACATATATTTCGTTAGAAGAACAAAAATAATTATGTTACTTTTCAAATTTTGTTTGCTCAGCAATATATTTTGTTAGGGCAACTGAATATATATTTTGCCCTATACAAACAAATATTTGGTTTGATTTTCTCTCAATGTAGTAAGAAACAGTTACCATGAAAAATATTATCAAACTGTGTGCTCACGAATGAGGTGCGTTGTCCCTTTGGCGTAGTTTTCTAATGTCGGTTAAGCTTTGTTTGCCTGAGGTGAAGGAATGACCTGAAATTAGAACATAAGTAGGACTTATAGAAAATTTGGAACTAGGCTTGAATGGACTATACTCTACCAAATCCGAACTACAAGGTTGGTGTTCCATAACGTTCCAGCGAAGAGAAAAAAAAAACAGAGATGTTAACGATGTGGAAAGCGAACGTCTTTGCGCTGTTGTGTTATACATGTCGCCACCCAACATGAACACGCTTAGCCATGATGGGGCTCTTCGTGAATGGTGCGGCGAGTAATGCTATGCGCGAGTGAGCGAAGATATTCGGATAGCTCTTAACATCGTCTTGAGGGCCGATGAGGGCGATTGTGGTGAGAATAGAGCAGCACCGGAATTGAAGGGTGTGGGAAACGGGAGATCCCCGAGAAAACCCACCGACCAACGGCATCATCCGGCGCGATTCCCACATGCGAAAATCCGTGGTGACCCGGCCGGGGATCGAACCCGGATCGCCTTGGTGGGAAGTGAGCAAGCTAACCTCTCAGTCACCGCGGCCCCTAGTGCTGTGTGAAAAGTGCACGTCGCCTGTGTTGTCCGGTGATTGTCCGTCGTCTATTCCTTCTGTATCAGTCCGTAATTCTTGCCAGTAAAGGCTGTTCACTATTAAGTGAGCACTTTTTAATTTATCTTAGAAAAAGGTAACTGCTCCTATTCGCATATATTTTTACTGGCGTACTGAGCGATATGCGCATAGTAGAGTTGGAAAAGATGGTGGAAACGTACTAACCATATATTAACGTCGATTACAATGTGCTGAGTAACCATTTGTGATAACTTAATTTACTTCTTTTGCTTTCTGTATATCTAATGCATCGTAGTCTAGAAATGAGCATATTTGTCAAATATTTACTTTTACAATAATTTCACAGTTTCACTCGACCGACGCATGAATAAGTGATGAGGCCCATGGCAGTGCACATTTTACCGTGAACAGCCTATTCAGACTGTAGTGATTGCAGTGACATGGTCTGTCGCTGCGATGCGCGTTTTCAGCGACACGGGAATTTTACGAATTAATTTGAGGACAAGATAAATATCAACCGCGTGTCCATTAAATTTCTGCTTCTAGTGGACCACAGATTATTAGGCAGGCCCCGATCCACTTTCGACCAATAACTAACCTGCAATTCACTAAGAGAAATGTTTTTTTTTCCAGCCAAAAATATACTTGTTTATGTAGGTCCAAATATATATTTAATAGCCTCAACAAAATAATTCTTAAAATTAAACAAAACTATAAAAGCAACAAAAATTGATTTTGTTCACCTTAAAAAAAAAAAACTTGCTTGGATAAACCAAACCTTGGTGCAGGACCAAAAAAAATTTAGACTGCTAACAAAATATTTATTTGAACCAACTTTATATATTTGTTTGGCCAATATTTTAATTGCATTCCTTTAAAAAATACAGCTCGAGAGTTTATTTGTAATTTTTGGGACAGTTAGGACAATAGCAGTGTCTGTAACTGCATTTGGTTTCAACAATATTTTTTTTTCAATGCCCGTATATAAACAATTATTTTGGTTTCGTCAAGGAACTTGGTTTTCTTCAAAAAAAGCTATTTATACGGGAAATAAAACCGAAGCCGAATCCCAAGCTACCTTGTCTGAGGTTAAAACATGAGCAGCGGCACATTAACAACTAACCGGGACTTTATTACACAAAGGATTGGGAATTAGGCATATACTGTGTTGTCAAATAAATTCGTGAAGTTTTCCGGGAATCTACTCATTGATAAAATTCTTCCTTACACAGGCGAACTTTCAAACACATTCTCTTACGTGTTGTGCGTTTTGTGCTAGCCCACCATGAATGTCTACAACTTGCCTTTAGATTTCGATTTAAGACCTGTGTTTAGCGTGCAAAAACAGAATCACGTTACGAACTTCCCCGCAAGACCACGTTGTAAGTTGTGTCGCCACAAGGCCGCTCATTTCGAGGAATTTGGCCGTACTGCATCATGACAATCGTGCGCGTACAAAAATAAGCCCGAATTCCCTTCAACATCCAAATGACTTATTGCGGGACACTCGGTTATTGATTGACAGCGGGAAACCTGTTTACTGATCCTTCCTCGTATACTGTAAAAATGCATGTTGCGACAGTCACTTGGTCGCCGAACGTTTAGTGATCTCTTTTCTCTGGCCATGCGCGCGCTCCTAGGACGTCTCGCTCCCCTCCCTCACTCGTCATTCTCTCCCCTTCTACCTCTCCTTTCCCCTGCCGAGTTAGGCTTGTGCCCTCCCTTCCTCGGCCACTTCTTCTCCAGCCAGCGCTGAAGGCACTATTCATCCAACCAGCCTCGAAGTCACTTCGCTTTAGTGGGTGTCTGGGTTTGCCATTGGTTATGTGGGTGTCGTCGCCGATCCTGCCTGATCCCATTAGACTAACTTCCAATTGACAGCGACCTAATTGCCGAAAATTATCCATCGCCATGAATAGCGATTCATTTTCGCACGAGGGAAATGTTGCTCGCACGCCTTCAGTTTTAGTTAAAGCATAATTATTTAGTCGGCGAGTTTAGAAATCTTACTGTGGGAGAATAATTTATCTAGACTCTCGTGAGCATTGTGGGTTAACGTCTGGCACCTCTTTCGACGGGTTGTTTCGTGGCAATGACTGAAAATAACATTCTTAAAGTTAGCTGCTTCATGTTTTTTTTTTTAGTTTTGCTATTTAACCTCCTTAAAGGATTGGTAACTAAGTGCTGGGACTCTGGTGATTTCGAGCGCTACAGCAGTTATGTTTGAGCCATGACTTTCAGCAGTTTTAATTTTATTATGAAACTCCCGCGAAGCTTAATATGCTGGTGTGAAGGTTCAAATTTTAAGAATCGCGGCTATGATAGGGCTGTTTCATTCTCGAACTGTTCTGGGGTTTAAACCTTTGCCAGGTTAGTTGTTTTGGAATTCCGCTAGAGTTTCTTCCGCAGTGTGGCTATATGTGTATTGTGCTGCGGCACTATCGTGTTTTCCCGTTAATTGCAGTTTCTCATGACAGTTCATACACCAGATTCATAATGTTCAGGTAATTTTGAAGGGCGCTTATTTGTGAGCTACCTAGTAAATGCCACTGATTTTGCCCGTTGGGTGACAATTCTTAACCAGTCGAAGAGAAGTGAGTTGCAGGTGCCTTGTGTAATAGTTTTCAGGGCCTACTTCTGAAATGCAAACGAATCCTATGTGCCTTGAGCGGACGTATTTAATGCTCAGCTAATTTCGTTGCTAGGTTATGCACTTGTTGAGTGGTAATTTTTTAGAAGGCGCGTGGTTTTGCAATGCTTAGTGTCATGTAAAATGGGGTATGTTGATTATGCCGCTGATGAGATTTTTAAGTAGGCAACTCAGCCTAAGTTTTAATAGGTATGTAAATAAGTAAATTGCTTGTGATCCCGTAACGTTTTATTTGAAATGTGGGTTTGTCGAAACTCTTTATTTTAGATTGTAAAATTATGGTGGAATGTATTGAGCACCCACAGTGCAGAAATGTACATATGTATTTAATCGAGGATTAATGAAACCTTGGTATAGCCTATTTTTATTGGTAATTTTAATGGCATTAGTGAATGTGACGATAGAATTTTTCCACAGGTTATCGGTCTGAATATTTATTAATCATTGAATGAAAGCATATATAATTATTATTCCATGCCATTAATATTTTATTGTGGTTGCTTCAATAGCTCTTCCCGCAATAACGGAATTTAATTTAGCGCAAATATAGGCAAACGAATCTCAATAAACATGGCAGCTAATCATAAAATGTAAAACAATTAAATAATGTATTACTTAAATTGTAACTTAAAAATTTTCTCCATTGAAATAGGCTGCTTTTGCTCACTTTAAATAAGTTCTTATAACCACTGACAGTGTTCCCTCTGTGGCGCAGTCGGTTGAGGGTTGAGCGTGAGTGGTTCCGGTTTCGAATCCCGGGTAGAGAAAGGGTGTGCTTTATGCTTGTCCGTATGGGTCACCCTTTCACGAGAATAGTCACTTCCAATATGAGAAATCTGAGAAAAAAGTTGTCACGGAATTTTAAAAATGTGTCCTCTAAATCTGGAAATTTACTTGCATTTTTCTTGTACTTTTACATGTAAAACCCTGGATACTAGTAACCAAATGAATGCTTGCTTTCTCTCGTAATAAGTACATTAACCTAATAAGTGGACTTGCAAGAGAGATTTTTAATACTACAGCTACGCTTGTATTTCATTCACATTGGTAACTAGCGAATGTAACATTTTATGTAATATGCTTTCGAAAATAAATTTATTTATACCACAGCTGTAATACGAAGATTCTCTTTTATATTATATAAAAAAATTAGCTACAACTCGAAATTGAACCTGCAGCTTCTTGAGCAAATACGTGCGAACTTAACTCCAACACCAGCAAACAAATTTATTTAACATATTAGCACACTCATTGTTTCATGATCGAGAAATGATTTTCTCGTAATGAACGTTGCGTTTGGAAAAAAACTTACTGGCATAAATCACTTACAAAATATTATTATGGACTATTAAATTAGTACAAACAATTATTTTATTATAAAGGCTACAGAAGTATTTTTGCAGTGATTACACCGTGCTGCCGAAGCAAGCATTATTTGGAAAAACATCTTTACATGTGGCATTAATTTTGCACGTGATTCGGAATTCTAGAAATAATGCATTAACCGACATAATAATTAAAACCGTTTTATACAACTCTCGGTGGTTACTATGATCTTCGTGGGTTTTATAATGTGAACACTTACGCATGTGTAGACCACGATTTAAGATAAAATACGGTTAAACATGGCAATAATGCTTACACGCAGATTAATTGGGTGGAATTTGAGAAGCAGATGGGCATAATGCTGTATACTGTAATATGTCATAACGGCAGATTTCTCTAAATGTTTATTATTTTATTTCTTATTTTATAAAAAAAAAAACTTGTTGTAGGCTTTCTTTATACCGCGGGACAGTCCACTATGAGTAAAAACACTCATTTCTCGTCTTTGATCAAATCAAGCTATAAAAAGTTTTTTATAGTTTCTAAAGAAATGCATTGGTCTAAAATTACTGTTTCGTTATACTTCGTTAAAATTTACGCATATATGAATTTACGTGAAATTGCACCAAGTGTTACAAACTAGGTATCAATTCGGTTGTATAATTTCAATGATATGTGGTCGTATATGAATTTTGTAACACTGTCCGTACCTCTGCAAAAGTCCTTCGTCGTACATTGCCTTACATACTTCTTCTTCTAAAGCGGCGCAAAAGCGCCTGGCCTTAGGTTTGTAACCTGTACAGCCAGTGGAAACCACAAAATCGAATAAATCTCAAAAGTTCAATAATTTACATAATGCAAAATATCCAAAATTCGAAAGTACATTAAACTCGGCAAATCGTCAAACGACACACACACACACAAAAGGACGTTGCAACCCCGACGCCAAGGTTCAAAAATACGAACCTGTACACGACGGCGGATACTACACTTCTGATTTTTGCCTTACATACAACTGATCCCACCGTAACTGATGTTTGTGGAATAGCTGATAGCACGGCCAGACCTGCGCGCGCATCTCTTCCCCTTTTGCTTCGCTTACTCTACTAAACCGCGCACAGACATGCCAAGACGTCTGCCGGTAGTAATATGATGGCCTGCGGGTTAGAGTAGTTCCCGCTCTGGCGGACGGTACCGGAAGGTAGGGAGGACAGGGGCCACCGTCTCTCTCAACTCCTGGAAGTTTTTAGTCTGTACGATTTACCGGCCTGTCGTTGGTGTGAGACTGTTCAAGGGAAGGAAGTATCTTGAACAAGTGCCCGGTGGTTTAGTCGTGGCCTGATAAGGGGAACGACCAGACCCACTCGTTGGTGTGGTTGGCTGGAATAGTACAGCAGAACCGGCCTATAAGGGGCGTAAGGCGATGCGACGCTCAGTACCCGGTGGGAGTGCCCGAGACTATGGGACTGGACCTCCCACTGCTGGTGTGAAACAGTGGACCAGATGAGGAGAGAGCATATGGACAATGACGTGTCGGGGCTTCTGCCAAGTCCTAGTATCGGAGTCCGTATGCAACATAGTTACGCAAAGGATCAGATATGCGCAAGACCACACCCTCTACTGACTCATGGAGACCCACACCTACTCGTGGTACCGCTGGGAGGACCTCCTTGTGAGGGTCAGCAAACATGGGTAACCCGTGCGTTCCATGTGCCAAGTTTCCTCGCTGAAATGGGTTTCTGCCCTCAGGAAAGGCTTATTACGCCAGATGGTGATGGCCTGGAATGGAGGTGGGCTGGTTGACTCCTTTACAGTCAGACCGTGGGGCCCAATGTCTGGGTTTTTTGTGAAGAACCCAAAAAACATAGTAATGGACGAGAGGTAAGTCGGGACGGAGACTGTGTGGACCGGTCCAGGGGCCAGTCACTATATAGGGATTTCGTTGCTGTTATCGAACACCAACAATTCCGTTTGTACCAACATCGAAAAGTCATTCAATTATAAAATAATTTATTCATCGGATTGCCGACCAAGCAGTTTTATCCTTTATTTATGTTAAAGATCAAATCAATTTTTTAATCGTACATACGTTAAGCATTAATCAAACAATTTAATACATATTTTCAATTGTCTATGTTGCAATTATTCTATAAAGTTGGCTTTCTTGGCCAAGTTGTTTACAAGCATCGTACATGAATTGAATTCCATTAGTAGGGGGAGGGGGGGGGGTGTGTTAAAACAAAGGGGATGCCGCCTTTTTGATATCAAAAGGTTAGATTGATGAAAGTGTTAATAAAATTCATTGAAAGGGTTAATTACATCATTAGAAAGAGCTAAACGCATCGAAAGGGTTAATCCTTAGTCCGATCTTCATCCGATCACAAAATTTAATCCAATAGTAAACGGACAATTTTTTTTGTGTGTGTTTGGTGCAAGAATGTACTAAAGGCCAGATTTACGAGCGTCTTTCCTTCTTTATGTGGGTTGGGGAGCAGATCTGCTAGATGTTCACACTCCGAGCTCTGCAGCTCGACTGAGGTGTGACGTGTTGGGGACAGTGTGTGTGTGTGTGTGTGTGTGTGTGTATGGTGAGTTTTGTGCAAGAATGGCATAACTGTTAACTTTGTGTCTCATAGACGGTGTTGGGAGGTATGAGACTTTGAAGGATACCATTATTCCGAACGAATAACAATAATGACGTACTACACGAAATATATTTCAAACTAGTTCTACGGATGAATAACCTGGTGTCTCCAAGTGCTAAACGATCACAAATACGTGAGTCTCCAGTATGAAATAAATTAACGAATCAAAAATATCCCTATAAATTAAACGGAAGCCTTCCTAATCACAACAACAAAGGTATTTGAAAACACGTAAAAAAATGTGACACTACTTGATGCCTCTTGCACGAACCTTACATAATTTTAAAACACGTCCGTTTGGTCGGGAAATGGCTGAAGCAATAACTGCAATGTATGACGTACGCCAACATATAATCTGTTAGATATGTGGAGTGCATCTGACAGGCGACTAGGGATATAGCTACTCGGAAAGAGATGTGAATACGATTTAGGTGACAAATGGATAAAAATTATGTTTACGATGCACATACTAATATATAAATTTTACTAGTTGACTCTACAAACATGTAACGAGAATCGCGGTTAACAGTCAGAGATTATAATATATGTCCATTCGCTCGGGAGGTCGCTGCAGCACTGACTTGGATATAGTACTTACGTCAACTCATAAGCTGTGTTGAGAGCAAATATAACCTGCGTCGGCCTACGTTTGATTAAAGACTGAGGTGAAAAACTCGTAAATGAATGCAAATACAAAATAAATGTTTCCCAATTATTTAAACGGCTAACATACAAGTGCATGACAATCACTAAACGAATTATGGAACCCAGCTATCCTGTTTTTTTTTTATAAATGAAATCGCACCAATAAACATCCGTCCGCCTGGGATGTTGGTGAATGAATAAGTCGAGCTTAATTCGAGAGTCTAACTATATACGTGGAGCGCAGCTGAGTTGAAATTTACGACAAAAACTTTTCGTTTCTGGTATATTTGGCACCATTAGGATTGTTAAAACCAATAGTATATGAGTGCACCCTCTGCACCTCATTATATGCAGTTTAAACCTTAAAACAGAGCTCTATAATGATTATATGAAAACGAAATGAACGACGTAAGAACGGCATGGAAGACTGGATTTCATATTGGTGTTCTTAAAGACGAAACACATTGTAGAAAGTATTTTATATTGGTTTTATTAGTTTACTTATGGTTATTTCACTTGATAACCGTTGTTTAACGGCCATTTTTAAACGTTGTTCGACGGCCATTTTTACACCCTTTTTAACTGATCCATCAGTTGAAACACAAACCTCTGAAAAATAGTGAAAATAAATTGACTAATGAATCAGGCAAAAACGTCATGAATTAATAAATGAAGGAAAACGGCATTTTTTCACTGATTCGTCATTTAAATTCACTGAAGTGACTGTTGAATCAGTCAGGTACTGTTGACTGATTGGAATAGTGAAATTCTCACTGATTCAGATTTAGAGTGTAGAGGACACCACAATAATGTTCACATTTAGAGATTTAAATTATTTTTTGATAGTACATTTACGATAGTTTGCATATAGGCATAAAAATAAGAATTTTCGTCTATATCATTTTGACTACGTTTCTTTAATGGCGTAGTTTGGATAACTTCTTGGTTGCCACGTCAACATACCAGTTTTGCATTCCTTCAGTCGGCTCGGGTTGCCAGATAGTGTCCGAAAAACGCAAATGAAGTAGCCTAACCTCTAACATTGCGATAGGCACGAAACAGTTTTGCACAACTTGACCGAAATGTCGAATTACAGATAAATTAACGCTATAAATTCACGTGGGGTCATAAATATAGGCTGTCCACTGTAAACTGAGCACTTTTGAAAGCCCTGCTGAAGATCTACTTGTATGCACATTGTGTACCCTTCTAACTTATGTAAAATGAAGATAATCATGAGTAGGGACATGTAAAATTTGCGTTATTTTGTAGCATCAAGCTGAAATTCACAGTACTGTGTATACTCGAGCCGGCGTCGTTTCTCCATTGGCTGCTGCCTAGTTGTGAGGTCATTCTCTTTCTGACTTAACTGTACGTGATTATGGCGCACGATTGTGAAGTGCTTATTTATTGGCTCAGGTTTACCGTGTGGCGTGTCAAATAAAGCGTGCTCCAATGGGAAACGTACTGTATTGCAAAGGTAGAAGTGTTTTAAGTTTAAACTGTCCTCAAATAATAATGCGAATTTTGCAGGGTTCTAGCAATGGGCCCTATCACTTTATTCGTGAGTCGGTCAACTAAAACTACAAAACTATTATAAAAATAATTTCTAAAAAATAAATGTGATTATTTCTACACTTAACTTACATGAATTAAAAAAGGTAATATTAAAATTAATTAATTCAATACTAACAAACGTTTACATAACACTTTAATTCAACGTTAAGACATGTAACTTCTTTCCCTCTATCGTCACAAACTTTACTTGGTTCATGTCAGTCCGGGTGCCAGTTGTAATATATGCAGGTAGAGGAAGTGACATTTCCCAAAGGTTGATTTCAAAAGTTCTCAATTTACCGTTCGCTCTTAAGTGTTTAGGGCAGCGAAGGGAAACAAGAGGCAAACACCATAGACTAAAGATGAGGTAGACCGATCTGGCTGCGCACAACCAATCTCCGCCTCCCAACATTGAACTGATTTTCTGCCAGCAAAAATGGCGAGGATTGGGTTTGAGTTTAGAACACTGTTTAGTAAACAAGTGCTTTTGATATGTTTTTATACTTTCTCTAATCCGTTTTTAATGCTTTTTGATTACATTCAAACTGGTAAAAGTATTTTATTAATATAATAGTGCTTGTCATTTTAAAATTAAGATGTAAATAAACACGTTCATGAATGTTGACCATGTGACTTTGACAGTTGTGTAGGATTGGGGTAGGTCAATTCTGGGTATATGCGCAGAAGACGAATAAGCGGTCTATATCATATTTAGTCTATAGCTAGGGATAGGAAAATTTCGCGAACACATTTCGGGACACGATAGACGTCAAACACATGCATAGTAGAGTAATTTTCAAAATTAGCTCACAGTTTATTATACCCGCTCTGGACTCCTCTGAACCAATAGCAGACTTCCAAGGAAACACCTTGCGAATCCTATAACTGCCTGGTGCGGGGCAACAGCAAATTAACACTCAGCTGAGGCTCCAGTATGCAGAGGAGTGAGGAGTCTAGCCAACAGGTCATTGAAGTCGCGAAATTTTCCTATCCATATCTATGGCAAACACAGGCCGAGCGGTGATGATACTGACCAGTTCATTTCGCTGACGGTGAGCAGAGCAGGGGTGAGATGGGGGATAGGCGGCAGGGCAGATGCCCAGCGTGATACCCGGGGGCCGGTCGGGATAACATCTGGTCCAGGGAGAGCGGGGTGTCCCGCCGGCCCACAATGACGCCGACAATGACGAGCAGGATCCATGCCCCTGTGAGGTCCTGTTTCTCTCCGTCGGCGACCACCAACTCCCCCTTTCCACTCCCGCTGCGAACACTCGCCGTAGGGCTTTGCGATATCGCGATATATCGATCACGAAACAATGTTCGTGAAACATCGCAACTGCCTTACAGTCCAACAGCGTAGAGCAATACATAGGTATACCCGAATTTCGCGAAAAGATTTCCGCACATGCTAGATTCCAATACCCTACGAGCGTACCAGCAGTTTCATTTTGCTTACTGGCGGCGTGTGACTGTGAGAAGACATTTTCTTAGTTGACTTGCCAATCAGAATTAAGTTACTCCGATATTGCACGTCTCTGATTCGTGGGCAAACACTGGCCATAAAATATTTTCGCGAAACTTGGGTGTCTCTAGCAATAAGTGATATTAACGATGTGCTATATTGGCGATGTGATATTGGTAATGTGTGATATTAGCGTTGTGCGATATTAGTGAAATTCTATGTTAGGAATAAGCGATATTAGCGATGTGCGATTTTGGCGATGTGCGATATTTGCGATATGCGATGTTAGCAATAAACGACATTGGCGATATGCGATATGCGATTTTAGTGATTTCCGATACTAGTTATTAGCGATATCAGCGATATGCAATGTTAGCAGCAATAAGCAATATTGGGGATATGCTATATTAGCGACGTGCGGTATTGGCAATGTGCGATATTGGTAGTAGCTTATACGATATTAGCGTGGTGCGACATTGGCAATGTGCGATATTAGCGATGGGTAGGGCCACCTGTTTTTTTGCGGAAAGATTTGAAGACAAGTTTTGTTCCAAAACACTTCTGCAGTTCAGAACCACTTTCGTGATTGGATCATTTGAATTTTTCTGAATTTTATCTGTCTACTCGCGAATCACAGACGGTCAGACCCGGAGAAACATATCCTGATTGGCTAGTACATTCACGGTCATGCGGCATAAACTCATAGCAATAAGTAATAAAAATGATAATTAATTTTTTTCCTTAAAGTTTATTTGTTTTAATATTCTCCGTAAATTATTTTCGATTTTAAGAATCAGTACTTTCCAGAACGTTAAGGGTGGACTAATAGCCTGAAATATTATAACTTACGTAAATTCCATAGACCAGCTGTTCTTGGTAACCTTATTTATTATCACTATTTGTCTCAATTTCTCTGGTTGTGACCTCTTCTTTGTGTTCAAGAAAATTTGTTTATCAATCATCACTCGATGATGTTTAGTAAACACAAAGGAGTATTAATTTTATAACTATAACGAAGAGTAAAATCCTCATTAAAGATGATTTTGTATTTACAACAATTTTGAGTAAGTGAATAGCCACGATACTATTTTTAGTAAACAAGCAGGACTTAGTATTCACTTGTGTGTGTCACGCATAGTCATTAGAAATATTTATTAGCGTCGAAACGCCTGCTGCCATCACGTAACTTTCCCTTGGAAGAAAAACGGCTGGCAAAAGTTTCTAGATTACGGCTAATTGTTTCCTGCGGGAATGACAGTACCTTCACACGTGGTATTATTAAATATGTATAAAAAAGCGAAGGTTGCTCGCCACATGTCTGACGCGCTGAGAACGAAGGCAGCGAAGCCCAGACGATCACCTTATCTGAGGGAGAGCGACACCTGATGTTGAAACTCGACAACCGACTGGCCCGGCCCGGCAATGCGTGTACGGAGAATTTTAAAAGTACCGGAAGCACGCGACCATGGTTTCCAGAGTGCTTTTATGACCGCGTGTCTACGGTATTACTGGCGGTTAGCCAGGAGGAATTTCGTTTTAATTGTTGATACAAAAGAAAACACCGCCATCTATTAATGGCAGCTATTCGAGGGAACAATTACGGCCCTACATTGTTATACATGTTAATTAAGACATCGGATATTTATTTATATAAATAACAACTGCAAAGTTCTATTAAGCTGTTATTATTTTTGTTTGGCTTTTATTTTTTTCAGCTGACATGCCCGCGTCTGACACAGTAATACTACCTGCCTCGCGATGAGTAAAGGGTCAGTTTAGCCTCATCCATTTCTAACGGACAAATAACTCTTTTTAAAAATGTTGAGCACGATAGGCGGCTCATTTCTAATTACGACTTTAAGCTATATGTATATTTTCTAGATTAAACCACTCTTCATTTAATTAAATCGTTTATCAAATAATTTAAATCTAAAATGTTTTATATACAAATTAAAAATTAAAGATTACAATCTAAAATAAAATTTCAATTGTGAATTTAAGAAATATATTTATAACAAGAATTTAAAATTAATTTTGGATGGTGAACTAAAAAAATATATATATCTACAGCTTCAATCTAAAAAGTAAATTAGATTTATTAGTATAGCCCTTCAGATAGTTATGAAATGAAGTTAAAAATTTAATTTCAAATAAATTTACTTATAAAATTTTACACTTTTGAATTTAGCTGCGTATACTCAAACGACTCAAAAATATATTAAAATATTAGTTGAAATGACTTTATATAAAAATTAATATATAAATATTTTAAATATACGAAACGCCGTCCATGATGCACCAGATATTTACTACTGTATTATGAAAACAATCTTGGGGAAAATTCTTTATACGTGAGTGCACATATTGTAACAGAAATATTGACGGTGTTTCTTTCAGTAATGTTAGGCCTACCAGTGGATTACGGAGTGTAACATAATAACGTACTGTGGCATTGAAAGTAGGCCTTCGGTGTCCCGATTAGTTTTCTTTTCATACATATTACAATAGAATCTCGTGTAACTGAAACACATTCCAGTTTGCTTGGCCGTGTTAAGTCTTTTATGTGAAATAAGGATACTTAATCTACAAATTCAATAACTAAGAACAATTTTCAAAAACACTTATTCAACCGCATATATATATATATATATATATATATATATATATATATATATATATATATATATATATATATATATATATATATATATATGCGTGTGTGTGTGTGTGTGTGTGTGAGTGTGTGAGTGTGTGTGTGTGTGAATGTTTCTTTATTTGTCCCGTATGCGTTCCTATACCATTCATCCGATTGCGATTAGTACAACAATTTTACAATAGGTGGCACTTGAGTCGTTTCAACAAATGAGTTTATTCTAGCTATTGTCTTACAAAAGACAGATGATGAATGAAGATGACGTACCTTATCAAAATATGACAATTTGTTCTGTTTCAAATTTACAATCTACGGGAACAGATAAGGGATTTGGTTATTGATTGACATTTAATCTAAACAAACATTGTTTAGTATCACTTTTATAAACAAGACTAATTACTAATTTGCAACTTCACGTTACATTTAATTGTACTATCGTTTGAATATAGTCGGTTTTGAGCAGACAAAAGATGTTTTATTCGTCCATCATTTCATACTTTACCTAATCTCCTAATCGCATTATATATAATTTCTAGGTACATTACCTTGACGAACCCGGTATTTATAGAATAATAAATGTATTTATTATATTACTATATTTCATATAGTTTAGCGACACGTACAGAAATTGACTTTGAAAACCAATATGCGTGTGCAAGTACATGAAGGATCCGCTGAATGTTTCGCAAAACAATTGTTGGATATTGGGAACGAGAAAATGGCAATCCACACAATGTATCACATTGTCAACAAACTTCTGTAAAATTACAGCAACCACAGTCGAATTGATTCACAAGGTTTTCCCAAATATCGCACAGAATTTCAAAAGTCATCAGTGGTTCAGTGAACGTGCTATATTAGCAGCCAAAAACAACGATGTCAGTGCCATCAATTTCAGCATTCAAAACGAAATACCAGGCGAAGCGACAACGTATAAGTCCATCGATACTGTAATGAATCAAGACGAAGTTGTCAATTATCCAACTGAATTCTTGAATTCATTTGATTTATCAGGCATGCCGCCACACGTGTTAACATTGAAAATTGGCGTGCCTATCATTATTCTCCGAAACATCAATCGACCACGACTTTGCAACGGTACCAGGCTTTCAGTGAAAAAGATGCTGCACAATATCACCGAAGCTACAATTTCACAAGGAAAATTTAAAGGAGAACATGTACTGTTGCCACGCATCCCAATGATTCCGATAGATATGTCATTCGAGTTCAAACGTTCGCAGTTTCCGGTGCGACTCGCATTTGCAATGGCCATCAACAAGGCCAGGGACAATGGCTACAACTGTGTGGACTAAATTTGGAAAACCCATGCTTCTCACATGGACAGCTGTATGTGGCCTGCTCACGCGTCGGAAAACCTTCTGACTTATTCGTGTACGCACCAGACGGAAAAACAAAAAATATTGTGTATCCAAAAGCACTTCAATAAAGATATTTAAAACACAAACACTTTCTTTGCTTGGCATTGCAACGCATGTGCCTGGTACTCGCTAGTGTATGTATGTATGTATGTGTGTATATATATACATTAATATGGAGTCAGGTACTTTTTAACATATTCGTCTTGTTTAGACGTTTACATCTTTGACTGCCCTCTGTGCAAGGAGTTTCACGTCTCTACTTTATTTAGTACTGAAATTGATGACTGACAGTGCAAACACAAAGAGATTTTTAATACTACATTGCAGCCAATATTTAAATAGTTTTGACCAGAAAAAGATTTATAGTCCCTACAAATCTTGATAGATATTATATGGCAAAAATAACTCTGCCGGTACAAAGTTACGTAGAGAATTTATTACTTGTATGTTATGGGATCTTATGCTAAGTGGTTCAGTTAACAAAATTTTCCTGATTCACAAGTAAGTTTATAAAATGATTTATACTTGTCCTTCTGTGCAGTACACGAGAGCAAGTAGCCGGGGTAGCAGAACCCTCTATAAATTCATACCAATCGTTGTTAATTCAACAGTATTCAAGTTATTGAGACAGTCAGCCGACTCTTCATATTTACCCGTGCAGCAGACAGATTTGCAGCTTTCTTAAATTTGGAGAAGAATTCTCTCCCCCAACTGAAGAATTTACGTAACGCCAATAGGAAGTCTAGCAAGTTATTTGTAGACACAGAAATAACGCCACGGGGAAGAGCTTATTATGGCTGTCTTGTAAGGTTCAAAATAGTTCAAAACAGTTTTAGAGGAACTACACTCATTTGTTTGTTATGTCAGTTGATTATTCATCGCTTAACGTACTTAAAACACGATAATCCTCTTTTGTCTTTGGCCTACCAAATATGCATAAACTTCTATGAGAAACATTTATTCCCAACACTACCATACTGTGGGTACTCTGCGAGAAAGCGTTACGTTCTAACGGTCTCGAAACACTCTTACCTCTTTCTGGTGTTCTAAAACTCCAGAGTAGTTACTCTGAAAATATTTCTAGAGTTAAAGTTTTAGACGCGTTGTTTCTGAGAGTAACGAAGAGTTCAAAGGAAAATGGCAGAGGTTTAGCTAAACAAAGCGTAGTGAAAGAAAATGAGCACGCTATGGTTACAGACACAGACGGAAAAGTACAAATTACGGTGATGTATTCTATGGAATTTACATAGGTTTTCCAGTCAATAAATATTTGTATACACAACATGCAATTTACGTTAAGATCGTTCAAAGTCTATTAACCAGCTTTACGAATTTTTGGATCACGCGTGGGCTCCAGTTTTCTGCAGTTCACTAACACGCGAGTAGAACGAAATTTGAGTTGCTCTAGTCGTTAGCGGTTTAATAGAGTCGCCAACCAGCCTTACATATCTCTCATGTTCAAGGCTTAGAAGCACCGGAACACTAAAGTTTATATGGGAAGAACATCACATAATTCATCATACCTACAGTCAGGATAATTTCGTGAATTCAATAAACTCTAAGAAATTATTCTGAAATTAAACATGCTAATTTTTTCCATTAAACATTCATTGTAGCATTTGTACATTTCCTCAGGAAACAGTCAAATTCGTAGGCAAGTTCCCAACTTTGTACAGTAGCGAAGCTAAACATTCCTCTATCTACAGCTTGATGTGCGGTAATATTTCTATGCAGTGTATAGGTTAAGAAGTTCCATTATAGTTTAGGAAGTTTACCAGAAAAAAATTTACAGTGTATGCTGTAGGCTAGACTCCGCAGTTCTTTTGCGTACTCCAGCCTCGGGTATTTGTTCAATGACTCCAACAGAGATTCGGTCGTTTGTCTTGCAAGTTGCCTAGTGACTCAGGGGCATCCAGGGCAAAGTGTAGATAAATACGGGAAATCATATGATGTGGCGGTTCCCTTGACGTGCACGTAGCCATTCTCTGATTGGCTACGCGATCTTCTGGGAATAAGCATTGCTTCTGACTGGCTACTGCATGCTGCAAAACAATTCCTATTGGCTGTGCTGCCAACTAACGAGTAAGTTACCGGACGCTGATTGGAGAACGCTGTTCCAACATTTTGCTGGCATGTGGAACTGGAGTTCGCGGTATGTGCTATTCGCAGCAAAATGAGCACTTTTGAAAGCCCTCCTTAAGATATACTTGTATACTCGCGCATTCTTCCGTCTTATATAAAATTAACATTGCCATGGGCATCATCACTTTATTCACGCGTAGGTCAAATGAAACTGTGAAATTATCGGCAAAGTAAACATTTGATAAATGTGCGCATTTTTACATTTTGATGCATTAAAGAAATATAGCGAAGTAAATAATTTAACTTATCACAACTGGTTAACTAACACGTTTTTTTTCGACTTTAAGATATGGAAATACTTCCTATTCATCGTTACCAACTTAAGTGGGTGCAGGGACCTCGGTGGTTTAGCTGTTAGCCTGCTCGCTTCCCACGAAGGAGAACCGGGTTCAATCCCCAGCCGGGTCACCTGACTTTTGTATGTAGGAATCGTGCTAGATAATGCCGCTGGTCGGCAACTTTTCTCGGCGATTTCTCGTTTTCCCAGCCCTTTCATTCCGCCGCCGCTTAATTCACACCTCAATTCACCCTCATGGGCTCTCGATACCTCGATGTTAAGACCCGCCAAAATCTCTACACTCACTTTGCATGTTACTCAGTGCGCCAGTTAAAATATATGCACATAGGGGAGAGTGATATTTTACTAAGGCAGATTTTAAATGTGCAGCCTTTATAGGCAATTATTTCACCCCTGAAATTTTAAGTACTCTGTGTACAGGGCGTGTCCAAACCACTGTGATATAATAAAGTAAGAAACTGAAGTAAACGCGTATTTGAAGTGTAGCATATCGTGAAATTTACTAGCGAAATTCCCCGTGCTCTCATCGAGGCCTCTACTCGCAGGCAACTGAATTGGGGCGCAGTCTTCCGTCGGCAACTACCCTCTGTGACACTAAGATGTGATATTGAATTTTACGACCCAATTATCAAGATAAAGAAGTTCTGCACACCCTTCTACCACTTTAAACATCTGGTACCGGATCTCCGTACAAAATAAAACGCTCGTTTTAGCCACAGACAAAAGTAGAAAAGGATGTAAAAAATTTCTTTAACACTTTGCAAAAACAAGCATCACTCACAAACAGAGTACAATTCTTAACACGTTTTTTATTGAAGCTCTGTTCGCCACATGGAGGCATAAGTATACGTTCACTTATTCCACAACAAATGCCCGCGGGCACCGGAAAGCTTCCGCAGGTTGGTTAGTAATCGTAGAACAGCTCAACGGCTTCACAAAAACAATAGTAAGTAGGGTAGGAACAAAGCTTCGATAAGAGTTACATGTATGAACTGAAACTGACCAGAATATTAACCTAATAAATGCGGAATTGGGGAGACATGTTCACACTTAGTTAGAATGAGTGGAATCCACTAATTCGCAGTGAAATTAAACTACTCGAGTCAGTGAAAATGGCTCCACTTAGAATCAGTGGAAAACCACTGATTGTTTCAGTGAAAAAATTTCACAGATTGAATAAGTGTTTTTTATTGAATTTAGCTGAATAATTACGCGGAATAAACATATCTACGACGGTTAACTATCTATATTGTGCAATTCCCTGTAATTTAAAAAGGTAAAAAAAAAAAATTCTCGGAGTTGGACGGAATTGAACTCACACACCGTTTCACTTTGGTTATAATCCGTTATCTTACCATCTTTTTCTTTATGGCCGTTGATATTGTAGTTGTGTTGAAGTGACGCTGAATAGCTCAAGATAGACAAAGATGCTGACAAATTCCCAGTGTAACAAGCGAACTGAAAATCCGCTGCGGAGGGGTGGGGCGCGTACCCTACCCCTGAGTTATGGGGGCAGGACTTCTGCACTATCAAGTCAATTTAAAAACTATAAGGAATATACATATCTTATACTTCTTATATAAATCGTGAAGATTTAAATTGCGTGCCCTTACTTTAGTTTTTGTTTAATTGGTATCGTTAGGATTGTTAAAAAGAATAATATATATGAGAGCACCCTCTTCACCGCATTATATGCAGTTTATAACTTCAAAAAGAGCGCTGTGATGATTACACTAAAAGGAAACGAAAGACGTAAAAATGAAATTAAAGGTTGAATGTTCATTTTACCTCGCGAAATGGTGTTTTGCAAGATGAAACATATTTTAGAAAGTATTTTGTATTGGTGTTATTAGTTTATTCGTTGTTTTTTTCACTTGATACGCGTTGTTTAACGGCCATTTTTAAACGTTGTTTGATGGCCATTCTTACACGCTGTTTAACTGCTCCATCAGTCAAGAAACAACCCACTGAAAAACAAGTGAGCAAAATGAGTGATGAATGAGTGGAAAATGCCACTGAAACAATAAGTGAAGGAAATCTGTCATTTTTTTCTCTGAGTCATCAGTTCAATTCGCTGAAGTGACTGTTGAATCAATCAGGTTCTGAGGAATGATTGTAACAGTGAAATTCTCACTGATTCAGATTTAGAGTGTATACTTAGTAAGCATGTACATTAGCGCTTCTCTGAATGGGAGTGGAGAACCATTGCATAACAAACACCGTCTAGACAGTCAAATGTTCTGCCACGGCATGACAAAACTCATTCGGGGTCGAAAGTTGAGAAGTAACAACAGGTTATCAGTATTTCGTATTTCTAGTGTGTTAAGGTAATAAGAACTAAAGGGCACCAGCTTGTTGCAACATACTGTACGCTCAAGGAGGCAAAGGATCCGTACAGGAGAACCTGCAGTCTGGCCACAGATATTCCAAGGGTACAATAGAGTGGATTGTTTTCTGTGGGGATACTACGTATATAATTGTTCTCCTCTGGCTCTCCTCACCACATATCATCATCTACGGCGAGGAAGACGGAACCTCTGCATTGACGTCAGGACACCCATGTCGCCCCAAGGGGAACTGGGTTCGATTCCTTATCACTCCCTGTTTTCTCGTGTGGGAAACATAGCGGACGTTGCCGTTAGCAGATTTATCGGAGCACTCCCGTTTCCTCCACCTTTAATTCTGTCTGTGATCCAGCTCCACCATAATCCACTCGCGTCGGGCCGTCGTCCAGATCACTCAGTGTCACTAGGGAAAATGCTGCTTTCCACGCAGTGCACAAACACAGACAAGGAGCGTGTCACTGTGGCGAAACTGCTAGTGCAAAACTATTAAAAAAATAATCTCTTTGTTATAGCTTCGTTTGCAGTAGTTTACGGTGGCAGTTGAGCCGGGATGCTTATTAAAGGCTGTTCACGATAAAGTGAGAACTTTACAAATGAACATTAGAAAATTGTCACTGCACCTGCATGCATATTTTAACGGATGCAATGTGTGACATTCGTCCAGTAAAGTTGGTGACGATGGATGGAAAGTAGTTTCGTACCTTAGCGTCGAATAAGAAGTGTTAGGTAAACATTTGTGATAACTTAAAATTATTTCTTTTGTTTTCGGTTTTTTTTAATGCACCGAAGTGTAAAAATAAGCAGATTTGTAAAGTATTTACGTTCTTAATAATTTCACAGTTTCATTTGACCAACGCATGAATAAAGTGATGAGGCCCATGACAATGTCAATCTACCTTAAGGCGGAAGGATACACAACGTGCATACATTTAGATCCTATGCAGGGCTTTCAAAAGTGCTAATTTTACCATTAACAGCCTATATCTGAAGAGACCAGACCAACAATATTTCGCACCTAGCTTTTGGAATAGATAATTTAGTAAGCTCTGAGTTAACTGAAACGGATACCTTTATAATCATAGCAGTCACATCATTTGTAGCTTTCCTGTTTATAACCTTCCGATAAGAACCAACATTTAACGTTTTGTCTAACATACATACCTAAGCGCATGGGCTGGAAAATATGCCAAGTGTTTCTCTGTAATTTATGTTTACGTCGCTATTACTTAAGCGTGTTTTACTTTGGTATTTTCTACCTTGTATTATCCATTTTCTAAATGCAACTAAACACATATGTAACTCGTTACCATTTAAATATTTAATCGCTGGTAATGAATCCACGATATTGATTTCCAAACTACAGGATATCTAATATTTATGATGTTTCTCACTTCATATAAGTTGTAGCGAAAGACAAAATTTGAAAGAAAAACATGTCATGTCAGGAGAAAGTGATCATTAAAACATGTATAAGATGTTCTCATCACAATTCAGAAGCCTGAAATTTAAGTCACATTTTTCTTTGAAAAATCTTGCAATCATTAAGAAAAAAATCGTTATAGTGATGCAGGTTTCAGTGAATATGGGATATTCGTAAATGTGAAATACGGACGATTTGTCTGGTGACGTATGGTTGTAACTGTAGTTGAATACACAGCAAGAAGGCTGCAGCTTCTTACACCAAGGAAAATTGTGAGTCCCTCTCGGTAGAGAAAGTGTAATGGTTCAGTCGTTAAAGTTATATGGCCCAGTTGGCGTATAAGTGCCTCTCAGCATGATTTGAATGGCAGATAATTGATCTTTCAGCTGCCTTCTTTTACTTTGAACCATTTTTGTGTAAAAATGCAGCAAATTATATCAGATAGCGAACACTAAAAACCAATCATTTATGATGTAGTAAATTAAAATATCCAGAAACCAACTCTTAGGCGTAACGGTGTACCGAAAATCACATAATTTTAAGTGTAATAATTAAATAAAATTTCCAAATACTGGCAGTTTCCCTGATGGTCCGTTAATTGAAACGCTTCAATAAAACTACTTTCTTAGGTCGTAGTTATAAAACTTCATCGATGCTCTAATAAAAATTGCTTAAAACAAAAGAAAAATATTTGCATGACTTTTAATTAAATTTTCTTTGTACACCAGTAAACTATCAAAAACAATTTTTTTCTTTCTTTTAAAGAATAGCACTTACGTATAATATGCTATCTGAATGTAAATGTTTAACGAATTAATTGTATTTTTATATGTTTGTTTCGTAAATGTGCTACGATTTCAAAGGAAGACGTGTTGATTTATTGGTTTTTCTATCAAATAGTTTATAACTATTTTTTTTTTATTTGGGTGTTGATACGTGGTTTACTTCCGTTTTTCTTTTCAATTTAATAACTGCACACAAACAGTTATGTAAATGAATTGAAATGGATATTTTACGCATGGTTCTAACTATGAAGGTAAAATTGTACGACTCCGCGTACTATCTCAGATAATGTGAATAATGAGAATTTTGAATTAATATTGCACGCAAATTGCTTTTAATTTCACCTGCTGTTGTGGTCGCTGTTAGTAAAGACAGCTGTTGTAAACGTTTTCACAGAGTGAACTTCATTATTGCTACTGTTTCAAACAATTTCCTTCTATAGCGACGAAGAACGAATCGAATCGCTCTTGCAGTGCTCGTCTCTGACAACAAAAACTACTGGGAGAAAGGAAGACTTCCGTACTTTGTTACAAGGAGACTGGTCAGTTTTCGTCCGTTACAGATTACGTTTCCGTAAATAAACTACACGTTCACGAAAAAAATCGTCGGTGATTCCAAGATTACCTAGATACGAGTTGGAAATATCAGCCACTTGGCCATCATTAATGTGGCAGTAGTTATTGCTGTTCTGGGAGATTTTCAACTAGTATTTCGGAACACTTGCTCTATCATTTCAATTGAACGGCTCTAAACCGAATTTCCATAAGCGTTATTGCTTCCTCGTTCCACTTGCTCTTTGCGATTATTCCACGTATTTCAGGTGCATACTTATATACGAGTATAGTTGCCTCAAATCTTCACCATACACTTTATCAAAGAGACAATAAAAATGTATACCCGTTAATGTTATAATATATGTTATTACACTGGGCATACGTTTAAAGGTTATAATGTATTTGCCGTTTTAGATGTTGACTTAACCTGCAAACTGAACGAGGTGATGCAGTGGTAATACGCTGGATTAGCATCCGGGAATAACAATTTTCGATTTCCTGTTCATGAACTCTTGACTTCATTTTTTCCACGGTTTTCACAGATCACTTCAGTCGAATGCCTTGTCCGATTCCTTAGTTTTCTGACAACTCCAATAAATTGTCCAAGCAGCTGGTTTCGACTTACATGACCATTCTGTTAAGCCATTAGGACATTTAAAAATAAAAAATAAATCAGACTTTACAGTAAGTACACATTACTGTGGAGAGGGATATTTTCAGAGGTTTGTTTATAAGGTCATGGGATATAAACTAATGATAAACACGGTAAATGAAGTTCGAAAGTTTCTGGAAGCCGCTACACAAAAATAAGGCAATTCTACACAATAGTTCTTCCCAAGTTTACCTTTCCACAAAATCTAATTACTGTAACCTCTATCTCATGCCGTTATTTTGTATGATTAATTACAGCGTACAGTATGAGCTAATACTAAAATAATGCACTACTCTTGTAAAACTTTTGCTCAACAAGTTGGCAAATACTTCTATGTAAGTCAGCCTTTTTTTTCCCCCCAGTTTTTGTATATCGTCTTCCAAACACGAATGGACGTGAATTATCGTCTCCGTCATTATTTAGTGTTACATTTCAAGGCTGTTAATGGTAAAGTAATCATTTTTGAAAATAACGGTGCTGCAATGCGCATCTACACCCAATTATGTTGGTAGGGAAGAAATAAAAATAGTCCGGATATTCTGCATCCTACTACGAGCGAAATTTTTAAATTTATGTACATTGAGGTTAGTGTTTCATGTTTTATTTACACTAAATCCAGGATTTGCATACAAGTAAGGCATTTAATGCCTAAAAATTCCACGCGTTCATTTAAATGGCGTATGAATGAAGCTAAAAGGCCCTTGGCAATGTTAACTTTACATATTCTGGAAGGATGCAATGAAAGCACTAAAGTTTATCATATACAGAGCTTTCAAAAGCGCTTAGTTTACTGTAAACTAGGAAGGCCACTTCAGGTGCCTGCCTAGTTGCCATGTAATAGTCATAGTAAGCAGTCACGTCTACTCTAATTTTTTAAAAGCTGTGGAATATTTCGATGTAAATCTTTTTTAAGTACAGAAACGAAAGTCGATATTTTGTTGACCGTTGTAAATGTGGTTATTGAAACATAAACGTGATTGTTGAAAAACGTCTAATTTAGCAAAAGTCACTGCAAGTAGCCCTCTGTTTACTATATTTATTCTTCTGTAAAACAGCGCTTTAAAGTATAGTAACGAAGCTGTATATTTCCTGAAAAATATATTATAGTATTAAAACCCAATGCTATAAGGATACCGAGCACACTCGAAGCTTCTTATTAATTCAACTTCGCAGTGCTTCCGTATGGTCGGATGGGGCATTAAGGCGTTTAAAATAGCTTTTACTCTATTAGCGATTACTTCCAACATTTCAGAAGCTCCGCTTAAAGCTGTACTTTCAGGATATTCCTCCCCCTCATGCAAACAAAGCTTTGATGATTACACGAAAGGGCCAACGCACCGCATTCGTGCGCACTCTGTGCAAAGGCTGTTCACGATAAAGTGAGCACTTTGGAAATGAGTCACTGCCCCTGCATGCATATATTTTAATGGACGCAATGAGTGACAAAGTTGGTAAAGATGGCTGGAAAGTAGTTCCATAGCTCAACAGCAAATAAAAAGTGTTAGGTAACCATTTGAGATAACTTAAAATAAATTCTTTCACTTGGTGTTTTTTTTATTCATCGAAGTGTAAAGATGTAGAGGTTTTTAAAGTATTCACTTTTTTAATAATTTCACAGTTTCATTTGACCGACGCATGAATTAAGTGATGAGGGCCATGGCAATATTAATTTGACACAAGGCAGAGAAACACACATCTTGTATACAATTAGATCTTAAGCAGAGCTTTAAAAAATGCTAGTTTTACCGAGAACACTCTATAATAATATTTTGCATTAAGATGTATTTCTAACCAGACATTAATAACACACATATTTTCTCTCTGGCTTTATTCATATTAGTTATAAATGAAATATTATAACTTATAAATAAGACTTAAGTAAAAGTTCAGTTTAACCAAAAATGAGGTACTTTTATGCTATAGGCTGTTCACGGTATAGTGAACACTTTTTAAGGCTGTGCCAAGTTTTTATTTTCAATTAATTTATACCTTTCCGCCACTTTCCAATGTAAACAGTGCAATATGACTAATAAACACAGCGTATACATTTCATCACACTCAATAGTTTACGTCTGAGACTGCAGTATATTATATTTACTAGGGGTTAGTGCCTTTCGTGAGGGCTTTAAAAAGTCCTCACTTTAACGTGAACAGCATATAACAGAAATATTAAACGCTTGTGAGACGTGGCATATTTAGGAAACAGCCACACACGTCGTACATGGGGTGTTTTTCCAAAGGTTTAATTCAAAAAAGTGTGAAGAAACCGCGAATACTCTATACTAGGAATTCACATTCACGATTGTTCATCCGATAGTCAAAGCATCTGCAGGGCGGTACAGGAGTCCAGGGTCCCGCCCCTGAGCGATGCGAGCTAACCGCTGGAGGCGGCGGACCAAGACCCGCGATCCGGCGAGCGACTGCACTGTTCCGCGGGCGGCGAGGTGGGGGCGGCGCCTGAGGACACGTTAATTAGCCCACGCCGTAAAAGCCGCGATGAAATGCCTCTCTGCGGCGCGCCTCCTCCACCTCCCCCCCCCCCCCCAACTGACACGCTCTCATTACGTTTATGGTTTTACGATGCGTAATTGCGTCTTGCGTCTCCTGTCGCGTCCTGCGACTACAAACGAAAAGACAGCCCCCTCCCCCCCCCCTTACACACCGTCCGGCCCTCACACACTTTACGAGATGAAGATGCCAGTCTTGAAGGCTGCAACTTTCCCCAATGATCCTCTTCGCCTTTGAGTGAGTAAGTGAAGAGATTTTGGGCGGCTCTAAACATCGAGGTCTCGAGAGCCGATGTGGGTGATGGTGGTAAGCGTGGAGCGGAGCCAATATAAAGGGGCGGGGGAAATGGGTAATCCCCGAGAAAACCCGGTTCGCCGTGGTGGGAGGTGAGCAGGCTAACCGCTTAGCCACCGCGGCCCAGTGCCCGTTAAAGTATGTGCAAAGTAGGGGAAGTTATGTTTTTTAAAGGTTTATTTCAAAAGTGTTCACTTTACCGCGAATAGCCTTTATATAGAAGCATATCGGGTCCATATTGGACACTAATATGTTCTTTGAATAATACCGTATGTTGGCCAACATATCAATGGCCGGTTTGAACCCGGTACGCCTCATGGTAGAACCATCGCACACCATAACCTTTTTATTGTTAATATTAAAAAGCTTTAATAGTACTATTTACATCAAAACCACTTCACTTACGGTAAATTCACACGTTTTCATCGTTCTGGTAAAATTTTATTGTGTCGCTAACTAAAACATGATACGTCAAAAATAAAATACAAAATTACTTCGTTCTACACATAATGACATTCAAAAGTTATGTCACGTGAAATAATAGACAACTGCGATACAACAGATAGCTGTTAGTTTATAACTATCCCTGCCTGATATCACATGTGCTTCGTGAAGTTCTGGTTTGGTATGGGACAGTCCAGTTTCACTGCAATATTTTGATACTTGACTTACCTGAGAACTCTATATGACTTTACTTTTATTGAGTATATTATAGAATGGTGGTATTGCAGAAAATTCTTAACTGAATTTGTACGAGTTACGAATTTTCAGTATTTAACCATGTCCAGTAGGTTTTAACATACTTCCAGCCAAAACTATTAGATTATCTCGGTGTCTACATGTCGTAGTGAACTCTGCTAACATGAAAAGAAGTTCCTCCTTGCATGTATTTGACTGCAAGTGTAGTAAACATCATTAATTCAAAACATGTTCTCCCTACTGAACGGTGAGGAAATTTAAGAATTTTGGTAGCTATTAGAATGATATATTTTTATTGGTCCATGTTCCAAAATATAATGCATTCCTTTATTTTAACTGGAAATTTAATTCTTTAGTAGAATACGGTGTGAGGATAAAATAAGAATTGGAAATGTATAATAATATAAAAGTACATGATACACGGAAACAATAGGCACGAAATAAATGACCAGAATCATGTAGTTAGTTTCCTTTTTTTTTACAGACAGAAAGCAGCTGCAAGTCTACTAAAATAAGGGCTTGATAATCAGTAAAATAAGGGCTTGATAACCAGTAAAATAAGGGCTTGATAATCAGTAAAATCCTACCGCCTGTTTGGGCCTGCAAAAGTGACATAACTTTCTGTGCAAACCTGTGAATTTCATGGACTCGTCAAACAACTGGCTGAGGCACCTCAAACAAGTGTTCTGTGTGTGCAGCTGAGGAAATTATTCAGAAAATAAATTAAGCAGTAGGAAGTTTGCAGTAAATATCTTAAGATGTTACGCATGACGACTAGGATATCAATATTTTTGCCGTTGTAAAAATACCTGACGTCGTATTACCAGGCTTTCTAGATGTCCGCACATCCAGTACTTAGAGTAATTTACTATGAAAAAGTGATAATGTAAAAAAAAAATTATTGTGGAAAACGGGTTATTTTGTAATATTTTATATAAAAGTAACATTTAACAGCGTGCAACATACATGGGCCTACAAAGGATATAGCAAATATTGTTTTCTGTTTCATAATAACGGTTAACAAAAGTTAAATATTTGTTTACTTCCACATGAGGTGTGTAAGTACTGTATTCCAATATTTTTAAATTTATTTTGGTATAGGTCTATATTATTTTTATTTCCATTATGTGCAATTTTGTGCTGTCCCAAATTTCCCTACACGAAGTATGACTGTGTCACCACATTGATTAGTTTACATTTATACTTAAATTTGATCTCAAGTAGAATACAAACACTTTCATAATTTTGCCCGAAGGCACGTTAGGAATGTAGGAGAAACTTTTTTATGCTCTCCTTTTTCTTGTACGTTTATTCCATCTTATATTGGACTTAATGTCTTGACGATCGTGCATCCTTTATGAGCAGGGGAACCGTTAAGAAACGAAAGTGAATAAACGCAGGAAGCTACGTGCATACAATGAGTGCGCTTCTGTACATACTAGATGCTCGTTATCTGAATCACAAACACATCGCAGTATTATAGAGTCGATAGCGCTCAACGGTATATCGATAGAACGGCTTCTGTATACTCTAGCTGGATGCAGTAAGATGCCAGTTTCACAGCAGACCAAGTAGTTGCAAAATATTTCCATTTTTTTTTTTGCGAGTTTGTTTTTGGTTAAAAGTATTTGAGGTGAGCATGTGTTGTTTCCAAAGGGATTCGTGAAGTTCTCCGGTTGCTCGTGTGCATGCGAGGGTCTCGCATGATGCAGTCACGTCGACCGGGTTCGATATCGCGCGGGTCACACGAGCATTTCTGCACGTCGGGAAAGCAGCGGACGTTGACTGGCAGTTTTTCTCGGGGCAACTTCTGTTTCTCTCTTCACCGCGCTCCGCGTCGTTGCTGCGCCATCTTTACTACGTTGTAACCACCATCGTCGCCGAAGACAGCCGTTGTGCCGCCGCCAAATAGTCTTTGTTTCTGCCTCTGTGATTTTGCAGTATTTGTCGGAAGCCCGCATTTCATTTGAAATACGCACACTTCAAACCGACGTATAAATGATACCTTTAACACTCTGCGTTTATTTAAAAGGAACTTCGTAGACCTTTAACTGGGCTAGAAATGACCTTTTGATACGACTATATTGGTTAACACTTCAGACTCACTTTAAATTGTGGCTTCAGTTGTAAATAATTTCTTTTGGTGCGCGCTGTACTTAAGAGATGATAAATCAGTTGAAAAAAATTTTGTTCGGTTAAATTATTTGCATCAATCATAATCTAAAGCAACAACAACAGGGTTACAATACAATACTGAAAAAACAATTAATGTAACGACTATCTAAATTTTTTAAATTGTGGTAACCATCTGATGGGTTGTATATTTACTAGGTAAAAGCTGTTCACGATAAAGGGAGCACTTTTGAAATCAAGTTTAGAAAAAGTTACTGCCCTTACCTGTGCACATATTTTAACGGTCGCCCTGAGTGACATGCGTCCAGTGAAGTTGGTAACGATGGATGGGGAAGTAGTTCCGTATCTTAAAGTCGCATAAAAAGTGTTAGGTAACAATTTATGTTAACTTAAATTATTTCTTCCCCTATCTTTTAATGCATCGAAGTATAAAAATGAGCAGATTTGTACAATATTAATTTTTTTAATAATTTCACAGTTTCACTTGTCCGACGCATGAATAAGGTGATGATCCGCATGACAATGTTAATCTTACATAAGGCGGAAGAATAAACAACGTGTACACAAGTAGATCTTAAGCAAGGCTTTCAAAAGTACTCATTTTATCGTGAATAGCCTATAGGTACAGAGAAGATCGTTCTACATGGAGTTTTGCAATTCCAGCAGAAAATAATCTTCGTCTGCATTATGTACACAATTTTGTACGCTGAGTCTGAATGGGAAAATATACAATATCACTTGTCATGTGTGCACGGATTGTTACCAGTGAAAAACTTGGACAACAGGAATAACAAACTTCGGGTCTTTCCAACAACTAACTTACGTGCAATTACATTTTATTTGGAAATTATTATGCGAATTTTGTCTGGGTTTGATGGTATATAAAATACTAGAGCCTAGTAATACGCTTTAGATTAGAAGGTAACTATATGAGAGTACCTGGTTTATGTTAAAATAGTGGCACAACAACATTGGGAAGAAGAAAAAGTTGAACATTTTAAGGTAACTATTTGAGAGTACCTGGTTTATATTAAAATAGTGGCACAACAACATTTGGAAGAAGTAAAAGTTGAACATTTTAAGGAAACTATTTGAGAGTACCTGGTTTATGTTAAAATAGTGGCACAACAACATTGGGAAGAAGTAAAAGCTGAACATTTTAAGCTCAAAAATATTTTGGTGGAATTCGGCACAGTGTTTTGATGCATACGAAAAGTATCACTGGCTCAAGTTGAATTTACTTTATAATATGTTTGACTGCAAAACTTTGCCCTCTTCAGAGGAAATCTTTTTTCAATCAACCGTTTCCTCTGTCAGCTTATAGCAAGCAACAGTGCGATCCGTCAAATATCAATCTTTGAGTGCGCATCCAACATAGTCGCTTACTTTGAGAAAAATAAATTTGGTTACAATACATGTGAAATACTGTGCAGATATATTCAGTCATTTAGAACGACACTGTCAATATTATTACAACACCTTGTGGTGAAAAATTTTGTGTCCTGTGTTGTTCCTTAAATATCAAAATTCCATTTTCAGTTTATGGGAATAACTTATAGTGGGCATTGAAAACAATTTTGTGTTCTAATAAATATTTTTAAAATAATTTCTAATTGTTATTTATTTTTGCAATCTATGACAAGACAATGGTATATTCGTTAATGTGGAAGATGAAAAATATCACAATGATGAATAATATTTCTCCGACAACTTTCATAACTTTTTAAAAAGGTTTTGTAGAGCAAAAATCCAGATGTTAAAATCACAACCTTATCCAGTCATGACGACCCAGCATCCCAAAACTCTCAAAAATCCCAAAAATATACGAACACAGAAATATTTAATAAAATTTAAAATATATATAGTGATATATAAAATATTTAAATTTATTCTATGCATAATTATTTATATTCTCAACATATAGGGGACCACGGTGGCTGAGCGATTAGCACGCTCGCCTTCCACCAAGGCGAACCGGGCTCAATCCCCGGCCGGGTCACCGGAATTTCGCAAGTGGGAATCGTGCCGAACGATGCCGTTGGTCAGAGGGTCTTCTCAGGGATCTCCCGTTTCCCCGCCTCCTCATTCCGGTGCCGCTCCATATTCACTTCCATCACCCTCCTCACTCCTAACATATATATACATATTATAGTATCTGTGTGTTTTCTTCTAGGCAGAACTAGTATGTTGGTTTTCCCATTTTTATTCTTCTCATCACAAACAAGATTATTGCCATGTCTGTTAAAGTGACGTCAATCTGTAGCCAGGAACCGAGACAAAGAAGGGTAATTTCAAACTCCGCTAACCAACGCTGCAACTCGAAACAGCCGTCCACATTCTTAGAAGCAATAACGGCTCTAAAAGGTGGAATGATTCCAGGTTTACAGCCAGCATATTTATTTCGGGCGAGCCGCCGAAGAGAAGAGGCGATGAAAGTCCGAGGGACGTAAAAGGAAGAGAGCGTGTGGTTTGTGGGTGGTGGGGGTGGGGTGATAGATTTGTTGGACAGGGGGGGGGGGTCAGGGGGTAGGGGTAGGTCGACCCCGCCAGTCGCGTCGCACACACCAACTTCCACGATGCGAGGCAACAGCCATTCATCGTCGGGGGAGAGTTTCCCATCGCGCGGGGCAGGCGCTAGTTTTATGGCCACCCTCCAAGGTCAAGGCAATCGAAAGATATATTTTATAATGACTTAGTGGTTTCCCTGCAGTCAAACAACCTGAGAGAGGGGGCCATGGTTGTGGGTGCGAGAGGGGTACCCCTACCCACCCCCTCCCCTTCCCCGAAGATCCCTCAAAAGCCGTAAACGAAAAACCACCGAGCGCTTCAATAACCTCAGCGAACAACACCCCATTTTTTTTTACTCCTCATCGCACTGCTTCTTATCCTCACTTCTTTTATTTATTTATTCCCGTCAGTTTCATCTGTGAGGAAATGAGGTGAACTTGTAGGTTAGATTCAGCCACCCTCCACTTCCTCATCCTCCATCGTCTACATTCTGTGTGTAAGGCAGCGGACGCTATATCTACACCCCCGGGGTCTGCGGAGGGAGAGGAGAGGAAATCTCGTAAAAGTTGGAAAGGGAAAGGAAGAAATCAGAGTTGATGGGGCACGTTGGGGGAACGAGGGAGGAAATGGCGGGAGTAAACGCCGGTGTGATTGATGACGTGAGAGAGGGGGGTCGCGGTCCTGTGCAAGCCCCGAAGAGACCGGCGGTGGCGCCACGACAGCGGGGAGATTGAGGAGAAGGGACATCATCGTGCCGCGACGCGACGTCAACCCCGGATAAGAGGCGGCGCCCCCTCACGTGAGATGTCATCTTTTTTATGCGCCACGTCCTCCTTCGACTTCCGCGTCTATGTCTCCCCCCCCCCCCCCCTTGTGAAGGGGGGGGGGGGGAGTTACGGGATTTACGCGATGGAAAACTTTGACACCACTTATTACTATGGACAGGTGTCTTTCGTGAAAATATTTAAGGCCATACTAGACTTCAGTTTCCTACGTAGACACCCACATTTTCCTTTTGAGTACAAAAAAATTGAAAAGCAACAAAATTACTTTTGATCGTATAGCTAAATATATGTTTGAATATACAAAATCTCTGCGCTGGGCCAAAAAAATTAGATTGTTGACTAAATATTTTGTTGAATAAACAGTATATATTTGTTTGGCCACTCATTTGACTGCCTTCGTTCGAATATACAGCTGGAGAGTTTGTTTGTATTTTTTGTGACAATTAGGATAGTAACAGTGTTAGTGCATCTATTGATGCTTAACAATCGTATAAATATATTAATAAAACAATGCAGCAAGAAACTGGCAAGTAAAGATGTAAAACTCGAAATATTTTGTTGCACACATTGCCCAATATTTGCAGTAAAAGTACTTAAAAGCTTTCCAGCGGCAACAGTTTTCACATTAACTGAGATTACCAAGGCGTAGCTCTCGGAGGCGGGTGATCTATTTTCGAAACTCGGTAGAACTTGAAGAAAAATTTTATATCTGTCCAGACAGTTTAATGTACTTGTAGGCAAACAAATCTTTAGTTGCACCAACCAAATCTTACAGTTTGGGGCAACCAAATGAGAACAACAAAATAATTTGGTTTCAGCAACAAAATATTTCATTGCCCCTATACAAACAAATAATTTGGTTGCACCAAACAAATCTTGTTTGATTCAATAAAACCTTTTTTCTCAATGTACTCTCTTTCTGCGCGGGTACTCTGTATTCAAGAATTCAGTCACAGCCCTGCAGAAGTGAGAAGGTTACCCCTACATGCTGCAACTATGTACTGCAAACAGCACATCTTACAATAACACTCGTAAGCCAGTTTCCAATAATTGTCTGTAGTAGTGAGCACTGAGATTGCCCTGCATGAAACGTAGTCCAATGAGGTGATAGTTCAATAATCCGCACCACGAAATCACTGAGAATTTCTTGGAAATTTGTATTTATTGCATTTCAGTCATTGTAATTCTGAAGCGGTGTTTCATAGCCTACATGTGTATGTGTTTTTTTTTTTCTGCTGACCTCTTAGAATACGCTGGCAAATTTTGTCAGATTCGTCGCGGAACATCCCGTATACGCTAGTATCCCTTTCATGATTCGGATACAATTATTTCGATACGCTCTGTTCAAATCCTCAGCCAGTAATAAGCTAGAAGAAATCACGTGACTATCACGTGCAACCAAGTTGTATATGAAACAAGTCTCTCGCCACCAATGAATCAACGATTGTGGTTCGAGCATGTGAATAACTGAGTAGTCCAAGCTGGCGACGTTAAGTATTCGCGAAACTCGAGTATAGTCTATTCATGGTTATTTCCAACTTTTTTGAAGCGCTGCTAAACTTCTACTTTCAGGATATTCCTCCGACTCAAGCAAACAAAGCTTAATCGAGTTTAGAAAATTATACCTACAGGATAGAGCACCGCATTCGTGCACATTCACTTTAATAACACTTTCCATAAGAACTATTTCTTAGCCCTTTGAGAAGCATGCACCTATATATGTTTATGTGGAAATTTATTTGCTCTTGGAGACAAAACAGACAATTTTATTGTTTTACCAATTCACTGGACTATATCGGAATCGAATTTTTAAAAAATCACAATTAGTCAACATTTCATTCCGTAACAATAAAACTGTTATTTTTAATAATTTCTCAAATGAACACGGTGGATTGTAAAACATGATAACTCCGTCGCGACCCATTAATTGGCACACAGTTAACGCTCGACTTCATTGGCCAATGGCCAGCCAATAATAAACGTTGCAGGGCACAGTAAGCATGCCCGGTGTTGCCAGGAACAATGTGACAATGGTACGTGAAAATAAACTGACCAACACAATTGATATTGCTGAAATAAAAATTCAGACAGCTCACATCAGTTTTGTCCTCAGTACCAGTAAATTAGGGTAGTCCTTAAATAGTTAATAGGCATTACCAAAACACCCATATGCTTCATTTTTGTACGTATTAATTATGAATGAAATATTATAATTTATATATAAAATATAATTAAAAATTCAAATTGATATAAAATCAGATACTTTTATGCTAGCAGAAGTATTTAGGAAATAGCCAAATACATAAACAGAGACTCGGAAATTTCGCGTATTCATTCGGCAACAAGGTAGACTCCACAATCCATTGTGCATTCGAGCATCAGTTAGTAAGTCATTGGCTGTTGCTCCAGTGAAACCCCAAACCTGGTAGCTCGGAATCTGGTTCTTATTTTCCTTGCAGGTTCGTTATTGGTTGAAAGTCATCCGGGGCGTATCTGACAAACTATGAACCAATGGAAGCACAAACACCTATGTACACGTGAACGCAGTTTATCTTGTCCGCAGATTAATCCGCGAAATTTCCGGGTACCTACACATTGTACGTGGGTTGACATTTCCAAAGTATGGATCAAAAGGTTTGAAGAAACCGCGAATAGGTTATGCCTCTAATTATTAAGAAGAACTTAAAATTTTTCCATCACCTTGGGCTACAGAGCAGCACACACAGTGAAGTTGTTACTTATTGCTGCTAAGTTTCACTGTAGAAAACAAGGGTTTTGCTGTGTTGGTGACATGGCCGTTTGTTTCGCGTGAATACGTCTACGTTGACTCGCTCGGACGCCTTGATGTTTATTTTACTTTCCCGGCACCGCCTCACTCGATCATATGGGGTTTTATGGGTATCGCTGGATTGATTTTGAGATGCTCTTTCCAACCATAACCGATTTTTGTATTTCGACTTGACTTTTTGACGAGTACAGGCCGAAATTGTGTTAATTCTTCTTATTTTGTTTACATTAAACGCACCCAATTTCACCATACCCATGCCACAGAAATATTTTTATCCACTCAATCGATTGATCTAGACGAGGGCTGTCGATTGAAACCCAAACGAGCGTCGTAGCTTCTTCTAGTCAAAAGTTATACTAGGCAGAAGTTATCAGACGCGGCGAAACGAACTATATATTACCCCCCCCTCCCCCCCCCCCCATTACCATATGCGCGCGATGCTTCGCAGTCCTCATTCAAGATAACATATTCTTTGATCCTTTGGAAATTGAGTGGTGTAATTTAATTTTGAACATAGACTTTAGATTCGCAGCTGTAATGCCAAACTGTACCCCCTGAATTGGTTATCATCGGATTTTCTTGATTGCCTCCCACTATGGTTGCGAATTTTATGACGTGTTGAGGTAAAAAAAAAAAAAAAAAAAAAACGGAAACTAAAAAAATATAGTTCCCGAGTCTTAAATTTAGCCAATCGTAGATGAGCGTGCATGTAAATGAAATTAATTCCAAATAACAAAATTTCAAGATTTATTTATGTGTACCTCCTTCTAAACCCGACTGTGCCTTACCTGCTTCTATTTAGATATTTAAAAAAAAGTTTTATTTTATAATTGCTGTATTTGGGCTGTAGTACTATAACTTTCCGAATCAATCGAATTTTCGGAGGTTACGCGTACAGCTTACTTCCTGCTGCTTATTATTATTATTATTTTAATTGTGTTAACCCCTTTAGAGGGCGCCCTCCAGCGAGATGTCATTTTTTTTATGCTCCGCGTCTTCCCTTTCCCTTCCGCGTCGGTGTCCTACCCGCATGAGTTATCCTCCTCGTCCTTCCCCCGCGCACAGCCACCAGCGAGCGCCCTTTGGAGATGAGATCTGGGGCGAACGCTTCGTAAATCTTCCCCTCGCCCGCTCCCCCAAGCCAGCCCTACGTCTATCTCCTCCGAGCAAGATATTCTTCGCAGATGTTGCGAGAGTGAATAACAACCCGCAGTCATGATGTTCCGGCTTCCACGAGCGGGCGGAGGTGACATGTGGCAGTTCACGTCACCGCGATCCACCGAATGTGTTGCACGCGCTATTACACACGGCCACGACGAAGAGTTTTGAGAGAGTCTCTCCGCCTGCCCGGCGCTTTGAACTGCGCCGCAGAGTGTTTGAAATTCGCTGTTCTTCCATACGAAAACGTAATCCATTCATGGTTACATCAGAATTTTCTGAAGCCCTTCTAAAGTTATACTTCCAGGATGTTCCTCCGCCTGGTGTAAACCAAGCTTAACTAAGTCTGGAAAATTTCACCAGAGGACAACGCACCTTATACGTGCGCACTCAGTGTAGCAGTGCTTTGTAAAAGATCTACGTATTTTTTTTACTAGGTGTTACCAAAACACATGTTTTCTCGCTCACTTTTATTCAAATTGTGTATAAATGAAGCATGATAATTTATAGACAAAATATGAATAGTATTTAAATTTAACAGAAAAAAAAGGAACTTTCATGTTAACAGAGGTATAAAACGCTTGTGATGAATGTCATATGTTGAAAATATCAAAATGCATCATACATGGGGAGAGTTTTCAAAGGTTTGATTAAAAAAGGGCGAGGAAATCGTGAAAGGACTATATTACATGCGCACTGAGAGAAAGGTTAGTTCCAGCCAACAAAATACTTGTTTGTTTAGGGCCAAAAATATATAGTTGCCGCAACAATATATTTTTTTTTTGAGTAAACAAAATTTGAAAAGCAACAAAATCGATTTTGTTCATCTAACAAAATACACACTTCAATAAACAAAACATCTGTGCTGGGTCAAAATAAATGAGACACTGAACAAAATATTTATAGGCTATTCACGGTAACACGGGCGCTTTTGAAAGCCCTGCTTAAGATCTACTTATTTGCACGTGTATTATTCCGCCTTATGTAAAATTAACCTTGCCATAGGCTCATCACTTTATTCATACGTCGATCAAGAAAAACTGTGAAATGATTAGAAACGGAATATTTCACAAATTTGCTCTTTTATACACTTACATTCATTAGAAAAAACAGAAAGCGAAATAAATAATATAAGTAATTGTAAATGGTTACCTACCACTTTTTATTCGACGTTAAGATATGGAACTACTTTCACTCCATCGTCACCAACTTTACTGGGCGCATGTCACTTAGTGCGCCTGTTAAAATATATGCAGGTAGGAACGACTGTTTTCTAAGGTTGTTCTCAAAAAGGCTCATTTTACCGTGAACAGCCTTTAGGTGAATGAACTGTATGTATATATTTTTGTTTGGCCACTCTTTTGACTGCCATGGTTCAAAAATACAGCTCCAGAGATTGTATTTTTTTTGTGGCAATTAGGATAGTAACACTATTTGTTAGTGCATTTATTGATGTTTGACAACGGAATAAAATCTTGATCAAACAAGTACAACAGAAAACTAAAAAGTAAATTTGTAAAACTTGAAATATTTATTCACGCACGTTACCCAGTATTTTGAATGAATATATATTTAAAAACATTCCATTTCCATTAGTATAGTAGCTTTAGCCGAGGCTGCTAGGGGGCGAACGACGTAGGTTCGAAACTAGGTCGTGTTTCGGGGCCGCTGTGGCTGAGCGGGTAGACTGCTCGCCGAGTCAATCCCGGATTTTCGCGTGTGGGAATCGTGCCTGACTATGCCGCTGGTCGACAGGTTTTCTAGGTATCTCCCATTTTCCCCGCCCTTTCATTCTGGCACTGTTCCTATGCACCTCGCTCCACCCTCATCGGCTCTCAAGACCTTGTTGTTGAGAGCTGCCCAGATCTCTTCACCCACTCACTCGGTCGGGCTTCGCCATTGGCAGACTTGCTGAGCAGCTCGGCTGAAGAACTAATCACTTCAGTATCCTACCCTGCTCTATGCATTCACCCAACGTGGAATCCTTAAGGTGCGTATTTCTTGGTGTTGCATTTTTAATGGTCACTGGTGTAACCAAAATAAAATACAGTATTTTACATCTGCACAAATGAGTATGGTGGATAAACCGACCTTTGTTACAGCATTATAACGTGCAATTTTTTTATACAGTAGTTAAAACAGCAACATATCAAACAGTCTTCAGCTTGATGAACCCACAAAGCATAGACTAGGTGCCTCCATAGCGTTTAAGTCAATGTGTTATCGCTTAAATTCTAAATTCAAATCAGTGGAAAACCACTGATTTGCAATCAAATTCGACTACTCGAGCCAGTGAAAATAGAATCACTTACAATCGACGGAAAACCACTAGTTGTTTCACTGAAACAATTTCACTGATTGAATAAGTGACAGAAAACTTTATGCATCGCATTAAATATTGTTTTTATTGTATCTTGCCATATCATTACGAGAAATAAACATATTTGCGATAGCAATTGCTCCTGGTAGGTAATTTAACGTGATTTTAACACGAGTGAAAAACGACGTTTCTCATGATTTGAACTTAAAGTACCCTGCTTTCAGATCAATGAACATACCAATATATCTACAGAGTCAATACTAATTGAAAGGGCGAGGAAAGAAAATATGTATTAAACTACGCAATATAAAATACGCAGTTTTAAAAATTTCTTTTTAGGATTGTAAATACAAGTTTACCTCGTAAACATGCCTTCTCCCCACCACATTTAATGCAGTTTTAAACTCCAAACCGAGCACAATGGTGATTACGTGAAAACGAAGTGAAAGACTTAGAAACGAAATGAAAGACTGAATGGTGGCGTTACCTCGTAAAATGTTATTATAAAAGAAAAAACCGAAATTATAAAAGTAGATTTAATCGGTTTTATTAGTTTATACGTTACTTCATTTGATACACATTGTCTATGTAATCCATCAGTCAGAAAAGAAATCAGAAAAGAAAAAAACAGCAAATGAAATGGTTGTTGAAAATTTTACTAAAACAATAATTGAAGGAAAACTGGCATTTATTCACTAATTCGTCAGTTAAATAGACTTACGTGACTGTTGTATAAGTCAGGCGCTGTTACTTAATTAAACGGTGCAATTCTTACGCATTCAAATTTAGAGTGTAGGTATTAGCATATACTCGACAATGAAGTCTGCGATAAGGGAAAACAATTCCACATGAACAAGAATATGCGTCCCTAGCAGTACAAACTACTTGCCGATACAACCAAATCTGATCACCAAGTTCAATCTTCATCTTCTTATGTGAAAACATAGATGCATTACCAAATACACTAATTACAGCAGTATTGTCTGCCTTGCCCTCATGAACTGGACAAGTCTTCCAACAGATTATCCTGTTTGGATAAATCTCACTAATATCCTCTGGTGCAGGCTCCTTCTCGACATGAGACCTTCTGAAGAAACACATTTCCATCAAACCACTACCAGCTTTAGTAGTTATTTCTTGAAGACCAAAACGATACAAAAAAGATAACAAAATATAACTCTCTTCTATATCAAGGAAATCAACTGTCCAAGACCTATCATCTTTATTGACATCCTTAGTAAAAGACACAATATACCGATAAACATTTCATTCCAGCAGAACGAGTTCGCCTCCGATTCATGTTAGGATGAAATCTGCAAAAACACATAATCAATATTAATCAGGGTAATTAATCATTTGATGGCGAGGCACATTTTGCACGATCCATAAATTAGTAACACCTATTCAGAAGCGAAATTAAGGGGGGAAGTAACCTCATTTTGGCCGCTAAGGTCATCATCAATTAGGATTGGATTAGGAAGGGCTTAATTAACGCCCCCCGGTGTTATGCTTGAAGGCTTAGCAGGGAACGGCTTACAAACTAACTTAAACTAACACCTATACCTTGCGCAGGATTCGAACCCAGAACCTTCCGCACACCTGATCGGCGTCGCACCATCCAATAAGTACTAAAGATATTAATAAGCCTTTCATTGTGGTAAAAATGTTTAACTGCAGGACACTGCGATACATTCCGAAGCGATTATTCTCTATAATATTTCTTTTATAATTAACCGGTTCATCAGTACTGCTAAAGTATGTGTAACCTCTTTCTCTACCCTCCATTAAATAAAATTCCACATTTGAGATATTTCTGGCTACGCCACTGCACCTAATTCTCTTTCTAAATAGTTTCTATATACTCAGACTGTTGCCGAACTGTCCCATATGTCCGAATAGCGCAAATGCTCCTGAAGTCGCCGGAATAAGAACTTGAATTTAGCCAGTAATAAAATTTGGTAACTGTGACGACTTTTATTTTTCAAATCAAATAGAAACTAAGCATTTATACAGGTTATGAGTCCTACTTAGTCTCTCCTCCCTAACGTTTTAATTTATGCGCACAGTATTCAGTACTACGAGATATATTTTACAGTAAAATTGGAAGAGGAAGTTAGGCATGAAGCTAAAAAACTTTTTATATATATACTGATTAAGTAAATTTGACATGCAAATTATCTTATCAAGAATGTATTTATTTTGATTGTTATGAAGTCTAGATGTTAAAAAACATTACATATTATTCGGTAACTTTTATTTAAGAGACTTTCTGTGATCGTGTACCTTTCTTTTGTTAAACATTCTGTGGAAAACCACTGATTCGCAGTGAAATTCAACTACTCGAATCAGTGCAAATCGCTCCGCTTAGAATAAGTAGAAAACCACTAATTGTTTCAGTGAAAAAAAAATTCGCTAATTGAATTAGTGACGGCCAACTGCAGTGGCAAATTAAATATTGTTTTTGTTAAATGTAGCTAAATCATTACATGAAAAAAAAAATTTACGAAAGTTTACTATGTGTATTGCGCAATTTATCGTTATTAAAAAAAGTAAATAATTTCACAGGTAGCAGGGATTGAAATTACAAATGTTTATATTACCTCGTGAAATGGTGTTTTGAAAGTCGAAACGCATTTTAGAACGTATTTGGTATTGGTGTTATTAGTTTATTCGTTATTATTTTACTTTATACACGTTGTATAACGGCCATTTTTTAGACATTGTTTGACGGTCATTTCTTACACACTGTTAATTGATCCATCAGTCAAAAATTAACCACTGAAAAACAGTGAAAAAAATGACTGATGTATAAGTGGAAATTGTCACTGAATCAATAAGTGAAGGAAATCTGGCATTGTTACACTGATTAATCAGTTAAATTCACTGAAGTTACTAATGAATCAGCTAGATACTGTTAACTGATTGAAACAGTTAGATTCACACTGCTGAAGATTTAGAGTGAAGTGTGTATACCACTAATGAATGTTTGCACCTAATGACCATTATTTGGACACGTGTTATGGCAGTAGTAGGAGCGTGCCGATTCTACTTCACCTGCGATTAATTGGGATTAACTGATGGATTATCGATTTGATTGACTGGATTGATTCTTAATCCGATCTTAATCCAGTCGATTTTTTAATTTAAAAGGGTTAGTTGAAAGGGTTAAATTTATTGAAAGGGTAAAATGGATTGAAAGGGATCATTTTTAATCGGATTACATTTTTTCTTTCTTCCTTTCTTTTTAGGTGGGGGAGGGGGATAGCAGGAGCTCTGTACGATATTGATGTTGTGGTGGTATAGAGGCGACTGACCAGAGTGCTGGATTGCAATGTCTTATATAGCTATAGAGTTTAGTGTAAGAGTGGGCAAAGGCTAATTTTTTTACAATCGTTCTAATTTTGCGGTGTTTGTAGGGATATTGGGGGTATATAGGCGATTTTTACGAATATATTAAACACATAACAGAATTTCAGAGTGTTTAGACGATTCTAAGAGTGGCCTAAGTGTAAATGTTATGTTTTTTGTTGGGATATTGCTTGTAGATGGTAGATAGGCGACTTTGAAAGATCTGATTTACGTGTTAAACAATCTGGTTTCCTAATACAATTAAACATTAGAGAAATTCATATTGTTCTACATATGAATAAATTACATGCATCGAATCACAAATTTCAAACGACTACGTAAATAATAATAAGTGCAACAATGTGAGTCTTAAATATAACGTGAGAGAGTCTTTAACATACTGTGAGTCTCGAGCTTAGAAATATAATTTTCACAAGAGAGAATTTTAACTACTTAAATAACACAACAGACAAGTTCAAACTCACTTAATGAAATCCAGCTAGCCAGTATGAATAAATAACACGATTCAGCCTGGCGAATGATATCTTAAATAAAAAAACCTTGAATATAGTTTAAACCAGACACAATCAGTAACCTGAAATATGAAAATAAGTCCATGCGAAGTATGAATGATTAGCACTTACATCGAGCTGTGAGTAGATACGTGTAGCGCATCCGATAGGCAACTGTGTTTAAATTATGGCAAAAGTTTATGAAATTCACTGCACTAGTTAACACAAGCAGTATTTTCGACTACCGAACACAGAAATTAATTACTTATCACAAAACCTGGTATATCTATCCGAAAAGAAAAAAATAAGTTAACACACGAAAAATTTATATTTTCCCCCAATAAAATACTTTTATATTAAATCGCGGCTATCACTAGAGATGATCCATAGTTGAGCTAACCCGCATTTGTAAGCTCGTCGGCCACCAAGTGTCGAGAGGTGCGGTGAAGATGAGAGGGAGAGCTGGACACATCTGTCTTCTAAAAGCATTGAAGAACAACTGAATATGGTGCCGACTGCTATAGCTGAGGTCACTTCGCTCCCTGCAACCCCTCCCCTTCCTTCGACGAAGTGCGACCATGGGCTGCCTACAATCGTCAAATGTTTTTGGTAATTTCTCAAGATGGCATTATCTGATTAGTTGTGCGCACATCAGGAGAACACAGCCTGCCCCCCTCCCATGCTAGCCTTCACCTATCAGAATTGGCCCGACTCCACAATGCCAGCAACCCCTACAACCCCTCCTCTGCAAGGTCCTGGTCGTCAGTCACTCAGGCTGCCTGCGAATGTCAGTTGTTGCAACTGATTCAAGAAGGCGACAAGTGACTACTTGCATGCACATCTGGAGCAGGCACCCCCCGCCTCTTCACCCTCCTCCACTTGTCTTCAGAGCTGCTCCGACTCCACAATGCTTACCACCCCCTCCCACTTACACCCCCTCAGAACTGGCCCTTCTCTAGAGGAACGTGTCCTCTACCACCCCATACTCCCGAAGGTGGCTTTTTCTGAAGACCTTTGCTATCTATGGAGCCTGGAGTTCTCAAAAACCAGTTTATGCATCCCAGCTTCAGCCCTAAAGATGCTTTGTCGTATTTTTCGTGAGTTGGCATTCCTGCAGTACCTGTTTCTAGAGATTTCAGGACATTTTTTCTACTGTTGGCACCCTGTTTCACGTCGCCGACCCTTTGAATGCATGCCCCGAGAGATTTGGCCTCTCCCTTCAATCTTACGCAACAGGTTGACTATATGAAACAGTGAATAAATTATATTACAATCCCTGAAATAATGTTCCCAATATAAGCCTCAGATTTAAAATTCAAACAAGTGTATATTTGAATCAAGGGAACTATTGTTTGTAAATTCATACAGAAAAACAAGACTTATTTTACAAGTATTCAATGATGATATATTTTATTCACTCGTTAAGAAATGTTTTCTACAAATATTTACTCGTTAAGAAATGTTTTTATTATCAATTCGATGTATATGATAGAAAAATAATATTGGGAGAGATTTAGACGGCTCTTAACATCAATGTCTTGAGAGCCGATGAGGGTGAAGCGAGAAGTGCCGAGTCGCGTGCATGCGAGGCTAGGGAAAATAGAGACATCTCCAAAAAAACCTTGTATTAACAGCAATGTCTAACAATATCCACACATTGTAAAATAATTCGGTTTTATGCTATGACCTCCTGGGAGATGAGCATGCTAACCAAGGCATTCCCTCTCTTTTTAGTCTAACCAAAAACATTCTAGAGAAGGGGCAGTTCTGAGGGGTCTAGGTAGGAGGGAGTGGTTGGTATTGTGAAGTCGAAGCAGCTCTGAAGATGAGCGTTGGAGGGTAGGATGGGAGGGGTGCCTGCTCATGATGTGCATGCAAGTAGTCAGTTTTCGGCATCTTGAAACAGTTGCGATAATTGACATTCACAGGCAGCCTGGGTGACTGACGACCAGCACCTCGCAGAGGAGGGGTGGTAGGGATTCCTGGCATCATGGAGTCAGGCCGTTTCTAAGGGGCGAAGACTAGGGTGGGAAGGGGGTGGAGGCAGGATTCTCCCAATGTGCATACAACTAATCAGATGAAGCCATTTTGAGAAATTACCGAATTCATTTGACAATCGTGGGCAATCCGTGGTCGCACCCTGGCTAGGTACAGGGAAGGGATGCAGGGAGTTAAATGACATCAGCTATCCCAGTTGGCACCATATTCGGTTGTTCTTCAACGGTCGTTGAAAACAGACATGTACAGCTCTCTTATCTTCAAGGCACCTCTATACACTTGGCGGCTGACAAGCTTATGAATGTGGGTTAGCTCAACTACGGACCATATCTAGTAATAGCCACAATGTAATATAAAAGTATTTTAGCTAGAAAATATAAATTTTCGTGTTAACTTATTTTTTTCTTTTTGGATCGATATACTGTGTTTTTGATAAGTAATTGATTCCTGTGTTCGGTGGTCTAAATACATATTGTGTTAACAAGTACAGTGAATTTCATAAACATTTACCATAATTTAAACACAGTTGCCTATTGGACCTGCATACATGTATCTACTCACAGCTCGATGTAAGTGCTACTAATTCATAATTCGAATGGACTTATTTTAAAATTTCAGATAAGTGATTCTGTCTGGTATAAATCATATTGAAAGTTTTTTTTGCTGTAAGATATCATTATCCATGCTGAATTGTGTTATTTATCCATACTGGCTAGCTGGATATCGTTTAGTGAGTTTGATCTTGTCTCTTGTGTTATTTACATAGTTAAAATTCTCTCTTGTGCAAATTATATTTCTAAGCTCGAGACTCACGTTATGTTTAAGACTCATTCATGTTACATTTATCACTCATGTAATTGCACTTATTATTATTCAGGCAGTGGTTTGAAATTTGCGATTCGATGCGTTTAATTCATTCATACGTAGAACACTCTGAATTTCTCTAATGTTTAATTGCATTAGGAAAACAGATGGTTTAATATGCAAATCACATCTTTCAAAGCCGCCTATCTACGAGCTATATCCATCCAAAATACATAGCATTTATATTTAGGCTACTCTTAGAAATTGTTTTAATACTCTGAATTTCTCTCGCGTGTTAAATATATACGTAAAAATTGCCTATATACCACCAACATCCCTACGAACACCTCAATATTAAAAAAATTAGACAAATTTAGCTTTATCACACTCTTGCACTAAACTCTAAACCTATATAAGACATTGCAACCCACACTCTTTTTAGTCGCCTCCAGTACACCACACCGTCAACATCGTACAGAGCTCCTGCTCCTCCCCTCCCCCATCCAAAAAGAAAGAAATAATTTAATCTGTTAAAAAATTAACCCTTTCAATCCATTTAACACTTTCAATAAATTTAACCCGTTCAGTTAACCCTTTTTGATTTAAAACATTTGATCGAATTAAGATAGAATTAAGGATTAATCTAATCAATAAAAATGGTAATCCATCAATTCATCCCAATTAACCCCAGGTGCGTAGAACCAGCACGCCTCTACTACTTATAACTTATAATTCATGCTACTGCTGTACCGGCGGGAAATCCAGCATAAAATCGTTTAGTTCTTCCCGGAGACTTTAACTAGTATTATTACACATAACTTGACGTTCAGCATGAATCAACAACTAAAATCATTAAAGTGCACGAACAGCGGTATCGCTCATCCAGCTCAATAAATAATGCTTGGACTACTTGTGTATGCATGTAGTTAGGTAAATTTTCTTTACAGTTGTTGAAAAAAATAACCTGACGTACTAGAACTGACTGTAGCCGTTACAGCAAACTCCGCACAATTATACAGGGTTACGAACACCTGCCTATAGTAAACTAGGGCGTTTATTGCTGCAGGGAATTCAACCCTTTTAGAAATTTAAATCAAGTCTGCCACCTACCTGGAGCTATTTTTCGCGCCTGAGGCGCGGAAGCAAAAGAGCGAGAAGGGTGAAAGTGAAACGCGCATATAATGCCTCATCGCATGAACACACAAACCACTGAATTAGGATGCAGGCTTATCTTCCTACTACGTGTAACTATGAGATTCCAAGTGGTGACCATACAATTTAATAGGTTGTACGTTTGCAACAGTGTTCTCTGCAGTATCCTTTACATATTTTGCAGATATTTAAGTAATATATTCTGAGATAAAGGAGATTGTAAAAGTTGTTTTTATAGCTATTTTGGAAAGCTATTAAATAGTTTTAACTCTACAAGTTTATTTACTTACTTCACGTATGAGTCCCTTACATCGTGTGAAGTGTTTTTTTTCCCCGTAGATTATTATACTGGGAACACGTAGAAAAGGTTCGTAGAAAACACATATTTAAACATTCTGCTTAACGCAAGTCAAGAGACAGCTAGAGTGGCTCCCTATGCTGTGCAGGTTTTATACACAATGATGCGTAATTCTGTGGAATCGGTGTATGACAAACCGCCGTTACGAAAAAAAAAAAGAAAAGAAATTATTTCTCATCAATTTCTACGTGTCTACATCTACATAGCTACTGTTTCAGACCGCCATTCAAGCAGGAGTAACTGCCACTTGATAACCTTGGATGCTGTATATCACAGAAAATATTCAGGTTTCGTTTCATGCCACCTCTTTACTCAACACGTCAGTGGTACTACGGTATCATCTGCCTCGATCATTCAAAGTGTACTACGATTGGTGTTACAGGCTTCGACGATTCGTGGGCGATCATTTGTCTCTTTCGGTTGGTGTGATGTACACCGAGCTTTTCGCGTGACTCGAACGGAAGAAGTGAATCGGACGAGCATTCTGCTTATATGGAGCGGGATCGGCTACCATCCGTCTTTCGCCAAAATGTTTGTTAAGGCGTCGACTTGTTTCGAGGCTGTATCGTGGAGGTGCTCTTCCAAGAAGTCCTGGTGCGTACTGCTCTCAAAATAACTGACGCAACAGGCCTATGTGGAACTATAGGCTGTTCACGGTAAAGAGAGTACTTTTGATGCCCAAGTTACTTTTTCCTTTCAACCATTTTTATACTTTAACAACCTTTTAAAATAAATATTCCCATGTCCTATTGTATAATCCTATTATATAATAGGACGATCTCTATCAGTCTGTCTGTCCGTATTTAATGCATCTAAGTCCCTTGAAACTCAACAGAAGTTCTTCAAATTTTGCGGAGCGAATCCTCAGGGTCAAATACAGGTCAAGTTCGAATTTCAGCAAGATCAGATAATGCAATCATTACCTTTTACCCCAAAAAAGAATTTTTAAATTACTTTTTCCTTATGATAGTGTTGTATTAATGCATAGAGGTTATAGCATAGAGATGTGAAGATAATGAAATATAATTTTTGTTTTCTTAAAATGTCTCGCTTCGATGTTGAGTTAATTTCCAAGTGGGGCCACAGTGGCTCAGTGGATAGAGAGATTCCAAGTGAGGCCTTAATGACTCAGTGGATAGAACTATGTTAAGTGGGGCCGCAGTGGCTAAGTGGATAAAGAAATATCAAATGGGGCCGCAGTCGTTTCAATGTTCAGTTAATTTCACATCATTTCATTATTACCTACATATATCTATGCAATATGTTTTTTTTTTCTTTCAATCTTTGTATGATAACCAAAATTTGTAATATGGTAACTATTCTAGGCACGTGAAAAAAAAAAAGTCACGGGCTGACCGCCTAGTAACTAATAAACACAGTGTGTATATTCCACCGCACTCGGAAGTTAGCGTCTAAGGCTAAAATAAAATATATTTATTGACTATTATTCCAAATGAGAGGACTTTCAAAATTGCTCACTTTACCGTGAATAGTCTATTGTTGAGGGGTCTCCGTAGTGAAAATTGTTAAAGAAGGCCACGTCCGGTTGTTAGGAAGCACTGTGACGGCGATAGAGAATTGATAAAACTATCTACGCGTGTATTCCGTTTCCTCAGAATTTTAAGCTGTGTCTATAGGGATTTAATACAGCAATGAGTCCACACAAAGTTTCTTGTCGTCTGCCTTTTTGTAATATAGCATCAAGTGGAAAATTAAAATAATTTTTGTCATATCTCCAGAGAATCCCAACATATTCCTGCCAGACTCCGCAAAAAAAAAAAAAAAAGCTCTACGGCAGGCTATGTAAACTGATATGCTTTGTGTGGGTCAGAAGCCTATTTTCAAAATAGTTATGACAGATTCTGCCAGCATACAAAGTTAAGTTGAAATTTGTTTCCTTGTTTCGTACATCTCGTATATTTTGCCAATTTGTATTTTTGCCATATGTTACATTATATTTGTCCGGGGCAATTATGGTAATACCTTACCTACATAGTTTCCGGAATATTAGCTATGGAAAGTATTCCGACAGGCACGTGGGCTGGATGAAGGTTGATCCTATACCGTCAACACGTAGGAGGCTATTACCACAATAATTGCTGTGCCAACAAGGCGATATCGAAATGGAATGGAATTAGGCACAGGTATTGTGGATGATGGTATAAATAGATTTTCAAAAAATAAGACAAATTGACCATTTATTCTGGCGAGACAGTGCAATTGAGAAGTACCTTCAGTACTCCTATCGTGGATACATGTAGGGATAGGATTTGGATAGAGTCGTACAGACGTGTGATGCTGATCTGTGAGTGATCTTTACATAATTATTGCAACTGCAACCGTATACATTGTAACTGGTTTGTTGGTTGCAGCTGCTGTCTCAGTTGGATCCATACATATTGTATAGGCGACTACCGTATAAACTGGAGACATGATTATCCATTATAACGCGTCTGCTTTTGCCTGTTACATGCCTAAATAAACACATACGGTACAGCTACCTCTGAAACAAGCGGAAATACAAAATACAAACCGAATTATATTTCACTCTGAAAAAAAATAACTGTGCGGGATAGGTACTAGTGAATAAAGGCTGTTCACAATAAAGTGATTGCTTTTCAAATCTACCTTACAAAAAATTCACTGCCCCTGCCTGCACATATTTTAACGAGAGCACCGAGTGACATGCGCCCAGTAAAGATGGTAACGATGGATAGAAAGTAGTTCCATATAATAACGTCGAATAAAAAGTGTCAGGAAATCATTTGTGATAACTTAAATAATTTATTGCGCTTTCTGTTTTTTTAATGCTTCGAAATGTATAATTAAACACAATTGTGAAAAAAATTAATTTTCTAATAATGTCACAGTTTCACTTGACCGACGCACGAATAAAATGATAAGGCCCATGGAAATGTTAATTATACAAAAGGCGTAAGAAGACACAACTTGCATACAAGTAGATCTTGCGCGGGGCTTTAAAAAGTGCTCATTTTACCGTGAACAGCCTTTACCTACATTCATGTTTGTATGTAGTGGAAGGGTGTTGATAGCCCGAAGGCAGTCGTGAGTGACCCAAGCTGTATATGGGGTTGAGTCGACCTTTCAAAAATTGCCTGTTGAAGCTGTGCCAAGAATATGAATATTATATGGCTGCAGAACCTCCTGAATCTACCGCTTTACTGCAATACGCTTGTAATTCACGTTCATCCTCAGAAGCATTTATTTCTTTTTTATTCATGCAGCTCATTATGTTCCTGCAGAATCTCTTTAACATACCGATGTGCCGCAGGCGTTCCTCTGCTCACTATCAGCGTAGACCGAGAATGATTGGAGAGTGTTCCTCACGTCATAGCTCCGCCAGTTCTGGTGTTGTGTTCCTTAGCAAAGACGTCAGCGAAATTGTCACTCCCCGTTATCACTCCGTCCTTGAGTACGGTCCTAGTTCTACCGCCAGACGAAACTTTGATTCATCACTAAGGACGATGCATCACCATTATTCAGGTTTCCGTGACACCCGATCACTTCAAAACTGCAAACGAAGTCGCCGTTATCGGTGTGTAAATGAAATATGGCGTAAAAAATTGGATATTTATTATTATTACTATTATTTTGCTCATCACTGCCAGCAGTTTAGGAAAGAGGTTTTAAAACAACCAAAAATTAATTTTGGCCCCATAAAAAATTCCTGCTCTTTTTAACCCTTTCAAGCATGGTGGTCTATATAGCTATAGTCTGTTCGCGGTATCTTCACACTTTTTGGATCAAACCTTTGAAAAATCACCCCATGCATGACGTGCTAGGTTATTTCCTAAATTTGTTATGTATTATAACTTTTTTATACCTCTTTTGACACGGAAATATCTTATTTTTCGTTAAATTTAAGTTTTATCTGTATTTAATTTATAAATTATAATATTCCAATAAATTATGATTTTACAACAAAACAGCGAGAAAATATGTGGGTTGGTAGCACACAGTAAGAAATAGTTCTCATTCAAAATATCATTACAACTGAGTGCGCACGAATTCGGTGTGTTGTCCTTTGTTGTAGCTTTCTAGACTTAGCTAAGCTTAGTTGGTACGAGGCAGAGGAATATGCTCAAAGTAGAACATTCAGAAAAATGTGAAGTAACCGTGAATGGATTATATCGAACGCTGTACAGGAAAGAGTAGTTGATGACATACAATGTACGTACAGGGCATGAAATGGCATTCAATGAGGCATAGTCGCTCAAGTAGCGGGAGACATCTTTCGTTATTAATAGTATACTCCGTACATGCATAAAACGCTACAGAAAATAGCATCAAATACATTTTTTATTGGTCCCGACATTCGATAGAGCTTTATACTGATACAAGCACAGTTCCAAAAGAAAATTAGTTCGTTGGAACGCTTAAAATTACATCGTCATACATGCCAGAAACAGTTAACGCAAAACACTAAAATGCATGTGAATTTTGCTATCACAAAAAAATAATGTTTACTATGTTTTGCTTTTCACTGTGTGCCGTTACACTAATTAAAAAACCTTTCGCTTCTTGTGAAGCTGGCTTCGACAGCGATCATCAGAATGTTACATAGTGCAGTTGAGAGGTAAATTGCGATGGTTGAGGTACTTGGCATTAACATTGATCCTATGCTCTTAACTGATGGGAGGGGATAGTCTTATATTTTGACGTCGTAAATCTTAGGAAGACACGTACAAGAAATGCGTATATATACAAATTTATAATATTAAAACTCAATGTTGTTAGAAATTTCAAGTATAGGTTCTCCTCTAAATGTATGTTCTGTAGTCTTGCACAAATTGGCGCCCAAGAAAGATAGATGGCTAACTTTACCAGAACTAAATACGCCCCTGGTGATAACATACCATGTGGTAGACTCTATGAAATTTCTCCCAAATAACGTAGTTTTCTTAACTTAGTCGGCTATTATTAAATACGAGCACATTCGTGAAGTATTTCTGGAAAATATTAGCAACAAAAATAGCATTATAAATAAAATTCAGTGATGTGGTGTAGTTCATTATCCAAAGAAAGTCAGTAATTACAATCCTCTGTAATTTAAAAACACATCCAGTCGTTATTAATAACGGGACTCTCTTTTGGGCTGGTAGGGGCTTCACTTCTCGTCGACAGCGAGGTCATTGGAAACGGAGCAAGTTGTTCAGACAAGCAAGAACCTAAGGAGGGGGGGGGGGGGAGGAGGATCGGTGATCGTCTGTAGTGAGGAACCATCCCAATATTCACCTAGAGTGATCTCGGAAATCACAGAAAACCGAGATCAGGATGGCCGGACCGCGAATCAAAACCAACATCCTCCCGAATGCAAGTACAGTGGGTTAAAGGCCGTTCACAATAAAGTGAGCACTTTTGAAATCAACCTCGGAAAAAAGTCACTGCCCTTACCTGCATATATTATAACGGGCGCCCTGAGTGACATGCGTCCAGTAAAGTTGGTAACGATGGATGGTAAGTAGTTCCGTATCTTAACATCTAATAAAAGGTGTTATGTAACCATTTCTTATAACTTAAATTATTTATTTGGCTTTTTGCTTTTTTAATGCATCCAAGTGTAAAAATGAGCGGATTTGTTAAATATTTACTTTTCACTTGACCTACGCATGAAAAAAATGATGAGTCTCATGGCAATGTTAATCTTACATAAGGCGGAGGAATACAGGACGTGCATACAAGTAGATCTTAAGCAGGGCTTTCAAACGTGCTAATTTTACCGTGAACAGCCTATATATGCAATTCACATTAAAGTGAGCACTTTTTAAGGACTTCTGAAATTTTCTTTTCAGCCAATTTTTGTATTTCCGCCACACTTTAATATAAACATTGCCATGTGACTAATAACTACAGTATGTGAATTTCAACATTCTCAAAAGTAAACGTCTGTAAACGTCTGAGGTTACAATAAAATATATTTATTAGTGGTTAATGCCTGTTGATAAGGCCCTAAAAATGCTCACTTTACTGCGAATAGCCTATACATCTGCGTTGCCTCGCCTGGTGATTTTCTTTTTTAAATTCGTATTTGCATAATTTTATTTTTATGACAAGTTATTTTTCTAACGAGATAAAAACAAGAGTAAGATTTTTAGCACTATCCAGCCCTCTAACAAGACATATATGTAGAACATTAAAAGGAAGAACATCGGCCGTGAGGTCTATAATTTGCGGGGTGGGCTGTACCGCAGCTCACAGGGCAGGGTGTAAAGAGCAGGTAGGAACCACACTCGTGTGGGGAGTGGGAAGAGAGAATCGCCCTCATCAAAATGCGGCGATGCAGCTGCGGACCTGCTCCATCTCCACGTAGTTAACAGGACGTTACTCCGGTAAATAGTTTCCAAATTGATGGCATAAAAGAGGGGGCGAGCGTGCCCTTAAAATAAACATAAACCCCGTGCCGACCAATATGCGTTTTACTGCGCGTCGGGTGTGGGAAAAACTCCCGCATAATAACTGCTCTTTTTTTTCTCTTTCGAATTTAAGCTTCACACAAATAGGCCTGCAAGCAGTTTTTTTTTATTGAACCGGCCTAACAGATTGCACCGTAACCCCATTACAGGGAACGACCTTGCTCTCAGCATATTCGCGGGATTTTATAGCCTCATATGACACTTCCGCTAGTGGGGAAGAATAAATTTTAGTTCAGGCTCGTATATTTGATTACATGTCGTTACCGCATCGCTTAAACGCGAATCGCGACTCTTTTTTACTTACTGAAGTTTGACTTCTCATTTCAGGAGAGTGATGCCGAAATGGACACGTAACCTGTGCGGCGAGACCCCGTAAACTCTTTGTATATTCCTAACATATACACTGTAAATATGTGTGTGTTTTTTTTACTTGTGAAAGGAATTCTTGTAAAACTAGTCCCCGAAGGTATTTCTGTAACAAGAAAAATAAAATAGAGTAAAATTTCCCCAAACTTTGGTGTGGGATGTGTTAACAGAATGCTGAATGAGTGAATGAGTGAGTGAAGAGATCTGGGCGACCCTTAAGAGCGTGCATCACATGTCAGTCAAATCGGTGTAACGTATGTTACGCGAGGTATTCCAGCATGTGTAATTTTTTATTGGGAGCCAATTATATTATGTAAGGTGTGAACTAAGACGCGCGTGTGTGTGTGTGTGTGCGTGTATATATATATATATATATATATATAATATATATATATATATAATATATATATACACATGTGTAGGTAGATAACATATATGCGTGAGTAGGTATTTGCGCCAGTGTGATTTGGGTTTAGCAGGAAACAGGAAACCTGCATTCAGAATCGTACCCCACCGTTGCTCTCTCCCTCATTTTCCTTACCTCGAGAGAGTGTAGAAACACATGCAATAGTAGATAACCCACAGACTACATTTTTAAACTCATTAATTGATTATAGCAAACTCCAGGTATTCTACTACTGGTACAAGACACGCTCGTTATAAAAAAATCGCCATTTAAAATTTATTTAAATATTGTGAAATACTAAACAACACTTCATGTAATTGATGAGAAAATAATACTGCCCATATTTCAATGCGCACATAATATTCGAGACATATAGAACCAACAACATTGAGAGCAAAAATATTTAAACAACTTGAAATCAAGATAATTCTAGAATATATTAACCTTTTACTATAAATATAAAATGTGTTTACATGAAAAAGCTTAGATTGCCTTCGATACGTGGTCGCAACTGAGATCACCCACACCGGTCATTACCGCTCAATAAATTACATTTCTTCCAAACGGTGTTGTTCATAATTAGTAATTATAATTATAATTTGAAAAGTTCACGCCAATAATTTGGGAACACGAGTCATTATGAAAATATACGGGAATTTCGGATATAAGTTATAAGCAACTGCGGTGACATTCAAATATGGCATACTGGCTGGCGTCACTTTCTAGAAAATAATTAATCTTCGACCATCGGGTTAAATATCTTCAACTGTAGAAAAATGTTACGTTCGACTGACAAATAACGTCGTGTCGTTGCCGCTGCTCGAGGGTCTGCGCTGTGTAGGGTCCTAGTATCAAGTCTATCGTCTTCCCTAACGTTTAGACTAACGAGCCTTGGTACCCGTCATTAAAGTTTATTCTGTACCCCTCGTCACTTTCGCGGGTGGCGAACTATCTCAAATATTCCGCGTTTGTGGCGCGAGCACACAAATCTTCTTACTTCCCTACAGAAATGCCGTCTTCGCCGGCAGGCTGTCTGCTATAACAACTCTCGAACTCGACAAGACCCCTAAATAAATTAAAAGATCCTACCGGGTCTGCGACAACGAATCGCAGGCCGCCTAACGTGAGAACCAAGATGGAGCAACCTTAAACTAACGCTTAAGGCGAAGCTACGGCGTTCGGCAAATCAAGGCATGGCAATCCCAGTGAGGATGACCACGTCATCTCGTTGTCATGGTAACCGTCAACAAAGTTAACCAGACTTACGGCCACGTGACAGATAAAATAAAAATCCCATTACCTGAAAGACATATGACTTATACGAAAAGACAAAAATTATCTAACACAATAAAATAACTTGCAAAATAAATTATGCAGATTTAAAATTAAACTAAAAATAAATATTTACATATATCACAAAAATATTATCTGAGGCGGAAATTTACGTACTTCTAAGTAGTTTGTATTCGGGATATACAGCGCTAGTCCTTTAAAAGAGGCCCCAGTGACATGCGCGTAAAACCACAGGCAGCCGATGCACTGTGCAGTTATTTGCGTATTATTGCTTTTATACAAAGAAATTCTAGAAATAAACGTTTTATAACAAACACATAAATTATAAATAAAATTTTTATGTATTTCCTCATTCCCTAGCTCCGTTACACGCATGTTTCACGGGGCCTCTTTTAAAGGACTCATCTTGTATAACAACGCAAAAATTGGCAGGCGTTAAAGAAGCGTCGCCACATTTTGCCTTGTACCTATCAGGGCGTAATGTGTCAAAGACAGGACCTACTGCCCAACTGATTCATCAGCACTGCTATGTTCAGTGTCTCAATTTATGGTAATATATCAATGTTACTTCAAAACACTTTCTTTTCTCTCAACGAGCAATAAGATATGTCAATAAGAATACTTTACCATATAAACCACATAACTTTGAATTAACAATGTGTAAATCCATACATAGTGTAAGAACACTTTGGAGAAGTTTATCTTGCATCCAAGTACTAAAATATACTTGCACTAACGCGTGACAATAAAAAGAATTGATAAGAATGTTCCTAGCATTCGGAAACTCATACCCCAGCTAAGCATTAAAAATATAATTTTTTTTTTTTTTTTTCAAAATTACTTTCCTTGCCCATAAGATGTCTCTTACATGGCCAGCCTTAATGCAAAATAAAGTGATGCTTTAGGGGGGACTTTAAGACATAACCTCCACACTGCGATGAATTTATCAGGTCCGTTAACTCTTGATTTAATAATAATGGTAAATGCATTCGCGTCAGACTAATTTTTGGGTTGTTTAATTTCACAAAACCCACGTAGAGTATGCAAGCTGCTATTCCGAAATCGAATTGCTATTGCTTGGGAGGTAACTTGGAAGTTAAAATACGTATACGGCACCGTCACAAAGTAATACGTGCTCAGTGTTATTACGAAGCTGAGGTGTTTATTGAGACAATAGGAGTTACGTACGAAATAAAGTTATTACTCAGTTCCGAAACGAGGGGAACATCGCCGTAGCATAAGGCTGGGGCCGGGCCCGATGATTGTTAGTCTTCACAAATCTCCCGCTAAAACGGGTTGTTGTGGGTGTGTGGGGTTCTGGTTTGGAGGGGGAGTCGGGAGGGGGCGAGGAACTTAAATGAGCCCGGTCGGACGAACGCGATATTCCGTTTGAGTTATGAACGCCTGGAATACATTAGCGAGGGGCCCGGTTTTCGTGACCGGGCGTTCGAGCTTGCGTGGGAGTTGGCCGAAGCCGTCCTCGATTTTTCGCGCTCGGCTATCGCGTATCGGATGGCTTCATGGCTGGAACGTCTGCGAGTGAGTACCTACCTTCTTCATTCGTTTTTTTTTTTTTTTTTTTTTTTTTTTTTATAAATTAATACCGACTGTGTTAATTGAAGCGTTCGCCTGTGAATGAAACGAAACTCGAAATGAAATGTCCGCGCGCCACGTCTCGTGACTTATCGCCCGGAGAAGAGCCGTGGCTTGTCTCCGTCCTTCTCTCTCGCTCGCCTGGGCAACGTGCATACGCCTGTCTTTGTCTAGCGAGAGCAACACACGTCTCGAGGGAGGTTGAAAGGGGGCCGGCCCGTACAATACATCAGTTTGATTTACGGCGGGACGGGGCATGTTTGTGTGTCGTCATTTACACTTGAGACGTATTATTATTTCACGAGATATAACACCCCTCCCCCTCCCTTTCCACTTTACCTACACCATTGTGAACATGGCATGGGGGCGCGAGCAAGAGCGGCCCAAGTAGAACGACTTCACCAATCAGTGAAGTGATTGAATGTGTTCGGGCGGTGAGGTGGAAGCAGCGTTGGAACGCGATAGCGGAGGAATACGGGAGACACCCGAGAAAAGACCGCTGGCTGGCGGCGTATTTCAGCCCGATTCCCACTTGCGAAAATCCGGCAAGTTATCCCGCCGGGAATCGAACCCGGTTAACCTTGGTGGCAGGTGATCACTCTAGCTGCCATCGCCAACCACAGTCTCGTGGTCCGAGTATGTATACAGCCACTTCAACAAATGCAGTTCTCTCTAATGCTTCGACAGAAGATAAGCAAAATTTTAAGATAGATTTGCAAAAGTAAATTATTCTTTACTTTCAAACATTCGGCTTAGTGATATTGTCTCATAAAGCAACATTAGTCATTTTAATACCAGTTAATGCAATATAAGCCAACCGAACCCAGCGCAATCCAGCCTAAGTGAACCCCGCCTAACCTAATCTAACATAATTTTTTAAATTTTTAAAAATAATCTTAAAAATAGAATGTAGAGATGAATGGTTTTAGTAGGCGACGCTGTGATGCCAAATTGAGTGGACGTGACTTTGAAATGACAAATCATAGTGTTGGTAAAGCCTAGTATGAAATAGTTCTTATGCAAAATATTATTACACAGAGTGCGCACGAATGCGGTGCGTTGTCTCGTTGGTGAAATTTTATATAATCGTTGAAGCTTTGTTTGCATAAGGCGGAGGAATATCCTGAAAGTAGAACTATATCAGGGCTTCAGAAAAGTTGGAAATAACCGTGAACGGGATATAGCATTTTGTTGGCCAGCGACGCAATTTTGCGGGCGTGTACGGCTGGAGTGTAGGTTGCGATATCAGAAACTGTTTCACCTCTGTGGTATTCGTGAGGGCTCTTCGTGTCTGCGCAACCTTTCACGAGCTGCCGATGCACATCTGCGCCTGAGCAAACAAACGTGAGTAACTGGGGAATTAATACCCGTATTTACACATCACGCCGTTGTGCGCAGGTAAGGTTCATTCTGCTGTGGCCAGCAGTTATCTGGGCACGTCTCAGCGCGGCTAGCGAAGAAGCTAGGTCGCTGAAGTGGGTGGAAAAACGATTGAAAAGGGGAGAGGGGACACTCCTCAAGACTAGAGAGCTGACGCGCCCAGATACCTGCCGGCTACAGTACTCAGGTTGGGAAACTCAGTGCTTTCAGTTTGGCAACTGAAATTTTTCTCCACTAGGCGAGCGCTAGTGTCGCATGTGTATCATATTTTTTGCCGTTTTCTACGTTAAAAAACCAAATACTTGCAATAATCAGAAATGAAATATAAAACAACTACGTAACTAAGTAAAATTTTTATCTTTTGTTATTCGCGTAGCTTAAAAATTTAATTAAAGGTGTCCTCTTCGTAACACTAGCGCTTACCTAGCGGTGGAATTGTTATCTATGACAAGAAACTCTCCCATGATGCGGGAGTCACATAGCGCTGACAAACACAGCATGACACTAAAAAAACCGCAACCACGACACGACATTTATATTTTCATTGTGACTGCTCGAATTTACAGCCCGACAGTTTACTGATGTGACACGAAGAGTAGAATTTTTCGGAACCGTTCAGAAGATGCTGATTAACTGTACTAGTTTCAAAGGCGGTGGGCAGGCGGGAAATTTGGAATACATAATGACGGCAAAGTGTTATCGCTAATGCATACAAAGATAAAATAATTAATTTTAAGAGTTATAAATACAGTTCTTTTTCAATGTTTTGTCCCCCTTTTAAGCTGAGTTTTTGCCATTGTAAGAAAAACTTGCATACAATTTCATTTTGCAGGGTTATACACTCTGTGTCGTGCCGCACAACACGATGAAAATCGATATAATTTCTAATCTCCCAAATTACTGGTCGGACGACAAAATTTGTCTGGCTTACGTCAGATGTATCCTGTATTAAATTGGCTGTTTAGTTTTAAGTGTCGTGTCGGAGATGTCATGTCGTGCTTGTCGGGGGCTATGTGCCTCCGCCACATAAGGAAACTTTTTTTGTTCCTAACCTGAGTATATTAACCTTAGTGCAGGAACGACCTCTGAACCTGTAGTCAGCTCCGAACCACTCAAGCAGCGACCTGGTGCTAATCACGGGGATAGTGAGCACTTTTGATACTTTAGTTACTTTTTCCTTTCAGCCATATTTTATATTTTAACCACCTTTTTAAATATATATTTCCATGTAATTCATTAACACCGTATGTATGCTCCACCGTACTCAAAAGTAAGCGTTTAAGACTAAAATTAATTATATTTATTGCCTTCTATTCGAAATGAGAGAGCTTTCAAGTGCTCACTTTACCGTGAATGCCCTATATCGGCGTGGGACTACTCGCGACGCAAGGGCGTCGCTTTATCGCGCACTATCGCCGAAGACGCCACCCAGGGTATAGACCATTCTCGGTTACTTCCAACTTTTACGAAGACCTGCTGAAGTTCAACTTCCAGGATATTCGTCAGCCTGATGCAATACGCCTAACCGAGTATATACAATTACACCAAAGGTGCAACACACCACATAGACGCACACTCGGTGTGATAATATTTGTATAGGCAGTATTTATAACTTGGCATTATCAATACACCTATTTTCTCTGCTTTTTATTCTTTATTATAAATGAACTATTATAAATTAATAAGTAAAATGGATTAAATTGAATATCATAAATTAAATAATAACGCATAAAACGCTTGTGGAATATACACTCTAAAAATTGTTTTGTGCTTTTACGAGAAAAATCTTTGGAAACCCAGTAGCCAAGAAAATCCTTTGTAAAACTACGAAACAATTTTCTTGTGAAATCTGGAAAACGTATATTTGTAATATTTCAAATGATAGCCTTTTATTACAATTTACATTATTGAGAAGAGCACGTAAAATAATTTTTTCTTCTAGAAAACATTTGTGATGAATCAATAACAGAGAAAAACTTAAAAAATATTCCAAAGTATAATTAAAAATAATGACAATAATACTTCGCTAGCACGGGGACTAGAAAACGCCACCTTTGTACTATTTAATGCCCGCAACTTTAACATTAATACCAACCTGACTTACGAACTTAAGGCTTATTTTATATCAAATCTATATCCTAGTACTTATAAAATATTAAGGAAGTTACGTGATTTAAAAGAATGCATTTATTTCATTTAAAAGAGTTCTGTGTAACCAGCAAACGTTAATACTTAATTAGTAGGCCTAATACGGTAACGTTTTATGAAATTGCCGTTTTATTACGATTATATGAGTTATTTTAAGTGTTTTGCGTTATTTGAAATTGCAATACATTTATAATACATACAAACATTTATTTTTGCACGCAACTATAATTTAAATCACCCATGGTTTTTTCACAAACGGCTATATACGGTTTTACGTTGTTGAGTGTCCGCATTTTGCTGAATCTCGTGTACACAGGTCAGTATACTACAAAAATTTCTTTAGGTCTATTACAAACACGGCCCTTGCAGTTTAACGAGATAAATCAATATACTGCTACAAACATTTGTAAAGTTACAAACAATTTCTCAGTAAAATTACAAATTTGTTTTACAGTGTACTATATTTAGGAAACAATCAAACACGCCACACACTGGTAATTTTTCTAAGGTTTGATTCTAAAAGTGTGAAGAAACCGCGAATAGATTATAAATAAGTCTCATTCAATAATCGTGCAACATTCGCAATGCAATTAATTTCACATATAAAATATAATTAAAAAGGAAATAACATTGGTACAAAAATAATTATAAGTTAGAGGCCGGTCCATTTCAACGTTACGAAAAATTTCATTTAAAACTAAGAAGGAACCCTTTTTTTTATTAAAAAAAACACTTCACTTTTTTTTTAAATTTGAATAAATTTGTTTATAAGCTCTAGACAAACTTTTTGACATATAAAGTCATAATAAATGTTCACTGAATAATATACTAAAATGGAATATAAATTATTTTAGTAAATTAATAACAAATCTATTTTTCGTTTGTTTTCGAAATTTATCGCCAGGAATTTAAACCTGTAGTCCTAAAGGCCTAAATGAGTACTTAATTAAAGACTATATAATATTTAAAACATTCTGTCGGGTTGTTGATGTGTGAATGAGCAGTGGCTATGAAGTCTACTTAACCTGCAGTAGTGATGCCCCACCGCCATTACAATCGTTACGCACAGTGTATTATAACCCAGAAGAAAACTATCCAATACGCCATGGTGAAAATTCAGATGCAGTCATGATGTATCTGTTTGTTGCTGCCAACTGGAACAAATCGTGGTAGTTCTAGTTCTAGCTACAGGCAATTATGAAAAATATATTTATGTTGTAATCATTCTTTATTAAGAAATATTGTCAGTGGTGTAAAACCGCACAAGATCATCAATGTTTCCGTACAAGTATACTCATGTACTCCTAATACTTTAGACAGATATTAAGAATAACGGAAAGCACAATCTAGATACGAACTAAGGTAAACAGCTAGTCGTAGAATTTAAATGTGAAGGTAATGCCATACCACAGAATCAGCCTTACAGTAACAACCGGCAGCTATTGTATAGGTTGTTCACGATAAACTGAGCACTTTTAAAATCAACCTTAGAAAAAAGTCACTGCCCCTGCCTGCATATATTTTAACGGGCGCCCTGAGTGACATGCGCCCAGTAAAGTTGGCAACGAAGGATGGGAAAATAGTTCCGTATCTTAACCTCTAATATAAAGTGTTAGGTAACCATTTCTGATAATTTAAATTATTTATTTCGCTTTCTGTTTATTTTTAAATGAATGGAAGTGTTAAAATGAGCAGATTTGTAAAATATTTACTTTTCCCATAATTTCAGAGTTTCACTTGACCGACGCATGAATATGATGAGGCCCATGACAATGTTAATCTTAAGGCGAAAGAATACACGATGTGTATACAAGTAGATCTTAAGCAGTGCTTTCCGAAGTGCTCATTTTACCGTGAATTGCCTATATTTTTGTGAAAGCTGACTCAGTTGAGCACTTGCTCATGAGTAAATTGTAAATATGTGTGCGACAAAAGCAAATATTTTCGAAACATCTGATAAAATCTGCAAGTCATTTATGTAGAACATTTCTGTAACACGTTTTCGGAGTAGAAGCAGTCAAGTATGATATATTTAGCATTGCAACGTTTAGTAATTCATTACAGTTATTACGAAGAATGTAAGTATTTTATTGCTACAGTTGCTCTAAAGAAGAAACAAGAAAACACATCTGCTGCAGTAACGATTTGTAACAGGGTGAATCTGAATTCGATACAAATCTCATAAAATTAATTAGGGAATACTTTTAAAGTATTCTAATTATGAATAGAGGGCAAATCCGAAAATTTAAACCATTTTATAAAAATTGTAAAAACCACATGAGAATGAGATACAAATTTCTGATTATGTTTCGTTGGCACGAGATAGCGAACTTGTGACTGTTGTTGGCAAAATCATCCCTTTAAAATAATAAAATATGGCGTGTTAGATTATGTTATAAAAATCTGTAATTCTAAAATTTTATGTTATGTACTGTATTTGATATTAATCAGCATGTCACAATTAACAAAAAAATTGTCGCATTTGTGAAACATTCTTAGGCTAACTTTTGTCAAGAAAACAGCCCATTAACACTCCAAATACTGCATTGCTACACCCGTGTGGGTAGGCAAAACTGCAATCACCAGTGACGGAGGAAGTCATATCTTCAACGTCACGGATCGTCTCTCAGACATACATATTTTTCATGATGCAGCCGAAGAGAATGGACGTGATGCAATATGCTTGTACAAGGAGCAATATCATAAAAGAAGGCCACCACACCGCATGACATTTGTTTCTGTACATGTTGAAGTACAAGAAAATTGGCATGAGGGGCGTGAAGTGATTGAATGTTGGGCGTCTACGGTTTGTCCGGACGCCAAGGTCCAAAGAGCAGGCTCTACAAGTAGTTGCAAACTATTCCAGCATGATTACGAAGTGTAGCACACACGGTCATTGAAGGCGTCCTTCACGTTTGCATGTAAACTTTATATTTTTCTGAATAAATTTTTTAATTCAAGTATTACGAAAAATATTCGAAGGTAACTTAAAAGTGAAACAAATAATTACTGTCTTTATTGACAAATAATCCTAGGAATATAATTTTGTATTAACTTGCATTTACTAAACATCACAGTCTTCCAAACATAGAGTACTTATATAAATTCCAATTCATTCACATTGAGTGTGTATGACTGATATAGTAGCATCACATTTGATATAGGTTGTTCGCGGTAAATGAGCACTTTTGAAAGCCCTGCTTAAAATATACTTGTATACAGGTTGTGTGTTCTTCCGCCTTGTGTAAAATTAGCATTGCCATGGGCATCATCACTTTATTAATGCATCGGTCATGGAACTTCTAAATTATTAGAAAAGTAAATATGTACAAATCTGCTCACTTTTACACTTCGATGCATAAAAAATACAGAACGCGAGAGAAATGATTTTAGTTATCACAAATGGTTACCTAATAATTTTTGTTCAACGTTAATATATGTAACTACTTTCCCCTCCATCGTTACCAACTTTACTGGACACATGCCACTCAGCGAGCCCGTTAAAATATATGCAGGTAGGGGCAGTGACTTTTTTCTAAGGTTGATATCCAAAGTGCTCACTTAATCGTGAACAGCATTTACATATACATACAGGGGTGTAATGGAACGGGAACGCTCCGAAATGCTATCCTGACCATCGTGGCATAATTTGTAAAAACAAATTGAAACTCATAAGTATCCCTTGTTGCAGTTGGCAACACTGCTTCGCAACCCCCTACCCGCTTCCGACAAGCCCTACATGCTCTCTTTGCCGGTACATTCATGTCGACAATCTACAAGACTTAACTTGCTGCCTTCGTTTCTTACTCAGTTTAGTTGCTTGGTTAATGTAATTAAATAGAACATTTTCATTTTGAAACTCTGTATTTATGTAAGATAAATGTGTAACAGTATACTGAGATCATTATTTTTTCCAAGTATTTCAAACACAAAATAAATTAGGGTATTCGCCCCCTCCACAAATAGCCACAAATGTCAGGGCGTTCTTGGACTGCTACATTTATCACCATACCTCTGACTTACAGGCGTTTCTCGCTCATACAACCCGAAAGGCGAGGTTCCCTTAATAGTGTTCAGGTGTCAAAATGGTTTTGAAGATATTTGATATTTTGGTTACGTAATATCAATATAAATTAGAATAAAATGTAATTAAATGGAAATAGAACTATCGTTATATTTCTGAAGTAATTATAACGTTTACTACCAGAATTGTACCAAAAAAAATTTCAAAATGTTATTTTAACGCATTTTTTTTTCATTGAACAGTTTTTTTTTTGGGGAGGTGGGGAAAGCCAGTATTTTACGAATAAAAATGATTTTGTTAATCAACATTTGAGTTGCCTTCGCCAATAATTAAAGAATAGGCTATAAATTATATCTTCAATTTTTATAATTAAAAATATTTTAAAACTTGTGATGAGACGATTGGTGATCAGATAATACATTTACAAGAAATGTTCTCACGGCATGCTGGTGACATCAAAAATTATTCTGAGCCGTTGCCAAATGTACTTCATGAGTTCTATATTTAAAATCGTTTGTTACATGAGTAGGTAGGAAAATAGAGCTCTCTGGTGAGGGGGCCGGGGGAGCGGAGACACAGCCAACTGACTGCACTGAGTGGACAGCAAACAAAATATTTGTATAGAGTAAAAAATATTTTTAGTTGCCCAAGTAGTAGAGGCGTGGGGGTCCTAGTTTACCTTCACCCTTATCGACATCGGCATGCGTAGTGCCATAAAGTTTAACCTGGGGAGAAAGTGTCGGAAGCAAACTTGGTATAGGAAATTTTGCTAGGACTTTTGCTGCATCGCCCTTATCAAAAATAGTCTAAAAAGTGAGGCTAGGTTCGGTCAGTTATGGGGTTGGGATTGTCATAATTTTTAAGAAAAGTAATGGGTTTAAATTAAATTCAACACATCGCGTACATAACAAGACATTTTTTAACTTATGCCCTTTCTGACCAGGCAATTTTTGAGTTAAACCCTTTTTATAAATGTACTCATAATTTCCGAACCGTTAATGCTATAAGGAACAAATTCATGACATACACCATATCCGATATCTATCACGGTGGTAGGGCCATTTAGGCCCTAAGACCTTTCAATCGTAGTCCCATAAGATTAAACTGAAGGGATTTTCACTCCACTTAGCTCCACAAACTGCTCCTCAGTTAGCTTCACATTTAGCTCTTCAGACAGCCCCACAATCTGCTCTTCAATTAGCTCCGCACTTAGCTCTGTAGACAGCTCCGCAGACAGCTCCACAGTCAGCCCCGCATTTAGCTCTGTAGAAAGCTCCACAATTTGCTCCTCAGTTAGCTCTGCACTTAGCTCCGAACTTAGCTCCGTAACATATTCATCAGTTAGCTGTTAAGACAGCTACTCAGACAACTCCTCAGTTAGCTCTGCACTTAGTTCCGCAGTTAACATTTCCAGTTCCACCCCTTCACCTACAAGGCATTCTACTTCACTTGCTCCACTGTAGTACCATAAGATTAATCTGGGGGGGGGGGGATTTGAACTTCACCTGCCATTAACATTTCTCCTCAATCAGCTCCTCAATGGCTTACCACTTAGCTTCGCAATTGAGGTATTAATACTGTGCTGTGATTGGTCCACACCTAGCACCACATTTAGCTCCGCACGCTCCGAAATCTGCTCCACAATCGCTCCGTAACTCAATCGTAGTCCCATAAGATTAACCTGGGAAGGAGCAGGACAATCTAATTCACTTCTAGAATGACATGAGGATGGGGGATGGACATAGTCCCATAAGAATAAACTGGGAAGGAGTGGAGCATTCTTATTTACATTGCTCCACAATCACTCACAATCTGCTCCACAATGATTCCATATACAGAGGCAAGGGTTCTACTTTAATTTTGGAATGACATGTGGATAGGGGGATGAACATAGTCCCATAATATTAACCTGGGAAGGAGCAGGGCATTCTAATTCGTCTTGCTCCACAATCTGCTCTATAATATGCTCCACAATCTGCTCCTCAGTTGCCTCCACAATCTGTTCCACAATCTGCTCTACAATTTGCTTTTAGTTAGCTCCACAATCTGCTCCACAATCAGCTCCACAATGGCTCCACATACAGGGTTACGGGTTATACTTCACTTTTAGAAAGAAAAATGGGTGGGGGACAGACATAGTCCCGTAAAATTAGCCTAGCACCACAACTCACTGCACATACCAACACACCTGATCCACATTAGCACCACAAACAGAACTACATCCTAAGCCAGCACACAAAACAGTCATATCATAAGGCAGCACCACAAACAGCACCACATCCTAAGCCAACACCACAAACAGCACCACATGCTCCACTCCTTCACCTATGGGGTTTCACTTCACTTTAGTCCCAACCTGGGTTGATTTTTACTTCACCTTCCTCCACATCCACATCCAACTCCACATCCACACCCACCACCACATCCACCTCCACATCCAGCTCCACATCCAACTTCACCTCCTCAATCTGATCCACCCCTTCACCGATGGGGGCATTTCACTTCACTATGCTTGATCGTAATCCTCTAAGATTATCCTAATTCTGCAATCTGCTCCGCACTCGGCTCTGCATGCTCCAACCCCTTACCCTATCTGAGCTGTGTTGTGATTATTTCTGGAATTAATTGGGTTCCTGCTGCGATATTATAGGCTCACTTCTCCTCCAGCTATTTATTCTGAATAACTGGTACACCATCACCCTCTCCCCTACCTACAACCTCTCCACTCCATTCATCATCCTCCTCTCCTCAGATATGGTTAACACCCTCCCTACACCTCCCCCATACACTCCTTCCCAGCGAGGAAGACTGTGTTCAGTTCCACACTTGCTTGTTAGACAGCACTGCTGTCGTCATCATAGGCCATCAGCCTAGTTGTAGAGTTAACCGCCAAGAGCGCTGATGTCTCTTGATGCCACAATCGAGCACTAGGTAACGCGCAAGTTCGATTAATCGATTACATAGAAATCACATCGAACACATCGTTTACCTTTCAACAAGTCATTTAATTACTAAAGACTTTCTAGCAAAATCAGTTTTGAGATAAGCCCTTTTATAAATATAGATATAATTTTCGGACTGTTGATGCTATAGGGATCAATTTCATAACATAGACACTGTATCCTATATCCCTCATGGCGGTAAGAGCATTTCATCCCTAAAACCTATCTGGCAAGGTCAATTATGTGTTTAAGCCCTTTTATAAACACAGTTAGTCATAACCTCACCAAGTATATTCTCATCAAGGACATATTTACCAGTGTAATATTATTTAATTTCCGATTTTAACCAAATTTTATTTGTGACTTGGCTAGGTGCTAGAGTTACTTCATGTAATGTTAATTTCGGATTTTTGAGTTCGATTCTCAGTCAGGGCACGTAATATTATTTCATTTCCGATTTTAACCAAATTTTATTTGTGACTTGGGTAGGTGCTAGACTTACTTAAACTAGTGATAATTTCGGATTATCAAGTTAGAGTATGGGTCAGAACACCTAATAATATTTTATATATGAATTTAACATTGATTTTGTGTTGATTCGTATTCCTGCTTATAGTAATTAATGTAATATAATTTTCTGGTTACTGAGATTGATTCCCAGGGGATTTATTTAATAGTTTAAAAAAATTCTAGGAAATGCAATCTTAAGCATTCACTTAAGATCGCTGTACATCATATTACCTGATTTGCATCTACTGCTCAACTAATAGGTTATTATTTTCGATGTAAACTGTCGAACGTCGAGAATGGTGGCGGGGAATGTAGTTTTATGATGTAATTGTGTAATTAACATAGTCGTGAAAATTTATAAATGCATAAACATGCAATGAATATTTACTAGGTATGCATGTACACACAGGAATCATTAACAATTAAACATTCACCAAAGTAATATATCCTCTCAGCAAAACAGCCAAACTTCAACTGTCATATAACTTTTCATTTGTTTGATAAATTGCAATTAGTATTATTTATTATTATTAGGTGTGGATGGTATTACACTTACACTATGCTACCATTCACTATACACACTTATCAAGTATGCAAATTATATGTAGAGAGACATATTCCGCTCCCAAGGAACGACAGCTCAAAACTAAAGCCTTACCATTAACATATTGCCCATAGGATATTTTCAAGCGAAAACAGTTCCTGCTTTATTCCTATCAGCTCAACATACCCTAACAGGAAAAAACAATTATGTATGCTATTTCAACATCTATCAACAACCACAGACAGAATATTTCAATGAATAACTCTGATAAACCATTTCATCATGTAATAGCAAAACATGCACAGACATCAAACCTAACAATAAACAAGACTACAAGATCATATAATGCCCTTTTATAAGTATACTAACTCATAATTGCCCATTTACCAAAGCTACAGTCATCGAATTCATAACACACACACATAAACCCCAACAACAAACAAGACTACAAGGTCAAACACACTTAAAACCCTTTTATAAGAATACTAATGCATAATTTCCCATATACCAAAACTACAAGCACAAATTCATAACACACACAAAAAACATAAAATATTCCAATTGGCAAACCCGTTCCACCCAAGAGTTGCTCCTAATGAATCAAATTAACCCAGATCAACCCGAAATTCACTCAAATGTACAAATTCTACTTCAAAATACACACACAACTCGTTTGCACATATCACACCAGACGACCGCAAAACCCCATACCATCAAACTTTACCAGCAAAACTAAATATTTCACAAATATATCAACATATCAAACACCTCAAATGAATAAAACATACAAAAAATTCACGATCATATTATGAAACCACTTCAAACTATATTACTATTAACATAACACCCAACTTGCAAAACCCCTAACATCAATCATCACAAGCAAAACAAAATAATTAACAACTAAAAAAAAAATCATACAACACAAATTAACAAATCTTCATCATCTGTCTTCCAATACACATTATCGCACATTTATTCTAAAGTATAATGATATACAAAAAGAAAAGGCTTACCAAGATTCTGTTTAGCTATTTTACTATATAACATCAGTTAATACCAAATTCAGATCCGAATAAAACCTTCATCGCTCTCAAATCTTGCCATCCCATACTACATATAGCAATCAAAACATGTTTATTACATAAAAACTCCATAATCAAAGAATGTTTGTTAAGATCTGCTCTTTTTAAAAATTGATTCGATCCTTCTAGAAGTCCTTCATCTTATCTGAATAACAAGTATTTAGACAACTTAACCTTCTGTCATCACACAAAAAGCTTAAGCTTTGTTTACATGTAACTATATTTATCTACTGCAAAAAGCATAAGAAGCAAGCATACATACTGATTTAGTAATTACTTCAACCTAAATGCAGGCATGTATAGTTATACTAACACATTCTTTGTTTCAAATCCCAACGAGGTAAATACGCGTATATGAATTACTATGTGCGATATTTGTTTAAACCCATTTATCTGAAACATTAAGTATTAAATAATTCTTTAAAATTAATGTTCTTTTCAGCAATCATTGAGTTAAAGACATACTAATTTAATATAGTGTAATATCACACATGCTAAGTACTCATTACATAACAAACAACAACTTTACATAATGCAAGTCAACGCATTCCCTAACATATCCTATCATACCCAAAAACGTTTTATATTTTTAGTTATTTTAAGGAAGGCTGTTTCTGAAAGACTGACAAATTCTGGCAACAGTAGTATAGAAATGCCGATTCGAGTGCAGCCCCCAACCATCAGAAAACCAACAGCAAATTGAATGCCCAAACCATCAGAAAACCATCAGAAAAAATTACAGTTGTTATTCTTGATCCAAAATATCAGCTGCCGATTCGAGTGCAGCTGCAAAAAAGTGACTGAAAAAGTTGCATTAGAGTGCAGTTGCAAAAAGTGACTGCAAAAATTGCATTAGTGTGCAACCTCAAAAAGTTGCATTAGAGTGCAACCGCAAAAAGTGACTACAAAAAGTTGCAAAGAGCGGCTCAAGAAATTTGAATACACAAAAAAATAAAATATTGTCCATAATAAAGATGGACCAGTTGATAAATATATTGAACGGAACCCAACAATTTAAGAAACTTTCCGAACTTACAATTGGACAGACCTATCCCATAGACCATGCTGAAATTAATGATACACAGTACAGATACAAAGTGGTAATTACATCTGGAAATTTTAAAGTAACCTTACCAGACAGATGTCTTCAGATTTTCAGCGAAACAGTTTTAGATGGTGTTAATCATGGTGGTATAAATTTTGCGCATAATGGAATGGTGGATTGGGGTGCATTTTTACTTGTTTAACGGCTCGCGAGCCATTAAACACTTCTCTAATTGTAACACGCACAATTTACATCTTCCCAAACGGTGTGATTGTAACAACGGGAACTGACAAACCCAGACATGCGGAATGTAATGTTTGACTGCTTCTTCTCTTTGCCTTCCCAAATTCCGCACCCTTAGCAACAAATCGTACTGTACGAATATCGTGTTATCGCACCATGCGATGGCGAAAAAGATTCGTACGTCTGGGGCCATATGTCCAATTCGTTCAAACTGAATGATTGCAAAAACGGCAGACCGCACAATACGTTATGCACTAGAGCTACGTTGTGGAGATAATTTGTGAGATTTCCATCATTGTGTATGGAATAGGCCATCGCCAAAAGCATCAACATTGTATACGCGTAAACAACCATTTTGGGATTAATTCCACACCGACGTCCAATCGCCGTTATCAACTTTTGTATAGTCGGTGCTTTGATTCCCGAAAAAGTTGGTGTGAATGGGCGCGTCGATCATAACCTCGATATCGTACAATGGGTTTTCACAGATGGGTACAGCTCTTTGTAGCCCATATCTACCATCTGTTTGTTGACAATGTAGTGTATGTACGTGCGCAGTTTAACTTTCTATATGCCGATAAATACCTCGTTATCCGCATACTCCAACCATCTTCCAGCGCGACCATTTCTTTCGCAAGTACGTCTCGTCTAATACACGTGCAGCCTGCAATCGCGTTGCATTTACAGATGTCACTATTTTCTGCCATGTATAGCTTAAACAGACTTATCAAGCCATTGGTGTGTTGCGATTCGTCAACTATGGACCACGTAATTATTTGCCCCATACCTCGCATGACACCGTTCATTGGGAATGAGAGCAGCATCATGAAGCTGGAAAACAGTTGCATGCCCTTGGTGAATCCCGAAAACAGTGCGATGCTGGCTGCGATTCTCTCCTTGATCAACAGCTGATTGTAGCTGTACAAAGGCACGATCGAGAGCGCAATCACAGGAAGTGCAGTGGCGAACAAGAACGAACCAATCAGTACAGCGGCTCAAGAAAATTTGAATACGTAAAAATTAAATTATTGTTTATAATAAATGAGTGCAAATAAAATACAATCGACGTCTAATATGATAACGACCATGGCAATGAAAAAGGTTAACACAACTGGTATTGTTTGGAAAGAATATAAGTTTAAGAAAGACATCTTTGCGGAAAGAAAGAAGAAGAAATCTAAAGAGAAGTATGTCAGTTGTGACATTTGTAAACAATTTTACAAACTATCTCTCATAAGAAGCCATCTTAAAAGTAGATTGCACAAAGGTCTTACACCAATCCATAATAAATCACATGAGCCAACAAATGTATGGGAAATTTTTAAAATATCACAACATTTAATATCAAAACAGAAGATCCCACAAGAGAAACAAGTTAAATGCGAAACGTGTAGCCACTATTACAAACCATCTCCCATAAGAAGTAAATTTAGAAGTAAAATTCATAAGTATACACCCATATTCAGTGTAGAATAAATCGAAACAGCATTTCAAAGTAGAATCAAGACTTATGCTGTAAAGAATGTGAATGCATACAAAGACCCAAAGCATTTCCTAACTGATGTAAAAGAAACTGTCACAGGGCTAATTAGTAAGCATTCAAAATCATTCAAAGTGAACATGAAATTCTTCACTGAGTACAAAAGGGGAATTGGCGAGAATATTGAATATGTAGAAAGCTCCTTTAAAACAAAGAACGAAATAATACTGAAATCGACTAATCTGGAAGAATATTATACCAACAGCATATCGAAAATCATAGCTGAGATGGGGACATTCGAAGCAAAGTGATCTCAGTGGGCACTCAACAGAATATTTAAACTAGAAGTGCGAAAAAATAAATATGTACCATTCAAGGGCAGTTCTTATGTTGATATCCCAGAAAAAATCAAAACTAAGCAGGCGGTAATTAATGTTAAGAATGATGATCAAAAATGTTTTTGTGGTCTGTTCTATCAGCATTGCATCAAGTAAAAAAAGACCCTCAAAGAGTGAATAAATACTAAGCTTACGAACATGAGTTTGATGATGAACTTGAAGGTTTGAAATTTTCCAATGAAATTAAATAGCATACCAACCTTTGAGAAGAGAAGTGTAATCTCAATTAATGTATACGCATATGAAGAAGATGATTGTAAGAAATATATAATCTGTCCATTAAAAATAACAAAAAATAAGATGGATAAGCACATAAACCTACTCTATATCAAAGACGAAAAGAACGACCACTACTGCTGGGTAGAAAGTCTTTCGAGACTTGTCGCATCACAAGTAACGAAAAATAGTCACAAAATATTTATATGTGATAGATGTTTGCAAACATTTATGCTCTGTAAATAAGCTAAAAGATCACGAACAAGAATGTCGAGATCATGATCGTGTTAGAGTTGAACTACCATCTAAAGGAAATAATGACATATTAACATTTCAAAACCAAAATCATTCTTTGAGAGTTCCGTTTGTGATATTTTGCTGATTTTGAATGTTTGTTTACTAAAATCTAAATTTGGAAGTATGCTGATTCTGATTTCGAACCTAGCTATGTATGCATCATTGTTGAAGTGATGCTAGGATTTGTCAATACTTTCGATTATACAACTATGTTTAGTGATCTCTATTCTTGAGAACTGGAATGGGAAGAAATTCTCACAAAGATCAATAGTTGAAGTTTTTTCATAATCTGTATTTGTATCTCTTTTAGTTAGCTTATACTGTTGTTAAACATAAGCTTCATTCAGATGTGAAAATGCATCACCAATAGGAATGTTATATTTGGTCTTAAGCAGCTATGGCTCATAAAAAATACCTTTAATAAGTTCATTATTAAAATCTTTTATTCTGTATGTCGCGGGTTTTGTGTTCAATACTTCACACACCTCAAATACTTCAGTGGACCAATTTGGTGTATATAATTTTTCAAATAAATTTTACTTTTACTTATATGAACTTTAGCTCCTATTGCAAACTTTGGTTTAACCATTTTTCTTTCGCCTCCATAAATGTTGATTAGAATAGAACCTTCATTCTTTGCATTTAAATTGGTGGGTTTCATTCAGATTATACTGTGAACAGTGTTATTGTATTCACTTATTAATTTAGGTAATATAGTCACCCATTTATAGTTTCCCTGCATAGTAAATATGTTCCACATTTTCTCCTTCAATGTTCTATTAAATCTTTGTACAACACTAGTTTTCTTTCCACTGTATGTTGAATAGTGTGTTATGTTGTTGTTGACCATTAATGTCTTAAATGATTTATTGTAAAATTATCTACCTTCATCTGATTGTAAATGCATGGGTTTGCGATCATTCAAAATAGTTTTAAATGCTAACGTAACATTTTCACCAGTTTTAACTTTGATTGGTATTGTCCATGCATATTTGGAAAAAAACATATATCACAGTTAACATATATTTATACCCTTTGTTAATTCTGTGTATACCTTTTAAAGGTCAAGAATTCATTTCAACTAAATCAGCTTGCCAAAGATCATCGATACCAAAAGACAGAACAGTTCTTCTGGGGAAGTTTTTTTGCATTGGTTTATGAATTTTATTTACAATATCGTTTTTATACTACCACCAGTGAATAGCGAGTTATTGGTTCCACAACATCTACAAACACATTTAATTCTTACTTTGTTATTATTGGTAGGTTTATATGAACTTAGTGTATTTTTCATACATTTGAGACAGTATACATTTTAAGTTATCATTGTTCATTTTATATAATAAATGAGGCAACAAAAATTGTAAACAACATAGAGAAGAATATAAAGAGATGAAGACAGTTAGTTGAAAAGTTTAAAACTTTTGGAAAATTTCGCAAAGATGAATATGTAAAAATAAAAAACACGATCAACCATTGATAACTGCAATAGAAGATTTGGGGCAAAAAATTGGGCATGTAACAAATGAGAATAAATACTTAATAAAAGAACTTGTTCCAGTTGCTGTTAAGAATTTAGACTACCCACAGATACCTACAGAAACATCTTTTGAAAGAAAAATTGTGTGGTAAAACAGACACCAATGAACACTATGGCGATAAACTCTATGGCAATGAACGCTATAATGATGGCGTTGAATGCATTGACGAAGACGATGAACACTATGGCGATGAAAGCTATAATGATGGCATTAAACGCATTGACGATGACGATGAAAGCTATGACGAAGCAATGGGGTGTTTGAAAACTGATATCCGACAGTTAACCAACTACAAAACAACATTTATTAATAAGAAAATGGCCGATTTCTTAATTGACTGCAAAGATGATGTTTTTGGACTAAAGGCTGATAAAGGTAGATTGTATATTGGTGATAGCGAAGTAACATTCATAAATGACAAATTTACTGTAAAAGGCCGAACGTATACTGCAACCGATGGTTTGATGAACTTACTAACTAGTAAGAAAGTAACAGAAAATGACTACACTGCAACCGACTATGAACACTATAGTCATATCTTAGCAGATACAAACACATTTTTTCTAAACAATGATCCAAACTTGGGAATGCCAAAATCGAGTAAAGGGAATAAATGGAAAATTATTGTTAAATCTATTTACAATTCGATTAAAAAGAAACTTCCCTCGCCTTGGAAAGGTATAAAAAAAGAGACAGACTACACCAAAGAAAACATATGGATGGATGATGTTAGGATGCTTATTGATCGACGTCTCGTTATTTATGGCGAAGAGAATGCTGGAAATTATAACTTTTACAATGAAAAAGTTGGAATAATGAATATGCTCAACAGCAAGTTTAGTAACTTTGTTGTGAATAATCCAAAAGGTATACCATATCTGATACGAATGTTAAACATAATTCCACATACGTTTTGGGAGTCGGAGCATCATGGAAAAGGGTTACTCAATGACATAATAAATTTTCTACCTTTTGAGTTGCATGCACCCGGTTATCAGTACTTAGGTCCCAGTACCAGACTATAAGAGAGAATTGAGTGTGGTGATAAACCCATTAATCCACTAAATGCGGCTGAAATGGAACATGATATAGCTTATCATCATCATAAAGATCTAGCTGAAAGATATGTAGCTGACAAAGAACTACAAAAGAAAGCGTTCAAAAGATTGTTAAGTTCAGATACTGGTCTCAATGAGAGATTGTGGGCTGGTGTTACTGGATCTGTGATTCATATTAAATGTAAGCTTGGCTGGGGAATTAAAATGAAATGATAAAATATTTGTTATAATAAATTAAAGTAAAAAACATTGTATTTCAAGTTCCTAACGAGGAGTTGAAGGGTTTGAATATTGATTCTTTCCTAACGAAAGACCAGCTGGGTCGTAAAAACAAGATACTAAAGGAGGACAAAGGGATGGCTACCCCAATTTCAGTTCCACAGCTTATGAAAATGTCCAAAGAAATGAAAACTGGAAATGGTTTGACAGTTCACAAGGGTGGATTTTTACCCTTAATTTTCGCAGCAATGGGAGCTCTAGGAGCATTAGCTGGTGGTTCATCATCTAATGCTACCTCACATCAGTAATTAATGCCAACAAGAAAACCAAGAATTGGAAGAACAACGCAGACATAATTTAGCTATGGAGGAATACGGCAAAGGATTGAAGAAAGTTAAGTGGGGTAAGAATGTTAAAAAAAAGTAACTCCACTCAGTAACTTTGATATTGATCAAATGGTTAAAAAATTAAACATTAAAAATTTTCGCAGTTTATTTATGATTGATGAGCTACTCAACATGTCACTCGATAATGAATGTGGGATTGTTAATCTAGAAGTTTCGACAAACTCTGGTACACACTGGGTATGCTATTGGAAAAAAGGAAACAATAAATATTATTTTGATTCATTTGGCGGAAATCCACCGCGACAATTAATAGCATATCTCAGAAGTAATATTTTTTATAACAATGATAGAATGCAAAGTTTTAACCAAGTAACTTGTGGTCATTTGTGTGTAATTGTGCTAAATCTCTTTTCACATAATTTTAAATTCCAAAAATTATTTCACTATTCATAAACAATGGATATATGTGGAAATGCATTAATGAGCTCTTGGATTGAAGATCAAACTAAAGAACGCACGAACAATGATGAGAAGATCAGTCCTAATGATTTTGTTTCCAACACCCAGTTCAATGTCTTTATAGCCACACTGACAAAAAATAAAAGATCATTGGATAAAGCCTATCTTACTTACTTGGAAGTAGATAATAATACAGATCTTGAACAAAAAAGACTAAGACATGATGTAGAGTACTATCAGAAAAACAGAATTAACATTATTTATTTAGTTCGGAAATACCATTCGAAAGAAAAAGTATTTTACTTTGATAATCATATAGAATATTTTTTGTGAGAGATAGAACAATAGTTGAAATAATAATATTAATACCAGAAAAATGTAAAAGTGTTATCAGCTATTGTCATCAACGGAAAAAAATTGACATGAATAAAACTTTTGAAGTATACCCTGATGATATGATATATTTTAAAATACCAAAATCCCTCAATGTACCCGATGGTAGAATTGTGTTTATTGAAATAGGTATGGTATATGAATTCATTAAAAAATAACAGATTATGTTAGTTTTTAATAGAAAAAACACTTCCATTAAAAACATATTTACAATCTAATAATTTAAAAAGTCTTTAATTTTATTACGGTACTTGTCATTATTTAACTTATGAGTCATATCTATTTTAACAAAACCATATTCATTATTCCAACATTTTGAAAACGTCTCCCTAAATTTCTCAAATGACATATCACCACCAACAAAATCATTATGAATATGTTTAAGATTTGTATCATCTTGTCTGAATATGCAAAGAAAATTAGCATTGTCTCTTGTAAGCTGCTTAGGTACTTTTGAGAATGTCTGAGCTAAATAGAAGCAATCAATTTGTTTATGTCTACTGCGGGTAAAGTAATCCCTTACCATATTTTGATTTTCAAGTATGATATCATCGAAAACAACTACATACTCTTTATGACATTCATTTACGTCAACCATTTCTTCATTTGATGGATAGAAGCATGCTATTGCTTCATTAAATAATTTTGATGTTTCATCTATATCTTCTCTAAATTGATATATTTTGGTTGGTCCAGACTTTTTGAACATACATAGAGAGTACCAAAGTCCAACCATCCCTGAGCTTATATAAAATTATCTATCATAAGTGTAGTTTTCCCACAGTTACTAGGACTCGCAATCAAACACCTAATATTATTAGGTAATAATTCTCAGTGACATTTTGTCGATACAGTCTTGTCTGGTATTCTTATTTTAATATCCCAGTCTACATATTTCTTGCTCATTTATTAATAGATTTTTTCATAATATAATAAATGAGTAAAGTATTCAAACTAAAATATAACAAATCAATGTTGAAGAAGAGACTACACTACCCTTTAGAGATAGAGGGGCACTCATTGACTTTAGTTCAGTTCTATACTACTTATCTAACGCATAACATTATATCTGGGAGAAATAAGCTATATTTTGTGGGTCATAATGATACGGAATCAGCAATTGATATTCCAGATGGTCAATATAGCTTAAAAGATCTTGAAAAAACTATAAAAGCAATTTTTTTCAGTTAGTGTAGATTCAATGGGTGGGAAAGTAAATGATATATCTTTCAAGCTGGATAAAATAACAAACAGAGTGAAAGTAAAATGTACACTTAAATTACAGTTTGGAAAATGGGGTTCAATAGGAAAACTTTTGGGTTTCGTAGAAAATAAAACTCTGAAAGCAAATGTGGATCATTATCTCGATACAATTCCAAAATTTGCTGCATTTGAAACAATAAATATACACTATAACATAGTAAATGGTATGATATTAAAACATGATGAAAATAACCATAGAGAAACTAGCATAATTGCCACTTTTAAACCAAGAAGAACATTTGGATTTGGCGACACAATCTATTACGAACCAGCTTAGCCATTATTTTTTCCAGTGCAAACAAATCAAGTTAATGAAATAATAGGTGAAATTAAGGATGAAAAAGTTGAGTTAATAAACTTTTATTTATCTGAAAGAATTGTGGTATTCGAGATGAAGCCGTAGATATTTTTTGGGTTGGAAGTATTCATATTCTATACATTAAAGTTTCGTTTTGTAATAAAGGTGAATAATATTTCTATAGAAAGTGTAATGAAAGAACTCAATTTTTCGGCTACTTTAACGTATCGAATTTGGATATATTTGTCACAATTTTTGATTAGAGTATGTTGTAGCACATTGCCGATTTCAGAGCGATAATTGTGTTATAATGATTGGATAACCATTAAAATTTTATAGAGATATGAGCACAAATAAAAATCAACTGATGTCTAATACGGCGATCGTTTACTCTTTAATAAAACGATTTAGAATGCCTGTGTTTAACACCCCATTCCACCATTCCATCATATGCAAAATTTATCCCACCACGATAAACACCATCTAAAACTTTTTCGCTGAAAATCTGAAGATATCTGTCTGGTAAGGTTACTTTAAAATTTCCAGAAGAAATTACCACTTTGTATCTGTACCATGTATCATTTATTTCAGCATGGTCTATGGATAGGTTTGTCCAATTGTAAGTTCGGAAAGTTTCTTAAATTGTTGGGTTCCGTTCAATATATTTAGCGACTGGTCCATCTTTATTATGGACAATATTTTATTTTTTTAACGTATTCAAATTTCTTGAACCTTTCTTTGCAACTTTTTGTAGTCACTATTTGCAGTTGCACTCTAACATAACTTTTTGCGGTTGCACTCTAATGCAACTTTTTGCAGATGCACTTAAACGCAACTTTTTGTAGCCACTTTTTGCAGATGCACTCAAACGTATCTTTTTGCAATCACCTTTTGGCAACTGCACTCTAACGCAACTTTTGTAGTCCCTTTTTTGCGGTTGTGCTCGAATCGGCGGCTGATGTTTTGTAATGGCTAGAGCATTTAATTTGCCGTTGGTTTTCTGATAACTGGAGGCTGCTCCCAAATACAACTTTTTGCAATCATTTTTTGTGGCTGCACTCTAATGCAACTTTTGCAATCACTTTTTTTGCGGCTGCGCGCGAATCGGCCGCTGATGTCTTGGACCAGGAAAAACAATTGTAATTTTTTCTGATGGTTTTCTGATGGTTTGGGGATTCAATTTGCTGTTGGTTTTCTGATGGTTGGGGGCTGCGCTCGAACCGGCATTTCTATACTACTGGCAACCTTCCAGAGAACATGATTTTTAATTGTTATCTATAAAGCTTGACATTTTGAGAAACTTTAAAAAAACGTATCGCTCGTGATTGGTTAGTCTTACATTGGGGGAGTTGAGCACACACTTTATCGATTTTTCACGAGTAAAATATGAATATTCGCATAACAAAAATACATATTTAGTGAGAATATTTAGATATAAGTAGTATATACTTTTCAATTCAAGAACTATGAAGGGTAAATAGATATTTCTTTTAATCGCGTATCAAGTAACTTAACCAAAGTATTGGCATAATGAACAACCAGCTGCAAGTAGTATGGATGTAACGAGATGAATCCAAATACACATCGACCAATGAAAAACAAATAAAAAAAACAAGAAATGAATACAACTATATATTTCAGAACATATTCATTGCTTAATTGCAAGTCAAACTTACTTTTTACTACTAGTATATACATATTGAATAACTAACATGATTATTTTCACTCTAAGAGTACATATTACTAACATATGTTTGATATTATGAATAACTTATATAAATGACAGCTTGCAACACACTACACACTGAACACCTAAACAATATGCCTTTCCATTAACTATTTCACTCTGTATTCAACTCCCATACAGCATTCATCATCTCTCTACACCAATCTATCATCACAGCTCATCGACAACATAGAAACACATATACTCACCCACACAGAACTCCATCAGTCAAACGTCATCTCTGGTAGGAGAACAAAGATCTCGCGGAAAAGATGCAAGTGAGTGATTTATCTAGGAAGGCTACACAATCACAAACTGCATAACACGCGCACACTCACGATTTTGGTAATTTTGGGGTAATATTGGGTTCAGTTTGGTTATTTAGGGTTAATTAGGGTTAATTTAGTTCAATTCAGGTAGGTTTTTAGTGAAGCAGGTTAACCAATTTGTATATTTTTGTTCTTTGCATGTGTGTGTAATTCTGTATGTATGCATGTGTGTATGCATGTGTTGGAATAGATCTACGTATGTTTTATGGAATTGCAATAGCTTGTTAGATATGTTCTTTGAGGAATAAGGACTGATTTTTGAGGTATAAGGAACGATTTTTTAGGAATAAGAAACTAACTTATGAGGCATAAGGAATGATATTTGGGATTGAGGATAGAGGACTGATATGTAGAGTAGTAATTTCAGACATGCTTGTGTTGAATGTGTCAGTTCTAAAGTGTATGGATTTTCGAAAAGGATTTTTATAACAGTAAGCTTTAATTACACACACACACACACACAAACACACACACACACCCATACATATACAGAATGAAGTAAAAACCTAAATATTCATATCTTGATACCACCATGGTCTACCTAAACACACCTACCATTTACACTTTTCTTAAACATAGTAATATACAAGGAAGAAAATGTCAAATTTAAAAACCATTCTAGGATAATCAAACAGAACAATAAATGCTATAATTCATTACTTTATAAAAATATTTATGCAAAACTCTTTAAAAAAAACTATATCCATATACAGTTCACATACAATAAATAAACAATGTTTATATCTTAGTCGGATACTCTGCAAAGACAAATACCTTTATTGGGAAGAATATAGGTTCGAACATTCTGCCAACCCTTACCTATACACACACATATCATATTCAATTTAGTGGAGAACATTTAATATAATAAACAGTTATGTTAGACTCATCTCATCTTATACACAATATCCACTTATAAATTCAACTTTAATATTCACATTACATTGTAATTGTTTCATACATTCATTTATTTTTCAAACATACATTTATAATAATTTCTTTTATTTCACTTACCCCATTTGACAAAGCTTCATTTACAGAAACAGATAGCTTACCTTATCACCAATGCACACATAACAACCTTTAACAATCTTTACCATTCATTCTGAGGCACGATATATTCTTTATTGTAAAAGGGAAATATCACATTTCTTCAAATAGTGACAAAATATTCTCTAATCGTTGATATTTCTCTTGTATTGTATTATAAAATACATATACGTTTTCAAATTTAAGTCCATTTGGATGTTCCAAATGCAAAATAATAACACACGTTCTTCTACATGAAGAAGGACCGCATATCATACAATGTTAATTTGTTCAATTACGTTTTATTTCGTATTTACAGTTACCGGCAGATATATATTTTGTTTTACAACCTTCGTTTCTATACAAATAAACAGTATAACATATTGTAATATAGTATAACATACTAACATAATGTATTGTAATGTAATATAACATAATATAATGTATTAACATAACGTTAGTAACGTATCATAAAATAGTAACATAACTTTAGTAATATATCGTAACATAATGTTAGTAATGCATCATAATCTACCAACATAACATATTGTAACACACTAACACAATGCACTGTAATGTATTACAACATACTAATGTAATGTATTGTAACATACTAACGTAACATATCGTAATGTATTTTAACATACTAACGTAACGTTACATAATGTAACATACTAACATAAGATAATGTATTGTAATGTAACATAAAATACTAACATAACTATAAATAAGAGGCTATTTATAGGCTTGCATTCAGTTGAAAATCCCCCATCCACAAGCCATTCTAGAAGTGAAAAGAACCCCTACCCCTGTATGCGGCGCCATCGTGGAGCTGATTGTGGAGCTAACTGAGGAGCAGATTGTGAAGCAAGGTGAATTAGAATGCCTTGCTCCTTCCCAGGTTAACGTTATGTGACTATGTCCATCCCCTCATCCATATGTAATTCTAAAAGTGAATTAGAATCCCTACCCCTGCATGTAGAGCAATTGTGAATCTGACTGTGGAAGATTGTGGAGCAAGGTGAATTAGAGCACCCCGCTCCTTCCCAGGTTAAACTTACAGGACTATGTCTGTCCCCCATCCACATGTCATTCTATAAGTGAATTAGAATCCCTACCCCTGCATGTGGAGCCATCGTGGAGCTGATTGTGGAGCGATTGTGCAGCAATGTGAAATAGAACGCTCCGCTCCTTCCCAATTTAATCTTATGGGACTACATCCATCCCCCATCAACATGTCATTCTAGGAGTGAATTAGAATGCCCTGCTCCTTTCACTTTAATTTTATGGGACTACGATTGAGTTAAGGAGCGATTGTGGAGCAGATTGCGGAGCGTACGGAGCTAAACGTAGTGCTAATTGCGGTGCTAGGTGTGGACCAATCACAGCACAGGATTAGCTCCTCAATTGCGGAGCTAAGTGAGGAGCCATTGAGGAGCAGATAGAGAAGCAAGGTCAGTGGCAGGTGAAGTTCAAATCCCCCCTCCCCCCGGTTAATCTTATGGGACTACCGTGGAGCAAGTGAAGTAGAACACCCCGTAGGTGAAGGGGTGGAGCTGGAAATGTTAACTGTGGAGCTAACTGTGGAGCTGTCTGCAGAGCTGTCTGCGGAGCTAAGTACAGAGCTAACTGAAGAGCAGATTGTGGAGCTAAGTGAAGCGAAAATCCCCCCAGGTTAATCTTATGGAACTACGATTGAAATGTCTTAGGACCTACATGGTCTTACCACCGTGATGGATATCGGATACGGTGCCTATGTTATGAATATAATCCTTATAGCATCAACGGTTAGGAAATTATGAGTACATTTATAAAAAGGTCTTAACTCAAAAATGACTTTGTCAGAAAGAGCATAGGTTGCTCTTTCTGCGTTGTTGTAACGTAGGCGATGCGTTGTATTTAATTTAAACCCATCACTTTCTTAAAAATTATAACCCCAACACCAAAAATGATCGAACCTAGCCTCAATTTTTAGACGATTGTCGGTAAGGGCGATGCAGCAAGTGTCCTAGCAAAATTTCCTATACCAAACTCGCCTCCGACTCTCTCTCCCCATGTTAAACCTTATGGCACTACACATGCCGATGTCGATAAGGACGAAGGTGAAGTACGGCCCCCACACCTCTACTACTGCCCCAACAATATATTTTGTTTGTGTAAACAAAACTTAAAAGTGACCCGCTTAAATTATCAAAACCTCTGTGCTGGGACAAAAGAAGTTAGACTGTGAACAAAATATTAGGTTGAATCAACTGTATATATTTGTTTGGTCACTAATTTGATTGTGTTTGTTGGAAAATACAGTTTGTGAGTTGTTTGTAGACTAGTAACAGTGTTTGTTAGTGCATAATATTGGTGCATAATAATGGTATAAACATCCTAACAAAACAAGTTGAAAAGGACAATAAAAATGGAAGCTGTAAAACTTGAAATCTTTAATTACGCACGTTACCCGATAATTTAAATGTATTTTATTTAAAACATTCCGTTTTATTCAGTAGTCATTCTAGTTAAGATTGCTAATGTGGCGCAGCTGCTCTAATTTCAATTCACGGTAGGGCTTCTATATTTTTATATCAAACGAAACTGATTTTCGTAGACCCAAACAGATGTTTAGTTGCGCCAACTAAATCTTTGTTTGCGATTAGACTGCACGCCTCTCAACAAGGCGAACTGGGTTCAATCCCCGGCCGGACAATTCCCGGATTTTTGCAAGTGGGAATCGTGCCGGACGATGCCTCTGATCGGCGAGTTTTCTCGGGGATCTCCCGTTTATCTCGCCCTTTCATTCTGGCGCACCTCTATTCTCACCTTATTTTACCCTCATCGGCTCTGAAGACGTCGTTGTTAAGAGCCGCCTAAATATCTTAACTCGGACTTCAGATTGAATCATAGTCCTCTCCCGTACTTTTTCGCACAAATTTTACGCAAACCGATTCTTTTAACCGATTGCATACATCACTGTATTATACGTCTTTCAGAAAAGCAACAGAGACTGTAAAGTAAATTAAACACGCAATACTATGTAAACATAAATTTGTCAAAATTAACTGTATTTCATACATTCGATCTTTGCATTTCTCAGATGTTTGCAGATAATGGATAGTACCCAACGTTCTCACTGGATATAACGTATGTCCTTAATTTCACCGATGATCGAAAATATATCCGTAATGTGCTATAAATATTACCTTGTTGCAAAGCAATCAAATGTCTTCTCAGTCTATTAACAAGTTCATTGGAGTCTTAGGGGAATATGTACTCGCTATTCCTGTCATCTTCTGCCTTCTTCGTGCCGCTTTTTCCAGCAAAGTCGATGAGAAGATGTGTAAGGGCATCAAGAAAATCGCCATTGTCTTCATTATCGTCTCCATCGCCCTTTTCTACTTCAACAGAGAAATCGCCTTCTTTACAGCCAGCACTGTCTCTGCTATCGCCTTCGCCACCCTGTTCTTTTTCAGCACAGTCGTTGCCTGCTTTTTCGCCAGGTCAAACATCAACGAGTATCCTTTGCTTTGTAGTAGTCTTGTTGCCAAAATAAGTCGTTTCAACTACTGGCGCTACATTATTATTTTTCAGCTAGTCCAGTTCATGTACCAATCTAACTAATGTAGCCTATATTACGCACGAACCGACTGCATGGCTTTGGTGAGTGATAGTCGTTTGTATAGTATGTATGTAGTCCCCTCGTATTTTAGCAGGATGAGGTAGCGACGTCAAAGTATTGTTATGAAGTTAACATTTAGTCAACTCCATACATGATAGGGTTAGGGGCGTTGCTGAATGACAAGATGATATGGTCGAGCTCTACTCAGGGGGTTTATTTTGATATGACGCACATATAATAACATGGTATGGTAATGTTAAACACTCGGGAGAGCTTATGTGAACTGATATTAATTAAAACTACATTATCATTAGTGACGCCTCTACAATGTCAAATTAATTTGTATATCCCCGCCTTAAACATGGTTCCAGAGGCTGTTCTAGTAGATCGGTTGGCGGCGATCGGACACACCCATTCTGCGTTCTTCCCTTGAAGTTAGTCGGACGTGAAAAGACGATGCACCCCGCCTTGTATTGGCCAATATCGGCGCGTTGTTTAGACATACATGTCCCCGATTGCTTGCCGGAGGAGGGAATTACTGCTGTTCGCCCTTTTCGCAATGCATTGTTGTAATTCCTGGCGTCCTGGTTTAATATGAAGGTGTAAGGCTATGTTCAAGCGGAGATGTTAAGCTAAGGATATCCCACACCACCATAACATTTTCCCCAGGTGCCCTTACATTGCCCTGGAATCTGGGTGAATTTTGTAGTGTAGTGGTAGTTGTTGGGTTCTTGTTGTGACAGTAGGAAAAAGGATTAGGTTGAGGACCTCTTCGCAACGGTAGGGATGTTTTGTGACAGGCTACAGCACTGACAGACGGAAAATTGAGGTAGAAGCAAGTGCCTCACAGTTCTCGAGCAAGGTGTGCCGTAGTTCCGGAGAAGTGTTGCTGTTTGTTTATGCTGCAGCCGCATTCCAGTTTCGCCTAGACTCGCCTGTTATGTCGTAAACGTAACAATATGCTGTTTCTCGGTAGCAGAAAGGATACTATACTTGCATATCTTAGCACGTCGATTCAAGTCATCGAACCGAGCGATCGCCTTAGAACAGTTATCGCAGCTAAAAATCGCGCGAGATGGGTTCTTCAAACGTTCACACTTCTAATGTCGCCGCGCACTGTAGTCGAACGCGTAATCTATGTCGGAGTAATGGCATCGTAGGCCATTCGACGATGAAGGCGTTAGTTTCGACTCCATGTACATCACGACCAGTCGTAAGCCTTCGTACGCCCGAATTATCTTCTGTACCAGGTGAGTGATCACTTCAAAATCGATGTTCACACCACGGCGTCAGGAAGGCAACTGGAGCTACTTATGACTCTCATTGTTCTATATAATCGCGATCCATTTTGCCTGTTCATTTAATATTTACTACACAAAAACCAGATTGGAGACGAAATAGTCCAATACGCCTATTCAAATTAATGCTAACATTACCAAATTTTCATTGCCACAGAAGGTAAAAAAAATTTCCGAAAAAAAAAAAAAAAATTATCAGAGATCAGTAATTTTATACACTGATGAAAAATATGTCTTAACATATAAACACTTATAATTCACTGGTAATATTATTATATGTATGAGAATCAGTAATTGCATGAAAATTCATTCAGCAAAAGGCAAAATTTTAATTCTAAGTTTGATTTAAAAAAAATTAAACTAACAGCGAATACGGCATATTGAAATGCGCCTGAAGAAAATTATTACAATTGAAATAGTGATAAATGAAGCCAAATCAGTGAAAGTAAGTAGAAATGGCTTCACTTCATCTAACTGGCAGTTTACTGACCGTTATGAGGGCAGAATTTCACGGATTCAAAGGTTTGCTGTAGTCTTTACTTGAGGGGAGGTTTCGAGTGTTGTAAAATGGTGGTTATTTATCAACAGCGTAACCTCAAAAACTGCAACCTTTGTAACTAAATTGGGCATAGAAGCTCAGTCACATATAACTTATAGTATGTGACAAATTTTTCACGCAGAATACGCATATAATTACAAAGCATAATATTTTTAAGTGTTCAACTTGCTTGATAAGCACTGACAATGGGTACATTTAAGGAGACATAGTGTATTCAAAATACTGACTTCCCCTTCTCATCACGTGAAATTAAAAGCACGTCCTACATCGTATCTCTAGAATATTACTATGAATAAATGAAACCCTAGGACACTGGTTTTAGTAATACAATATATTCGCCAGTCTGTAACAACTGACTTACACTGAACAGTCTTTCACTAATCTATGTTTTAGTAATACAATATATTCGCCAGTCTGTAACAGCTGACTTACACTGAACAGTCTTTCACTAATCTATGTTTTAGTAATACAATATATTCGCCAGTCTGTAACAGCTGACTTACACTGAACAGTCTTTCACTAATCTATGTTTTAGTAATACAATATATTCGCCAGTCTGTAACAACTGACTTACACTGAACAGTCTTTCACTAATCTATGTTTTAGTAATACAATATATTCGCCAGTCTGTAACAACTGACTTACACTGAACAGTCTTTCACTAATCTATGTTTTAGTAATACAATATATTCGCCAGTCTGTAACAACTGACTTACACTGAACAGTCTTTCACTAATCTATGTTTTAGTAATACAATATATTCGCCAGTCTGTAACAACTGACTTACACTGAACAGTCTTTCACTAATCTATGTTTTAGTAATACAATATATTCGCCAGTCTGTAACAACTGACTTACACTGAACAGTCTTTCACTAATCTATGTTTTAGTAATACAATATATTCGCCAGTCTGTAACAGCTGACTTACACTGAACAGTCTTTCACTAATCTATGTTTTAGTAATACAATATATTCGCCAGTCTGTAACAGCTGACTTACACTGAACAGTCTTTCACTAATCTATGTTTTAGTAATACAATATATTCGCCAGTCTGTAACAGCTGACTTACACTGAACAGTCTTTCACTAATCTATGTTTTAGTAATACAATATATTCGCCAGTCTGTAACAGCTGACTTACACTGAACAGTCTTTCACTAATCTATGTTTTAGTAATACAATATATTCGCCAGTCTGTAACAACTGACTTACACTGAACAGTCTTTCACTAATCTATGTTTTAGATATAGATGATACTGTGGAGTGGGAATAAAAAACTGAAGACTATAAACTGCAAACAAAGATTGGTCCAGGTCGGTGGTTGGAATACTTCCGCCTTCAAGTTCAAAATTGCACATCCTGCAGGAATTCCGAGATGTATACTCTGCGGAGTCTCCTGCATTCTGAAGAACAAGGCCAAAAACTCGAAACCACACACGAGGTGGATAAAAACACGTCGTCCGTTAGTCCGTTGTCTTTCAAGTAGTTTTTTTTTTCCCCCCCAGTATTTGTGAGGAAGATTGCCGCTGTCCGGAGCTGCTTGAAATATTTCATGGGGACCGAGGGCCCCCGACGAAGACGAGTCGGTGGAGCTGCAAAAAGCATCCTGATCCTATGAAATGTTATTAGAGCGTGAAGCGAAAACTTAAACCAATTTCTCAGCCATTTCCAAGGAATCTGAGAAACGAAATATCTGCCCGGCAATGCAAAAGTGAACCATGTGCCATACATAATCTTTTGTAGCTAGGAAACCACTTGCCCAAATGAAAGAGTAACCTGAATGTACTGAAGCTTGATAAAAGTTGTAACTTACGTCAAAATTATTTTTTTTAAATTTTCAAGGCATTTTTATTATAAGATTTTAAAACTTGCGTTTAATTTCCTGATTTTTTACATTCAGGAAATATTATGTTTTTTGTTGTTTACCTTCATAAATTATGAAAATGTATTTTAGTTGCAAATTTTTAAAGTTCCTTTATTAAGTTGGAACGCTAATTAAGGGACATCTTAAATTTGGTTTGAATTAGGGGTTAGCACGTTGTTTACCACACAAATATTTTAATTATTGACTCAGTTTCTTGTGGTCAAAATACGAAACAAAAATTTAAACCAAATGAATAAGCGAATCTAATTAGAATCATACGACACGATATAATACCTGTAAAAGAAAATTTATCTTGAAAACTTTCCTTCTCAGTTAACACGTATTTAAAAGCACAAAATATTTGTTGGGCTAGTGTATTACAGTTTCGTTCCAAAACAAGACCTCCAGAGGATTAAGGGTATGGGAATAAACAAATTTCGTGAATCCATTTCGGGACAAGATAGATTTAAAAATATGCACTCTTGAGTTCCTCTTTCCATTAGATAATATCTTATAAGACATGCCCTGTATTTCTCTAAGACATTAATAATAAATGTGCAAGAAAACAAGAGGCGAATCCATTGATATTTGGGGCAAAACTGGCTATACGCAAGGGCAAGTTCTAGTGAAAAATATTTGAGACTTGTGTAAAGTGATGTAATAGTTAGATAGTTAGAGAGATTTCAGCGGCTCTTAAAAATGAGGTCTTGAGAGCCAATGAGGGTGAAATGAGGTGAGCATGGAGCAGCGCCGAAATGCAAGGGCGGAAGAAACGGGAGATCCCCGAGAAAATTCGCTGCCCAGCGGTATCATCCGGCACGATTCCAACTTGCGAAAATCCTGAGTGACCCGGCCGGGGATAGAACCCGGTTCGCCTTTGTGGAAGGCAAGCAGTCTAACCACTCAACCGTCTCAGCCCCCTAAAGTGCTGTAATGACACTGCGATATTACATCTGGCAAAATAATTTGGACCCACATTAGGGTCATGTATAGGCTGTTCACGTTAGAAGTGAGCACTTTTGAGGCCATGGTTACATTTTCCTTTCAGTCAGATTTCATCCTTTAAACATCTTTTTAAATAAATATTTCCACGTAAGTAATAAACACAGTGTGTATATTTTACTGCGCTCAGAAGTAAAATTCTTAGGCTAAAATAAAATATATTATATACTATTATTCCAAATGAGAGGGTTTTCAAAAGTGCTCACTTTACCGTGAATAGCCCAAATCATATCTTAATCTGTGAGCCGACCAAGGCAGGTAGGGGACACGTTCTCGGCGGAAATTTTCCCATGGAATATTCTTGTTTCATGTGTATTATTTACCGTACATTTACATTCTAGACTGAGTTTTACACACGTGACTTCCATTTCTCGTAGTGCTAACTTGTTGTTTTACTCCGTGAGGATGAGTTTCCTCGAGGTATTTGCAGTTCTACCGCAGTAAGATTCAGCTGGCACGCAGAAGATTTGTCAAGAAAGAAGCGAAGAGCCCAATTATTTTTTATCGCGTACGTGTGTACGTTGCATAAGCATAGTTTGTCCGTTCGACAAGCCTATTCATATTTGCCTTTGCGCCAGGTCACGTGTTTTTATCGCCGATTAAATGTAGTTCGAGGCGAAAGAGTGATATTTTGTTTTACGGGACTTGAAGAATCATGTGAGTTGAGAATAGCATATTTTCATGTTGTCATTTGCTTTAACTCAGAGTGATATATAGGCCTATTTATTTTGATAGTCTCATTGCTTACCGGGTATTAGACAAAACTGTTTAAGGGCGCCATTCGCGAAACACAAGTTATAATACGAGAAAATTTATTGTGCATTTCTTAAAATAGTGATACAAAACTTATAAAAATTCTCTTTTGTTTATATTACACCGAAGACTGTGGAAACAAAACATGCATTTACTTAAAACAGTTAAAATGTCATGTTTGTTAACATTACTAAGAAAATACGAGAGAAGGAGGGATTGCAAAAATTTAAGTTCCCTCATTGGAAAAACTCTTTTGCGTTGCAACAGTTCATCTTCATGACAATCAAAATAATATTTTACGCAAATTTTGTTTACTAGAGGGCCTTCCTGCCGATATAATTGTGCATTTTCAGATGTTCCGAGACATCTATATATTTCAAGTGAAGTGTGTAGAATATTTATAGTTCTTCACCTATCGTAAATTGTGTTTAACATTTCATGATTTCGGCTGGAATTTTGAAATGAACTGATATTAACAATTCAACTTTAATTATTTTTGGCTGCAGTTATTTTCTAGAAAATTTACCGAAAAATTTTGCAAGAGAGACGTAAATAACCGCTTGCAAAATTTTCTGACTTGTTAATTGCTTACTTTCTGTCGGGAATATATGAATATTTGAGCGGCTTATTACACTGATAATAATAAAAAGGCAATCGGAATTAACTTCAGATAATTTTCCATGAGAGTTAAGAGGGATTTTGGCGGCTCTAACAAACAAGATTTTGAGAGCCGAAATTTACTATGAAATGCATATTCCATACCAGAACCTTTCTACAACATGCCAAAAAATGCCAAATACGCGAATATGAGACAGCGGAAGTTGGATTTAATTTGAAAAGAACTGTTGTGTTTATTAAAATCACAGTTTATCTGGTTACCTATTTCGTATTAACATTTTGAGAAATGTGGGTTCGTGTGAAACATCAGTGGTCTCCATAGTAGACTTTTTTTTACTTACACCTAATTATAACATGCAATATAAACTATATATTCTGCGTAACTACGGAATTAAAATTGGTGAAACTTTCTCGCATTTTATATTAATGAAACAAGGAATTATGTCGTTACATTGGAAAATATACTCATTTTATTACTTAATCCATCTAACTCGTCATATCATTTTAAAAATGAAAGCGAGGTTTTTATTAATTTAGGTGAAGTTTACTAAAGACTGTTCACGATAAAGTGAGCACTTTTGAAATCAACATTGGAAAAATGTTAGCTAACAATTTGTGATGACTTAAGTTATTTCTTTTGCTTTCTGTTTTTCTAAAGCATCGAAGTGTAAAAATGAGCAGATTTGTAAAATATTTTCTTTCATAATAACTTCAAAGTTCCACTTGACCGACGCATGAATAAAGAGATGAGGCACATGACAATGTTAATTTCACATAAGGCGGAAGAATATGCAACTTCCATACAAGTAGATCTTAAGCAGGGTTTTCAAAAGTGCTCAATTTACCGTGAACAGCCTACACTTATAATTCCCCTAGATTTTGCCGAGTAATGAAAGAATTGTTATATATAGCTACTAAATTACTTTGTATATTTGTATGCCGACACGCGACACCTCGGTCTAATAGTGTTTATATTGCAACCGTGCAAAAATTTTTCAATTTTTTTTTTTAAGATGACATGCGTTTGCAAAATTTTTGGTTAGGACATTTGTAATTTTTTTCATGAACTGGTCTCTTTTGGCATATCTGATTCCAGTGCTTTATGGTAGTCGCGAAAAACTCAGAATATAATATAGTAAAGAAAAAATGGACAACATTAATAAAATAAAATACGAGTAATTTTTAACCCTATCAGTCATAATTAAATATGCCGTTTTAGGCGTTGCAACGAGGAAAATTCTTTGTTCAGCAATATACGCATTACGGGTGTAACTTTGTCATATATCGGAGCCATTTGTTCCTCACGTTACTCGCAGTAGTTGTTTATGAGACAAGGGAGTGTAGCGACAACAACGAATTATATCTCCCACGCGTAAGAATCTTACCTCATTGGATACTATTTTTTTTCTGTACTCAGTGCGTATTACTGAATTTACTTCCCGTTCCACGTCCCAGATATAGTTCACCTTATCGGAAAGAGTAATACATATGTGTGAATAAGTTATAATAAAAAAACAAATCTGTAGAAGGAGCAAACGACATATGGCAAGGAGATCAAGTCTGACTCATCAGAACACGTAACAGAACAAATAGAAAAAAAAAGGACGAAATATACAGCTATTGCCAGCAACCATGGACGAGGCAACCAAGACAGTACCTTGCTTCCTTTAATGGCGACAGCTCAGAAACTGTACTTGACCTGTTTCCGTCTTCAAGCACGCTAAGACTGCAGACAGAGGCATCACTTAAAAAAATTTTAGGGAAAATTCCCTTACGTGTAAGGGAAGGTAATTAAAGGCTGCTCACGGTTAAATGAGCACTTTTGAAATCAACCTTTGAAAAAAATTACTGCCCATACCTGCATTGTTTTTACGGGCGCACTGATTGTCACGCGCCCAGCAAAATTGGCAACGACGGTGAGAAACTAGTTACGTGTGTTGACGTTAAATTACTAGTGTTAAGTAAACATTTGTGAATATTGAAGTAATATATTTTACTTCTTGTTTATTTTGGTACACGTAGGCGTAAGAATAAAAAAAAACACTTGTAAAATGTTCGCTTTTATAAAAATTTTACAGTTGCCCTTGACCGACGAACGAATAAAAGGATGAGGCCCATGGCACCGTTAATTGTACATATGGTGCAAGAATACACAATGTGCGTAAAAGTAGATCTTAAGCAGGGCTTCATAAGTGTCCATTGAACAGCCTATACATCTACATGTAAAGTAAAATTACCTCTTAAGTGTAGAGTAAATTTACATAACAAGTAAGTACTATTACCTAATCGTACGGAAAAAGTACCTAACAAAAGTGGAGGGAAAATCCTATACAAGTAAGCCTAAGGGAAAAGTAACTATAATTAGGCGTATAATAAAATTATATTTAAAAATACCGTGGAGTAGTAGTATTGCTAATTTCTTATTGCCTGTATCCTCTGACAAACATTAACCGAACCATCAACACTAAAATCCTTGACACTTGGTGGTGGATGGGCGCGAACCACGGTCCCCCATCTCCATAGACCGATGTTCTATCGGTTCCCCCCACCCCCCTTTGACGTTGTTGTGACATTTGACGTTGGCAAGGCTCTAGTGAAACCGACTTGCTGACAAATTCCCATTGCGACAAGCGAACTGAAAAGCTGCCACGTCGGTGGCACCGGGGCGCGAACCCGCGACCGTCCAACTAAATGTCTTCCACCCTACCCCTGAGTTATGAAGGCTGGGTTTCCATTACACCACGATGACAGCTAAACATCATCACTGAAAAATAGTGTGTTAGAGTATTGTTTCTTCCGCCCGTCCCCCCGCTAAGCTGTTGAGACAATGCTGGTGAGATGCACGCGTCGTAAGGTAATTTTCCCATCCTTTTATGCGATTTTCCACTTCTATGTACGTGAATTTTACTCTAAAGTGCGGCAATTATAACTTACATATAAATAACCATGTTGGAATGCTTGTATGACAAAACAATAACAAGTAATTTTAAGGTAAAAAATATATAAAAAGCAGTTATCAAATAGTTACAAATGGACGAGGAGATCGACCCGTCATAAGGTAATTTTCCCATCCATGTATGGGATTTTCCACTACCATGTACGTGAATTTTACTCCAGAGTGTAATAATTTTACCTTACCCGTAAGGAAAACTATGTTTTCCCCACAAGTTTGCGAATATTACCTTACACTTGTCGGATAATTTCCCCATTATTTTTTACAGTGCAAAGCTGCAAATTAATAGGAAACACTTAAATAAAGATATATATGTATATATGTATACTATATATATGTATACTATATATATATGTATACTAATATATATATATATATATATATAGTATACATATATATATATATATATATATATATATATATATATATATATATATATATATATATATATATATATATATATATATGCGTGTGTGTGTGGGGGGGAGGGGATGCCATCCTTCTTCTGCAGTAGCCAATGACAGCCGAGCACTCTCGAGACTGGCCATGCATTCAAAATTCTATTCTATTTTATTCGGCATATGCCAACAAAAAAAATCCGTTATTACGTGCGTCAGTACAAACGATTTTACTAGTAAGGATACAATTATTTTCGGCATTGAGCAACAGATCATTTTGCCGTGTACTGAGGGAGGTGGTGCAATGATATAGACTGTTCACGGATTCTCCACACTTTTTGAATCAAACCCTTAAAAAAAAAAAAAAGATCACCCCATGAATGAGGTTTCTTGAATATGTCATGTTTCACAATTATTTTATACTCGTGTCAACATTAAGGTACCTTATTTTTCGTTAAATTCATTTTTTCCAGATATTCTGTTCATAAATTATAACGGTTCATTTATAATTAATACGAATAAAAACAGAGAGGAAATATGTGTGCTGGTAACACTCACTAAGAAGAAGTTGGTATGCAAAATGTTATTACACTGAGTGCGCACAATTGCAGTGCGTTATTTAGTGAGTGAGTGAATGAGTGAGTGAAGAGATTTGGCGGGCTCTTAACATCGAGGACTTGAGCGCCGTAGGTTGTAATTTTTCTATACTTGATTAAGCTTTCTTTACGTGAGACGGAGGCATATCCTGGAAGTAGAATATAAGCAGGGCTTCAGAAAAGCCGGAAGTAACAGTGAATTGAATATAGTATATTCACGGTTTCTTCGGCCTTTTTGAATCAAACCTTTGAAAAATCTCCCCATGTATCACGTGTTTAGTTATTTCCAACATATGCGATATATCACAAGCGTTTTATACTTGTGTTCATAAAAAGTTCTTTTTTACCTGTTAAATTGATATGTTATTCATATTTTGTCTATACATTATAATGCTTCATTTATAAATAATTTGAATCAATAACAGGGAGAAAATAAGTATGTTGGTAGTGCCTAGTGAGAAGTAGTTCTTATACAAAATACTGTTACAACAGAGTGCGCACGAGTGTGGTGCGTCGTCCTCTGGTGTAATTTTCCAGGCTTAGTTAAGCTTAGTTTGCACGAGGCGGAGAGGAATATCGTAGAAGTAGAATTTGTGCAGGACTTCAGAAGATACAGCGGTAACCATGAATGGTCTATACAACACGCTGGACTCGCATTTGGCAGGACCCGAGCACTCTACCCGGTTCCGCTATCCTGATTCCGGGTTCCCATTGTTTTCCAAAAATTACTCTAGGCTGGGATGGCCACTGCTATGTCCTTCCCCAATCGTGTATATCTGAGCAACTATATTCGTCTCTAAAACTCTTTTCACACTGTCAAATTTTTCCGTCAAACTGCTTCCAATAAGTTTGGTCAATTAAGTTGGACAGTTATGACGTCATCGAAACGTCACAAACGCCACCATTTTTGTCTGAGGAAATTGGAATGCTTCAGTTTCCATCAAACATTCGAAAATTGGACCGGTTTTAAAATTTATTTGATGTTTGGCGGTCTCAGCCAATCAGAATCGTGTACGAGAAAAATGAACTTCAAGAAACTTAAAATAACGAACAATTGCTGGAAAAGAAGTGAGTTATGAAGATAATAAATTTATGTAGAAGCCGTGTGGACATGAATGCTATTTTTAGTTAATACTGCACACAATATTACGAACTCAGAGGCATTTATTTCACTGTGCAGGAAACATATCTTATAAATAAGATGTTTAATTTAGTAAAGAAACGAAAATAAATTACAATATTACTTAAATTTCTTCCTGTAATGGACCGCATGGAAAAACAAAACCAATATTTCAGTATGACAATTATTTTTAAATAATATTACAAAATTATATTCTCCGAATAAAAAAATTTGACAGCGTGACACATTTTCAAACACATTCAATAACATTTGATAAAAATTCGTTGGAAGCAAAAATTTGATGGCGGTATTTTGTCATCAGATTTATTGTCAAATATAGTTGGAGGTAAAAATTTGATGGCCGTATTTTGTCATCAGATTTTATTGTCAAATATAGTTGGAGGTAAAAATTTGATAGTGTGACAGGGGCTTAACGACCTCGCTTGTAGATAAAGATGCGAAGACCCGACCTGCTCAGTTAAAATTTTACCGCCCGGTTTCTCGAGGCACGACGACCCTCAGTCAAGTCTCGGGTATTGAGACGCGACAGTGACGTTGAAGTCACGCCGACGGGGACATGACGTTTCGCCCGTCCTGTCCCCGTCGGCGAACGAAGGTATAACTGCTCTCAGTAAAACGAACGGACCCCCCCCCCCCCCCCCCCCCGCCTTGCCCGGCTGGGGCTACGGAAAAACTGACGGGCCGCATGCAAATGTCGTGTGCTGGCTGTTCCTCAGGCCTATAAACGTCGTACCCCGACACCCCCCCCCCCCCCCTTCTAAGACACATCAAACCGCATGCACCCAACAACCTTTCTTCGTATTCTTCTTGGCTCCCAACTCATTTAAACTTTCTTTTTTTATTATTATTTGCGTTTCTCCTCGGTACTTTCGACGCTGCCATAACCCACTCGCTTCCTTGCTGAAGGCTGTTCACGGTAAAATGGTCACTTTTGAAAGGCCTGCTTAAAATCTACTTACATGTACGTTGTGTATTATTACTCCTTGCGCAAAATTAACATTGCCATGGTCATCATCACTTTATTCATGTGCCTGTCAAGTTATCAGAAAAGTAAACATTTTATAAATGTGCTAATTTTTACACACCGACGCGATAAAAATAACAGAAAGAATAAGAAATTATTGAAATTAAAACAAATAATTAGCTGACCCTTTTTATTCGACGTTAATCTACGGAACTACTTTCTTTCCATCGTTTCCAACTTTGCCGGGCGCATGTTACTCAGGGCGCCCGGTAAAATATATGGAGTTGGGGTCAGTGACCTTTTTCTAAGGTTGATTTCAAAGTGCTCACTTTATCGTGAGCAGCCTTTAGAGTGATGCAAAGTGCCTCGCACGTACAGCTCAAAAATGTTCAATAAAAATAAAGGTAAATTATAAAAACACTTAAGAATGGCCGACCTCCCGTGGCGCAGTCGGTTGGTGCGCCACCGATTTGGGGTGGGGGCTCTGTGTTTGAATCCCGTGCAAGATATGGGCATTTATCTGATCTAGGTTATAAGCTAGTCTGTAAGCCGCCCCCTGCCAAGCTTTCAAGCATCAAACCGGGCTGCATTAGAAAGCCCTTTACAAGAAATAACCTTAAAATGCCCGTAATTTGTTTTGCATAAGTGCTTCAACAAACATAATTTTTGCTCTAAAGTGCACTCTAAGAAATTATTTGGAAATTTACCGTACCAGTGTATTTGCTTAGTGTGAAAATGGGAATGGTAATTTTTTCCCTGTACATTTGTGGTAGCGTTCCTACAGTTTCTCTGGAAACAGTCAAATGCACAGGGAAGTTCCCATCTTTGTATAGGAGTGACGTTAAACATTCCTGTATCTGCAACTTGATGTGTGGTATTATTTCCATACAGTGTATGGTTTAAAAACATCCATTACAGTTTAGGAAGTTTACCAGAAATTTTTTGGTAGTGTGTACTTATAAAATTAGTGGTGAATTTTACAGTGTACTCAGTGAGAAGTGGTCCTGTTGACCTGTTGCACAAGTAAGAGGCAATAATAAATTTTTGGAGTGCTAGCTGCAACAAATAGATTGCGCTACACTAATTATGATTATGCAGAATATTTTTGTCTGTCTACAGCATCAGCGACATTTTTACTTATTTTGCAACATGTCATTAAGTATTTTTGCAATAGTACGATAATTTAAGACCAGCCCGCTAATGCCTACTCCTGCATAAATATTAATTTTTTCTCTAGTGTTTTATGGCAGGAACAGCATATTCTACTGGTTTCTTTGTTTCCACTTACCACGTGTCCTTTCAGTACGAACTACGCCGAGAAAGGTCACTACGCTATACACTGTTAGTTATTTGTGCTAATAGAGTGGAAGGTTATTTATTTCCTGACAGAAGTTTCCTCACAGACCAGAATAATCAATGGGTAATTCTAAATTTAAAGAATAAAAAAATTTGGTGAATTTTTTTGCTCTCACATGATTCTTAAGTAAACTAGCAAAACAATAGAAATACACTGTTGGCCGTTAAAACTGCAACACCAAGAAGGACGTAAGCTATAGCAACCATAACTTAAGGACATATTGGCCTAATATGATTACTTTTGCAGTTCAGTATGACGCAGAGGATATGGGGAAACCAATACCTACTGTGTAGTCCCACCATGGGGGGCAATAACCGCTTCTACACGACGCGACTTTTAGAGGAAGACAATTTGTACGTCTGTCTGTGGTATGTCCGCCCATGCTGCTTCAATGAATGCCCTATACTTCATCCTTTGTGACTGCGTTTGTTAAGTGGCTGGCCAGGCGTCGTCCGACTATGGACCAACACGTTTTCGATGAGCGAGCGATCCGGTCATTTCGCAGGCCAAGGGAGAAGTGGGCATGGTAGTCATTCAAGAACCGTTGGGCGAGGTGTGCCACATGCGGTCGCGCATTACCCTGTTGGTACAGGAATTTCAGGCCGGCCGTACAGATAGGGGACAACAACAAGCTTTGACATCTCCGCGATGTAACGGTTGCTGGCGGAACTGGAATCCGATAGCACACCATACCATAACTTCATGTCCCGGGGCCAGTATGGTGGTGCATAGAGCAGGGCTTCGACAGGTGTGCATCGCGGTGCCCCGCCAGACACGGATGAGACCATCGTCGTGCTGCAAGCAGAAATGGACTCGTCGGAAGACGATGGCGTCCCACTCGTCCTTCCAGACCCCACATTACACGCACCATTGCAGCCGCAGGCGCCAGTTGTGAGCAGTAAGTGGCAGCTGTACTAATGGACGCCTGGACAAGATTCAGACGGCGAGACACCGTACGCCCGGACAGATTGATGTGCCACACGCGGCTGTACATGTTGACATCCTGCACGTCGATCAGCTCGTCGTCCTTTATCGACCGACTGATACCATACATGCTTCACTGTGGTTGTATTTGTTCCAATATGAGAACTAATTTCGAGGTAGTATAATCCAAAATCCCGAAAGGTCTCATTCCTCCCAGCGTGTAAGGCAGAAACCTGTTTGTGCCGTAGTAGAGGGAGCGATCCACTTTTGGCCCACTTCATTAGAATGCCATGTGGATGGCGTGGATCATCGATTATTCGATTAATCGATATATAGATTAAGCGAATAATCAATTATTTGCTTATTAATTGATTAATCAAATTAATTAGTGTAGTTGTTTAATACCAAATTTCTTTGATAAAAATGTTTTATTCTTTTTTATTACTTTATAGGAGTTAAAAGAATGGCGGAGGAGGATCGATGAGTCGTCTAGGACTTGCTAAGAGTCGACTGACCAGAGGAGGGGTTGTGATTGTTTATATAGTAGTTAATGTTGGTGCAAGAGTGGTATAAGTAAAATTTTTATTTGTGGATGGAGCGAGACCATGTGACACACTTCTAGTCCACCAGGCGAGTGAGGTGTGGATGGAGCAAGAGCACAGCACCCCCTTCTAGCCCACTAGGCGAGTGAGGTGTAAATGGAGCAAGAGCATGCGACCCACTTCTAGCCCACTAGGTGAGTGAGGTGTGAATGGAGCAAGAGCACACGACCCCCTTATAGCTCACTAGGCGAGTGAGGTGTGGATGGAGCGAGAAAACGCTGGTATGTTCTGGCCCCACTATGATTTATGTTCAAATAGCCAAATGAAATAAGTACAAATCATTAAAATATGACTTTAATCACATGATTACCACACACAACATTAAATCGAATTAATATATACATGAGATATTAAAAATTACCTTAATCATGTGTTTACCAAACACCTCACAAGAGACAACTCAATAAAATGACTTATCCCGAGTAAATCGCACACGACAGAATGGAACACAAAATTTATATTAATACTGTAACAAAACATGAAGAACGAATTTCCTTAAAGTATTTCAAATACCCGAATAAATGACACAAAACAAATTTAATTAAATTGAACAAATGCCCAGCTAATATAAAATTACAGCTCACCAGCACTCCAGAGCCCCCTGTAAATCAGACGAACTGATTTATTATATAATAAATTAATCATAACACCAAATCGTACACTCCACGTGTTCTATTAAAACTCACTATATAATTAAACCGTACCCACATGCTTCGTTACATCACACGTGAAAATGCAGTATGCAGGCATCTCTATTGCTCGCCTAATTCGAAAAGCTGTTGCGAAAAACCCATCGAACATAAATTAATAATAATAAAAACCTAATAACTACTCGAACATGCGAGACTTTAATAAAGAAATTAAGAAGTGTATTGGACGTGATCACTGCTCCAGGCATCCTGGCTATTCGCTTGCAACTAAACTCTTCCTTACACCATGCGAGTCAACCCTTCACAGTCACCCAACAGTGCCAAAGAAGCCACCCTAATCTCTCACACCATGACAGGTGGAGGGTGCCACGCCGACGGGAACCAAACTCACCTTTCGAGGCAAGCCTGCCATGCCGAATAACTTTCAAACGCCACAGCCCAAGGGAAATATAAAAGAAATTAAATGTTTACAATATTTCAAAAACATTCAATGTTAATATTAGAATTAAGACCAAAATCATTTTCTGGAATTGAAAAACTGGTCTCAACACTCCTTAACATATTTAATGAAGTATAACCTTTAAGTTGTTATTTAAAAAGCTATGTACTTAACTGATGTTCTTTTAAAATTATGTTAGAAATATTGTTAAAATATAGTTTCAAACACTATAAGCTATACATAATCCAAAAGAAAAAAATCTGTCTTCCTTACTAAAAACTATACGGAAACATGTATGTTTCAAACCAAGTTACACAATTCAAACTTGTATGTGTGAAACCTACATTCTAAAATTTCACTCCGAGAAGTATAGTAACGAATGTTACTTCCGCACAAGAAAAATACATCAAAATGGATTTCATTTGTAAAATATAGATATCTTTACTAAACTATGTAAATATCTTTGTTATGTAGTAAATATTTTAATTATTGTAAAGTGGTGATTAAAATACGTTTTCCAACAGCCAGAGTTTTCGGTGCTGTAGTTTACCCCCTTACCGGATTTTTAACATATTTTTCAAAAGATATCTCAAGATTCTCCCATTTCCACCACCCTTCCAATTTCATGTTATAACATTGGCATTAGTTTACACCATATATTTGTTTCGGAGACTTCTCTCGAAGTTTTGTTTTGAAACAGTTCATTATATATAATATTATATATATATATGTGTGTGTGTGTTTAATTATGTGTAAAAAGTGTGTTACAGCATTTAGTTGCGATATACAGACTTCGTGAATACCATCCATGCATATATCGGAAGAATAATATCTTTTCACATCTGTAGTAATTTTTTCTTTCGTGTGTTAAAGTAAAAATCATAAGTTTTAATCAAGTTCTTTATAAGTTTGTATTTTGATTTGTTATAAGACAAAGTCGATGCCAGCTAGTGATATGGAGCTCGCCACTCTTTAATATTGTTCTGCATGCAGGACAACATATCATTTACCTGAAGTTGTCTCAAACCACTTTCCTTTCCAACAACCTTCTCCTGTTCTACCAATGTGTGTTTTTTCAACTTCAGCTAGGCTTTCAAACTCCTCCTTCATTCACAAGATTTTCTCAAGATTCTCTCTCATTCCATTACTTTTCAGAGTTCATTCGTCTCTCGAAGACTTCCATTTTAATACTTGTTGGTGTAAAAACATTACAACTCACCCACATATTACTCAAACTTAAAAATATATACTTAAAATATGACAGAAGGAAATCAAACTATTAATTAACAAGTCATATTATATCCTTCAAATTAAGTTTAATTTTTTTCAAAAATCATCCTTGACATAGTTACAAATATTAACAAATATCTAAACAAACAATTGAATAAGTTTCTTCACAACTTTTCACAAATTTTCATACTCTTCTTTAAAAAATAATTTAAGAAATTCAAAAACCTTTCATTTGTTTTTAAACTTTGGATTTAAAGATACCGTGGCCTTTTTGGGACAGGAGAACGAAACGAAGGCAATGGTATAGCAGGAGGAGAAGTCTTTCGAATGTGAGGAGTGACAGGTCTGTAACAGATTGGTGGTGGAGATGCTGTGAAGGCTGGTAGAAGTGGTGACTGCGCAACATTGAAAAAGTTCAAATATTAAACTAGCTCAGAAAATAATGAAGGTTCAGGAAAGATTTGAGTTTCTATAGCTCAAGTCTAACAATTCGCAAAGTTTGCTCTTCTCCTCGATATATTCATGTTCGGTTTTCAGAAGCTGCAAATCATGAACTTCATCATACCTTGAGCTGTGAGCTAAGGTCGCTAGATGTGTTGGAAGGCGCTGGGGAAAGCACTGGAGGCGCCGGGATTGTCATCGCTGAAGACGGTGCTGAAGGCACCAAGCCCGTCTTCAGAGGTGACACTAGGGGCGCCGGGATCGTCATCGCTGGAGATGGCGGTGGTGGCACCAAGCCCATCTTCGCAGATTAGGCTGGGGGCACCGGGATCATCATTACTGCTGTTGAAAGCGCTGGAAGCGCCAAGACCATCCTCGGATGTGATAGTGTTGCTGGAAACGCTCGAGGCGACGGTGTCACTGGCAACAACTCTTGTTCTACCAGTGGAGTTAACGGAGCAGCATTAATAATCGAACAGTGATACTCCATAATTTCTTGCTCGAGAATTCGAGTAGACATTCCTGCAAAATACTCTTAGTAGAATTGCAACATTAAAAAAAGTTACACATTCAACAAACACTGAAGTCAAACACTGGAGGAGTGTAAAGTTTAAGCCCCTATTTATAAACAATTTCAAACTCCCATGTAAACATTCAAGAAGCGACACTTATCCTCTCCCCACAGAGCCCTCTCCACAGAAATACACATCCCCTCCACACACACACATTTCCATGTATTGGCTTGTATTGTAACATCCAGAGCAAGAAAGGCATACATTTTTTTTGTTAGGCCTGGTCAATATGAAGGGGAAGGACAGGAATGTGAGTTGTGATAAGTGACTAGCATTTTTATCCCTGCACGAGGTTTCCCACACTCTCCCTAGCGGGAACCTTGTCATTGTGAGCGGAGGAAGACAGTGTCAGGAAGCAGACAAAAAATTTCCGAGCTCGGCCAGAAATGTCGGTCAACAGTGCTTTCAGCGGGCACAAAATCTTATTTAACACAAAGCTTTCCTCGCCCTGCTGTTCATCATGGACTAGCCTCTTTCGCACATCGTCTCCTTCCATGAGTCCGGTGTTCTCCCACGACTCGTTTCATGCAGTTCCGACAGCCTTGCTTTGCCGCGAACATCCCTCCCTCTCAATGCCATACATCCACCATGCATGCACTGCTCGTCACTCATTGGTCTCACCACCCACATTCTTCCTACCTGGCTCTACCCAGGAGACTCTCTACGACCGCATTTCCATCATGTTTAGTAAAAAGTAAAAAATACCACTTCGTGGTTTAGCGCGCTATGGGACTGTGAAAGATTCTTTATTTACACAAGTCTTTAGTGAATTAAATATTAACAATTTCGCTGCGAAATACACTTGTGTGAATATAATTTATATCAATATTGGTTTCTGATATGATCGAACAAGATATTTTGCCAGTCATTAGACTGAGTGAATTAAAATTACGTATTTTTATCACGGAATACATACCAAGTATTTTTTTGTGTTATGTTGACATGCTTGGTCAAGATAAATTTGTAAAAAAGGTTACACCCACGATTAAATAAATCTTCCTCACACAAACATTTTGTAGAGTTATGGCCATAGATTGATAAAGTTATATATTTTATGTAAACAAAGATTCACTCATTTCTTTAAAATATATAGTCTGTTTGGTGTTAAATGAAACAGACTCTCAGTATGAAATACAATTTATTATATTCCATTTTTTCAAACAAACAAATATAATATTTATTTACATATACAAAGAAAGATCACATTCCATCCAGTGGCGTAGCATGGGTGTCAGCCGCCCGGGGAGGAAGAAAATTTTGCCGCCCTCTTATTAAGGTATTTCAATTTAAAAGACTATAATATGCGGTAATTCTAAAGAACTTTTCGGCAAGAACAGTCATCATTATTGTGTATTGTACAGGTTACAAATTTAAAAAAGTCACATTATATATATGTGTGAGTGTGTGTTTTACAATATAATTATCACAATTATTACAAAAATTCTTACACGGATGCCACTTACATTGATATAACAGGTATAGAACACTTATGATTATACCTTGACGATCGACAAGATTAAGTTATTAGCGAATTGAATATAAAACGCAAATCGACTTCCAATTAGAACTAGAACGATACTGTTAATATTTATATTTTTATTGAAAAATAATATACTTGTTATAATTAAAAACAAAACTTCTGTCTTTAACTAAAACTTTATTCGTCTACTTTTTTTAAGAGCAAAGTCTTTTATTGCACTATCAATGTCTATAGCATCACACACCTCTTGCTCAATAGACAAGATAGCCAGATTGGTTAGCCTTAAAGTACTCGTTGATCTTAAATAATTTTTGATCAATTTTAATTTTGAAAAACTTCTCTCACAGATAGCATTGCTTATGGCAATTGTGAAGAATATTCGGAGCATTATTATAATAGTCGGCAGATGCGTAGTCTAGATTACATTTTGTGTCGTCCGAATCTAGTAATATAGCCGGCGTTAGATAAGCAAACTTATCCGCAAAATTGTGTAGCTGCTGAAAACGCTCACGAATTTCTACAATGATTCTATCTAACGAAGAAAACAGCTTCCGTCTCAACTCATTTTCAAGATATTATTATTATTTATTGTGAAATTTTGCTGCCCCCTAAAAGTGCCACCTGGGGCGGGCCGCCCCTGCCGCTCCCACTACGCTACGCCACTGATTCCATGTTAAAATATTTATTTACATATACACGCAATCTTCTTTATTCATTTAAGCAATACATTTTGAATTGATGTAGTGAAGTTCGTATCTGGAAACGATGCAGGTGAAATGTTGCAGGGAGATGAACTTGTTACTCTCTCAAATATGCTTCATGTTTTTATTATATATGAATCATTGCTTCATTGACTGTCAGATACGATGTAAGCCACTATGTACTAGAATATTGACACATTCTTGAGGCGGATGGAAGTTTGATTCACTCATTGAAGGTGGCTGAGCTGAATTTGTTATGATACAGAGTGTAGGTAGCAGAAAAAAATATTTTTTTATCTGTACATCGGAGCAAGTGAAGAGAATTTGTCGAATCTCGAAATCAAGGTCTTGAGATCTGATGAGGGTGAAGCGAGTGATGGAATTGGATTACATATCTTCATATAAGCAATAGCTTGGTTTACTTTCGACCAGCAGTGAACAGTCTATATTGGGAAATGTATACATCTATTTTTGTTATTAGTTGTAAAGTCCACCTGTTTCCACAGGCACAAAAATTTCAAGTCTGGTTGTTAAATAAGACACTATGGTAGAGTTATAAAGGTCACTAATATCTGTGGAATGTAGAATGGAGAGAGCTTGGGTTTGATAGTAGAAATTCTCTATAGATGATTCCTCCACTGTAATGGATTTCAAATACTTAAATGATATATTTACACTACGAATTATTGGCCATGGTGATGTTGTAGTTAAATAAATCAGAGGCTTCCTACACCTTGAAAAAAACCTTTGAAAGTGTACATCAGTATCTGTTTGGTCGTACCACATCCACATGGCACAATTACCAATAGCATAATTGATTCACAAATTGAAATAATTGCAAATAGACCAATTACAGAAAATATGCAAGCATTTGCTTCGATAATTCACGATAGATTAGCAAGTTACAATGTAAGAGATAAGCTGGTGAAAATAATTAATTGAATCAGTATATGACGAACCATGATTGCGACAAGATGTTTTGCAATGTGCAGGGATTTCAATCGCCAGAACAAATTAAGATTTAGGAATTAGCAATTACTGATATGGATGAACATACAACTATATTCAGCTTTAAAGTGTCCTTCGACAGGAAATATCTAACTCCGAAATCCAAGAAAACTAACAGATGAGTTACTAACCGTCACCAGGGTTTAAAATCGGAGAGTGGATATATGGAGTATGAGAATTTCGAAGAAATTGGCAAAAAAAATACTTAAAAAATTGTGAAATATAAGTAGGTGGTGTTGAACAAAAACGTATCTTCGAAAACATGTGGAATGGGAAAGTAACAGTTATTCAAAAATAATACAATTGCCCATCGTTCAAACAATTATGCAAAACATATAGATCTAATTCAATAATTTTCTCTGCAGAGGAAAACTCTAAATTAATGCTAACTTGGGGAATGGTGTGTGACTGGGGTGAAACAGATTATGATAATTGTCCTCCTAAATCACCTGTTGTGGATATTATACGAGTGATATGACATTATTTGGGATGAGAGAACAGTGTGAAATAATGAGTGAAATTTAGTATTAAAAGTATTTGGTTGTATGTAATCCAGTAGTTCGTAAAAATGAATCAACAAGTGAATGAAATCACCTGTTTGTGTGTACAGAAATCAAAATATAAATTAAATATCAGCAAGTTATTTCCACATTGAAGTAAACCATTTAGAACTTGTCTTGGAAAGAAATAGTTTTAGTATCATTGTAATGTTCCTACTGTAAACATGTCTTTCTTCCACCCAACTGATATTTATGTCTTTGTCACACCTGGAAACTCAAGTGTGAATTACTCTTGTTTGTGTAATGGAATAATATGTCATTTTGGAGAGATATGATATGGGCTGTTTCATTAAAAAAAATACCCAATGTCCCTGAGGGGAAAAATTTTATGATTTAATATCTTGTCCATATCTGAAAAAAAAAATTCCCTGTATACCATATGTGTCCGAATACAAGTCTACTAGCGAGCATCAAAGAAGTGTATTCCCACTTTTATGAAACTTTTCCTGGTTTATCAGAATGTATAATACTACACACCCCCAAATACCAAAAAATGATAATAACCAAATGTATGAAAATACTACAAGTTTTGCCAAGGAGAGAATGGAAAATATATGATGTAAATTATTTTTTGTAAACACCCAGTGATGAGAAAATGTATTCTGTAAGAAAAATGTTAGGAAAATGTAATGAAATAAATAGTTTAAAACTATTTTTTTGTGATTTACTGACTTTACAAATGCATGAACTGTAATATTCACATATAAATAATTCTGACAGTTAAATGCTATGTAAACTTAGTTTGCATGCATTTAACAATCGAATTTTAATATGTTTAGACATAAAGATTTGTGTGCGGGATATTGATTATATAAACCTTTAGTAATTTGAAAGTGATTTAATACTTAATACTTTGGAAATGCAATATAATTAAGACACCTTGTGTTTAAAATGAATAATGTAATTTAATTGCTGCCTAGAATTGCCTATAACTACCTATAAAAGGTGTATACCTTTCAGTTTCATTCTAGTCTAGGAATAGTATGGAAGCAGTGTCTCTTTGCTGTGTTGATTCTGCGGTAAAGAATTTACAGTTACGCGGAACTTAGGACGACATAAAAGAATGACCTGTGGAATGAAAACTTCAAGAAAACAGTTTTAGTGCGATTTATGCCAGAAACAATGTTCTCAGAGTGATGCTTTAAATAGACATTATAAAACTTGCAATACTGGTTCTCCACCTCCACATGCTCTACAATCTGCTCCATAATCTGCCCCACATGATCCATAATCTGCCCCACATGTTCCACAATCTGCTCCTCATGCTCCACAATCTGCTCCACAAGCTGCTCCACATGGTCCACAATCTGCTCCACAATCTGGTCCACATGCTCCACATTCTGCAAAGCACATAACATTTCATTTAAAAAGTCGATATGTTAATTTAGGGATGAAGAGTAATTGATTTATTACTCTCCAGCTTCAGTGAAAAGTTAATCATCCAATCTCAGATGCGAGATACTGGCTAGCATGTTCGCTGGCAGGATAACTGACGCACATATAGTTAACGATAGGCTTAACAGTGATGTAGACTTTTCATGTTTTTTTCTGGAGGTGTAAAGCCCCTTTGTTAAATTTAGTATTGGCATCAACACGACCTATTAGAATTAGCATAATGTAAGTACTTGAAAACCCTCATGGCAGAGGAAGGCACTACAGAAACATTCTATTTTCAGAGCAAATCCCTCCCTGTCCTATACTCATCCGATTTTGGTGAACTTTATGACAAACAGGTTTGAGGAGTTTAGTACACTTGGATCAGGCTGGACTTTGCAAATGCTGACATACATGGACGTTCATGTCTTCCAATACAGAGTGTTCACCATAGGTGGTGCGTACACTAAGTAATATAAGTTAATTGGCGATAAGAATGCATATAATATGACGCTGCTCCATTTCTCACCTTGCTTCACCCTCATCGGCTCTCAAGACCTTGATTTTGAGAGCCACAAAAATCTCTTCACTCGTTCCAATGCACAGATAAAATTTTTTGGTTCAAGATTTTAATACAATTGGAAATCCTTAAATTTCCTGTTTCACAGACGCCATAATATGTGTAGAGCCTCTGAACTGTGGGCCTTTACTCATGCCATTATGGCGTGTATGTCAAATTTCCTCTGAAAACTTTGCACTTCTGGTATTTCAGTGCTTAATTCAGTCGGCTGGTGTATCCATGTGGGATATTATAGAATTCCTGTAAAAAAAAAATTCCCTATCACTACACTCAATGCCATAATAAATTCAGCTTTTCTGTATGCAATACTGCGAATGAACTAGTTGAATGGCACAATACCATCTACAAGTCAATTAAACTTCCAGCTGTATTCCGAGTGAGGTAATAAACTGACATATAGTGGCTTCAAATAAGTAATCTGAAATTATAACAGCCAGAGAGCTAACACTTCATCTAGAATCCGCTGTTTAAACAACTTTTCACAGATTTGAGAGTGACGAGTTCTTCTTCCTGCGACATCAACCAAATGTTATCAACATTGTTCCCCAGATCAGGATGCAATGTCTTACGATATCCTAACCAAATATGACATTAACTACGCAAAGTGGGATGCTTGAATACCTATTTAATGAATAAGGCACTTTTGTGAAACTCTGTTATATAAATAAGAATGTGAATTTTTGTATATGTAAATAATTATTTTAAGATCAATGTGATTTTTGTATATGTGAATTAATATTTTGTTGTAAAATAAAAATGGGATACATTAAAAATGTATTTCAAGCTGAATGTGTGTTTCATTTATCTCCAAACAAACTGTAGATCTTGAATTTTATAAAACATATATCTTGTAAGTGTGAGTCAATGTTTTCCAAATAATAAAATTAAATATATTACTTAATCCACCAGGGGTCGTAACTTTATACATTTCTTGTGTGCAGAACATTTATTTATTCGTGGGTGTTAACTTTTTACAGATATATCGTGAAAAATGCTTATCAACATAACAAAACAAAAATACCTGATTAATTGGTATGTGTTAAGGGAGCAGAAATATTTGGGTGTGAACTGATTACGATTTTTTTCATTCGCTCAGTTTAACGAGAGAATGTGTGTGGTGTGTGTGTTCAAAACAGTTGGCGAATCACTTTGAATGCATTCCATAAGAGCGTACAATACTGTCTCACTGTGAAATAAGTTTGTGTGAATATCACCTACAATAGCGAAATTGTTAATATTTAAAACAGTAAAGACTTTGGAGATTCACAATAGACTACGCGACTTTGTTTTTTGTTGTCAGAAAACAAGATGAAATAAATAATTAATATGTGTATAGTACATGGGGTTTAAATAAATTCATAAAATATAATTAATGGGTATTAGCAAATGCAGACAGTTTTCATGTCATTTAAAACACCTAGAAATGTTATTTACTCTATATATGCATTTATTCTGTAAATCACTTAATTTAGTGTTTATTCAGAAAGTAAATGTGTTTGTGCTTTGTGCGAAGCCTGCAGAATTCCTACAGCTGGGACGTGTTCAGGACACGTATAAAAGCAAAGCAATAGTAATAGCAGCCCTTGCTCCAAGCAAGACAGGCTGGTCGCTTGAAGACAGTCCGGCAGGGTGGTGCATTCCCCTTGACAAAGGAGTGAGATCGTCCCTCCTTGGCTAGCACTCTGTTTCAGGATAGAAAAGACGAACAAAGTCACGAGTGAGAGGGGAGTAGTAGCAATCCCTTCCAACCCCCACACCCCTTTGCACACCAGCATAGCAGCAAGGGCATTTCAGTGTCTCGTCAACCGTCACTCGCTATACACACCACCGTTTTCCACTACTGGGAGTAGTTCTTCACCAGCATTCTGGCAACATCTCACACATCGGTTTAGGGATAGCACCCACAGTGCTATGTGGATTCGATCCAGCCTATAGTGGTCACCCATCATGTTTAGACTCACAACGACCACGTGCATCGTCTGGCTGTGACGACTACTCACGATACTTGCTAGGTGATTTCTTCATCTATCTGGCTGGGGTTCACACCTTGCTCACAGTATTCGTAGCAATATTTTTCGAAATATTTCGGTTCTTAGTGTATTTAACCTTTGTAACATAAAATATGATGCATGTTAATAAAATGATTTCTTTTTTTTATTGTTGATTAACATTTGAATTCCATTTCTCTACATGTTAACTATGGGAGTCGCTAAAATTTTACCGTGTTAGATTATATTGTAGAAATATTTCCCTTCGTTTGGGAGTTTGCACACAACTATTATTTTTTAAAATAATCTATGCATCATTCGGCTAGGATTCATAAATGTGGATTTCCGAAGCTAATCTACATGTGTAGCTATGAGAATTTTTTAAATTTTCTCTGCGATACATTTTCGACAGAGTTTTTGTTAAAATTATTTCGGTTCGATAAACTGTGTTTGTGTAAGACATTTGTGTAACTTAGTATTGATTTCATCTATTTCTTCGACGAAATGTCTGGACTGTTTCATTCAGGTCGTTTCGTTAGTATTCATATATTTATAAATTTTGTGACAAATATATACGATTATTCGTTCGAGTCGTTCGCCTAGATTGTGATAATGTAGTATTTCTACATTTTCTCACAAATTATGTGCAAATATTTAAATAGTGGGAATTGTTAAAATATATTTGTTTGCAGCAAACGTTCGAAACGGTTTAAACTCTTGCTTGCAAACTTTTTTCAAATGGACACAAAGGCTTGGAATTTCTTAACCCTGGTGGCTGCGTCCAAGTTTGGTGGTGGAGGGGAGTCAGGCAGGTGGAGAGTTCCCTGACGAGGTGGACAAAGACACATTCTGGGTTAGAGGTTGGTTGATAATGGGGAGAGGGCACATCACAGGTGAAGGCAACTCTCAAACTAGCCGATAACGCATTCTGGGCTGGTGTGGAGGGGGCACGGGGGAGGGGGCGCATATTCAAAGGCGTGCTCTGGTCTAGGGGTAGAGGGGGTGTATAGCGGTGGAGAGGAGTTTTCAATCGTCTTGGCTAACCTGCACCATTTATAGTTTGTGATTGGATGTTGTCCTGGATACATAGCTCTCTGCATACACATCACTGAGCATCGCTCTCTGCTCTTCCAAACTGACCACTCAGGACGACGTTTGGCAAGGAGACGTGGCGCGATCGAGCCTTAAGATATCTGTGAAGCCAGGGTTTCTATCCAGCCTTGAGCAGGCTCCACCTCTCGCTTTCTTCGAATAATATATGCTCCAGGGTTCAGATCTCGTTCATGTCTTTGTAAACTACAGTGCGAAATTTTTTTAGAAGTTTCAGTTTAATAATTTATTGGGAAAATTTATTCGCGTGTTAAGCTGATATAGGGTGTCCATTATTTTATAAGCATCTATCGTGTCAAGTACGTTTTCGAGCTCGGTCTACGAAAGTTCATAGGATTTTCAACTAGTATTTCGTTAACTAGTGCAGTGAATTTCCCAGACTTAGCAGAATTTGTGTTAACATTATTGTGGATTTATTGAAATATCCTACGTTTTTATGAAGTATTGCGGAACGAAGACTCCATATGCTTTGATGGAAATTATGTTAATATTACGTGGTATTGGGATAAGTTTTTCTCTGAATATAAATCATTCTTGTACCTTTTTACATTGAGGAAGACATGATTAAATTTTTTGTGGATAATAACTCATTAAAACTAGCTTGATTGGAAAATATAAATCGATAAATTCGTAAACATGTAATTTTTATTGACAAAATGTTTATTTATTTTATATCACTTTATTCTGCTGGTTGAAATATATCCCTTATACTTTTTTTCGTTTGTAACATTACCTATTTTTAAAAAGTCTTTTTGTATTCAACTCTCTTTCCGAGTAGCTATAACCTCAGTCGCCTGCCGGCCGCACTCCATGTCTCTAGTTATGCTTATAAGAGTTCGAAAACCCTATACTAACATCATTCCTTCAGCAACCTCGCAGCCGGATGGACGTATATCAAAATCATTTAATTTCTTTCCATAGCTGGGGTAAGCTACAGTTTTTTCCTGTGCGATGTTTTAACACTCCTACATTTCTATACATACATTCCAACTGAACGAATGTGTCCTGCTGCTACCTTCTCCCAGCCTAGCATTAGTCGTACGCAAGCTCAGTCATGCATCATATTCCCAAGTGAACGGACGTGATTCTCATGCTCCTTGTACGATTTCAAGTAGTGTAATTTATATATTGCTATCGAAATTTGTTTCATCAAGTACATGCGTCGTAAACATAATTTTTATCCATTTTTTCATGTAGCTGTGTGTTCAACTCTTTTTTTGTTAATTTCCGAGTTTTTCGCACAATTTTAAGGAATTGATTCACTAACCTCACAACCGGATGGACGTATTTTGGGAGAGGTGCTTGTACAGTTTCCTACATGTTTTCAAATCAGTTTTTATTGTTTATTTAAAGTTATTCAATTTATATTTTGATAGGCACATTTAGTCTTCGTTGTAGGTAGAACTCGTTATTTAATTTCATACAGGGTAGTCACGTATTTGTGATCGATTAGTCTGATGTAAATTATATTGCTACCATACAGGGCGGGTTACTAAAATCATGTTGTAGATGTATTCATATCTCTTTTCGTTCAATTGATTTTCATTACATAATAATTTAATTAAATACACCTTTCCGAACTCCACCATTACTTGCCGATCGCGCTGCGTGTCTCTCAGTCGCCTGTCAGACAAAATACTGAGAAAATTAATATATTATGCAATACCTATATATACCACTTCCCCAGCACAAGCTCACTTCAGTACGACACCAGAGCTCAGAGGGTCAACACTTACCAGAGCCACTATTTAAATTTATATTACACAATACATATATATATCCCTTTCCCAACACAGCCCCACCTCACTATGTAACCAGAGCTCTGAGAGTGTGGACTTACCATGCTGCTCCCCAATCCCCCCCCCAAAAGTAATAAAGTGCCTTAGCACACCTTTACACAAAACTATACACAAGCAAAAAAAAATCACATCAAAGAAATTTTATGAAACAAATTTGAAGGAAAAACTTTGATCAAATTTCTTTGATCACATTTTATCGGATTATGATTAGCGGATTAATATTTTTGTTCAGATAAAGATCGGATTAAAATTTTATCGGATTAAGAACTGATCCTGTTTATTTGATATATCAATAATCCGATTAATCAAATGCGGCATCCATTTGTACCTAGGATCTCCCCGGCCCTACTACTAGGGATGCTAGTAGTAATGGCTCAAAATTTCCTCGTTAAATCCCTGTTATAAAAAAGGAAATTCTTTGGGTTCAAGCTAGAATTACAAAACACGAACATTTAATAAAGTTCTCTTTCCTAGTGTAATCACATATAGCTACACAATTTGAGTCTATAACGAACCTACAAGAAATTAAACACTGAATTGGAGCATGCTTTTTCTGGGGTTAAACTGGACCAGCTTCCAATAAAGAGTGCCTGAGTATCAAGTCCACAGTGGACTGCTGAGAATAGTGTGTCTCGAAACAATTCGGAAATTTTTAGCGTTCGGGTGGTTTTAATTTCGTGTGAACCAGATGAAGTGCGGCTTTGCACAAAAGCATCAACTAGTACTCTGCCCGAGTACGTATATAACTGTGAAGTTCTGTAAAATACCACATTACAGACCGAAACAGTTGAGTCTGTAAGAGTCACCCATCCAACATCCACTCATCCATTTCCAATGCTAAAAAAAGAGATAAAAGTGCGGACAACATACTTTCGCCGTGCTTCAAGTTAAGACTCCTCACATAAAATACACAATTGTCTGCTAAGACCACTTAGTCATAAACATGAACATTTATTGCTGTAATTGGAATAAATAGTTTTTTAAAACAACCGAGCCAGTGAGATCGTTCCTGAAGCAAGACATAGTACACGATTTACTCACTAGGTAGCACTGTTGCACCAGTTCCTGGCGGCTTTGTTTTTACAGACGTCTGTGCAGTTTGGAACTGTTTATGTTCATGTTTAAAGTTTGTTGCGACACTTGTTAGTGAAATGGGCAAATATAGTGTCTCAAGTAAGATAAAGTGGCAAGTAATTGGCATGATTAAATGTAACAAGAGTCAAAGAGAAATAGCTAGTGCGTTGAATGTCGGTAAAACGTGTGTAGCACAAACAATAGCCGAATACCGGGAGAGCGGTGAGGTGCACGATCGACGTCGTAGTGGTCGACCGAAGGCAACGTCACCTAGGGTCGACAGTGTCATTGCAAGTCTCGCCAAACAGGATCGGAATGTATCTGTGCCAGTACTGAGAACACGGCTACAAGAGATATGCGTTAAGAAGGTGTCAGCAAGGACGGTGTCTCGTCGATTGTGAACCCAGGGACTACATTCATACATGGCAGTAAGAAAACCGCTGCAAACAGCTGTTTTCAGGTAAACGAGACGGATCTGGTGCCGCCAGAAGAAAAATTGGGGCGATGGAGAGATGGGTAAAGGTGCTGTTCAGCGACGAGTGCTGCTTTGAACTCTATTCACGCCGCCGTATTCGTATTCGCCGTACACCCACCGATAAGTTTCTTCCTGAGTGCCTCTCTTCAGCTGTGCATCAAGGAGGTGGTTCAGTCATGGCGTGGGGCTGAATATCCATGCAAGGGACAGGATTCAATCGGTTTACTGACGGTTCTATGGACTCCAAAGAATACATTGAAACGATGAAAGATACCATGCTTCCATGTACACACAAACTTCATGGAGAATATTATGTGTTTCAGAAAGACAATTCTCATTTTCACCTATCCCATTGAGAATGTCTAGAATTATATTGGAGCCAAATTATCAGCGTCACGGCCAAAAAAAAAAAAACATACACGAAATCAGAACTATGACCGCAACAAATTGGTCAGACATTTCCATTGAACATTGCCAGAATCTCATCTGCAGTATGCCTACAAGAATAAAGATGCGCCTTAAAGCTACAGGAGGTGTCTTTGTTTTCTGAAATCCTTTACGGAACTAATGATATAATATGTTACATAGTGTAATTACAGCGGTGTGTGTGTGTGTAGAAAATCTTCGTAATACAAAGTTCATGTCTCTGACTGGATGGTATTAAACTTTAAGTACGAATGTATTTATTTTTCTATAACATTACACAATTGTAAATCTGCCAAAAAACCGTAGCTTCCGCCGTTATCTCATTGCTACAACTTAAGCCATAAATTCCTTGTAGTGTAATACACGTTGTCTAAAATCATTAATGATATACAATAAGGAGAATCTGTTCTAGAGTATTATACTAAATGAAAAATGTATTGATTTTTTCTTATTTACTTTTCTTTACAAAATCATACCTTAATGAAGAGTTGGAATATTTTGATGTTTTTAAAATGAAAATATGTTATTTATACGTTAAAATTAAAAAAAAAAAAAAAAAAAAAAGCTCATGTTGTTTACTTCAAAACGTTAAGGTCAAGGACTCGTGTGAAATAAGATGGTGGTTTTAAACTTTTGGTAGAAACTGTAAGTCATAGTTTGAGTAATCCAATTTGTGAGATTTCGTATCACTCAAATTCAAGCAAACGAAATTTTAAAATGCGCCAATTTCTGGGTTTTAAATAGAAAGTTTATTTTAAAAACGCATTCATTGCCGGTATCTCTGGCGTAATTTTCTGCAGAATCGCATGTACGGCACTCTAAGATTTCATGTGTTGTTGTGAAAATTTATTTCAGTAAAACTATTCATTGTTTCGGAAATTTCTTAAATCTAGTTCACTCTTCCTTTGAGATTTTTAGAACTGTGCTGAAAATTGTAAATTTTAAACATAAAAACGATAGCCTATAGTAGTAAACTGGATAACATTTCAGCGTTAAGCTAATTTACCAGAAAACTGTATAATATAGAAAAACCACAGTCGCGTTTTTAGAAAACTTTCGCATAAATATAAATGCAATCGCTGAAAACTGTCGTGAGTTTGATGACTATTATTTCATAGGTACTAAAAATTATATGTTGGCGATTACAAAATCAGTGTTCCTTTTGTAGTATGTGCAACATTTGTGACAATGGCAAATAAATATTATCACCAAAATTCAGTTACCTCATGCAAACATCAGTAGATGAGGAATGAGAGAGCTGTCTCACCTCACTGGAATTGACAATTTCCTTTAAAAGTAATGGAGAAAACTAACATAACTAGTTCCTGTAATTTTTTATTGAATGTACAAGAATAAATTTAAAAACTCAAAATCTAAAATCAAGTAAATTTCTCGATTTCCAGCAACCTTTTCATGTTTTCTAGAAACGTTAATTTATCAAGTGAGCAGTATAAATCAATCAAATTTAAGTCAGAATCATGTAAATTTAAGTCGAATCAATAGAATTGATAGATTTAAGAGAATTCTATATAATGCATAGTTTTTCCATTCTTTGAAACCTTTATATGGTTTAAAAACTTGTTTCTCAATTATTAGTTTTAAAGTATTTTTAACAAACATACTCACATAGCGATCTAGTAAAGTAATTTTATATTTACCATCTAGAATACAATCAATTTTTTTATCAAACTTAAATACCCAAATTTTTAATTCTGTAGCCGCATACCTTTTTATTAATTTCAAGGTTTTGTAGTTTAGTCAATTCATATGAATTGTTTAATTTCTTGATAAGTGATTCCATTTTGTTTTATTTGTAAAGAAAGATTTTTATAAAAAGAAAAATCATTTTTATAATTTTTTTTTATTTTAATAAATTTCTTTCTTTATAAATAAAATGGAACCAATGCTCGAAATGGAAAATAATACCATATGCAAGCAATGAAACAAATGTGGTGAAGTGTTAATCATTGAAAGTTTTCCATTGCGTAAACCCACAAAAGATAAGCATATAACATCTGTAAAAAATTTTCTGCCGAATATGCTAGAAATGATTATGATTTAAATAAAGAAAAAAGTATTATGTGAACGTGAAAAATATGTTTCTAAACTATATATCAAAAGCATAAAAATTCTAAATTACACAATACAAATGAAATTCGCCATGATGATTATTCAACTAAGACATGTGCAGTATGTAATGAGAATAAATTTATCTATTAATTTTTCCTCCATAAAGCTACTATAGACAAACATACCACAAAATGTATAAATTGTTTTAGTGAATATACAAAGGAATATTATTAAAACAAGTAGTTAAATAATTAAAAACATTGTTTTCAATATTTAACAATAAATAAAACAGTGTTTCATTAAATTCGATCAATTATTTTTCTTATTATTCTTGGGTAAAAATCAATGCACCAAATTGCAGCAAAGAAAATAAAACCTAATTAAAAATTTTCCTCTTATAAATAAACAATCAAAAATGCCAGCGAACATTCTAGGAGATGAATTGAGCAGGAGGAAAGGGCGGGAGCTAAAACGTTTTGCTAAAGAATTTAAAATTAGAAATTGGTACAATCTAAGGAAAGCTGATTTAATTACAGCTATTATATAATTAATTATAAATGAAGAAAGAAAAAGAAACTTTACATATTTTACATTTTCATCTGCTAATGTCAAAGAATAATATTTATAAGATAGAAATGAATTAAAATAAATATTTCCATTCTCTAATAATGTATTTGTAAAGCCTAGAAATAAAAGGAAGCAGATAACAGAATAGTTAACAAAGAATAATTTTTTCAAATTTGCCTTTGGCTGACGCAAATATCAATGAATTATATCCGAAAGATAAAAAAGAATTAGTAAAGCTTAGAAATAAAGAAAGCAGATAACAAAATGGTTGACAAAGAATAATTTTACAAATTTATCTTTGGCTGATGCTAATATCAATGAATTATATCCCAAATATAAAAAAGAATTAAAAGAGATATTTCATTCTATAATAATTTATTTGTTAACAGAAGAAATAGAAGCATGAATAAGAATTACAGAATTAATACAGCTTTTATTGGCAGAATATCAACTTACAACATTGAGAATTCCTTTAATTTAGTAAAGCCTATTACTTTTTAACTTCAGTAAAAGATAAGGTTTTTGAGGTAATGCATGATCATCTTAGAACATTTAGAGGGTTGAAAAATAACATTAAATTATATGCTAATTATCGCAAGAGAAAAACTACCAAGTAGAATTATTTACAATTCAATCACAAAACTATACAGTATTGAACGAAGGAGATATTAAAAAAGATTTACATCATTATAAATCAAGAATTACTTACACGATTATCTGAATTTGAAAAAAAAAATGTTCAGATTGGAAATAAGATAGAATACTTAGAATACAATTTACTATAGTATTATATATTGAACTATCGGAAGATATTAAGAATAAAAAAGCATGTATTAATGTGAAAAATGAAGATCATTTTTTTTTCTGGGCAATCAAGTCTGCATTGTTTCCAGCACACAAAATCTCGGATAGAGCAACTAAATATAAGAATGTAGGGATTGATATTGATGAAGTAATAGATCCAATTAAAATTGATGATATACTAAAATATAAAATCAAATTAATACATCTATAAATTTGTGCTCTCTATTGAAGGTAAGAAGAGTCCAACATATATCGATTAAAACTTACAAAACACAAAAATGATAAGCATATAAATTTACTTTATTTAAAAAAAGATAGAAACTCACATTGCTGTTGGATAAAAGATTTATCGAAGTTGCATTCTGCACAAAAAATTAAACATAATGGTAAAACTTACAGATGTGATATGTGTCTTCAATTGTTCACATCTCAAGAAAAATTAAATAAACATGCAGAAGACTTCCTTAAAAATGTACCAGTAAAAATCAATTTACCTTTGTAAGGGGAGAAAATATTTAAAAAAAACTGCAAACATACAATGAAAGTTCCTTTTGCAATATATGCAATTTCGAATCAATTCTAAAAAAAAATATCAACATCTAAACCAAATACAAGATAAATAAATAAATTTAAATTAATAAAAAAATATCCAGTTTTAACAGAGGATGATTTTGATAATGGCTTTTATAAGGAGGTACTTAAAGAAATATATAAACTTACTAATTATCTAATAAATACAAATGATTGTAAGTTAACTGATGAAACATATACAATGAAATATCAGTTACAGGAAGCTTTTGGTTTTTACTATTATATTGTATCTAGTTATGGTAATTATAAACTACGAGTTGTATATCGAGACCCAAATGCTCATAAGATGTTTATACAATGCATGAGAAGGAAGTAGAAGAGATTGGGTGAATATATATACACAAAATAAACCAATGCACCCACTAACAAAAGAAGAAAAATTGTTATATAATAGATCTACAAAATGTATTGTATGTGAATCTAAATATACAAATGAAAATAAGAAAAGTATATCATCATGATCATATAACTGGAAAATTCACTAATCCATTATGTAATAGTTATAATCTATAATTAAAACTACCCAATTTTATTCAATTTTATTTTCATAACTTAGCTGGATATAATGCTCATTTATTAATTAAAGATCTAGGACATGATCATAAGAAGATATATTTAATTACAAATAATGAAGAAAAGATTATTACTTCGGGGAAAGGAACAGAAAATATAAACATGAGTTTTATAGACACATTTAAATTTATGTCCAGTAGTTTAGGTAAATTATTATCTAATTTAAGTAAAAATAAAATGAAAAATACACAAAATCATTTTCCAAAAGATCAAGTATATTTGGTAATTAGAAAAGGTGTTATCCATATGATTATATGAACAGTTGGAAAAAAAATTGAAGAAACAGAACTTCCACCAAGAAGTGAATTTTACAATAAATGAAATGAATCCGATATAACTTATGATGATTATGATCATGCAAAACATCTCTTGGATCAATTTAGTATGAAGAACCTTGGCGAATATCATGATTTATATTTTTTAATTGATGTGTTGCTATTAGCGGATGTATTTGAAAACTTTAGAGAAACATGTATAAATGTATATGATTTAGATCCAGCATGCTATTTTACAACCCCAGGATTATCATTGAATGCAATGTTGAAAATAACTAAACAGTCATTAGATTTATTACATAATTTTGACATGATTTTAAATGGTAGAAAAGGAATTAGAGGTGGAATTTCACAATGTTATAAGAGATATTTAAAAGCGAATAATTGATATTTAGACAATTTTAATCATAATCAAGAATCTAACTATTTAGATTATCTCGATGCGAATAATTTAGACGGTTGGACATTGTCTCAATATTTACCATATGGTGATTTTAAATGGGCTGAATATCCAGAATTTAAATTAGATTTTTGGCCAAATTATATATTAATTTTTAAGGGTGATTCTAATTATGGTTACATTTTAGAAGTAGATTTAGAGTATCCACAAGATCTACATAAATTGCATAAAGTTCTTCCACTTTGTCCAGAAAATATGGTAGTTCTGCGATCAAATAAGTCTAAATAATTAACAACTTTACTTAATAAACAAAAGTAATTATGTATTACTCTATCACAATTTGAAACAGTGTCTAAATAATGAGTTAAAGCATTATAAATACATAGAATAATAAAGTTTAATCAGTCTGATTGGTTAAAAAGAAGTACATAGATTTAAATACATTGATGAGAAGTAATGCAATAAATGATTCCCTAAATTATTTTTATAGGCTGATAAATAATTCTGTTTTTGGTTTAAAAAAATTGAGAATATATGAAACAGAGTAAATATAAGATTGATATCAGATGCAGAAAAATGTGAAAAATGAGTAGCAAAAGCAAATTTCAAAAGGAGCGCCTTTTTAATGAGAATCATACAGGCATACATATGAACAAAACAAATGTAAACTTAAATAAACCTATTTATGTGGGTATGTCGACTTTGGACATATCGAAAGACTTAATGTAAAATTTTCATTATAAAGTGATGAAACCAAAGTATGGAGAAAATATGGAATTATGCTATCAAGATACCAATTCCTACATTTATGAGATAAAAACATAGATTTTTATAAAGATATGAAGTCGATGATAGAAAAATTTAATAGAAGTGATTACTCAAAATATAATATTTATAACATACCTCAAATATATAAGAAAGTTTTAGGTAAGATGAAAGGTGAATGTAATGGGTAATTATTAAATAATTGTTGGTTTAAGAGCTAAAATGTATGCATATAAAGTTGATGATACAGAAAACAAAAGATCGAAAGAAAATGTGTAGTTAATAAGAGTATAACATTTAAGGACTATAAGAACTGTTTGTTTAAAGAAAAAATACAATAAAGAACAATGAATTTAATGAGTGAGAAACATGAAATATATGCAGTCGAAGTTAATACAATAGCATTAAGTCATTGTGATGACAAAAGGATCATACAAGAAAATAAAATTGATACATTACTATATGGATATCAAAACTTATAGTTTTAGTAATGAGAGTTGAATAATTCAGCAGTTGGCATTCCAATCACTGAAATTACATATATTATATTTTAAACTTCTATAATTTCCAAAACACTATAGATGTCAGCAATATAAAAATCAATTAGTATATCATTTTTTCTCTAATTTCTAAAACAGCTTGATTAAACCATTTATTATTAATTTGATAAAAAATTTGACATGTGGGCTTGTAAAAAATATAATCTCTAAAACCAAACATTATTTTTGGGGGAAAATTAGCAATTATATATGTTTCTGAGTGATTAGATTCATCATATTTTATGAACATTCCATATACCAAATTACAGTGGACATTCATTGTTTTAAATGGATCAAAATTATGTGATTTACTGCCTATAACAATCTTGTGTTTTTCAGTAGTCAGATTTCTTTCAAATCCAAGCATATCAGATAATGTCATCAAATTTAATACCAAACATAGATTTAACTGATATTCTGTTTTTCACATTATATGCGGTCAATTCAGTGTTGATTGCTGAAAAAGGTTCAAATGAGTTTACAGATTCTTTTAGTTATTCAACTTCATATTGTCCTTTAGGAATAGCAATAACTTCGTTCTTATTAATCACACCACTCAATTTTTCAATTGTCATTATTGTATTATCAGATATGCTGGCTACTAACCAATGCGATTGATTTATCTTGATCAATTATATCATAGTAAAGCTTCTTCTTTATTATGGAAGTATTATTTATCAACTTAAAGACTTTATTATCCATTTATTACAAAAATTATGTTATTAAATGAAAAAATTCGATTTGGGTGTTGGTGTTTTAAATACCATAGGAGATACTAAGAAAAAAAACGAATGGCGAACTTTTGCCTGACAATATGAGGGCGGTCATAGTTGGACCCAGTGGAAGTGAAAAAAACCAATTTGATGATAAATTTTATTTATAAGAATGGTTGGTTATTTTACAATAAATTGTATGTTTGCTCAAAAAGATTTAATCAACTAAATTATATTCAGTTACAAAATTACTTTTATGTAATACCAACAAGTTTGATGAAAAGATGTCTTATTTTTAAAATAGAAATGGTGAAATGATTCCACTAGACCAATGTGAAAATAATTCCTCAGTCTTTTTCGATGATGTCATCTTAGAAAATCAAGATGTTATCAGCAAGTACTTTACTATGGGAAGACATAAAATTTCGATGTATTATATTAGGCACAGACTTATTCAAAAGTACCAAGCAATTAGTGAGCGGTAATGCAAATTTGTTGTATATATTTAGACATGATGAAACAAATTTAAAACACATAGATAATGATTTTGTTGTTGGAGATATGACACGCGAGAAATTTAAAAAGATTTGTGACTTTAGAAATGAGTAGAATAATTACAGAAGGAAAGTATTTTGATAAAATAAAAATAAACTTGTATAAAATAATTTCATCTCAATAAGAAGTATAATTGAAAAGTTGCACTTACTGTGGGGAATTCTTTTATCGGCTTCGACAAACATGCTGCAAATTAGTTGAGACAAATAAAATCTCTCTTACTTTGCTGCATCCTAGTTGAGACAGATGAAGCAGATAAAAGGTTACCTTACTGTACTCACTTCAACAGGCAACATAATGAAATTTATCAAACAGTGCTGCCATATTCATGCCTCAGAGCAAACACTTGGCATGACTCTCGATAATAACTCGTCGACCTTGATTGCGCCAGGACTGCACAGTTATGACACACTTGCCAAAAGTCTCTCAAGGTGGTATCGAGCTGCAAATAGCTTCACCTGTCGACATTGGATGAGCTTGGCATAGTAGTTGTGACACACTTGGTGACTGACTTTTAATAAAGAAGTTTTCAACTCGCTGTGGCTTACAACTCAGTTCTGCAATCATCTTGTATCCTTAGCTCAGATTAAAGGTATTTGATTTTAAATACGAAGGCCATGGGTTCGAATACCAGTCTGAGCAGATAATTTAATAATGTGAATATGTGGCACCCATATTATCACTACTAAATTATCACCAAATCATTCAAAATTTGAGCTAATAAACCTTACGCATGCTTTTATAAAATACGAGCAGTATATGTTATAAATTGCCATGACCCCAAGCTACTGCAAATAAATACTCTCTATAATACAAATGTAATACAACAGATATATCTGGAGTATTCCCATTAGATATAATGTGACAACATTTAATGGGAAGGGTCGTACTACAAAATTAAATAATCAAAAACTTCCCACTTCATCTCTTAACAAAAAATTAAAAAAAAAGGCTGGCCTGTGATGAAGTGGGAAGTTTATCCAGTTGGAGAATTGCTGGTGTCAATATCAAGGCCAGAAAAATATATAACGGGTCACTGGCGAGGTGTAACAGCCCCTAATCCTAAAATATCCTTGGTGTGGCATAACAGGCTGTAAACCTTTTGTAATTTTTAAAATAAAGCTCACCATAGGTGGAAATGTGTATTGACAAACAAACAATGAATGAACATTGAACACATTTTATGTATCTTAAACAATGTTATGTTTGAAATATATGGAGGTAATGATCCGTTACTCCCTTCAATTATTCAACCACATGTAATATTTATCAATGAATCTGGTCTGTATTCTTTAATTTTATTTTTCTTTACCTTTTCATTTTCTTATTAAAAATAATTTATATAACATATATTCTTACTTACAAGATGGCCGAATCACTAGACAAACAACTAGAGAATTTAAAACTAGATGATAATATTAAAATGACTGCATTATTTGATTTAAATAATATAATTTTTTGTGATAAAAATATTAGTGTTGTGCTAGACGAGAATAATGAACCCTGGTTTAGAGAAAAACTTGTGTGTATTATATTAGACTATCCAAGAACAGAAAAAGCTTTAAAATTTGGGCCCATTGGATAGAAACAAAAAATCCTCCATATTTATAAATGAATCTGATTTATATTCTTTAATTTTATTTTCTTGAATATCTCATATCATTATTTAAAAAAATTATATATATATATATATAAACACATATTACTACTCACCAATTTTGCTTGTGCATAATTTCACATATAAAAATGGAGTCAATTCTAAGCCTTGGTTCTGTGCTAATCAAATAGCATAAACATTAGGTTATAAATGAGTTAGGCAAGCTTTACTAGATAAAAAAATATTAAAAGCATGTGACGAATTAGGTATTGGTAAAACACGTGAGTAAAACACAGATACTTGGTGCTATCCAAAAATCTAACCTTTTTGTGAATGAACATGGTCTTTTCCAATTTCTAGCAACATCTAAAGTGAAAAAAGCTGAAAAATTTAAACACTGGCCAGATGAAGATGTTTTACCATCAATTAGAAAACATGGTGAATATAAATTACAAAAAACTATTGAGTGAAAAGACCAGCAAATATAAATGATAGAATATAAATCTGAACAACTTGCTATTCAAGCTCAAGAAGACAAAACCTAAAAATGAACAAATTGCTTTAGAAAATAAAAACTAGGGCATTTAAACATAAATATGAAAATTTTTATAGACAAAGTTAAACAGATAATAAAGAATGGTTAAATATACATAGTAACATCAAATAGGTAAGCTTTAATTTTAAAGTTGGTAAAACCAATTATTTAATCACCAGAAATTCTAATTTTAATTCTTCACATAGTGAACAGGATAAATTTTATATTTGTTTCCATGGGGAAGTTTATGATGTAAACAAAACTGAAAGATTAATTCATGGGCTACTCGATGATTTTCACAATAAAAAGAATAAGGGAATATTTGTTTTACATTATCTGCCTTTACTTGAAATTATAAAATTAACAATTAAAAACATAAATCAGCATTTTGATTAAATCAATAACTTAACTAAAATAATTGAACAGAAATATGTTCTATAAAACCAATTATTCCAGAAGAAGTGGATTTAAGTAATGATAACTTACTATGTAAGCTGCAAACAAAATTATTCATAGTATTAGATGACTTCATTATTGAAAACAAAATAAAAGTATTGTGTAAATATTTATTAAGTAGGTTAGAATTTGATAACACAAGTAATGCAACATCTCGGAATGCAACAAAAATAAATATTAAATCAGAAGGATAGTAAACGCTCAGTTACTCATAACAATAGCAACATTATAATGCCATATAATTAAGGATTTAACATGCAGTTAGACCCTTAGGTAAAAAATATTTTAATTTACCAACGGTCTGTTTAATTAATTCATTCATTTTGGTTTTTTAAACTTAAGATGTTAAAAATATTTGCTTGAATATTACAGGGCCTGTATGATGGACCATGAAAAATTGTCGGAAATTTCAGCTGGGGGTCAGCCCACACCTGAAAAACTCATGGAATGAAATGTAATTTACTAGATTCTATTATAAATATTAAGATTTGGGTAGCCCCAAAATTATAATTTTAACCCTGGTAAATTGCCAGGGTAAGTTTTTCTAGGCTATTTCTTCTTTTCACAAAATATCTGTTTTATTAATCCAAGAGTTATGAGAGTTATCAAAACCCAACAATTTTACATACATTTCATCACCTTGATTTTTAAAACTTTTTCAACCAAATATTAATTTGGATAGTTAGTTTTCATAATTTCATATTCATAAAAACCACCTTTTATTTCTTCTCCCGTGGTATCTTTCATTTTGTAAGTTGGCACATCATAATTTAAAGCCTCGAAAATGGTAAACATTTCTTTTTCCAATTAGATGTATAACCCTTTTTATAAGATTCGTTTACTTTTGATAATGCAGACAATATAGGTAATGTTATATTTCGGTTTAGTCCGATGTTTTGTATTGTTTTACTTTTTCACTAAATCATCTAATATATTTACCAATTTGTAATTGCCATTCAAAGAAAATTTCTTCTACATGTTGTTCTTTATTGCATAATTATATCTCTCTACAACACTGGATTTAATTTCACTGAATGTAGAACAATGATTGATGTTATATTTTTGCACGTGTTCTTTAAATAATTTATTATAATATTCGGACCCATTGCCACGTTGTAAAATTATGCGGTTTTCTTTTCAACAATATACAATCTAAAGCATTTGCTACATTCTTGGCTGTTTTATCTTTAATTGGTATTTCAAATGCATATTTGGAAAAAAACGACGATGATTGTCATAATGTATTTATATCCATTGTTTATATGTGATATTCCTTTTAAATTTGCAGTATCCATTTCAACAAGATCAATTTGCCATAAATCATTAATACCATACGATATTACTTTTCTTCTTGGAAAACTTTTTCGTGCAGGTTTGTATAGTTAATTTATTATTCTTTATCTTACATTAAGCAATTTCTTTCAAAGATAATTTATTACAATTACATATACAATGTATACATTTCTGAACTAATCGTCCATTTTGTGTATTTTCATATCTTATATTATTATTTTTAGTGAATTTCCTACACAACAAGCACCAAGTATTCTCCACTTAATAATAAAAAAAAATTAATCTTTATGTTTTACGAATATTCCTATTTTAGTTATCATTTCATCTTTATGAATGTATATTTGATCTTTCCTGATTTTAAAAGTTAAAGTATCACCTCTGTAAACATCAGAAGGCTTACTGTAACTTATTTTCTAGTTCCCTCAATAACAGTCACATCATCATCAGGTAAAATAAATTAGCAGTAGCTAATTTATAAACAGTACAATCCATCAAAAAAGTAAAGAAATCTAGATCATTATCTAAGAGAAAAATATTACTAATTTTATTCTACTTTGCAGGTAAATAAAATATATAGGATTTTTCTTCCTTACATTTTTCTACTTTCGTGTTAACAAGTGTATCACAATAATTCAAAACGTATTTGTTTAAATTTTGTAATTAACAGATATTTCTTTATCAAAAATATTTTATTGACTGCATTTTTAACATCTATAGGATCAGCCATATTATTAATTATAGGATTTTGAAGAGAAACATAATCTGTTGTATAATAAAAAACTTTACTAATTTGATCTTGTAAGGCAGAAACAATAATATTGTATTTTTATTCTCCATATGTTTTCAATTCATTAGCATCAGTGTCAGAGTTTTTATTTAAAAATTTGATTAATGGGTTCCCAAATATATCCATTATTTAATAACAAAGAAATCATATAGTGAAACTTAAAACCTCTCGAAAAAAGATGTGACAATTAAACATAAAGATAACTGAATTAAAATTCTGAATTCCATTATCATTTTAATGAGCATCTATATTTTTGAAGTACTTAGTTAAATTAGTAGGAATATTACCTCCAAATGAATCAAAATAGTAAACATAATTATTTTCTTAATAAAAACTAACCCAATCAGTACTAGGATTTGTTGAAATTTCAAATTTAATCACAGCACATTAATTTTTGTCCATACTTTTTAGTAATTCATCAATCATATAAACATTTCTGAAATTCTTAGTATTTTGTATTTTTACATATTTTTGAATATCAAACTTAGATAATGGTGATATATTCAAAAATTTTTGGTCTGCTCCTTTTTGCCTCTAAACCAACTCCTGATTTATTTTCTATTGTTAAGTTATGTCTCTGTTGTTCTTATTCTTTTTATTTTTTCTAATTTGTTCAACAGAGTTGTAAATTGAGCTAGCTCCACCAGCTAAAGCACGGAGTGCAGCTAAAACAGGAATCAATAATGATTTTAAAAAAAGAAAAACCTCCATGGTGTAAACCACTGACAGACTTTTCTTGTAGTATTTTTTGATTGTTGGTATTGACAAACTTGATTTGAAACCTTCGCCTTCTTTTATTTATTTTTCTCTCAAGTTGTTCCTTTGTTAAAAAATTATCTATACACAAATCTCTAAGTTGATCAATGGGTTTATCGAAACCTATATTAGTTAACTTAATTTATAAGTAAAAAATTATTAGTAATTAATACATTTTTATACCCTATCCTAATTTTTTTTTAAACATAGTTGAAGCAACAGCTGCAGAAGCAATTTTTTCACCGATTGGAGTATCTTAACTAACCTAATCTCCTTGGCTTCTTTTTGTACAATTTTGTCAGCCGCATTTCTAAATTCTAAATTTTTATGATCCCTATAAGCAATGCCATGGAATTTCCATGGTTCATCTTATTCATTTATTCTTGCATCTCCTTTTTATAACATTTCAACTAATTTTGTAAATGGACCACAATAATTATACCCTGACAAATGCATTTCAGGCAAATTTAAATTGTTTAACGTCCAATTTATTATTCCTTTGCCGTGATGTTCAGAATTCCCAAAAATTATGTGGAATTACATTTAAAACTCTTATTTGATAAGGAATTCCTTTTGGATTATTAACAACAAAGTCAGAAAATGTATTATTTAGCATATTCATCATATTTACTTTTTCATTGCAATAATTTTTATTTCCAGCATTTTCTTCACCATGAATAACTAATAATCCATAAACCAGTTTTCTAACATCATCCATCTAGACACATTATTTGGGTAAATTATTGTATTTTTTATACCTTCTCCAGATCTAGGAGTTTTTGGAGAAATAAATGTTTTCTGGTGTGTTTGGTATTGATCTTGAGCTTGAATCTTTTATATATTTTTTAAATTGGTCTAACTATATTATTATACTTCCAACCAACACTTGAACTTGGATTATTTCTTTTCTTATTAGGAATATATTTTTGAAATACAGCATTGGTTAATAAAACAATTTCTATGTAATTCTGTAGATCATTAACATTGTAATCATCTTCAAGTTCTTCTGCGCTATTTTTGTTAACAATTTAGAAAGTCCTTCTGTTAATTCATACTCGTTATCTTTGACAAATAGAATATCACTATCTATATTTACTTTTGTATCACCGATATAAAAATTATGTTCTTGTCCTCATAAACCGTATTTTTTTAAATGTTATTAAAATCTCCAGAAATATATTTTCCAATACTAATAGTTGAGTCTTTCAGCGGTATTATACCCAAATTTGGAGACATATCTATAGCAAATAATTCTCTTTCAAATTATGTTTCTTCGGGATTAGGTGGATAATCTAAATTTTTGCTGCAACTGGTACTAGTGTTGTTATAAAATTTTTATTTTCTTCGCTTACTTGTTCTTTTTTTTTTACAAATATTTCGTAATTCATGAATTTAATGTAAGTCTTTCTTCTTATTTCTTTAATAATCCGACTGATCAAACTAGGGGGAATTTAAATGTTTACAATAATAGAATTTGATATTCCTATAAGAGACAGATAGCAATTAAGGCTACTAAAGAGAGATAAAGTTGGAGATGAGGCAAAATATGCAAAATTAGATAATATTGATATCTGTGCTAACTTTTTTTCCTTTCCAGTTTTCTAGAGTAGAAATCTGAAAACATAGACATATTATTGAGGCTGTCGATAACCCAGGTTTATCTTCAACAGTGATGAATAATTTGTTAAGATCCCCATGTGAACAAAATTATTTAGAATTTACTGGTATTGATCATAAGTATCATGTAAAATCTGTTCGTAGTGATAAAACAAATGAAATAACCTATCCACTGAGATCTCTTTAGTTTTATTCGAGATAACAATGAAATTAATTGGAACGGTGGTTAAAAATCGCATTTATTTGAAATTCGTCTGATAACAATTGTTTATATGTTTATGAAACTAAGAACACAGATGGTGAAGTTCAGAAAAGTTATGCTGATCCAGGAAAAATTGTTATTCAAAATTTAGATATTATGTGGCCAATTGTTGAATACGAATCTAACACAGCCATTGAAATTAAAGACAAATATACAAACATCCAAAAATACCTATTAGTTTTAATCATCGAAAATTTTTAGAAAAAGAAGTTCCTGCTGGAACAACTGTTTTTAATTTTGATATAAGAGATCGGTTCAATAATTTACAATTTGATATGCCTGATTTTGTAATTGTAGGTTTTCAAGTTAATAGAAAAAATCGTGTTGAACAGTATGTACATGCTTCTATGTTTGATCACTGTAATGCAAGATACATTTCTGTTAATAATGGAAGAAATGAGATCTTTCCTAAAGAAAATTGGAATCTAGATATTGAAAATGGTCTTTGTGATAAAATATTTCTTGGTTATAATGATTTTAGAAATTCGAAATCAAAACTAGATAATCTATAAAGAAATAATGATCTTTATTATAAACCAACTGTGAACACTCAAGGTGATCTCAATTATTATTCATTTTTTGGGGCGAAAACCATTGTTATTGATTGTTTATATAGAAACAACGATTGTTAAAGATAAAACAAACAAAAAAATTAGTGTAGATTTTAACGAAGCCGTTGAAGCAGGAACAATTTGTAATGTTGTTCTAATTAGTCAAAGGAATCTAACTTATGATTATTTGAAAGAAAATATCACTGAAGATATATATATATATATTAAATTAATAAATGGAGGATGAAAACAATTTTACGGCAACAAAAAAATGTTTCGATAGTTTAATACAAATTTTTAGATTTATAGTTATGTTATTTAATCGAATAAAATATAATTTTGTTAAACCAGAATGAGATTTTTCTCCTAGTGCAAATTTTAATTTGTAACATTTTTATTTGTGCAGGATTTGTGTTCAATTTTTATTTTGTGCAAGCTACTTTTCCTCTTAATAAATGTCTTTCTTTATCAATAAAAACGAAAACACCTGTGTTACCATGCAGTATGACAAATTTTTTTTAAGGTGGTAATATTTCTAATACACCGTCCTATAAATTAGAAAATGCTTCTGACGAACTCGGAGAATTAGTCGAGATGATAGAAGAAGTTTTTAAAAAGTTAGTAGAGCTTCGAATACAATTCGTAAAGCGTAATACGTTAATATTTCATTTTACTTTAGCTTATTTTGCTTGATTTTGGTTTAAATTAGATTGAATTAGATTGCTCACTTGATAAATTAACGTTTCTAGAAAACATGAAAAAGTTGCTTGAAATCGATCAATTTACTAGATTTTAGCTTTTGAGTTTTTTAAATTTTTTCTTGTACTTTCGATAAAAATAGCAGGAAATAGTTATGTTGGTTTTCTCCTGTACTTTTAAGGGAAATAGCTGATTTAAGTGATGTGAGCCAGCTCTCTCATTCCTCATCTACTAATACCTTTCACTCACGAAACATGTCCCACTTCCTTCTTCCTTGGCGCCCTACAGATTAGTCCCAGTCTTTGCTGTCCAGAGAGCAGCACTTAGCATTTTTCGGCACCCACATCGCACTCACTGATCTCTGCGCCGTCGCTCGTCGTCTAGCTTACGTTTATCGCACGGCTTCAGCATTCAAGACTGCCAGCACTTCGCCGAACTAGCGTATGCCCCGGAGACAGTGCTGTCACGAGAGTGAGCTTACAAGTCTAGTTTGCACCCGATAGATTTGGGTATAATCACAGAGACGGCAGGAGCGTATCCCAGTTAGTGAGGAATAGAAGATATAGTAGAAATAAAATTGTTAATTTTTAATTTTAATTTATTCACACAGCTATTATTTACAACATTAGAAACTTCCCTATATCCACTATTACTCTTTTATTATTCTCAGTGACCGCACGCTGTCTCTATATTGGTTACAGTAACTTAACTCTCACTCATTATTTACTCATATTCAGTCTGTCTAATGCCATCATTCCAAACGTCTTACACTCAAGGCATCCGGATCAGTGGCCAGGCCGTCATGTCCCCACCAATCCTCTACACACTGGAGTGGCCTTTGTTTGTTGATTGGCTGCTGGCACTGTCAGATACCCTTTCTTCTTTGCTGTGAGGTGGACTGTGGTTGGTATGGTCTGTCCGTAATGTTGCTGGTTCCGAGTTCTGCAGTGCGTGACGAATTGACTGCTGTCATTTGACAAAAAACACCACGGATTTTCCAGTGTTGGTAGTCCAGCCTGGGCCCTGACGAGTTTGCGAGAGAGAGAGAGAGAGAGAGAGAGAGAGAGAGAGAGAGAGAGAGAGAGAGAGAGAGAGATTTGTAGGGCGCGTGACAGCTGAGGTCTTCAGAATCGACGGGAGATTAGTGAGAACCATCCTGCAAACGGCAATGTAACCCCCCCCCCCCCTCACGTTTCCCGTTTGCGAAAATCCGGTTTAACCCCGCTGAAAATCGAACATGGTTTGTCGTGATGGAAATATGATGACTACACCGCTGCGGCCCCATTGAAACGAATTCCTGAACGATACAGATACTTAAATAGATCAAATGTACAGCTCAGAGAAAGACTTTTATTGCTTTAACTTCATGATTGATATTCTTGAAATACTGATTTGAAACACCGAAATACAACCATTTGAGGAGTATATTAGTATAATATATTATCTTTAATTGAAATCTTTGGCTAAGTTGGAAGCAAGGCTTGTGGGATACTGACGAACACATTTCAAACAATTTTTTTCCAGGTTAAAATTTTTAGAGGATAAGTATACGCCAATGAAGTTTCAAGACCCTCCCACCACATGCACTTCTCTACATCTCCTTGACGTAACACGCGTCCTGCAAATGTGATTTCCTTTGATGTACCGCGTCCGTGTACTCCCGCTTGCAACAATAAATCCGATTTCCGATTTGAATAAAACACACGAGACCAAACAACCTTACTCGTAAGTGATGGATCGACTAAGGCGAAGCGCTTTCTGCTCAGCACGTCCGCTTTTTTTCCTACGCTAAAGAAAAGACTTCCCTCCATCCCTATCAGTGTGTTCTAATCAAAAAAGGTGTTCGAATTGGTCACATTCATTTTCGATACAACATTTTAATTTGGTTTTATACTAATCGTACTAGGAAACTTCCATCTAATATTGTCAGGGTGTCTAGAGGCTACCACAGTTATGATATCAGATGTAGAGTACAGATAAGTATGAACAATGGTAATTATCGTTACTAGGAAACGATTTTTTTTCTGGGAAATGACTAATTTCTTTTCATCGCATGTAAAAACTTATTCGAAATAGGATAACATAAAGCAAAAGTCACAAAGGTGATATTTTTCTGTTCTGTAGAAGTAAAATCTTCGACTTACTTGAAAGGCAATGTTATTCTTATTCGTTGCTTACTGCTGAGAACGTCGAAAAGGATATTTTCAGAAATATGTTTTCACATTAAAAGGGTTAAGTGTAAAAATAGCCGAAAGTCAGTTTACATCACAGCAAGCATTGCAATCGAGTGTGCTTGATGATGACGAGGCAGCTTATTGGATTTGCTTTCAGGGGGGGGGGGGGGCGTGCGTTCGATGCAACTCCTGAACGAACTGCGGTTAGTAGGCAACAGGGCGACCCTAGCGGTCTTTTAGGCGGATCGGAACACGAAGTTCCGGGTTCAAGTGCCAGGTGGGCTGTGGATATTAGTGATATTCATATTCATAATTAGTTATTCATAATTAGTTTTAAGGTTATTTTAGCGTGAAAGCTGCCCTCCTGTTAGGCCTTCGACATAAAAAAATTAGGAGTTATTAAGTTCAGTCAAAGAAAATAACACAAATAAAGATGTTTTGTTTCGTTTGCGAAAACTAAATAAAATCAAATTTAAAACAAATGTTGTTAATAAAACGTGTATGTATAATAATAATAATTTTCCTTCACTCACCGAGGTTTGTCATAATCTTAACGCATTTATTTCGGGATTTCTAATGTTGTTAGTAAGGAACATTCGCGGAACTTTATTAGAGTGATCAGAAAATACATCTAGGTAAAGAGAACACTGCAAGTATTTCAGTTTAAAAGACTGGAAGAGAAACGAATTTTGTTTAAGTAATGTACGGACAAAATATCGTCTACATATGAAATAAATGAAATAATTTCTAGTTTAACTGTATTACCGTTGGAGGGGGAAAAAATAGTTCAAATGCTCTGCCTTCTTTCCAGTTACCCTCACTTTTTTCGAGCGATGGCGGTACAGAAACACGCAAGGATCCTAACCTCAAAGGGTTGCCGCCTTTTTGTTTGACCTAATGAATTTGATATCAAATTGATTGAAAGGGTTAGTCAAAAAAAGGGTCAATCAAATTGAAAGGGTTAAATGGAATGAAAGGGTTAAATTTATTGATAGGGTTAAATCTATTGAGAGGGTTAATTTTTTGTGAGTTTGGTGCAAGAGAGTACTAAGGTTCAAATTTATTAGTTTATTTCTTTATTTTTGTGAGTTGAGAGCAGCTCTGGTAGATGTTGTCAGCACGACGATTGGCACTCGTATGAGGTGCAGCTTGTTGGGGACGGTGTGTGTGTGTGTGTGTGTATACATATATATGGCGAGTTTTGAGCAAAAGTGGCATAAGTGTATTTTTTTTTTGTTTCAGTAGTGATATTGCTTGTATATAAGCGATTTTAAATGTTAGGATTATTCCAAATGAATAACAGTGTTGCACGAGTGAAATTCAGAGTGTTTAAACGAGCTTTACATATGATTAAATAAAACGAGAGATTGAAGTATCACCACTTCCAGGTCTCGTAAAGAAACTACTGCAATTACGTGATTCTTCAATATAAAATTAAACATAAAGAGATGAATTAGTCTACCCCAACCTATATGCTAGAAATATAATTTACACGAGACGAGTATAACGAACGAACACAACTATGCGACTATCACAATTACGTGAGTGTGCAGTATGGAATTAACAAAACAAAAAAAAAACATTTTCGTATAAATTAAACGGCTAACGAACACAATAACAACATATATGACACTACTTGACGCCTCTCGCACATACCTTACACGTCCGTCTGCCTGTGAGACTGATGAGGAGGAACTTTAGAAACGTAATCCACATGAAAAAATAAATTAATTGATTATCATATACGCCCATTCGCTCAAAGAAGCACTGACTTGGATGTAGGAGTTGCGTCAACTTTAACCTACATTTGCTTATAGACTGAGGTGAAAATAAAATAAAATGACTAAACATGTAATGAAATCGTACAAGGAGCTCCCCAAAAACACATCCGTTCGCCTCGGATGTATGTCAATGAATGACCGGATGGTATGACGTTCGCTGATTATAATGCTGTTCACGGTAAAGTGAGCATTTTTTAAGGCCCTTTCAACAAGTATTAACCACTAATAAATATATCTCATTGCAGCCTCAGGCATTACATTTTGAGGGTGGTGAAATGTATACATTGTGTTAATTTGTCACATTATAATGTTTATATTAAAAAATAGCAGGGAGATGGAAATTGAATGAAAGGAAATTTAAGAAGGGCCTTAAAAGGTGCTCACTTTACCGTGAAGA